>CM042236.1:11360812-11960812 GCA_023566465.1 Cottus gobio
CATGAAGGCCGCTTATGCTATTCGAATCAATATTTTTATAACAACAAATTAGATGGCAGTGTGTTGTGAAAGATGTTCCTCATAGAGACAAATCCACGCAGGCAGTGAGTTGCATTATTTAATCTGACATCTGTTGTTCACTGTCCTCACATAACACATGTCTATATTAAACCAGATACATGAGTTTGTTTTATCTGTTGAAATGAGTTATGCTGTTTATTGTTTTCTTATCCCAGTACATTTACACATGTTTATACTCTGATAAGATTGGGAGCAAAAACTCTCAGCTCTTTTATTCACGTTGTCTTCCGGCAGAGTCCTATTGTCACTTGATGTTTTGTTATTTAATGTCTCAGAGACGCTTGATTCTTCTTGCAGTAACAGAGCGTTTGATAAAATCACAGAAAGGCAAATTGAACATTCTTTCATTCTTTACCCCGAGATCTTTTTCACAGCTTTTAAGGTTAAGCAACAATTACTGGCTAACGCAAACTGGTGTGTCTGTGTGTGTCTGTGTGTGTCTCTGATGCAGGGAGTCCATGAATCTAAAGGTGTAACAGACGACTACCTTCGTCTGGAGTCTCTCATCCAGAAGGTGGTCTCTCCCTACCTCGGCACTCATGGGTTATATTCCAGAGATGGATCTTCCAACTTGCACTGCTCCTCCTGCCTTTTAGGTTTGTACATGTGAGTGTTTACAGATGACCGACACCAGAAGTGCTTTTAAAGGGTGCATCCTCACGATCACATGTGTGTTCATAGACCTTGCGATCTGTGGTGTTTTGACATGTTTTCAATGATAAAATAATCACATTTAGAAAATAATCTTTCTTTTCTCTCTCTTTCTCTTTCTCCAGAAAAGCGCTTGCAGCGCTCCTGTCCCTCCAAACCAGGATACTCCCCCATCCCCAAGAACCCGGTGGTACGCTCTAAGAGCTACAACGTTCCCATGCTGACCCCTGTGGTGGAGCATGACACCGACTTGTCCTCGGGAGGCAGCACAAGTATCAGACGGCACTCCGTCTCTGAGATGACTTCCTGCTTGGAGGAGAGCATCTCTCTGGTTGAATCCACAACAACTGCCACAAAAAACACCAGCAACACTAATGCATCCAGCCTCGCCAACCACTCTCCGGCTTCCACGGCCTCCGCACTTTCAGGTACAGCTACCCCGGTTATCAACGACCCAACAAATCATCGGCATCAGCCAATTTCTAGATGGCAAGATGCTGTTATTGCTGAGTGATCAATGTTTCAGATTGCTATTTAATTAAACAGTTGGTGCTGAATATCAGACCTTTTAAATTAAACTTTTTAAGACTGTCCAACATTGCACAACCCCATCTTTTTAGTCTTAAAATGCCTGAAATCATTTAAATAGAGTGAACCGTCTCAAAAGGTGTCATAAGCATTATGGATTGATGCAAAAACATTTAGAAAAACACAACATATTTGGGGAAATTTGGGGTGAAAGTAGTCACATTTCAACGTATTAAATTCTACCACAAAATTATTCTTGTTTTTGTTTTTTTTTTTACATAAAAAATATCTGCCCTCAATTACTTCACTCGCCACAGTAAAGACTAACAGCAGGCTAGGAGACCCTGAGAGTTGTGATCCCATTTAACACACTGATCCTTGTGTTGCATAACTCTAAAACCTCGGTTGGTCTCTGTGCAGACACTGTGACGTCCAGCCGGGACCCGATCCCCAGAGACACTGACAGTCCTGCAGGTCCCCACCCTCTCCAGCCACAGCATCACTCCCCCTGCATCCTCCCAGAGTCCTCCCCGGGCGAGGACACGCTCTGCACTGGCTCGCTGGTGTCGGACTCCTCCGCATCCTCCAGAGCGCTGGCTCAGGACACGAGCTCCGGTCCCAGTCCTTCGTCCAGTCTGGAGATCATGATGGACCACGTCCTGGAGTCTTTTGACTCGGAGCCGGAGCCCGACGGCATCTTTCTGGACTTCTCGCGCCGTTGCTCTGGAGGGTCCAACACACCTGATGGAGAGACGTGTGCAAACAGCGCTGAGCCGTGACTCCTGACAGCCAGTGTTACTTGGTGCTGTTTTATGGAGACTCTAGATCAACAGGGATCTAAACTAAATTATTTTTTTAGAAGATGTTGTCACCCATCAATAGAAACAAGTCTAACCATATGCTGACTGGCAAAAATATGAATTTGGCTTCTTTTTTTGGTGTGTGTGCGCTCCCAGCTGGAAACATCAACACTGGCTTCTTTGAGACGAAGGATCTTTTCCCTGTTTTTTCTTTTAAATGATGACAACACATTCCAGGGGCGAGTGCACATGCTGAAGAAATGTTTTATAATTGTCAATATCTGCAAGAGGAGAGCTATTGAATAACTTTGGCTGTCAAATTCAAACTTTTTTTTAACACTTTGAATGTAAAATAAACTATCCAACGCTGTTGGTTGAAACTCAACTTATTTTATTAATGGATGACAAAAATATTAATTTGAATTTGAACTCGGTCTCGCACTATATTTACACCTTAACCTGTATCTCTGGTATATTGAGAGATTTACATTCAAGCATTCAAGAGAAGAAGGCACTAGAAATGGTTCCACTGTGTCTCTGTTTGGTACATTTACCCCGTCAAAATAAGAGCTAGTGCTTAGTTTAGAGTAGCTTGGCGGATGTTATCATAGTTGTCTCCAGCGACAATTTTGATTTGAATCATCTTACGGTATTTTCCTGAAGCTATTTTTGAAAAGGAAACCCTTTGAATGATGATGAATACAGTTGTTGCAGCTTGCCAAGCAGTAAACAGCCTTCTTCCAAACATTGTTTTAGATGTATTCAACTGTTTTCACGAGTCACCAGAGACACCTGTGTACGCGCCGGGGAGGGAGCGCACATGAACCATGAAGGAGAAAAGAAATGAGTGAGCGTATTAAAGAAAATATGTATTCTAAAGAAAAGAACAGGACTGTAGGATCTTCAGGACTTTCTGGACCACATCACGCAATACTATTTAAACACTCGGGCCAAAACAAAATCAAAACACTGGAAAAGTGATTTCAAGTTAAATGCCCACTTGTAAATATGTTTACCAGTGTTGTTTTGTATTCTACCGCTAGGGGGCGCCAAAGTTGGAAGCTGGGGTCTTCGGTATCAATGCTTTTGAGTTCATTTAATGTTCACCAGTCGTATTCAGGAGATTTTTTTTAAAGGGGAAGAAACCATCAAACGCATTAGTAATTAAAACAACTTGTAGTATTTGTATACCGTTCTAATACCGTTAGAATAGAATACTAACAGTATTTTGTATGCGTTTAAAAAAGTTGCTCTGATTTTAGTGGAAGACAGAAAGGTCAGTAAACTGCGTAAAATAATATATTAATATCTACAACTTCTGTCCTGACATAGTATCACTGATTAGCAATATTATATTATTATGCAGAGTTAGATTTTTAGGAAACTCCACCTTGTTACCTTTGGAGGACAAAAATGTGCCTTCACAAAACTGCTATAAAAGCAAATACCATGACACACAGACTCAGTGTAAGAGAGTATTGTGGAACATTTAAATTTCCTGCAATATTTAAAAGTATAATCATTGAAGTCCATCTAACTATGATAAAAGAAAATCTATTTGTTACAGACACGCAGCCCACAAAGCGCTGCTATATTAGGATTTTTTTCATGACTTTTTGACATGCTTATTACTGTTGATAACAAGAAAGAAACACATTTTAAATGCAAGATATTTAATGGGAGAATCGGTGACATGGATCAAGCCCAAGCCACAGTGTGGCCACAAAGTTAACATAACATTGTGCTGCCAAATGTTCATGTATTCAGCGTTAAGGATAAAACAAACCCCCCAAAAAAGTACTAGAAATTATTCTAATTTTGCTCTGTGGAGCAAATACATCCGTTGTCTTACATTCTAAGAAGTGAAAATGATCACACTAGAAAGCAACGAAAGGAAAAAAGCACATTTTCAAGACGTGAAGGTGAACCCAGCTCAACTTCAGTCTGCATCTTATGGCGCTTCAGCAGAACTTTATTAAAATACAGTCGTAGGGAATTCCTTTCAGACTAGATTTCTTCTGACACTTCTGCATGTAGTTTTGGGTTGGCCAGTACATTCAGAAAAACAATACCTTTTGTATCGTGGCATTAGCTAGCACCAATCTAAATAACTTGGTTTTCTCTGTTATATTACAGCTCACAGAAGCTTCAAAGTCTGTATGTGTGAGCATGGACCTGCAGTCCAGTTTCATACTGAAGGTTTGGGGTTCAATTCCACATTGCTCCCTGCACCAGTTACTCCATGTGAGTTTCATTTGTTCTTGATGCAGAATAGTTTTTTTCAGTGGTTGAACATACGTCACTGCTCTGGTCTGAAAGCTTCCTGAAGCAGTGTGAAGATCACGCCAAAATTCAAGTTCACTCCATGGAAACAATATTTAGCTGCAGAACAGTCTAAATATGAGTAATGTGATATTGGTAGTAAAAGAGTTGTGCTCTTTCTGTTACAGATACAAATCGTATTTGTGACTTGATCTTCATATTAAAATGTTTCTCATGAAGAAAGAATTACACATTATTTTTCTTTTAGCGTTGAGATACAGCATTGTAGAACATTTTTATTTTCTATTTTCAGTTGAAATAGTTTGCTTCTGAAGACAATCAAACACGATAAACATCATGTTCTGCACTTGCACGCTGCAGAGAGGATCAGTCAAAGACGTCTCCTCCCTGCGAAGCGATGAGGCGAGACTCCCCGTGATGCAAAGTGAAAAAGGATTCTGGCTTCAGTCCTTTCTGTTCCATGGCCTCCCTGAGACGCACCGGTGGCTCCAGGTAGTACTGGACGAAGAAGGGACGACACAGGAAGAGAGAAAGTGAGTGTTTTTGACTGGCTTGTGTCGTCTCTAGATCTCAAACTGTGGCAGCGAACAACGACACCTTGTTGTGTTCCCAGAATATAGTGGCAGAGCGTCTGTGATTTTATAATAATAATATAATCTGTGGTTATTAAAACCACTTGTTTCAGCTCTATTCTACTCTCTGTTAACATTGTTGGACAGTGAATGAATGTATTCTGATCATGTTGGGCTCTTAGGTTTATTTTTTAGTGCCTTCATCAAGAGTTGTGCTTATTGCCGCCTTAAAAAAAAAGAGAAAACAAACACGCAAGCATAATGGTTTTAAACTGCCGTGGGAAGAATTAACATTTATATCCATTCTTGGTTAAAAGCTCCGGTCTCGCTGACCACATTCCTCTTTTTGGAGAACGCCGTGTGAAATGACTTCTCCGACTGGTGGCTCCATTTCTCACGTGTTTATTTCACTCGAGTCAAGGGCGATACTTATCGAAATACATATATTTGATTGACCGAGTAGCATCATGAGAGAGGGAGAGAGGATTAACAACGCATTGGTCGGATTGTTTCCTGGAACGAGTGTCGATAAGGCCTGAAAAGCTGCGTCTGTTAAAATAGAGGCGCTCTGTCAAACTATTCATTTGAACCACATTTAATTAGCTGCAAATCGTACCTCATAGGCAAGAGCAAAGGTTCCCCAGTGGATGGCCACGGACTGTTTGGCCTGAAGGTCTTGGTGAATCTGAACGGCCTCTTCTGGATCTACATGCTGCCCCTGCATCATATTCCTGAAACAAAATGGTACATTTCTTTAAAATGTTGTCTGTTTTAAAATGTACTTTAGTGGATTGATCCATTTCAATACCTGCCATAGTCTACCTTTACAAAAACGGTGTAGGGCTTAGATTTGGTTTACATTGTCACAAATATGTAACTTCAATATTACTGGGGTCATAATTAGGTGGCATTAAACTCGATATAATGGAAGCCAGTACAGCGTGTGTATATGTGCAGATATACTGTATGTGTATATTAGGTGCAGAACCTGGGCAGGTAAGCGCCAATAGGGATTGCTGCGAGGTCAAATGGTCCAAAGCGCCGTCCAATCTCCTGGAAGGAAGTGCAGTAGCCGGTATCCCCAGCAAAGAAAAATCGATGCTCCGGACCCAAAATAGACCAGCTGCCCCATAGAGACTGAGAGAACGAGCATACCATATAAAGAGTTAGGTTTATGTACTTTATATGCTTTCAATTGAAAATAAAACCCTCTGTGCTTTAGTAGTGAAAATGTGTCTGGTTATGTAATAATAATACATTATGGTAATGAATGACCTTGTTATCGTCCAGCGCTGTGCGTTTGCTCCAGTGTTGGGAGGGCGTGCAGACGAAGGTAACGTCATCATGACCCGGGACGCAGTTCTCCTCCCACCAGTCCAGCTCCATCACATTCTCACAGCCCACCTTCACCAGCCAGTCCATCAGACCCAGGGGCACGAACCTGTGGAACATGCGCATTTTATTAGATATAAAATATCACTTTTCTTTTTTTTCACATTTACTATACTATGATTTACTATACTATGATTTTATGTTTTAATGACATACTATACTATGACTTCTTTAGACCTGAAACATGATGACTTTTCAGCAAACTATGATGACAATTGAATAATATCAAAATAATATTTCTTGTCAGATTTCAAATTGAACTGGATGAATTATAAATACATACGTATACTTTTTTTCTTTACGGCCTAGTATACTATAACAGCACTTTTAATTAGGTTGAGAGTGTACGCTGAATATATGAACTACAACTGAATCTCAAAACATTGTTGACAATAGTTCCACAACCCATACCAGCGTAGCTCCCCTCCAAAGCGTTCATTGAGGCTGGCCACGGAGCCGGCGTCCAGATGGTCATAATGAGAATGACTGATGACAACAGCATCGATCCTGGGCAGCTGTTGGCAGGAGGATAAACAATGAAACCATGGTAATGATGGCAGCAGCCAAAGAAACAAGGCCGAAGAGAAATACTATGATTGAGGACTTTAATTAATTATCATAATATGGAAAAAAGAAAAAAGTACCACACCTGTTCCACAGTGCAGGGGGGTCCTCTGTACCTTTTGGGCCCCATGAACTGGACCGGTGAGGCCCTCTGACTGAATATTGGGTCTGTGAGAATATTCAGCCCGTCCATTTCAACCAGAACTGTGGCGTGACCCAGCCAGGTGACTCTTAGACCCGGACCGGAGTCAGAGAGGTCTGGGCTCTGGACGAAGTATGGCTCCATCACTGGGAGCTCACTGTCCAGCGCCTTCACAGGAAGAAGAGGAGGAAAGAAAGGAAGAGGGAAGGATACAGTAGGGTAAAGAAGTAGGAAAGATCAGGGATCGAAAAAAACAATCATAATTAAACTTTTGATCGATGATTGTTGATTTGTACACCCATTCACAGGGTGAAAGAAATGGTGCAATTAAGGGTTAACGTGCTTCTGTTGCTGTGTGAGAGCAGTCTTTGAAGCTTGTAAAGCTCTTACTGAGCTCAGCAAGGTTTCAACTAGGAGCTATAAATACTACGTAGGTTTTGAGAGTTGACAAAGGGCAATAATCCTGCTAAGAGAGGTGGGAAACCCCGTATATGAACTATAATACTGATCACTGGATGCATAATTCAAGTAAAGCCCATATTGGCACAACCACATTTGACACATGGCTTTTATACAGAAAAGTAAGATTATAAAATTGTGAATGGGTAAGTTTACCTCCATTTCATCCACTATATACTGTATTAAATTGGGACAGTTAATATTAAATCATCCATGACTGATCAGACACTCTACTGGGACTTGGATTACTTGTGATATTATGTAACATAAAAGTTGACTCTTATAATAACTCACCTCTTTACTAGTTGGTACATTGCTGTGATTTTTATCCAATAAGAAGAATCTGAGCAGGGTGGTGTAGGAAGGGAACCGCCATGTGGGCCAGGGGTTGGTCCAGCGGCCATGTTTATCCCGGCAGGACTTTGTTACTTCCTCCTGGAATCAAAGCAAACCGAGACATTTTAGCCATTTATTTTAGGCTAATGTCAGGTTTAAACACAATACACAACAGTTAGAGAACTGGAGAGATGGCATGTTGAGGGGAAGGAGTTTTGGAAATTATGAGGTTTGGAGGTGAAGGCAGGCAAGTTGATGTGTGCTTTTCAAGTAGAAGAGGTTTTTGGGGGCCGGGGGGATTGTGGGAAGTGAGGTTTTACCTCCAGCCGGTAATCCAAGCGGAAGCTCTTGCGGGAGGAGCGAGAGGAGCTGCTCTTCCTCGGGGTCTGAGCATCCACTTCTCCACCCTCGGCACCTCTAAGTATCCCAACATCCTTGAGTAAAAGAAACCCATATTAGTATGTATTAAAGTTAAGTTTAGAAACATGCATTTCCTTTAACTATAAAATCGTATAGTTTACCATAATTTGAGATTTACCACATATTGTTGTGAGTTGACATGTAGGCTGCTTACCTCCACCAGAGTGTTTTTCTCCTCCAGAGCTGCTCTGCCTGAAGGTGATGGCTTCTCCATGGGCTCAGCACCACACCTAGCGCACGCGCACGCGCACACGCACACACACACACAGTCAAAACCACAGTTTCTAACTGTTAGCTCACATGTCCGTTCCCATGCCTCGCTTAAAAGATGCACCAAAAGCAGCTGAAGAGGGCAGCTTTACATTCACACAGCAGACATAGCACATTAAACATCTGAGAGTGAAATCATAGTAGTTTGCGTACGAGAAAAAACAGCAATAATCAGACAAGATCGATTTCACGGTATTCAAATGACACTTCTATCGTGGGTGAAATAGCGCTGCCATAGAGCACCAAATATGAACACTGCGTCTCAGTATTAACACTGATCTCATTTTTTTAACATCTTGTTGGCAGGAACAACTCTGACACAAGTTGCCTAGTTTTGACTCTTATGTAATACTGATGTATGACACAAAAATAATGAAGGCCATCCACATGAAAGAAAAGCCAGATTAACTACTAATATGAAGTGATTATGCCAGACTGAGATCTAATTGTGCTCCTTAAATCATATTGATACTTCATTACAGGCCTAGTGCTGATTCATTTCTTCTTGGGAAATCTCTACCTCCAACATTGTGGTGCAATGTTAAACATTGTAGTTTTTAGATACAGGTCTGGTTTCAGCTGAGCCGACCCAGGACTGGACTGACTGTGTGACTAAAAGAAATAACCACTGTTGACGGAAAAAAGTTGCGTGAAATATGAGTGAAATTGAAGAAACACCTACATTTGCTCAGCACAAACATTGATGACAGACTGCAATGCCAACAAGTCTAATCACAGCCCTTCCTTATCCTGCTATTATCCACAGCAATCACAGTGCAGCGCACACCCTCACTAACTACTATCCACTTGTGAACGATTCCTGTGTGCACCTATAGAGACTGCACGTAGGAGAAAAGGCACTTGAGGGTGGCCTTCTCTGCTATCCCATACTGATGGAAGATAATTGCACGGTTCCTCCATAGCCCGATATTGTTGAGAGGCTAATAGATGGATCCTCTGCTGTGCTAAGAGATGTAAGCCCCACAATGCATTGCTCCACACATTAAAAGCGGTGGCGTGCTGATGATGCACTCAGCCTCGTGAATAGACTTTAAATGCACAGAAACAGACTCTCTGGCACAACAATGGCGCTCTGACAACCAAACAAAGATCTTTGGAGCCAGCCAGCGTGCCTGATGGGGGTCATAGAGCAACACATCTAGCCTGAACGTGAGAGTTTCTCTTCCTGTCTGGAGTCAGGTTAAATGATATCGTTCTATTGCGTTATCAGACGTGGTTACCTCCCAGATATTTTAAGAAATGCAACAGGATGTAGCCTACATAGTTTGTGCAGGGCACTTACTTAGGGTTAGGTGTCACTGAACACATTTATAGTATTGCTATTATCATGATCACGCACTAGAGTGAACATGAATGAGTCTAGCTGTGAAACTGAGAAACCATTTGATAAGCTGCCTCAGCATATGCAGATATCTTCGAATATCTCCCGTTCAAAATGTGTGAACAGGCATCGACACAGTCAGGAAACACAGCAGCAACAACAACAACAACAACACTGGCTGCATTATTAACGTCTACCAAATACAAGGAGGACATGGAGTGATGCTGATGCAGCTGAGGCAGATTTTGAGAGAAAACCAGCCCAGCAAAATGAGTCCTTTAGGGGGACTAGTTATGGTATGAAGCGGATTAAAATGCGGGCCACCATGCACTCACTGTTGAGCAACACGGCCGTCGTTCCGGGCGACAAAAACATGCAAGTTGTTACTATTCTCAGCCAACTTACCTGGAAACTTGAACGCAGCAGAAGATCACGGGTTGTTTTCTTTAGCGGGGAGACATCGTGTTGCATTCACGTTCGTCACATACAACGTTAATGCGAGCTGGGCAACATTGTTAAAGAGCTGCACGGTTCCCTGCGCGTTGATAATTCAGTTTGCATTAGTGGGGTGGCTTCTTTTAGTCACCGCGAGAGGAAACTCAGAGACAACAGGAAACGCTGTTGGCGAAGAGGTCTTGCACAAAGGTAAGTCGGAGAGTTTACATGCAGGAGGACGGTGTGAGGATCATTAGTCGGCACCAGCTCGGCTTCTCTGACGTAGGCGCAAAACCCTCTGATCACGTGACCGCCCGAAAAACTCTCTCAATGACTGCAGGTGGTTTTATAAATAACTAAAAACGTACTTAAAATAGAAAGGGAATTACTATTTTTAAGACAATAAATAAATAAGTCTTACTTACAAAATATATATAATAAATGAGTGCAGGTAAGCTTACTATTATGTATGTTATATTATAATTATAGTATGCGTAATCATTTATGTAAATAATTACCAATAATAACATATATATACATACATACATATATATATACATACACATATATATATACCAATAATAACATATATATATACATACATACATACATATATACATACACATATATATATATACATACACATATATATATATAGAATCATTCTAATAAAATGCATACATAGAATATATATATATTAATTTAGGCAATCCTATCTATTTTCCTATTAACATATTGAACACTTTGTCAATTATTTAATCGTTTATTTATTACTGTCAACCTAACTACATGCACAAAAATAAAATGTGGTGCCTGTGCTAAATATTTAACATTTAAAATGTTGAAACTAGATTAAACTGCGATCCTTTTTAATAAAATGCACAGTAGTTGAATACTTTTTGACCACCAATCATCTTCATTGATCTACCTGGAAAAGATTGGTGTAATAATAATCATATGACAAACCCGTCACATTAATTTACTTTGTGTTGTTGTTGTTGCTACAAGTGGACTAATAAGCCACACACTCTCTGGCACTTATTTCTACGAGCAACACGTGAACGTGGAGACATCGGCTTACCTTGATTTGCTCCTCCTAATGAAGGACACCTGGGGCCAGTTGGACACTCGCGCACACACGGCTTTCAGTCGCTCGTTGTGTTTACTAAACTTACACCCACTCGCCAGAAACAAATGTAACTGCCTGCACAACATGGTCTCCATGTTGGCCCCTTGTATTGGACCATATTTGCTTTGGGAGTTTTAGTGAGGACAGCTGAGGAAGAAGTTGTTCGGCATCCGGATAACTAAAGTTTGAGCTTCCTGCCCGACGCATTCAAGGACGCTCGGAAATCTCACACTCCATGTCGATGCTTTAATGAAACTCTTTCCTTCACTCCTTTTAGACGCAAATATATTTTGATAGGTTCCTTTTTTTAAATCATAAAGACACGTATAAAGCTAATTCTCTGATGCCTTAACATTTTAAATACATTTCACCAAATCTTGCATAGTATTGGCAATACAGTAAGTCTCACTCCGTATGGATTATAGGAGTTACTTAAATCTTCATTACAGTGGGTGCAAACTGCATGACTATAAAACAACTGGTTGCATTGCAATGTCTGCATTCCATCGTGTTTTATGAATCAACCCTTATCAAACCCAAATGGTTACAACAGAAGAGACATTTACAGGCAATCCTGAAAACATGTTAACGTTATATTGAAAACTGAAAAATCAGTCAAAAATAATAAAACAAATGAGCTATTCTTATTCAAAACTGTTCACACAACTGTGGATATCTCATCAGGTTGGTTCGATTACCTCCGGGATACTTAGTGGCGTTGGCTGGCCTCACAGTGATCCATGGAAAAGCCTTGCTTCAAAACAGGATCAATTACATAGAGATGACTGGATAGGGTTAATGTTGGAAAACATTTCAGAAAATTACATATATTTCAACATTATTTACTGACAGCCAGGTGATCCAGCAATGTGTTGGTAGAAAATAACACCATGGAAGGTGATTAACGTCCTCGTTTCAACCAAAAGCAAGACACAAAAAAACAAACACAACACAGTTCTCATTTTCCTTTTATCCGTAATAAATCATACTTATGTATTCTCTGAGCTTTGTGATATTGAGTGTTTGTCTAAAAGTTTAAAAAAAGAAATAAAAACAAAAGTGTAATCATAAAATGTCACAACAATGGCCTGTTTTTTTTTTTATTACTTTGTGTCCATGTCTTAGTGCTCCTTGTGGTCTCCGTCCTCCTCCAGTTTCCTGATCTCTGCCTTCAGGTTGTTGATGTTTTCTCTGCTGGCTTTTAGTTTGTCTTTCAGCTCTGTGATCTCCTGGCTGGTTCTTTTCTTTGCTGCCTCCATTTTTTCCTTGGTCCTCAGTTCCAGCTCAATGACTGCAAACACATGATGACAATAACTCAAACTATGTCAATGCTGCTCTTCTGTACAGATGCTTAAAGATTGTTTTCCCTTATGCAGGGCAAGAGGTTAATGTATAACCCAATTGGGGTATAATAGTCTGTATATGTGTATTGTGTTTCTATGTGTGTGTACATACATTCGGTCTCATGCTTGTATGCACCCAGGGTGAGTTGTCTTGAAGTCGTCAGTAGCTGCTGCATCATGGCCGTAGGATCCTGGAAGATCTGAAACATTACAAAGAAAACTGAGTCAGGGGCTTCACTCACAGTTCTAAATGTACAGTCATCAAAATACTGATGCGATGTGACTACGTCAGTTTGAAAATCAAAGCTCTATATGTGTGGAAACTTTGGAAATGATGTGTGATTTATTTATTAGTAGGTAATAATAACAATTGTCACAGTAAAAGACCATGAATTGATGCAGTATAGTAACTGTGGTCACAAGCTCTAGCAAGCTAACAGACGTACCATTTCATCATAGAATTCAGAGACAACTGTCTTCTTCGGCATTGCACTGGAGTCTGACTGGAACAACTTCAACAGATGGTACAGAGTCACCTGAGATACACACACACACCAATATAAGCATACTTACAAGGAGGTACAGTGCCTTCTAAATACTAATTATTATTATTATTATTCTGTGTTGAGTATTTAGTAAAAAAATACAATATTAGTTATGCTCTCACAGGTCTCTCATTGGGGTCAATGAAGAAGATCTTGATGATGATCTCAAACTCCCCCCAGCCCGTCTCTGTAATCTCATATGGAGGCTTGGTCACCACTGGAAGGAAGAGAAGCACAGTGAGCCACTACATGTTTATATGAAGTATCACTGTATCAACCCACATCAACATATGCCTCTTATTAAATGTCACATTTCCCTTTGAACATAAATCAGTACAATCCACAGGAGGCAATGCATCAGATTCCTCGTCCCCTACGTCTGCTAAGGTCTACTCACCTCTCAGAGGGTTTCCATAGCTCTCATGAAGCTTGAACTGGATCTTCTTCACGTAAGCAGACATATCCTGGGAGAACAAAATAATGTATTTATGTATACAATTAAGAAGACCAACTTTGGTTAGTATTTCATATGCTTTTGTGGAAGGCTGACCTCATTTCTGTAAGGCTTCACATAGACAGACCACTGATGCGTGTGTCCATCCTCCTCTCTCTTTTTCCCAAAGTAACGGGCAACGTTCCCAAACACAATGGGCTTGACGATGGTTATTCCCTGCAGATGGAAAACATACGTAATCATATGACCGTGTTCCTGTTCAAATGCTCCCAATTACAAGATAATAGAAAACAACAGGACAGAGAAGCGGTGTGGGCAACGGTACATTAATTCTAACTCGTGATATTATTCACAGACACGAATATTTACGTTGCTTAATTATTAAACTGCCGTAATAATACAATGCGCGGATAGGTTCAATAACACAACACTGCTCCAGTGTAACGTTACCTTAACTCGCCCCCCGGAATCTGGACCAAATTCAGTCATCTTTTTAAACATAGTACGGTCGAAAGAGTGAAGTTGACCCCGTAGCACACTCTATAGGACTCTTACTGTTCCACAGCGTGTATCCTCATGGAATAAACCTGCCATTCAAGCATTAAAAGTATGCTTTATACAGCCAGCCTTCTCATTTGAAACATCCAGCCAAACAAGAGCCGGAAGTGTCAAGTGTAACGACGTAAAATGCACGGAGTGAAACATGGACACACTACAGTTCCGGCTGATGGAGGACGCATCAAACAAGAAGTAGAATGATGTAACACGTTTTTGTAATCATTTGTATCAAAATTTAGTCATTTAATGACCCCTAAAAAGCTAATGTTTTATTTGTTTAACTACAAACTAATACACCTCCACATCTATACTTTGCTAGTTTGTTTTTCCTTCATCAAACCTACAAATAAACATACAAAATGAGAGCGAATGCATTTTGAAGTGTTCTACTCAGGTAATGGTAAGGACCACATTATCAAAATCTCATTGACATTAGTAGGCTTCAAGTAATTTATATAGTCTATCTTTACCTGATGCCCACTCTCAAGACAAATTAAACACATCATGTACAAAGGAAAACCACAAACAAAACCAAATTTAGAAATGTTTTATTTATTTGTGTAGGTGCAATGACCACATGATGACTTTTGGCTACCATGGGCCTTCCCTAGACAGGGAATGTAGTAAGAACAAAGCATTGCTGGCGATAGTACAGGATGACATCAGTCCCCACTGTAAATAATCTAGAGGTGACTTTTCATCTAGACGCCCAAGTTACACTAATAGGAACTACACTTTTAATGTACTTCTCTTCACTAGGCAAGTCTGCAAAAACTACTGTGATCAATTACTGTGATCAATTACATTTACAGGCAGAACACCTCAATTTTAGCTGGATATACAATAAAGTTATGTTTTTCACCATGTTACTTACACCTTCGGTGGATTTCAGTTTGGGTCAAACATTTGCATTATCTGTTACAATGAAAAAGTAGCTAAAGCTCAGGTAGTTATGTTTAGTGAAAATATATCCTACCATTCCATTTTATCAAGTTAAATACTGAAAACACACAAATAAAATACTTTCCAGCCTCGTGTATGAGGTAAAGTCTGGGTCTGTCTTGATGCAGCAGAGTCGGACAGACTGTAACTGGACTGGACCGTTTGGTCTTCTGCAGCGATGGAGACCTGAAAACACTTACCCCCAGCGCTGTGGAGAGAGGTCAGCACAGGGCCAAACACAGAGACACCCGGGCATTGTTACTGAGAGCCCGGCACAGACACGTTCTTATCCTCACTGATCAGAGCTCAGATTAGGAAGACATTGAGTGGCACTGTGCTGGGAGTTTGTTCAGAAAACAAAAGTCACTATACCTAAAAGACTCAAAGTGCTACGGCATGAAGCCTTTAAAAGGTGCAACTGAAGAGGCAAAGAGGTGTCACTCTGGCATGTTTAGAACACATTTAACAGTTACGAAATCCCTCTAGAAGTGCAAAATGTTCCACCTTTCCACAATGTTTTTTTGTACAAAAACCCAATTTACAATGCTTCATTACTCTTTTACAGAGTTTACAAAGTTATGGGAGCAAATGGATTGATATCCGTGAATATATACCACTATATATATACGGTTAAAATAACACAACAGGAGCATCTTTAGGGTTTAAAAAACGTTTGGATACCTTCAGTCTCATTAACATCAAAGTTCAGAGCAATTCCTGGAGCCATTACGGCGACTAGATGGTGGATAGGATCCACAATCTATACAATCAAACACGTTTGAACAGGTCATATTTTAGGAGATGGTTATGATTTTGAACGAGGTGACGAAAAAAAAGAGAAAGAAAACCAATCCACTTACATGTAAACAAATAACCTCCAATAAAAACCACAAGAGGAACTTAGACAATAAAGACTTAATGCGACCCATATAAACATAACTTGTGTTTGATAACCTGATAATATCAATGTTGATCAACAATATTGATTTGAATTCCATTTGTTCCATATTCAAACAGCAATATCAAAGCACTTTAGAAAACACTGCTCAAAGGTAAAATATGACATTTAAGACTAATATTTTATAATTGAAAATATCAATCAGATTGTAAAAAAAACAGACTTTCAAGTGCTTATCTACCAAATTGATCATATTAAATACTCCAAACTAAAAACTCTGTATCAGAAAGCGTTGAAAATCAGTCGGTTAAAAAAAAAGCAAGACATGAACATGACAGCTGGTGGGATAAAAGACGTGTTGCTAATGTTATGGAGCACATCACATATTAAACAAATTGCATATGAAGAACCAGTTTCACTGAATTTCTTCTGTATGTTGTTAAAATATTGTATCTATGGTGTGACAAAGTAAAAGTGTTTAACACGAACATACAGAAACAGGTTTGGTGTGTCACACAGGAGCAAAAATAAATAAATAAAAAGTCAATCATTTTCTTTAAATGCCAAATTACCAAACGGGATGAATAAAAAATATAAAGGATGACCAATTCCATGCAAGTTTGAACTATAATGGCTGCTTGAATTAACATGGATGACTAAATATAAGAATGAATAGATTTCACATTAACAAAACAAAGACAAACACGTTGGATTGGAAGGGTTCTTGGTCATAGCTATTCAGTGCGTTACACACAAGAGACACCTCTGTTCTTTTGGCTTTACTCTAAATTGCTGCATGTACATGTTGACCTTCAACTTTTCAAGGTTCACATATCCTTTCATCAATGCACATGTTCATCAATGCACATTGCAAAAAAGTACATTCAATTAAATTGTCTTACCGTGTAAAAAGTTGATCCATTTGAATAAAATAACACAAAACAAAAATACTATTTTCTTAAACCATAAAGCTGCTCTCTAATACAGCAAAAATAAAAAAATCGTAACGCACACAAATTCAATATGAAAAACAATCTAAAATATACATTTAATATAAAAGAGCCAAACGTAGAGGAATTCACCAAATGCATCGAGTACCTCAGTAAACATTTTTTATTACAACACCATCTAGTTTTTAATCAAAAGCAGAGAGACATTTACAAACATTCTAACAAAAGAGAGAAATGAGAATGAGGGGCGGGGAGAACACATCAAACATGTACCCTATAAAAACTGATCTCTAAACTGAATGTACACAGTACAGCGAGCCAAGGAAAAAAAAAACCAAATAGGATGTAATGTTTGTCTCTTCTAATTGGGGAGTGTGTGGGCCATTTTATTGTTTCTTTGCAACAAAAAAAAAAAAGCATCACACGTAGTCATCGTCATGTCAAATAAAACATCATAAAAATAAAAGAACTGCTTGGAAAGTTTCTTTTCTTTCATCTTTAGTTACCATGAGTATAGATGTTGGGATAACATAGCCTTACACAGGTCAGGGTCTTCCATCCACTGCTCTTATTCAGGCAGACAGGATGAATAGACAGAGAAAAGGATGGGTGGAGACCAAGAAAGGAGAGGAGAGATGGAGGAAGAGGTGGTGGTGGTGATCCTGTCCGGTCATGCAGGGTGGGGAGGTGGTGGCGCACTGAAAGTCTTCCTCCCTTTTCTTCCATCCATCCTTGATCCTCGTTAGCTGAAAGGTGTCAAAACGAAGGGTGGAGTTTGGTTTGGAGGCAGCCCAACAGTGAACACTCTCTCCCCCCCTCACCATTAAACCTCTAGACTACAGACACAGTGCACACCAGGGCTGGGCTCAATTCACCATCACTTTGAGTCACAGGGACGGAGTTTTCCAAATCCACTTACTGAACATGTTACGGTGACAAGGGGGTCTGTGGTCAGGAAGACTTTAAAAAGTCTCAGAAAATGTGGCATCTAAATGGCAGAATAATATCCGGTGAGGACTTCCTTTTCTCTGAATGCTCAGTTGACTGTATTGCACCCAACCCTGGCACAGACACAAACATCATCATGCAAACTTGAACAGGAAATATCCAAGAAGCAAATCGGAAATGTACCAATATGCACACACACAACAGAAAAATAATACAATATGCAGTTGAATATTTGCCTAAATGCACTTCACTGTTTTGAAATAGTTTAAATGTGTGAAGAGATTCTTGTATCGATGCTTGCACGTTACACAAGCTTTTGACAGACAAGAAGTGACATCCATGTAGAAATATAGTTGATCTAAAAACTTGGGCCAGTGAATTTTGACCTTTTTGTGACACGGTTGTCACAAAACAGTGTACGCTGAATTTCAAATTGAGGGATGGACTTGAGAGAATTTTTTAAATTAAAATCATATGGGTAAAGCTATTCTGGGTAATCTGGGTATCTTCTAAATATGTACAACTGACTTGAGCCTGGAGTCAAACAGCGTGCACCTGGCTTTGGATCAGTTCTGCAAAATGTAGTGTTTTCTGTTTTGTGTGGTTTGCAAAAAAATTCAAATTTCTTGGTAAGTTGGTAATTTTCTTCCCAATGACCAGTGTTTTATTTTTTGATCTTTCTTAAAATATTTGCTTCCTCTACTTTGAAAAATCTACAATCCATAGATATAATTTGAATAGCTTGACTAATAAATTAATAAATTATGTAATTCTTTTATTCATTACATTTTCCTTACAACCAACTAGTAACGGTAAGCTTTAGGTACAGACCTAAAAACTAAACTACTGTGACATGTTACATAGAAACCGGGCAAACTTGGTTGGGACACAACCAGTTTTTCAGGAAATTAAGCAATATAGGAGTTTAAGACACAAAAGGACTAAAAAGCCATAGATAATTAAACTACAAAGAGGCATCTGATTCAGATTGCTACAACCACCCAGGTATATTATGTTTAAATATAATAATTTTGATTTATCCATTTAACAGGAAAGAGATCTGTTATTTGTACATCCCTTTATGGGCTAGTAAAAATTATGCCAGCAAATTGCAATACTTTGTATTTAGAATGGAGAAAGACAAAGTCCAGCATGTAAGGGACGGGAAACTGGAGAGGCAGCTTGTTTATCTTAACTATAAATGACAGCAGCAATGAACAATTAGACTGTCAACAATGGTCCACTAACCTGATTACATTTGTACCCAAATGAAAGCACCTCTTAACAGAAATATTACATTTATCAGATGAAATAACAGTTCTGATACAGAGTCATTTCAAATTTGTTAAGTATTCTAATTATTTAAAATCAGACTAATTAAGCCTTGGTGATGCAAGGTTTTGATTTACATGGTGAATTACATCTGGTATCTGCACCAAAAAGGCCTCACTTACAGGCATGTCAAATGAGTACAGATGATTTCACACGACTCAGAGATTCAAATGCATATTGAAACTTGATACGTTTTTGCTGTAAAAAGATTTGACATGGTGCATGGCTACAGACAAAAACAGTTAAACCGACAATGACAATATTGTATACAACACAGTAGTCAAACTCAATGGTACTTCTTGTCACACTATCATTTATAAGGGACTTTAACATCCAGTACAAGTGGTAAGGGGCATAGCTGAACCTTTGTCAGTCAAATTACAGATCAGATAGACGAACAAATCACTTGCCATAATACAAAATATGCTTTTGAACCTATGTTTATTATAGAATATTCTACTTTATAGAAAAAAGTCAAATATGTACCAGCGTCTCTGCTATTACAGGCAAGTCAGGGTCAACCAGTCCATGAACGTAACTTAGTTATCCGTTACAAAACACTCCACGAAACAGCCTAAAATGTGATACTTACCATTTAAATATTCAGATTTTACAGATTATATTCTGACAAGCAAGCTGGTTACTGTGGTTATTTCTTCAGAAAAACATATAGATGGCTTCTGGTGTATATACATAAAAAAAGACTTATTGAATAATAATCTAGGAACTAAACACAACTAAAGCATTCCAATTGCCAAATTAAAAGAATAAATTGTAATTTTCTTATTTTATACAAATGTAGCCCATCTCAGAATCATGTGTTTTCAGGTATAATGTTATTTAAATGGGCATGAATGCTTATTGACATGAACATACGACTGTTTGACCCTGGTTCAACATGAGCAAGTAGTATGCCTGTTTGAAAAGGACATCAGGCCCGTGACCCTGAGCATGCACCTACAGACAGACTGAAGAAATAGCATAAAAAGTCATTTCAGCCCCTTGCAAACAGTGTACATTTCCCCCATGGCAATATGAACAGATAAGAGCTTTAAAGCATGTCTGTGGACACAACAAGTAGCCCTACTACCGTCACGATTAAAAAGCATTCATTCTCTTTCCCCCCCTAATGACCATGCTCCAAGATATCAGACCGAATGCAAACATTTAGTTGAAAATATACTCAAATGCATTTTTTGGCATTTACAAATTACCAAAAATGATAAGGCCCTGTGCCCACTGGGGATCTCTTATCCAACAGATAACCAAGCATGTAATGTGTTCAATGTGATAATTGCAGTGATTGCTATTGAAATGCAGCACTTGTTTTAAAAAGAAAAAAAAAAAAAAAAAAAAGTACATTTAGCTGTTGCTACTGAAAATGTACATATGCTAAGATTTACATGGACACAATTTGGGAAACATACTCTCTCTTTAATTAAAATAGTAATGTTTTGTTAAGAGTTTCCCAGTGGACATAAAGTCTTACTTCAGTAAAAACTGGTTGGTATATGGACAATTAGGTGTAACATATAAGATCAATTATTTTGGTCTGAGTTGTGCCTGCTTTTCAAAATTCAGCAACCCTACAAGCAAACCACCCCAGTTAATATTTCTAAAATGTGAGAGACATATATGAAATAGTGCATGTATAAAGTGTGTGTCTTTACATGCAGTGTGTATCTTTACATGTAGACAACATTGTCTCAAGAGTGAATGTAGGTCATGTTTGAAAGCTAATGTAAAATTATGGGAAATATTATTTGGGGTGATGCCCAACTGTACAAGGATGCTTCAGGTGTAACCTACTAGACTGCTCTAGAAGGACGCTATACACAACACCACAAACATCGTAGGTGCTTTGGCAGTGAAGGACATGAGAACGACACAGAAATCGATCAAACCAGATATTTCAACTGCAGTTCCAAGACTTTACACAAGTTATTATGTTTAAGACGCGAGTAACGCATGGAAACCTAAAACCTCAAAAGATATTTACCTCAAACCATTTGCAATATGGTATTGATATTTGTTGTTGCACAAGCTGGTGTTTTAGTTTCAACTACAACTCATCCATAACATGACTCAACATCCAAAAAGCCAGCAAAAAACATAACGCTATGAGCCAAAAATACTTTCATGATCTCCTGCCAACCTATGACGATATATCATCAAAATCAACACTGCAGCCTAAGTGGGAATCATCTGTACATACAAGTCACATAAAACAAATATAAATGTATACTATGTATCAGTGTCAGTCAATGTCAAATAACAATTAGCATAGTCATGAATTTGCAAAAGAATTGTTGTATACCTTCAGTATTATTGACAAGTTACAAATAAAATTCAGATTTTCTTCAGTTTAACTGAATCAGGTACCTCAACTAGAGAAAAAGTAATAATGGTGACAGCCAAAAAACTTGGGATCTGAAAACGTCTTTCTGGTTCGAGCTTTTACTTTATTATTCAATGTGTACATGTAAATTACTCTTGCCAATCATATCTGTAAGATACTGCAATTAATCATGCACTGATCATGGATGTAAACCAATTCTGACAATCAGCATATTACAAATAATTTCAATGCGAAGCGATTGATCAATTCAAGCAAAACATCAAATTGTTTTTTGCTTCATAACATTATGTGTATTAAGGGCATTACGATATTTGTTGTCAGAACAAAAAGGTATTGTTTTGTTTTCCCTACTTCACCTCAACCTCTTAAATTGAGGTACAATGGTTAAAAAGTGAGTAATACTCGGCTACAAAACATTCAATTTGACAAAAGTAAAATGTCAGGCAATATTACTGACACGCAAATATGGCACAATAACATTGTCAAGATATGTGTCCAAAAATCAGCAGTTATAAACACTGTTTGATGTCAAGGTTCATCTTCTCATGACAATTATATATATATATATATTCAACCCTTCAACTGGAATGGTAATACGTATACAACATGACTGAATGGAACATTTACAAAAGTGTATATTGATCTATCGACAAGTTGAACACTGTCATTTTTTGTTCTAAAAATACAATCCAACTTGAACAGACCACACATAACGGTATCTATGTTATTTAGTATTGTAAAAAATTATTCGGGAATACTTTGACTATTATTACAAGCACACTGACAAACCAAGCCACAATACACTTCAATTAAACTCACATATAATGAAATGGCAATTAAGTATTGAATCTTCATATTCAAGGCAGAACAAATGTTTTTTGGTCCACTAGCCATAGTTGCTGGTAAAAAAACAAAATGTTGATAATTTTTCACTTTTTATGAGCCAAACCGATGTTTAGATAAGCAAAAGTTTATTTAAGGAGTCTCTGAACGGCAAAAAGGCAGAACTAGTGCAAAGGTCCAATCACCCCAGCAAAACATGTACAAGCAATAGGATTTTCTAGCCATGCCGTCTGTAACTGGATTCATTAGGATTTTTCTATTTTATTTGGCAGTATACAAAAAGTGACCGACACATTTTGCACATTGCCAGCCTCAGAGGCATGTAGACCAAAAAGTAACAATACATCCACATAGTCAATTGCCAGTAATCATACAACTCTTACAATCCCCTTTGTGCAATGTAGCATCGTAATTACAGCAAGTGTACGTTACACATATTGTCTGAAAGACCAGACACAACTGTGATGACTAATTATGACATTTTAAGAAAAGCAGACTTACCTTACACCTACCTGTAACCAAAGGACTGAATTTCAGAATTTCTTCCATTGCTTACCTCGTCTCTCCTGGTCTACTTCCTCATATATTCATAGGGATATTTAAGTGTCATTCTCTACTCTAAATTATTATTTCAAGTTTTTAAAATGTTCAAAAGCCTTTTATGGCCTAGGACTGACATTTCTTTAATAATTTGGTATCCTGGGTGTTTACACACGACACCTTCTGTAGATTACATTTTGATCAGATAGGTTATTGGCCCAGAAGATCCTTAACTAAAGGCTTTAATCCAATGAAGAGAGGAGGTGAGCACTCAAAGCAAACTTCATCTTCTGCCTCGATCCAGGTCTAAAAAGTGTCGTGATGAAGAAGACAGAAGAGAGCTTATGACAAAGTAAATAACACCGGAAATGTGGTACCCACCTCCCTTCTCGCCTAGCGGTGTCGGTACTCCCTTTCCCTCTCTCTCTCCCGGTCGCGGTCCCGGTCACGCTCACGATGGCGGTCCCGCTCGCGGCTTCGTTCTCGGTAATAGTCCTCATGCCTGTCACGACTGCGGGACTTGTGACGTCGGCTCTTTTCTCTGGAGCGACTGTGGTCCCGTTCCCTGGAACGTTCTCGCCTGGCATGGACAAGCATCATTGGACTGTGTACAAGGGGTTCAAAGTTTCAAATACCAAATGTTCCAGGGCCAATTCCCAATTTGAAGAAATTGTTTAGATACAGTCAGAAATACAGTACATGCATGCAAGAAATAGTCCACACTTCAAATCTGGCTAACTCACAATTCTTTCAAGTTGTGCTACATCAAAAATATTCTCAAGATACACAATCTCACAAGTACTTCTAGTGTATTTTTAGCTTTTAAAAAAACATGCATCACATTTAATGGCAACTGCATGAAATTGAATCTTACCTGGAAGCGGAACCGTAGCTTTTTGACTCAATGCCGTGGAGACAGTCCTGCAGGGAACTGATGAGGACCTTACAGCGGTCGTCTGCTGACACTTTGGACTGCTTAATCAGACTGATAGCTGTCACCAATGTCTCTATAGCACTGCCATAGTCAGCTAAAGAGAACACAAAGTTGCATTACGTTTTAATAGGCTCTCAGTGTTTGTCTTGTTGGCATTAAATGTGTGCACTGACATTGTGATGCGAGTTACCTGCACTGGCATCAGACACTGCTCTAGATATGGCGCTGGAGGAGATCGCTCTGTTCCTGTTCATGATCTCCTCAAACTCTGCCTCGCTCAGAGGGGTCCGTGACGCCTCCATCTCACTATAAATACACACAAAGGTCAACGCATCTGTTAAGTTACAAAAGACACTTATCTTGGCAAACAATGTAAGAGTGTAAATCAGCAGTTTACTGGGCAAGTCTAAATTGTTTGCACTTAATAAAAATGAGCAACACTTTGTGCAAATTCCATTATATGAATTACTATGTTAAATATTTGTTCCTCCACCACCACCCATTCTTACCGGCCTCCAGGACCGTAGTCTCCTCTTTCATATGGTGGTGGGCGTCCGTATGGGTCGTTTGGTCCAGGGGGGCCTCGGTTGTCATTGGGTGGCATGTTGTTGTTGCCAGGTGGGGGGAAGAATGCAGGGTTGACATGGGGTGCTGGTGGTGGTCCACCCGGCGGGGGACCTGGCATGTGTGGAGGTGGAGCCAAAGCCATGGGGGGCCCAATGGGGCCTGGGGGACGTAGTGGGAAGGGCCCTGGGGGTGGCGGGCCCTGCTGAGGGGGTGGGGGACCAGGAGGAGGGCCGTAACCTGGAGGAGGGGGGCCTGGGGGCAGGGGGCCCATTGGAGGCTGGCCAAACTGACCAGGGAATAGAACAGGGGGAGGAGGCCTATCGCCTCGATTTGGAGGACCAGAAAGGGGAGGGGGGAGGCCCTGGCCAGGAAGTGGAGGTCCTGGTGGACCAGGGGGACCAGGTGGACCAGGAGGGGGACGTGGAGGACCCTGCATTCCACCTAAAAGAAAACACAAAGGATAAAACAGAAGAGCATGAGACAAAGTAAAAACTTGTGAACACTTTATATTTTGTTTATGTTATAGCAGGTAGAGTTCTCCCCATAAGTGGGAAAAAATGATACCTGGAAATACATTTGGCTGGTTTAAAACTTGAATAAATGCATATTAAAAAAAACATGAATATCCAGTATTTGACATGATTTCCTTCAAAAAGCCAGTTCAAAGCAAGGACAATAATACAGACAGAAAAAGGGCAAGCCATAGCTACAGGGAACAACAAAGGTCAAAAGGGCAAATAATAATCAAATAATGCTGCAAATTAAACCAAAAAAAAACACGGATGAGATGCACTCGAAGCAAATTGTTTCAAGCAGGCTTTTAAACCAGAGGCTCTGTATTCAATGATCTTTTTCCTAAACACTTAATTGAGAGGGAGCGTTCCTATAACCCCCCCCCCCCCCCCCCCCCCCCAAGAGTTCAGCATGACAAGCGCATACATATTTGAGATACTATATGTAATGCACTGAGCAGAATGATTATCCCCGTGCAAGGGCCACTCATGAGATGTAATTTAAAGCAAATAAAAACTACTTGGCTTTAGATGCATTTTGTTTTCTCATGCAGCTACACATTTAAAAAGGGAAGGCTTTCTTATCATTGAGCCATTAAACAGCCTTAGAGGACAAAGGAGCAAAAGGAGGTACAGAAATCCTGTATATTTTCTCACTAGATATAAAAAGCATAAAAACAATTTTAGTTTGCTCTAGGCAGTATGACTTTGATAAAACTTGTTTTTGTAGTTTATGGGGATGCTTTTAAGAACCAATTGTGAATTTTTGATCTGAAGTAATCTACGAAAGGTTTACATCCCTAAAATGTTTTAGTTTGCACACCGTTATCCCGGCCTTGTGTACAGCTATTAGTATTTCGTGGAAACTGTATATTAAGGGATTAAGAAATGTAGCTGTTTTAATGGTATAACTCCCACCAATAAACAGCTACGGGTTAGGATAAAAGGGTGATCGATAAATTCAACCGAGGTGTTTCACCTCTGCCACGCCAGTTCCCGTTCCTGCCCCCCGGCGGGAAGGGATTGAAACTCATATCCATCAGAGGGCCATCTTGGTGCCTAATCAGATCTGGTCTCATGCCCGGGCCTAATGGGGAAGAAAGCAAACCAATCACAACTCTTCCCTTCAATAACTTCTCCCTACTAACCGAAGGCCTGTCACAGCTCAGCAGCAAAAAAGTGGGATGGAGAAGAAAATACGCAAAAATGAAGAAAAGAAAAAAGAGAAGAGCTGGCAGCTCCGCTCTCTCCTACTATGTGTGTTAGGCGGCCAATCCAAGATTTGCAAGGAATTTAAGGTTGGTAGCTTGCCATGTAAAGCTTTGAGCAAACTGCTTCTCAAGCAATGGTGTTTAAAATTGTCAGTAAGCAGAAAATTGCAGCCAGGAAAGGATTATTTGTTCAACTGCAGGTGAAGAGGGACAACGAAAGAACAAACCAAATGGGGAGGGAAACATGCAAAGACAAAGCCCTGCCAAGGGAGATTTAATGGATGAAAGATTGCCCACAAGAAACACACATTACAATAAACTAGTCTTTGTTCCATGCGGGTGAGAGTAGGAGCAAAGCCCGAACTGTGCTTACAGATCAGCACTGCCAGACAGAAAGCAGGATTTTACGTTTTAATTTCTGACACTATGGGGATTATTTCAATCTGTTGCAATGCTATATTGTAAAACACATAAAATCCTCATGTGAATGACAAACACCTGAAAAGGGAAACTAAAAAAAAATGAATCTTTTAACAGCAGCAGGTCTAAATTAGGAATCGATGCACTGACTCATACAAGCTCAACAGGTGAGCGCATGACCAACAACTAGCAGTGATTCCCAATAAACTGATCCATACACATCACACATACAGTGAGAAAACTGTGTGCCTCATGATGTGTATATTTCCAATACATCTATCAATGAATTTGCTTCAACTGGAAATGTATTGTATCCGTTTCAACGAGAGAATTCAGCTGGTTCTTCTGTAGAGGCGCGATTACCACACAAGCATCTTTTCTACCACAAACTCACCGTGTTTGGTATCGCAAGACCAAAGTAAAATTTAACATGGCCCAATAACTTTTGTTTTCCCCATTCCTTTGTTAAGTAAAGATAATTGTTGAAATACCTAATTTTGTTGAGACAGCTAGAGATTTGATATAATAATATATACTTCCAACATCCTAACTACTATAAATCATTAAAGCAAAGTCAAACATTTTCAGTATTCATTAGATGTGTATAGTTTAAAATAAGACCTGCTATAACATAAACTGTTCTTAATTACTTACAGTCCCTAACCCTTTCATCTGATTTCTGCAGTATTTAAATATTATCTTTCAACTGAGTGAACTGAGAGCAGCTTTATCCCAACCATACTGGCACAAACACTTGTTCCCAAACTAACCAGGGAAGTGTGGTGGCGGTCCTCCAGGCCCAACGGGACCAGGGAAGCGGTCTCCACCGGGGCCGGGTGGGCCAGGGAACCTGCCCCTACCTCGACCCATGGGAAAACCCCCACGAAGGCCAGCACCAGGAGGACCAGCTTTACCTTCCCCAGACATCTGCCCTGACTGGGTACCTGAGAAGTATAAAAAGACTAAATAATTTGTAACTCAGTTTTCAATTTAATATGCAGTAGAAAATAAATGTGCACATTTTAAACACGATGGGATCAATAATTGAATATGTGTGTGTGTATGTATGTGTTATACTATATATATAAAATTATATATATATATATAAATATATATAAATATATATATAATAAATATATATATATAAATATATAAATAAAAACACACACAGACATAAATAAATGTATATACACACACACATATAAATAAATCTATACATACACATATAAATCTATACATACACATTTGCAAATATCTTTTACATGACTTTTTGAAACTAGCAAGGTAACTAGCATGTTTTATTTAGTTAAATGTATTTAATCTTTTAAAATATACAGATCCCAAACGTGCATCTATCCTACTTACTCTTACGTGACTGCATCTCGAACTGGCTGAGGGACTGCTTGTTGCACGCCGTGACGATGGGATTCTGACCATGGAGCTCCCTCTTCGACAGCAGCTCCATTAGTTTTCTCGATGACGCTTCTGAGCCCACACACACCAGCGCAAACCTGTAAGATGAATGCAGAGAATAAACACAATGAGATTCATGCAAAAAATAAAACACAAATTATATTATTTTTTGTGACAAATCAGTATGGCACTGCATCCGATCCAAACGGATGTGTATCAACAGTGATACTGTCTAAAACATTTAAAATAGAAATATGCATTATTAGTAGCTATAAAGCATTACGTACAGATAAGTCATACAATTGCCCCTATCCAATATGGAATTCAACTCACTATTTTCAATATATACCAAGGAGTAATACTATTTATCTATAACAGGCTACAATTTACTTTAATAATGTCAAAAACAGAAAACAATAACCTCACCCTTTTGACTGGCCATTGGCTCTGTTTTCAAAGAACTTGATCTCCAGCACATCTGTGATGCCTACCGAACGGATAGCTTCCGTCAGGTCCTCGTCTGTCGTCCACTGCGTAACAGAAGAAGGCATCGTCAGTATATTTGTACCGACTGGCTTAATTTGATATTCATTCTGTAATGTTGCACAACTTGCAGAAAAATGTGTGGGTCAACATTTGGCATGGCACCAGAATAACCTGTTTACAGGACTGTCTTAAATGTCTTTACTTTTAAGAAAATGCTGCTACTATTGATCCATGCTCTTAAACGTTTTTCTTTATGTGCCTAAATAGCCTGAGCAGAATTCTCAGATACTCACCCATGTGAGGTTTCCTATGTACAAGGCAATCCTTTTGCCTGTGTAGGTGTAGACCACATTGGGTGGGGCACTCTTTCCTCCCTCTGAACCACCTGCTGTAGGCAGCGTGTCCAGGTAGTCGCGGTCTTCTGGAGCATCACCATTGTTGGCTGATGGGGATATTACATCATCATACAGGTCGATCTGGTCGTGGACTGGGTAGTCAGATTCCTGTTGAGCATAATAGTAACAGTTCAGTCACGAGTAACACTTTCAGAACACTGCATATATAATCAGCACCTATTAAATGTAAATACACTCAAAGCCTGTCTGCCTGCTTCCTTAGAAACTCCAATGAATTTCAAAATTGCTGCCTTTCTGCTGCCTTTGTCAATGTGTTCTGAACTGGTAAGCTATGGCAGCTCTGTGCTCTGCAGAATCGAAGGAAGATGGTTGCCATTCATCTGCATTTACTACCCGGTACCCATGCTAAGTGCACTGTAAAATAAGGAGAACATATTTCTCTGATTTTTCAGTACATCCATAACTTTTAGGTAGTTTTATTATTTGATTGCTGAAGTAACTGGTGACAGGAAATCCTGATGATTTGTCCTATGTGCAATAAATGCCCCTGATTTGAGAAAAAGGGGTCATTTCTTTCCTCTTCACCAGGCCACTTGTCTTTATCAGTTCAACAAGGCTAGTGGTGTGCTCTTAATGGCGACTGTGTACAGTTTATAGATATAAAGGCAATCATTGTTTCTTATTAATACGAGTATTGATGTAAGTTTACTGTTCATACAAACAAATCTTAAATGATTGACTTTGTCAAAAGTACTTGTTTACATTGTATAGAGTAATGCCAAACTGTAAACATTTTAAAGACATATTCTGATGGACTTAAATCCCAGTAAGCTAAATCTGAGTCAGTCTAACTCTTTGAAGGCACCATCGAGCTCTTAAGTGCTTCAACAAGTGAATACCTCCTTCACAGTGTATTTGCATGTTACCAGATATGCAAACAATGCAAAGAAAATGTTCAGTTGACGTCCACTGAATGCCCATGAAACAGGTTATTGGAGAAACGAGAGATTGTGTAACCTAAATGTATTCATAGTATTGCTGAAGCTGATAGTTGCGGATGATACGGTCATGTCAGGGCATACAATGTTTAAAGGTAGGCGCAGGTTTTATAGACCTTTTTCTGTCCATAAACAGACGTCTTACATACACTATGGGGGAACGTTGTTGGTGCAGATAACGTAGCCTCGTAGTGGTTATTATTATGATCAAATTATCTGCGTCACAGATCTGTATATTTGGGAAAAGGGGCGTGTGTGAGGAAAGAAAACAACGACTCACAACGTTACACGCTAACGTCACATTAAGCTAACAGTCAGAAGCTAACAATCCATAACGTTACATTTATTAAAACGTCTTTCTAATTCATACAATAATCGTTTCATACACAATCATAATTGCATTAATTTAAGTTGGGAGTCTGCTTAAATTAACTGAAAACAAACTACTTCAAAATAAAGTTATTAAACATAATTGTCTTGGTAAAGCAGCTAACGCGAGCTAGCTAGCGAAACTACGTTTGTTATGCTCGATAACCCGCCACAGGCCTCAAACGGTGAGCGCTGAACAATACAAGATGTTGCTTTTTGCTTTCACCTACAAACACGTTTCAATATGCACCGTGCAGGGACATTACTGCTTGCATCATGTACCGTCTTAAATGTCGAAAAAGCCGCAAATGCAATATTTCAAGCCGAATAATATCACCGAGGATGCGGGTTTGCATCATGGTGAACGGGGGCCTGCGCGCGAGGGAAACTCGTCGGCCCAGTGAAAACACACTGTTCACCGAAAAATTACGAACAATGGGGAACGTAAATATACTGGGAAATAACATCATTCTTCGAAGTGCAGTGAATTAATAGCGGGTTTAATACCTGGTTGAATTCCTCCTCTACGTCGGCGTAGATATCGATGTGATCCACACCGTCCGCCATTTCCTCTGACCCGTCGCTGTCTCCGCCCGGCGGTGCAGAGCAACGCTGAGCCGCAAAACAATGAGACAGAGAGGAGCAACTAGCGCCTCTGCTGGTCGACTTCAGTCATTACCTCCTCTAGACCACATAACACGATACAAGTCGATCAAACGCTGGTGTTTATTGTAGGGTAATTGAGAGGCAATTTTGCACACAAAAAAAGAAGAAAATATAGGATGAAATATAATACTTTCTCGTGTTTTTAAAATACAAAGTCAAACATTTGCCTTATCTCAAATATGGCCGATAGGCCTAGGTTACCATGTTGACCATAAAACGGTATGTTTGACTTAGTATTTCTAAATTTTCACTTGATCGTGGATTCTTTTCATCATATTTTTTCTTTTCCTAACATTAATAAAATAAATAACATGCATTGTACTGACATCTTGTCAATGAGCCAAGATGAAGGAAGCGTTCCACATAAATCTGAAACGGTACAGGTTTCTATACTGGATGATGCTCTCGATGAGTGGTTTGTCTTTATAGTCTACAGCAGCATCTGCAAATGAAATAACATAACTTGATGTATGAGTGCAATCTGAGTGCCTTGTTGTTCATAATTTCAGTGGAAGGAAATAAAATTAAGGCATGAAGTAGATTCAGATTGTATGACACAAGTTTAGATGAATAAGAAAAACACAGCAACAGTATTATGATGATATTACACACATATTTCTTTATTTCCAGGGAGCACAGAAGTTCAATTATCAATTGAACTCTAGTTAAATTATATTATTGAAAATTGAGGGTGTTGATTGTTTATTGACATACGCTATTGGGCTTTAATCCATTTCTTTAGTAAATTCATATCAAAGATTCATAGAAGTCAGAAATTAGATCACCTTGATTTATGATACAGTTATGATATACATATCTTTGTGAATGTTAGTAATTCCTTGACTGATTCTCTGTTTAGCGTATATTGTTGTTAGTATCTTTATGTGTGCATGTCTGAAATGAATCACTGACAAACAAAACAGAATACTCACTGACAACAAATACAGTACAAAAACCATATGGATCATTTAATTCAGTTGCTCAAATCATGACTTCACTCAGTCAACCTACAACTCGGTCACATGTCAACCATACAATATTGTACAGTGGAAATTATGAACACAAATTTTACAAATTAATAGAATTATTCAGATAATCTCAGCAAGACACAACATACTGTAATGATGCACACTCACAAACAATATGTATCTGAGAATATGACATAAACAGGCAAATGCTCAGGCAATTTTGTCGTCATAGTAAGCTCAACTTAAAGACATGCTTTGTAGGATGATTCAGAAATACTATTTAAAAAAGTTACAGGGACACTCACAGCCCAAAATACAATGAAAAGCTGAAGTTCAAAATGTGAAACACAAGCAAATACAAAAATACCCGATTCAATTAGATATACACTGTTCATTTATATAGCAATTATGGGACATTTTTCTTTTTTTTCCTTCTCCATATGACAATCTTGTTTGTCAGTGATTGCTTCAATTTTGTTTTTCTTTCATCATTAATAAATAGCAGTTACATAACCCTGGCACCCAAGTAACCACAGTCTAGGAAATTCATAGTCACCGCAATAAAAATTAATTTTAGAAAAGAAAAACGTTTTGGTACTGCATCTTTTGTGGGGTATTATTTTGAACTAGATTTTCTTTTAAACCATGTAATTCCATTTTTTAAATCAACAAAAATAAATCTTATCAAAACAGTTTGAATCCTTCACTGTGTTATCAAATTGGATTGTAGCTCTACATCCTGTGAGAGTCCCAGTTTCCACAGTGATGTCCAGCCAAACATAATTACATACAGTATGTACACACACATAGAAAGACACAGCTGATAAAGACAGAAAGGCAGACTTAAAAAAACAAAAAAAGATATGTCACGAAACAAATATGTTTGTAAAAACTCAAAAATAAGATTTCTTCTGATTTCATTATTATCTTTATTACATTTTTATCAACTCCACTGCCAGTGCTTTCTTGCCACCGAGACATCACCCTTTGAGATTTGCAGAAGATTCAGAGAAACAAATATTGCAAACAGCCTTGGAAAACCCGACTTTCAGCAGCAAAAATGATGTTACACAACAATGTTAACCATATATTGCTGCAGCCCTTCTCTCATTCAATGTTTAAAAAAGCATGTACGATAGACAGTAGATGAAGCACTCAGGGTGACAAAGTATTGCATGCTTGCAGCTGCATATATAATATGCATGTGTGTTTGCAGTTTTAAGTTCCGTGGGATTTGGAAAATGATAAACACATTTCCCCCTTGGACTTTTTTTTATGCATCTTGTGACTCATAACCCTCTTTTATCAATGCACGTCATAGCCACCACCCGCATCTATTTAGTCCCTTTTCATTTTGAGATGCAAAGTGGTATATGAGGAAGCAACTAATGGAAAAGTATCCATGGCAACAACAGCCCAATAACTTGCCTTCTTTGCAGTTTTTTGTTCAAATATAATAATTGCCAGCAGTTAACAACTGCTCGGAAATGACATCATAGGTCCATCCTTGGAGATTTGCAATGAGCAAATGAGCAGAATGTGCAACATTGGTTTAAAAAAAAAAAAAAATCACTTGAGGTGTCCATTGTCCAAACACATCTCCTGATTCATTTCAATCTCCTCATTTATATGCAAATGGGTAAATAGCAAAGTTGTCCATCATCAGGAGACGAGCGTTGAGAAGGAGAGGCAGGTGAGGAAGAGAGAGGCAGAGAGAGATATAACAGAAGCTCCTCCACAGTCATTGGCGTTCTCCTATACAGGGAAAAAACACATTAAGCTAAGTACGACAGAAGCTAGGAGTGTATGACCAGGATGGTACATTATTTGGTGCACAGAAGCAGTAAAACAATGAAAACATTAACAGGGTGGACCATTAGAAGCTGACCTGGGGGTGGTAGGCGTGGCAGGACTCGGGGCGTCGGCGGATCTTCTGGGACCTCATCCTGTCACACTTCACTGAAGCATTATGTGCTGCGGCGTCAAGGAGCAACAACACAAACTGGCTTCTCTTTAATTCTCATTCAATTATCAACACACTGAAAATGATATATTTCACAAATCAGAATCCGAGTGAGTGGGGCGAGTGTGCGTCAAGAATAAAATCAAAACACAATTCTAGAGCGCAGTGGTGGGAAGATGCTGCAACATGAGCAACTCCTGCTGGTCGTGTGTGTCCGTCCTCTCCAGAGCAACTGGGACTGCGGTACAAAGGGAACTCCTTTGGGAGAAAGTTGAAAAGGTCAGCAAACCGATTATGCAGACCAAACCATAACAAGATCCAATTTTGTATGTGAGTGAAGGAGAGATCATTAGAACTAATTCATAGTAATTAATTACTCAATTAACATACAAAATAATAAAGGATATATTTGACTTCCTCGGGCGCCATGGTGATGGGTGCGTACTGTCTGGAGCAGTCGCAGTCCGCCTGCACCACCAACATCAACAGGTTGCTCTCCGGTATCTGTTGCACCACAAACATCCTGACACACACACACACACACACACACAATATTAAATGTGTCAACGTGTGCAAACTGGATAAGGTAATACACATATTGAAAGCCCATAATCTTTCCCAGTCGTGTTGCTGTTGGCAGTGTTTATGCTGCTTGTGGCCTCATGGGGGCGTTCACACTCAACGTATAACCACAAACCTGCTGAAATATTATAGTAACCCCAGTGTCTCGCCCCCTTTTCTTTGTGTTCTCTCTCTCTCTCCCTCTCTCCCTCTTTATAACACACACACACACACACACACACACACACACACACACACACACACACACACACACACACACACACACACATGCTAAGACGCTCCGTCTCTTTCACCTCTTGTCTCCCACTGCTTTTCCATTTCTGTTTCTGTCATCACTGTTTTTTCATTTACATGTCTTCATACTTTCTCTCAGTTTTCAAGTCTTTCTCTCTCTCTTGCTCCATGGATGCTTCTTGGTTTTTCTATAACCACATGCACTCATATCTAATTCTGTTTCTTTCTACTTATTTCCCCCTTCCTGATACTCCTGTATATTCACACACTGCTCTCAGTGTGCAGAGCAGAGCAAAGCCGTAGAAAATGGATTTGGGGAGGACAATTTAATATGACTGGTCCAGGGGCAAGAGGGGACTGCACTGCAGATTTGTGTGTGCATATGTGTGCATGAGAGTGTGCTTACTTCTGGCAGCGTCCACACTTAATAATGCTGTTGGTCTCTTTGACTGACGGCTCGTAGACGAAGCTGGGGTACTCGGTGTCACATGGCTGCAGGTTGTCCCCTCTTTTCTTATGAGCTGAGGCTAATAGAGAAATAGATACGGGTCATGTTTCCAGGTCAGACATTAGATTAAGTGTATGTGTGACGTTTTGTTGATGGCTCAGAGTCTGTGACAGGGAAATGCTGGGTGCTATTTAAATGCTTCACACTACTATGACCAAAGGTACTCTACTTTGCTGTGTACGCCAAACAACATTGAATTTGGTGTCTTGTACAGGTCAAATGATGGGTTTGAAAACCAAGAAGAAGAGCCATGATGGCTTGTTTTTATTTTCACGTCTGGTTGTGAGCCATGCTTTCTCAGAATTACATTAGTTTCAGTGGAACAATATGCTTCGGTCTTACACAATCAGAGACACCACATTTGTATTTAGTTTGAAGTATCCTACAAAAACACAGAAGACGGATCTTCCTAAAAAAACCTTCAAGACAGATACTCACACACGCTGAAAGATGGCTTGGCTGAATGAAGGGATGAGGATGATGATGATGATGACGTGGAGTGGGAGGTAGAGTGGATGATTGACAGGTGGAGTAATGAAAAAGGGAGCGTGTGATTGACAGAAAGACAGAGGTAGATGAGAGGTGAGGGGATCTGAGGATGTGTTGTTCCATAATGACTTTGTTATTAATGTTGCACATCATTTACAGTAAACACACCTGGTATTGGACTGACACAACAAACGTGTGTCAATAGTCTAATGATTAAAATATGTAACGATCCTATAAGAATTGACTTGCAATCAATGTAGATGTACATGATATATTATGTCGAAAGAATTTACTCAATGGTACATATTGCATATCTGCTCTGAAGGAGTGGTTGATTTGCAGAATATATCTGATTTATAATAGTGGAATGACATTTCTTAGCTCATATAAAGGAACATTTATCACAAAGATGGATAGATTTGGAGTTTCAGAGGCAACATTTTTTTTCTTGTAGAGCTCACCATCAGCAAAATGCTCTGTGTGCCAGAAGCCACAGATATTAAACTCCAGGAGAAACCTTGTGAAGAAAAGAGTAGAGGAAGGTGGACAGACAGAGGAAGTCAATTAGCCGGCCATCATTAAAGTCCAAAGCAGATTGCAAGCAGATTGCATTCAGTATTCAAAAACTGGGCCAGGGCCCAAAGTTGTGTCATGGGAATATGAAAATGGGTCCTCAAATTATTCAGCAGTAATTGGTAGCAGTTTTTTGGGTAACTTGATAAGCATTACCAAGTCACTGCAGTAAAAACTGAAATGTTTTCAGTCCCAGCACACGATTTCCCGTTAAACAGACAATTATTGTTTTTACTATTAGTTTTTTCTTTTAACAGATTAAGATAACAAGCTCTAATATTGTTATTGATCTTTAGAGATGCTGATTGGTGGATTTTGCGAGTTGACTGTTAGCGGTCGCTTCACATGTACCACGCAGACATGAGGTATTGATCTTCTTATCTAACTCTTGGCAAGAAAGCAAATGAACATAGTTCTCAAAATGTTAAACTACTCCAATAACAATGTTGTAATGTTAACCACCATGACATTCAGGTTGCCATATAAAAAGCACTTACAGCAGGAAGTTGGAGAGGAACCACTTGAGGGCTGAAGCCAAACCGTAGAACGGCTGAAGAGACAAACAGATCATAGTTACAGCAGAATTGACTGGACCCTTATGGTAATAATATTGTATCCAGAGTGAGTACAGTGTGCATACGCTGAGAAGTGGACGGGCGCTGCTGACAGAGTGCAGGTTCATCTTACACATGGCCTGGTAGTCGAACAAGGACACCCTGAGAAAACACACACACACACACACACACACATAGACACACACAGACACAAACGCACGTGGTGTTGGTCTTCAGGCAGTATTTCATTTACTTACATTGATTCCTTGACCTCGTGTAGACTATTACACACCGTGTTGTGTCTCTGAGCTTAACCTTTGCAGAAACCCTGATCCCTAATTTACCGTAGAAAAGAAAGAAAGAAACCTGAGGAAAAATATCACCCTAGGGCTAGAATGACTTCCCTTTTTAAAAAGAGGATTCACCCGATGTCTTGACCTTTTCTTGTTATTCTACATTGTGTATATGTGGTCCTCAAGCAAGTAGAACCACAAGAATACATGAATACTCACACAAACACACACACACACACACACACACACACACACACACACTTGCAGATATAAGTGCAAGTATGAGTGCACAGCCACTGAAGTTCATGCATGCTCTAAACCATTTATGTAATATCTTGTGTCAAATGAAACATGACAAAATATTGAAGATGTGTAAAAATAGCACATCGCTTATGAGATTTCAAACATAAAAGATGGGCAAAATGTAAGAGGGGAAAAAAAGAAACCAGAGCAGAGTCACAGAAGCTCAAATGGGAGCAAAAGAGAAAAGCAGGGACATATACAACGATGGGTGAATTAGCTACCCTCAGCACGGAGAGAGAACACAGGGCAGAGTCTATACCATTATGCAGCAATAGAAAACAAAGCTTTCGAGTCTCTATAATGACAGCAAAGCATGTTCTTCAGGCTTTGGGTTGCATCTGCATACTAATGCATGGCTTAGATAAGAACAAAAAGGCAAAGGGGAGATGTTTACAAGCCACTTTCCTGGTTAAGACAATCCTCCACAGCAACCACTTCTGTTTGTCAAACAGCATGAGGGTGACATCAAAAGTATATGAGCCACATTCAAATGCATGGTGTTATGAGCATGAGACACCGGGGTGCATATTATGGCACTTTGCTATGCAATGTGGGGGCACTGTCACTTCTTGCCTTATTGATTTGGAGAAGTTTACATGAAGTTTAACATGGCGCAGCTCTTGCAGGCCACGTCTGGACTCGGTAACCACCTGACCTTTGCTAACAGACAGATCGACCAGACAGAGAAGCAGACAGACACACTATCTCATCAAACAGTCAGGCAGTGACAACCAGCCCCCTTACCGTTTGAACATGCCCATTCTGATAAGTGTTGTCATCACGGATCCGTCAATCTCACCAAAAAATCTTCCCGCCTGAAGAAAAAGGGCAAAAAGGAAAAAGCCCTGTGTGAAACCCTTTGTGTGGCTGAACACATTGAACTCATGGCACGATAGACTGACAGAGGGAATATCAACTCCCTGTGTTGGTGTTCATCCTCTCCATTTTAACCTCAATGTGAACTGTATGATCAATTATTCATTTCATTGTGTGTGTTGGTTAAAAAGAAATGCATCTCATCACACATCATTGAGTTGTCGCGTCTCCTTCACATTCGCTCAGCCATGCAGGAATCTTTTTAAAGGAATAGTTTGATATTTTTGTTAAATACGCGTATTGACTTTTGATGCAGGAACTTAGACAAGAGGATTTCATGTACGTAAGGTATATGTGACGCTAGGGCCAACAGCCAGTTAGCTTAGCTTAGCATAAAGACTGGAAACAGACTCAATTGTCAAATTTGAATATCTGCACTGCTGGTTAAAGGGCAACTTTGGTATTTTTCAAAGCTCTTCCTGTGTTTTAAAAGTCTAATGGGGACAACAATTTTTGAAACTGGTCCAGTTTTGAGCGAGAGTGCTCCAGACGGCAGCCGCTCATGTGGTCCACTAAAAGATCTTGTCTTTGCCACTGACAGGCTCATATAGTTATTTTAAGTGTCAGACCACTCCAGAGAAATAAAACGGTTTTATTGACCTTTCGCTCGATCTGGTCTTTGTGTTAATGTCGAACCAAGTCTCGCTCGGAGAAGTCTTGTGAAAGCTCGCTTTTCTAAATCATCTAAATATTCAGCCGTGATATTGAAAATCTTTACACTAAGCGATACTTTCTTTGCTGCAACTCCAACTCGGACTCACGTTTCCACTGTTGTCTTCCGGCATCGAGTCACAAGATACAATACCAAACAGCGAAAGATAATAATCTTACCAGAATCTGAGCCAGTCAGTGACAAAAAAAAACAACACTTTTATTGGACGTACATTGGCGGTGGGCGATCGCCTCCAGCGATTACATCGCAGCCCGTTTAATGGCTGCAGCGCTCTCGCTCAATACTGGATTACTGGACTACTGGTCCCCATTAGTCGCTTAGACACAAAAAAGAATGTAAAAATAGGATCCTGGATGCAAAACACCTAAGTGACTCTTTACCAAAAGGTTCACAGAATGAGAAGTGGGACTCCTAACTAAATCACAAGTAACATTTAAGTGATTGTATTTCTGTTGTGTTTTGGATATTCTGAGTGTTTCTTTTTTTGTTGACAGGCATAAGAGCACTCAAATAATCAAGTCAAACCCTAGAAAGTCTATGAAGCACATTTTGTGTGTGTGTGTGTGTGTGAACTCACATCGTTACGCTGTTTGGAAATTAGGACGAAGCCATTATTATCAATGACGTAGCATGCAAGCTCCTGAGATGAGAGACAAAGACAGAGAAAGCACTTATGAATTATAAAGGAAGGGATCTGTGACTAACAAAGATAACAAAGTGCAAAATCATTTATATAATTAAAGTTATGATGGGACTTAAAATGAATGCCAAAAAAGTCAATTTCTTTACTTTTGTGGCTCCATACAATAGCGCAATATATAAATTTTTGAATTCACATTCACTACATAGACAGACAGCAATATATACTCACAAAGCTGTCACACCGCAGAGGACAAATCCCGTCTGTATCAGAGCACTGGAGGACAGACAGGCAGACAGAAAATATAATATAATATATAATATAAAATATAAAGAGAAAAAAATACAGTGACGGGAAGTGTAATATGTGTTATTATCAAATGAGTATGTCTATAAAAAAGGGCATGTTTGTGTATGTGAGTCGATGATTGGAACACATTTTGTCTGTCTTCTCTGCGGAGGTGTTATGCTTGAACATGTGTCAGTGTCGACGGGTGGCTGTGTGTGAAACTACGTGTCAGCGCTGGTGAGAAAGCGTTAATTCATGTGCGATGTCTACCTGTGATCGGCCTCTGAGTGTCTTGTTTTGCGAAATGTCTGACTATGTCATTTGGTTTTAACTGGAGTGTGAAGCTGACTTCACAGAGCTCAGCAGGCGCTGAAGATGTTAAATCTGGCTCAGTGCAAAAAAAGTGGAAAAAAATAGGTCGAGTGGTGTTTTGAAAAATGAGGAGGGGGACTTATGCATACTTACATCCGTGTCATTTGGCTGAGAAGACACGGAAAGAGGAACAAAGAGAGAGAACATGAAGAAGAGAGAAACATTACTTCAGTTAATGATGTGTAGGCCAATGCACTGACTGGACTGTCTCGCTCTGTTGCTGTGAGAATGCTCTGTGCATCTCACAGCACAAAAGAAGCTTTTTTTCTTCCAAGAAGGCCAATTTTTGTCAATTTAATTACGGTTTTCACAGAATTTCAAGCAGAAATTTAACAAAATCAAATTTCAATCAAAGTTTCAATTATGTGTTCAGTGCTTCTTCTGTAATAACAAAGACAGGATTTGTGTATCAGCGTTAGCAAGCGGACGTTCTCTCTCAGCACCGTCGGTAACACTTTCCCTCATCAGGTCACGAGTCAGAGTGTCAATAGTTGTCCTTGTGACTTCATGGTCACATCTTGTGTCCGGTGTTTGGGTGGATTAGCGTCCGTGGACAATATGTCTTTAGAATCATGGCCAGGCTATATAGAGCGTGTCGAAGTGCGAATGAGACAATCTATCATCCTTTTCAATCCCATTACAGCAAAGTGTCAGTCTTTCTCTCTGTCTCCTGAAATAAACTGCACTTCATTGAGTGGAGTGACAGAAATGATGCTCCTTCCACACATGCTCATGGCACATGGTACACGAGAGATAAAATGTATACAACACTATTGACTCTAGATATTCAAAGTCTGCTGTTTAAATACCTTTATTTTGTGTGCACATTTGCTATTTTGGTCTCATGGAGGGTCCAAAGTGGAAAAGGTTCACCCTCAGGGAAGCATGCATGTGCAGAGTAGAAGTGATTGGAAAAATGCTTGTTACATTATATTTCCTGCCTACAAATAGAATTTACCCTCATCAGATCATCACAAAAACGTAACTCTATTCTCAGTTGCATCGCCAGAAGGACTGTTTAACTGTCCTATTAAAAAGAAAACTGCCAATTTGTTCATCATATCTTTGTGTAAATCTATCTCCTCTATTAGCAACACTTCTGTGTCTCATCCAGCCTCTTTACCTGCAGCATCAGTGCCAGCTTTCTGAATAGCGGGCAGCATGCTAGAGGCTGTCTCTGTGTTTGTAAATGTGTCTCATGTGGGAGTCCAGGTGATGTGAGAGCATCAATTATCATTCTCTTTCCCTAAACCTCAATCGAATGGTTTCTCACCACAACTGATGATCCTGCTGTCAACTCACGTACACACTTGGACTACTCCATACTGAGCTGTGCTGTGCCATAAAGCCTGGTTTTACAAATTGTATAGAGCTGCTTCATTTCTGATGATTCTTTTAAAATAAAAACATAAAATATGAATGATTACCAAAGTAAATTTGCGTCTGTGATTGCATTAATTACAGTGCTAACTGATATACTTTCATTTCATAATTCAAAAGTTGTACTGCAGTGATATCACACACACAGAATGAAAGTAAAGACTATTGGATTATAGAGAAGAGAAGACCAGCTGAGCCTCGTCCACGAGATAAAGAGCTTGCCAAGATGTGAATGGCGAAAAAATCAATCATCTTTTGATTCTCATTACCATCACCGCAGCGTCTCCCACTGCACCTCCACTCCATCCTCACACTTTGGGATTCACACGGGATATTTTAATGGGATGCGGCTTTGCAGATTGAACCAAGGTGGGAACATGTTCTTTTTTTGTTCTGTCGTATTGCTACTTGTTCTTTCTCTTTTACTGTGTGTTGCCCTTTCAAAACATATGCAACTCTTAAACACCACGGATTTAGACACACACACGCGCACACACACACACACACACACACACACACACACACACACACACACACACACACACATGCATACACACACACACACACACTGAGACAGTATACAAGACAGAATGTGCAGTGCAGAGATGTCAGAATATTTTCCTACTAATAGTCTGACCTAGATGTAAGCTCATGCTTTATTCCTACACCCACTAATTCATAATTCATCAACTAATACCAACTTATTTTAAGGTACTCAAGCTTATACTGAAGCTATAACATCAGACGGGGTTTCCGTCTGATGCAACGCTTCCCTGAGATCTGAGAACTACGCAGACTTCCTTGCAATGGCAATTTTAAGTTTTAGTTAATTGTGATTGAAATATTTCTCTTACTAACACCTTATGATGGGATAGTGTGAAAATCTGAGTCCATCAATATGTATTAATAGATGCATTAATCATTCCAGATACATAAACACAATAATAAAATAAAATAAAATGCTTGTAACATCTTTCCTGCAACTCAATGCAATAAAATGGACGAATATTCAAATATTAAATGTAATCTAAGATTTTTTTCACACCAGATGGATATTGTGAAAGAATTTTGATACATCTATAAATGACAACATACAACGTTTTGTAAAATAAACACCTATATGTGTATTTTGGATGTTTTGGATATTTGATTTGAGTAGTTTTTGCCTCCCATTCACACTTGCAGCACTGCCTGTGTTTAACCCAGTGGGCCATTATGACACCCTCTTTGCCAGAAGTCTGTTTGTGTGGATGGTTGGTTGCCATGTGACCAGTTATTGTACTTCCTCAATATGTCATACAGGATTTACTGTCGGCACAGTATCTTCACCCCCAAGGGAGCTCAACACTTAAAATAGATCACCGACAGAATTTCACAGACACAAATACACACATAGTGCACACCCATGCATGGAGGGACTACATGGACATACGCAGTCAGGAAAAGCACAGAGTGTGAGTGCATGCACACACAAACCCCTATTAATTAAAGATGCTTGACAGGGAATACATTACATTACATTACATTTCATTTAGCTGACGCTTTTATCCAAAGCGACTTACAATAAGTGCATTCTACCGTTTACAACAAGAATCAGAACAAGAATCACGAAGGTACAATTTCGACAAAAAGTTCAACTACAAAGTGCTATCAGTAAGAGCCGTTTCAGTGCTACTAAAGTGCTACTTCCTTTATTCAAGGTATAGTCGGAAAAGATGTGTTTTTAGTTTGCGACGGAAGATGTAGAGACTTTCTGCTGTTCTGATGTCAATGGGGAGCTCATTCCACCATCGAGGAGCCAGGACAGAGAACAGTCGAGACTTTGTTGAGTACATGACAGGAAGATGATTATGTAACCTATCTGAGAAGAGGGAGGGTTAAGGAGAGGAGCTGAGGGAAGAAGGAGGGGTATAGGAGATGAAAAGGGAAGAACTGAGCAGAACGAGGCGACATGAGAGGAGAGAAAATTGAGAATTTGAGCATTAGAAGAGAAAGTCAAAGGTGCACACGAGAATGGGAGTTATACCTTCAGCATAAAGCATAACTCGAGTGGATTACAGGGCCACTGCAAATACTGCTAATGAGCTCCTAGTTCATGATTATGGACATAACAACACACTTGTGCACAGATGGTCGTGCATATGGTCCCTGTCAACGTGACGCGCGCTAACATCAACAGACGCATACACATGTATGGAACCCTCTTCCTCACACCTCCACAAACACACACAGAAACACGCACAAACTTGGAAGTTGCTGAGCCTAGCCGTGGTAGCTATCCATCATTTAATGGCCAGCCAGCAACCCTAATGCTCTTTTAACTGCTGTCATTTCCAGCCATGGGAGCAGAGGAGGGGAACGGCCAAGCTATCAAACACCTGCTACAGCAAAGATGTTACGCCAAATTAGGCAGGTTGTCCGTATAAAATGTTTTCTTGAAGGTGGGAAAGAACTCAAAGGATACCAAGCTCCTCGACTGAAAGAAGGAACGATGGAAGTGTCTGAGCGGCAAAGTCAATCAGCTGAAAGCAATTCTAATAATGACTTTTAAGCTTTCAAAATAATATTTCTGGCAAACAGCGGTTGCAGTGATATGGAAAACAATCCATTAAGCTTTGAATCAAACAAAGTTGAAATGCTTTAATTACCAACTAATGAAGCAGAAAAAGAACCTGTAAGCATCACTGACTCCTTGTCATACAGTAATAAATTCCTAAACACAGGATGGAGGCCACGTGTTAAACCTACATAAAGGCAGGAGTCATTATTTCGGGATGTTATCCCTCAATAAGTAAGAAAGTGCATGGTTGTTTTGTTTCTATTCCACAAGCACTATTCAATATAACAGCTATAACCATAAATAAAAAAATACTTTTCTCATTAGTGCCAGTGTAGGGCTGCAGTTAACTTGTTTTACGGTGGGCATTAAAAAAAATAAAAACAACCATGAATCTCACAAGTTAAAAAACTAAAGCAATAGTAGTCTATTCACAGGGTTTAACTCCCAAACACTGCACAGTGGCACCTGACATTTAGGATTCATGATTTTGTTTTTCAGATGGTGGCTTCCATTAAATGCCACTGTATTGAAAGCGAGAAGTTGTAAAAAGCTGACAACGAAGCTACAAGTCACCTTGTTGTTTAGGGTTAGATCTGAATAGTATGACTCATTAAGTGAAAACATTGTAATAGAAGACAATACTTGCATCACATTGAGTCTGTGCATAACTTACCTGTGATGCAATAGCCCAGAATTTAGACTCAATCACATCCAGAGTCACCTGGACACCGATGGCTGCAGAGAGAGAGAGAGAGAGAGAGAGAGAGAGAGAGAGAGAGAGAGGTAAATTAAGTACAATAAAATAAGCCTGTACATAAAATGAAGTTAAATTGATGGGTTGGAAGAGAGATGGAGCAGGGGGAAGAGAAGAAGTACAAGCTGTAGATCAGGCCTTTGAGTCCCAAAGTGCCCCTCTCTGGGAAAGGCAGCCCATGCTGATAGTGTCATGGTAACGACATGGAGGCATGAAGAAAACGGTGTACACCACCTGCGGCTGCACAGCAGGATCTTTCGAATATTATTATCTCAACGTTGTCTGGCTCTCTCTACCTTTGTATCCATTCTCCGTTCTTGGGACTGCAGCTTTGGATGATGTTTTCAAGATGAACAGCTGATAGATTTACATCACCTCTCTCAACGAGCAGGAAAGGTTGACATATTAAGATCTCCCGATTGTTTATTAGTGTGGAATATTTTTACACTTTTTGGCAAAAGTTCTAATCTGACAAAATCCCCCTCACCAGCTTTTGTTCTGCTTTTTGCGGCTGTAATATTCTATATAATTTGTAGTATTTTTATAAATAAAAAGTAATATTCCTAATGCTACAATCCTTTTTCTCTGATGTGGGGACTGTACAGCAGTGAGTACTGTTGTGAGGGTTGTGACCTAACCTGTGTTCTTTTTGTGAGTTCCGCCCACAGCCGCACTTCTCTTCGGGAGCACAGCTGATTCCTATCACCAGTGATCAGCGTCGGCGGTTAAATTCTCCTGTCGTCCTCGTCTCCGCTGTCAGTCCGTCCGTTTGCCAACCTGGCTTCCTCGCCCGTGAGTAGCTCGTGAGTTCTGTGAGTTTCCTGTTGGATTACCAGTTTGTTTGTTCCCCCCTTCTCGTCAGTGTCGAGCCTCGGGTTTTCACCTGCGAGAAGAGGACCTCCCGCTCGTTCCACGGAGATCAGCGGCCCGCTCGTTCCACGGAGATCAGCGGTGAGACTTTTAGTTCTTGTGTCGAGCCTCGGGCGTCACACAACGGGGAGTACACCTCGTTAGCGGCCACCTTCCGGCCCGGAGCGGAGCGCAGGCCACTTTCCGGCCCGGAGCGGAGCGCGGGTGCGCGCTCCCGTTTGATTGACAGATTGCTTCAGTTCCCGTCAGCCGCTGCGCGGAGCGCGGGCACAGGTCCTTGTTTACTGTTCCTCCTGTTCCTTGTCAGTGTCGTCCTGCATTTGGATCTAGTCTGTTTTCCCTGTGTCAAGTCCTGCAATAAAACCACTATTAAGAAGGAACTCCGCTGTCCTGTCGCTGCATTTGGGTTCCTGAACACACCACATCATAACAGAACGGACTGACCTCCTCAAAGGTAATCTTCTCCTGGTCTCCCGAGGCCAACCGGGCGTTCAACACCCTCAAGGAACTGTTCACTTCAGCCCCCATCCTTGTCCAACCGGACGAGACTCGCCAGTTTGTGGTCGAGGTGGACGCCTCTGACACCGGAGTAGGAGCGGTGTTGTCTCAACGCTCAGCCACTGACTCTCGGCTTCGTCCGTGCGCTTTTTTCTCCCGCCGCCTTTCCCCGGCCGAGCGGAACTATGATGTGGGCAACCGGGAGTTATTGGCCGTCAAGCTAGCCCTGGAGGAGTGGAGACATTGGTTGGAGGGGTCAGTCCACCCATTCATCGTGTGGACCGACCACCGAAATCTCGAGTACATTCATTCTGCCCGGCGCCTCAACTCCCGCCAAGCCCGTTGGGCCCTGTTCTTCTCCCGGTTTAATTTCTCCATCACCTACCGCCCGGGAGGTAAGAACGTCAAGCCTGACTCCCTCTCTCGTCAGTTTTCCTCGGACGAGGTGGACCCAGCCTCTGACACGATTGTTCCATCCACCTGTGTCCTCGGGGTGCTCACCTGGGAGGTTGAATCTGCAGTACGAGAGGCTCAGCAGGCCCAGCCAGACCCTGGAGGTGGTCCGCCTGGTCGCCTGTTTGTTCCCCTTCCTGTTCGTTCCCGTGTCCTGCAGTGGGCTCACGACTCCGGACTCTCTGGCCACCCAGGAATAAGACGCACTATTAACTGGCTCCGGCGCTCATTCTGGTGGCCCTCCCTGGACAATGACACCCGAGCTTACGTCCTAGCCTGTCACACTTGTGCGCGCAACAAGGCCTCGCACAAAGCCCCCGTCGGTCTGTTACGACCACTGCCCATTCCCCACAGGCCTTGGTCACATGTGGCCTTGGATTTCGTCACTGGCTTTCCCCCCTCCGAGGGCAATACAGTCATCCTAACTGTCGTGGACCGCTTCTCCAAAGCGGCTCACTTCGTCCCCCTTCCGAAGCTCCCGTCTGCCCGCGAGACTACAGACTTGTTGGTCCAGCATGTCTTCCGGCTGCACGGTATTCCTGTGGACATTGTGTCTGATCGAGGCCCCCAGTTCATCTCCAAAGTATGGAAGGCGTTCTGCCGCAGCCTCGGCGCCACCGCTAGCCTCTCCTCTGGCTTCCATCCTCAAACCAATGGGCAGACTGAGAGGCTAAACCAGGAGCTGGAGGCCATGCTCCGTTGCTTGACAGCAGCCAATCCATCCTCTTGGAGTCGCCACCTGGCATGGATTGAATATGCACACAACAGTCACACCTCCGCGGCAACGGGTCTCTCTCCCTTTGAAGCATCCATTGGCTCCCAGCCGCCCCTGCTTCCTAGCCAGGAGGTTGAGAGTGCCGTCCCCTCCATCCGGGGCCACCATCGGCGATGCAGGAGAGTGTGGGAACAGACTCGCGCCGCACTTCTTCGGTCTGCCGAACAGAACAAGCATTGGGCTGACCGCCGTCGCACACCTGCCCCACCCTATCGTGTCGGCCAACAAGTCTGGCTTTCCGCCAAGGACATTGCGCTGCACACGGTATCCAAGAAACTCTCCCCTCGGTACGTTGGTCCATTTCCCATTGTTTCAGTTATTAACCCTGTCTCAGTGAGGCTCAAGCTCCCGCTTGCCTGGAAGGTCCATCCTGTTCATGTATCTCTGCTCAAACCAGTACACTCCAGTCCATTGAACCCTCCGGCCGAACCCCCGCCACCCCCCCGGCTCATTGACGGCGGGCCGGTATACACTGTCGACCGTCTTCTGGATGTCCGCCGGCGGGGTAAAGGTTACCAATACCTCGTTGATTGGGTGGGGTATGGTCCGGAGGACCGTTGCTGGGTTCCGCGCTCCCGGATTATGGATCCTGAGCTTCTCCGCACCTACTATCGCCTGCACCCCGATAAGCCTGGCGGTTCGCCGGGAGGCTCCCGTTGAGGGGGGGGTACTGTGAGGGTTGTGACCTAACCTGTGTTCTTTTTGTGAGTTCCGCCCACAGCCGCACTTCTCTTCGGGAGCACAGCTGATTCCTATCACCAGTGATCAGCGTCGGCGGTTAAATTCTCCTGTCGTCCTCGTCTCCGCTGTCAGTCCGTCCGTTTGCCAACCTGGCTTCCTCGCCCGTGAGTAGCTCGTGAGTTCTGTGAGTTTCCTGTTGGATTACCAGTTTGTTTGTTCCCCCCTTCTCGTCAGTGTCGAGCCTCGGGTTTTCACCTGCGAGAAGAGGACCTCCCGCTCGTTCCACGGAGATCAGCGGCCCGCTCGTTCCACGGAGATCAGCGGTGAGACTTTTAGTTCTTGTGTCGAGCCTCGGGCGTCACACAACGGGGAGTACACCTCGTTAGCGGCCACCTTCCGGCCCGGAGCGGAGCGCAGGCCACTTTCCGGCCCGGAGCGGAGCGCAGGCCACTTTCCGGCCCGGAGCGGAGCGCGGGTGCGCGCTCCCGTTTGATTGACAGATTGCTGCAGTTCCCGTCAGCCGCTGCGCGGAGCGCGGGCACAGGTCCTTGTTTACTGTTCCTCCTGTTCCTTGTCAGTGTCGTCCTGCATTTGGATCTAGTCTGTTTTCCCTGTGTCAAGTCCTGCAATAAAACCACTATTAAGAAGGAACTCCGCTGTCCTGTCGCTGCATTTGGGTTCCTGAACACACCACATCATAACAACTGTGTGATAACAGTTTTGATATTGCAGGTAGGACTAGTAGGAATATATGAATAGCATCAGCACCAGCCTCGGTGGTCATAGAGGCCACGGCTGTGATAACATTTTCAGTTTAAGTAGTGATTTCTTTAGAAGTAATACAGCCATTACTTATAATAGTAGGCTGTAAATGGAGGAGGGAACTTTAATTCCAGCAGTTTTGAAGAAAGAACACTTAATGAGCCGGTTAATGTCCCAGGGTGAGAGACCATATCTCTCTCTCGGCTCTCAGGCTGGAGGAGGAGAGGAGGACCTGCTGTACAGATCAGCGCTGCCTTCAGAACTCAACTTATGAAAATCCTTTTTACAGTAACTGGCCTTCTGAGCCGCAGTGCCGCTGTGTGTGTGTGCACGTGTAACACAGCACTCCCAAAACATTAAGCCAAGAGTTAGTGTGTGTTTGTACATGTATCCCAAACACACACGGCGGAGGAGTGATTGCTTGTGTCAGCTGATGCAAAAAGAAACTGTAATTGCATAAGTTCTCAGTGCACACATACTGTATACACACACACGCGCACACGCACACCAAATACACACACGCTGTAGGGGAAGATATGACACTTCGTATTAGCATCAAAGACTCAGCAGTTTTTTTTTTTTTTTTTACAGCCACACGGGGAAAGCCTCTGCGGTGCTCACAATACACATACAGGTATCAACACAAATGCAATGCACACACACACACACCTACCCACACACCACCCACACATAGGTAAACAACCTGTATATAGCGTATATTGTGTACTGTCATCATTGTGTAAGCAGAATGATTATTGGTGAGTACCATATTTATTTTATTTAAAATGTATTTTTCTTCAATCCGAATCCATCACAGTGAACATCAAGACTGCTATATTGTTTTGTTGAAATTGCATTAACTTGTTAGGTAGGCGAAATGAAAGAAAACCAACGGCTGCCGTGGAGAAAGTACATCATAAATATAATGACAACACATTGTATTTGTATAGCGCTCTAAAAGGTACTCAAAGGTATCGCATTCCTCTGAAAACGGCCAGCAGAAATGTAAGATAGATAATGTTTGTTGCTAAAGAGATAAAATCATTGTATGGGCCTTTCATCTCAGCCATGGGCTGAAAAGTTCTACACAGCTCACTCAATTATGCTTGTAAAATGCTATTAGGCAATGAATTATGGATCGCTGCGGATAATAATAAACCATGAACTGTATGTACTCATGTGGATCAGTCTGGATATTATAAGGAAACTCTGACGTGTTCTGACTGAGGGTGTGTGTTTCAGGTTGTGACTGCCTGTGTGCTTGTGTGGTTTGTGTGGTTTGTGCGTGTGCAACATGGATTCCGTCCAATCTCTTGAAAATCAGTCGTGATGCTGAATCCGGCTGTAATCAGCCTGTAATCAGTCCTGTACAGAGAAAAGTTTGTTTAGCTGATTGGGGAGTTTGTCTGTTCATACAGCTCATGTGACTCCAGGACGGCTGATCAGTAGTTTTGCAATAATGATGATGTATGAATGCTCTTTCATTTGTACCAAAATCACACATGACTTTCCAGGAGGTATTCAACATGGGATTTGTGAATGTCTTGGACACACATCTCTTCTCCTTAATAGTGCTATTGACTTTGAAGTTGTGCCACTACACTATAATCTCAGATAAAGTGTTGGAAGGCCAAGGGCAGCAGTAATCTGGCTTCTTTCCCTCTCTGAGTTGGAGGCTGGCTGTGTGTGTGTGTGTGTGTGTGTGTGTGTCTGTGTGTGTGTGCTGCAATAGATGTTTTTTCCCCATTATGTGTGAGCAAGCATTTCCCAGTGTGTGTTAAGTTTGCATACACGTGTACACAAGAATATGCATGACCTTGATTGCATGAATTTGAGTGTTTGTGCTCATGAGCTTGAGCGCGTGTGTCCGCTTGTGTGTGTGTGTGTGTGTGTGTGACAGCCTCACAGTCTGAGTTTGCAATTACTGTGAGGTGTCAATCACAGTGGAGTGAGCTTTCAACAGGAAATAATTTAATGAAGAAATAAAAAAAAAAAGTAAGCCACCAAGAGCCAGCGTTAATTGTTTATTACACTAACGAGATAGCGGGATGAGAGACATACGGATGGGAACTGTGAGCGAAATGTCTGACAAAGAACAGGGGGAACAAGGGTAAACAGCCTGCAGACTAAACATCTGACTGCATTGTCTCATAAAGTAAATACACGGAGCATTTGATACGTTTTTTAATGTGCATGGTGTCAAGCATTTACAAAAGTAAAATACATCTTGCAGCTATTAAACATCCTGTTTAGGAACCGGGGCTGCATAATCCCGCCATTAAAGCCAGAGAAACAGAAAGCGACAGTGAAAGGGGACCAGTTTACTGGCCTTTTGCTAAATGAGGCTGGGAGAGTGTCAAGTGTCTGACAGACTGTGAAGAGAGAGAGAGAACGTGATAAGGGTGGTGGAAAAAGAAGGAGGGAGGGGAGGCAATACTCTATCTATCTATCTGTCTGTCTGTCTGTCTGTCTGTCTGTCTGTCTGTCTGTCTGTCTGTCTGTCTGTCTGTCTGTCTGTCTGTCTGTCTGTCTGTCTGTCTGTCTGTCTGTTTTGTGTGTGTGTGTGTGTGTGTGTGTGTGTGTGTGGTGCAGAGGTGGCACCGGAGGTCAGCTTGTGTTAAATGACGAGAGGGCAGAGCCGGTGTTGATGGGTCCCTTAGCAAGACCCTAGAGTAGAGGCTAAATATATTGTAACATATACACACACACACACGTATAAATGGAGTCAATAAATTAAACTAAAGTCTCTGAGCACAGAGGGGACACTGAAAATAAGGCCACGAGTGACAAGGTCATTTCACTCTTTTCTGTTTCCCTTTCACAATTGTACACACACACACACACACACACACACACACACACACACCGCTCGCCGCTGGGTAGCAGTACGCTTTAATAATGATGTATGAAGCAGATATAACAATCACTAAAGGGAAATAAGTAAAAGAGAGGAGTCCAAGACCAAAGGAGTGAAGGACACACTCATAAACAGACACACAAACACACACACACACACACACACACACACACTACAGAGCCAAAACAAAAAAGAGTGTGGGCTGCAGGAAAGACACACAAACACACCGAGAGAAAGATAATCAATAACTCACGGCCGTTGTAATCAACGTAACAGATTAATTGATGCAATGGAGTCAGGTGGAGAGACAGAATGATAGAAAGAGGCAGAGCTGATGAATTGATTTTTAATAATGTTGTGAGGTGGAAACCCTTTTCATTTCAACCCAACGTGGCTATCAATAAAGAACGAGCAAGCTCACATGGTTGTGTGTGAGCGTGCACGAGAGCATGTGTGTGTGTGTGTGTTTCTCGTTCTTTCACGTACATGTGTGTCGATGTATGTGTGTGTTAGAGACAACAAGAGGTGGGCGGTGTGGAGAGCAAAACAAAGAGTTAGGGGTGTGTGTGTGTGTGTGTTATAAGAATGTGTAAGCGCTCGCTCTTAATTTAAAATTCACACCTTTTAGAATATTTTTTTTGTCTTTTGATTATTTCTGTAGATTTCATCATTCCTTTTGGTAATAATAAGACTTTACCCTGAGACTGCCCTCCACGAGAAGCCTGTTTTACACCCTGACCAACCCGAGCATCCCTGAAGATACATCACTGCAGCGAGATGAAAACCACTGAGGTCGGGGAAGAAAAGGATCCTCATGGGGAATTAAGTGACTCTTTCATTTCTGATTGGTACGGACACTTCACTTCCATTAAGTGCAGTATATAATCTGGCCTCTGATTATTTTATTTCCCTGTCCAACTACAGGATATAAATGAAGTGCGATCGTCCATGCAAAACCTAATCCTTTAGTGGTTACAAATTGTGTGGTTGTGTAAGAAGAGACATATTGTACGTACAGTGCGTCTTTCAAACCTCGTCCTTGAAACACAATCTCTTCGCATCGCATTCTGGACCAGTGAATCTCAACAAGCATCTTGTTTGTGAAAGCCTCGTGTGTTTGATATTAGCAAAAGTAACTAAATCAATAATCTATATTTGAGGTATTTCGAGCCTAGTTTGAGGTCTCAAAAGTGTGCTTGTTGTCTATTTGAAGCGACTGTGGACCACAAGATGACTGTTTATCTGAACACATGTCAAAGGCTTGTATCATCTCTCTGTCTCTGTTCTTCTTTCTTGTACTCACACATGCACACAGTGTCGAAAACACACAGACGCACACATCAACACTGACAAAGACACAATGCCAACACAAACATGCCCAGAGATGATAGCTCTCTCACTTATAAATGTCCCTTGTTTTCTCTCGCCTCCCTCACAAACACACAAGCACATAATTATAGTTTTTAACGACAATTGCCAAACATTCATCAGTAAGATGGAAAAGAGGCAGTTCAGTACATTTGTTGTCCTTGTTGTTGTTGTTGTTGTTGTTGTTGTTGTCCTTCTGACTCTCTTTCTTTATATCCTCTTATTTACGTGACCGCTTGACCTTGTAAATCTCTCCCTCGTAATCCTAACCTCACCATCAAAGTCTCCAAATGTCTCACCATATGTCATAAATACGCCTCACATTTAATCTGCTTCTTTACTTCACTTGTTCTGTTTATTTGTTTTGTTTGCTTCATTGTCTTTGTAATTTAGTTTTGTTCTGTTTGTCTCTGACTATGCAAAGCGTCTTTGAGTGTCCGGAAAGGCGCTATATAAAATTCAAATATTATTATTATTACTTGTACTAACTCACGCCGTTTGCTGTCCTCTATTTACTAATTAATTTGAGGTTTAGCATATTTGCACAAGAGAAAGAAAAACAACGTAAATATGCCAAAAAGCATTAAGGCCACGAAGAAGAGCGGCGCAAGGATTAGAAATGCAAACAAAAGGGATTCATGCGATGTTTTAAATCAGTGGTTCTCAACCTTTTTTCAGCGATGAGACTATTTTTCGAGTGCAAAGCATTTTTGGTTGAAAAAAGATGTAATACACAGCGCTGTGGCATCAGTCTGATTTAATATATGAACTTACACTTATATTTTATTGAATATTTATTAAATAACCATTTTTAAAACATTTTTTAATGGATGCTCATTTTAAATATATATAAAAAAAATCTCACGTATCCCCTGGAGGGCCTTCATGTACCCCATTTGAGAACCACTGTTTTAGATGATATAAAAGGTATATTTTTGGAACTCAGGCACTGTTCCTCCTGCGGATATTAAAATTGTAGACTCAATTCAGATATTATACTCTGATTCCCGACATTGGAAAATGTGCTTCTTAATTGTTTTTATTTTTGACAGGAAATTGTCTTGTATTGGGGCTGGTAATTCAATGAGCTCTATACTGCGTCTCTCTCTATATAATCTATTAAACATAAGTAGATACAAGTTTTAGTATTTCATCCAAACTGGCCTCTGTTCCTTTTCTGGTTTTGTTGTCAAAGGATATGTATCCAGTCATAAGTCACTCTGGATGAGGACTTCCTCTATCTGACTAATATCTCATATCCAACACTGCTTTTCAAGACCCTGACAAAAATGAAACTCAAACACAGAATCGAGGAACCTTTCAACTCAAACACCAAAATGATTGTTGGTGTTTCGCAAAAGACGAGCAGGGCTATGTTCAACAGCGCCTGAGGCGATCCCATGACTTTGTGACGGGGGGTGTTCAATAAACTGATGTTGCTGGGCAACAGACACAGCTCCAGCCAGTAAAAAGAGGCAAATTGTGGTCGACTAGTTCATCAGTTGATTACAAAGAGCAGTTTGAATGGAAATCCTTGACGTATGACGCACACACACACACACACCTGCCCACAGACTTTCACACACGCAAAGTCAACTGATGCACCAGCACATACATAAACACATAAACATGTACTATCAGACAACGATAACATGTAAATCATATTTACAGACATACATGTATGGTGATAGACAAGAAAATACTTTCAGGAAAGTACACACACCCAAACGGCTGCACGTACTCATTTAACTATTATAACAAGTAATCAATTAAACCTGACCTCTGACCTTAAACTAAAGTCTAGTTGTTTTTTATGACAACTTCAAGAAAGAGGGACAAGAACACACACACACACACACACACACCTCTGTGCTGAAGCTCACTAACCTCAGAGGAGTCGCCAGAGGCTGCACTGCGTTACCAAAGCAACAGGCAGAGAGACCTGGGATTGGACGAAAGAATGATGACTCAACCTACCTCCCTCGTCCTCCACATCCTCCTCCTCCTGTCTGTCTCTCCCCCTCTTTTTCTCCCTCTCTCTAGAGGTGTCTCTCACTTTCTCATGCGCAACTTTTTGAACGTCAAGAATGCCGACAGAGGGGTGTGCACACGGTATTTTTATATCAAAAGAATGGAAAAGGTGGCACGTCGTCTTGGACTAACTAACTTTGAATTCTAGCCGACACAAGCTAGCTCACACAAACACACACACTGAATGAGTCTGCACATTTCAGCTTAACATGTTCTCTGTGGCACAAGTACCAAACACTAAACTACAAAAAAAAATTGACGAGAACATAAGTAATACAGCTGTGTTAATGTCTTTTTTTATCCTCATGAAAGCCATTAACACAGCTAAAAGGTGGACAAAGGATCCTGTCACAAAGGTGACAGAACCGAAGTGACAGGGTGTTAAATGGGTAGCCTGTTTCTTTAAAATGGAAGTAAATGCTGTTGACATTGTGTGTGTGTGTGTGTGTGTGTGTGTGTGTGTGTGTGTGTATGTGTGTGTGTACCTTCTAAGTCAGCAGAGCCTACCTTAAGTTAACCTAGTTTTACAGCCTTCTTGAGCGGGCCTGTTGGAGGCACGCTCACTAAATCATTCATAGTGGAGAGACAGGGAGAAACATGTTCCTGTGTGTGAGTGTGTGTGTGTGTGTGTGTGTGTGTGCGTGTGTGTGTGTGTGAGAAAAAGAGTGACTGCAAACTGCCATGCTCTTTCCCCTGTTCTGAATGTTTACATGGTAGCTTGTGCTCATAACAGGGCTATTTCGTCACACATCAAAAGGAAATTAATGTGGCGTCATTTTGAGGCACTAATTTGGTGTGAAATTCAATTACCTACCTTTATAATGTGAAAGGGGATCGACATGCACTGTGTGTGTGTGGGATCACTCCTCTTTCCTTAACCTCATGTATGGACTTTCATAAATGCAATTTGAAAGGGGATAGTTCAACATTCTGGGTTCATATCTCTTCCCAATACTACAGTGTGAGTTGGACCAGCACAGTGAACCTAAATGTGAACTTGTTGTGCTGATGTGCCCAGTCAGCTGTTGTTTGACAACAATTAGTTCTGACATGCACTGTAACCCCCACTAAAAACAACAAAAAGAAAATCACTTTTTATGTTTCCGTGCAGGTTAAACAAACAATATGCAAAGTGTTCAATCTTATTTAACCTAAATTAATTTATATATATATTAATTTATTTACCTCACACTTCCCATGACGTCCCTCTCTCTAGTCTTCTGTTCTGTCTCTCTAATAAGACAGATGGTGCTCGCTCACCTCTCCCCTACTTATCTCTCAACTATCCCTCTCTTTTTCACATGATTCCTCTTTTTCTCTCTTGTTGCTTGTTTCTCTCTTCCACTCTTTTACGTTGTACTTCCTGCTCTTTTCTGCTCTCTTGTCCTCTCTTTTTTCACCCCTTCTCTTCCCTCTCTTTTTCCCTCCCCCACACTCGTCTCCTGTCTGCCCCACGCCACTCTGTCTCTCCCTCTTCCTCTCCTCTAGGAAATCCCTCTCTACCATCTGTCTAGCTGTGATGAATTCAGAGCCTTTCAGAACAAATCAACTTGGCCAAATTAATGAGACTCTCAGAGGGGATACACTTTGTGTGTTTGTGTGTGTGTGCATGCGTGTGTGTGTGTATATGTGTGTGCACATAAAATACATCATAATCCTTTGGCTGTACCACTTAATTTATCCTGCAGTGACAGATAGCGTGTTACAGGAAATACAACAGACGAGGCTGGCTGCACACATTGAGTTTCAGTGAGATGGGCCCGTTTTTTAGTATGCGGGGGAGACACTATGTTCACTTTCAGCCATATTTTCCGATTTACCCAGAATGTTTCTGGGTATCAAATAATTATTTTGATGAGTAATGTCTAATTACATCAAGCAAAGCTCAGACAACATGGGGCCACCTCCGGCTGGCTCTGCTTGAAGCGTTCTGATTGAAAAGCACCGGTGCTGCTTCAGGGAGCACTCAGGTAATTTGTTTTTAAAAAAAACGTATGTGATTACAACCTCGAAATAAATAGAATATATGGCTCAAAGGTAAGGCTGTAAATAAGGTGAAACATGGTATTTTGTGAATAATTGGTAACTAAAAAGGGAAATAATATAGCATTTGACACAAAAGGCAGTTTGATTACAGAGAAACAGCAGAAACAATGGATTGTTAAAAATAAAGAGAGTGCAACATGAGGATGCACGTTTCCTAGAAAACATTACCTTTCCTGGAGGTTCAAGAGTCTCTTTCATTGGATGTTTAAATCAATCCATTCAGTGCACTGCATGCTACCTTACCTACTTCAGTTTACCATGATAGTATAGCACATTTAAATCCAGCCAACGTTTAAGTGGCAAATAAATACATTTAATGCAATACTGTGTTTTACACAACCATTTAAACGTGCTTTAAATCCAAGGAGGAAAACCAGAATACCAGAAATGAACAAAAAGGCAAAGGTAATGGGAATACAAAAGGCAATTCAATAAAAGCCTGTCGGGAAGAAATGTGTTTCAAAGCATGAATTAAAACATGATTGATCTCTAATGTAGCAACCCTTGTTGACCAGATTGACCGAAGGGCCATAAAAGTGTCTGGACAACACGAGGCTAATTCATGATAGAAAACACTGATATATGGGAACAAAGACACCGATGGCTCCTGGGACAGCACCATGGACATATACAATCTGTGTGTGTGTGTCTGTGTGTGTGTGTGTGTGTGCGCGTGTCTGAGTTAAGATGGATGGTGCCTTGAAGTCACTTGCTCCGCGCAGGAACTAGCGGTTGTAGCGCTAAACGTGCCCGGCCAGACCCGGTGTTAATACGAAGACCAGAGCCAATTCATCTTCACTGACATTCACCCAATAGCACAGTAAATTACAGAGTGAGGGTGGGGGTGTTAAAAGATAGAGAGAAAAAGAAAGATAGAGACGAGGGAGGAGACAGTAGCGGAGAGAAAGAGAGAGGGATGAGGACTCCTCCAAAAAGAGGGGAGAGACGATACGCAACCATAGAGTTCACACAGCAACTTATAATGAGTGCAACAAAGTTTTATATATATATAAATTTATATATCATCAATATTAGAGGCAACGAACAAGGAGTGCAGGGATTTAATCATGCCTCCTGGATAATAAATTAACCAATATTCTTGTGGCTGCATGGGGAATGAATACATCTGATAGAGAAATGCTGCGGGGTGAGACTACAATAGCCAGGCAGAGAAAATACACTTTCTTGCTCCAAACCACTGCCAGTAATCATTTTTCATAACACGTATTTCCTGCATCATTGATGGAACAGAACCGGCCATAAAAGTCGCCTTGGCAGGAGGTGCTGGCATTAACAAGGGATCCTCACGCCAGTATGCTTTTTTGCCAGACAGTAAACAGCCCAAAAAAGTGGACACATCACTGGGAGGACCAAATACATCAAGCTCGACTCGCGTTCTTATCTCGTGTTAAAAACCTCTTCCCTCTCGATCAGTGAGGAGGAGGAGGAGCTGCCTAAGGAGCTCGGGCCGGTCACAGTCTTTACATTGATACAACCAACTTTCAAAAACTCTGTTTTTCAGCCAATCAGTACATTATTTTGTGCTGTATACTTGAGCATCTCTGGTTTCCACAATGCTAGAATACTACTCTGGTTCTAGCTTGATCAGAGGTATAATATGTGCTCACCACAAGGGACGCAGAGTGCAGTGCAGAGGCAAAGATTGTCAGTGATTTACATTATTCTTTTCAAAACTAAAGTCAGAGGCAAATTACAGTAGAAGGTGGTGATCAAGAAGGGCTCGGGGCTCAAGAAACATCTTGCAGATGAATGTCCTTTTCATCCATTGGGGATGCTTTCAGGTTACATCACAGACAGCTGTCATTTCATCTGTTGCAGACTGAAAGTTGAATCGGATCGAATTTTGGATGGAGCGGAGGGACATGAAATCCCGAGTGCTGCCGCTCTCTCCATAGGGGAGCAGTGGCTCGATCAGATGCAAATATATGCAAAGGATCAGTCACTGTTCTGTAATAAATGAGCAAGTCAGGGATTTGATACAAAACGTCAATTTGAAAAAAAAGGTGCTCAAACATGGTTGAATTCATTTGACATATATTTAAGAGAGAGACCTGGTCACACTGAAAGCGTAAGATAAGTAAATGTACACAAACAATAAAATCAAACATCTTTTGGGGTCACTACATTACCCACAACCATTATTTGAATTACAAATAGTGTATTTTTCAATGTAATAACTTATTACTGCAATATGTAATAACATAATACTTATGGTAATGAGATAAATGGGCCAGAAACATGTTTTCCACAATAACTACGCACCATATTCTCTGAATGACAGCATTGCTGCACTTCCCCACCAAGCTGCCGTGGTGCGCAGTACAATAAAGTGCTGCAGGGACAACGTATTTTACCCTGAAGTAAGCATCGCTCTGGCTCCCTCGACAAAAAGCCAATGCGAATTTTATATTGTATCAGAACATACGCCCTGCGGCAAACAAATGTTTATGATACTCACACAGTAAGGAACACCACGTATGGTCTTTGAAGAGCGATCGGCAGAAGTAAAACACAAATGTTATAAACAAATATGTATAAACATATATCTAGTACAACAACTAATATATTTTGGGTATTTTCAACAGTGTAGCCCTGCAGCATATTTTCTATATTTGATCCAAAGTGTCCTTGAGCTTGGCACCAAATTCGGAGCAGCTGAAAGGTTGCGTCACTGTCGCTCACCTTTGTCACTGACCCCTGCACTCTGGAGGAGGGGGCAGGACTAATTAGAGGACTAATTACCCCTTTGGGATGAAACGCACACGCACACACACGCACGCACGCACGCACGCACGCACGCACGCACGCACGCACGCACGCACGCACGCACGCACGCACGCACGCACGCACGCACGCACGCACGCACGCACACACACACACACACACACACACACACACACACACACACACACACACACACACACACACACACACACACACACACACAACCACAGCTAACACCTTGCTGCTGTAAAAGCAGATGTTCTTTCTGATTCAAACTGTCCTTCAACACTAATAGACTAACTTTTTTGTGGAACACCATATTGCACCTTGACCATAATTCCAGTCAATCTAGCCAATCATCTTTCATAACCAGCACTGAAGAGCGTGTCCTATACAGCCAGAAGCACTGGCAGCAGCTACTGGCAGCTAAAGCAGACTTCTGTTTGCCAGGAAGTACATTCAAGACAAATGAAGCCAGCACGAGCGCCCACGTTTGGGCGGGAAACCAAAGGACTCATGTCCAGGTTGTTTGTGTTTGTGAGTGTGTGTGTGTGTGTGTCTGTGTGTGTGTGTGGGTGTTGGGCAGCTGACCAGTCTAGTGTTTTAATTGGCCTGAGCAAAGCCATAGAGCTGGTGACAGACAGTGATGTGTGCAAACTCAGGAAGTTGCACAGCTAGGTGCTGCTGGAATCCATATTGTGACTTATTGTTTCAGTTATCTTGATACATATCTTTTTTTATACATGAATGCATAACATTTCCTTATACTGATTCAATGCTTCTTTATTTGTATTGATTAATTACAATATGAGCAGTTAGAAATTCTGGACTCTGGGCCTTTGTTTGATCACACTGTTTTTGTGCAATACTCAGCAAGTTGATTTATTGAAAGTCTAATGTACATTTGAATTGGCGCATAATGAAAATGTAATAATAAACTTATAAAGTTGATATGGTGTCATTGTTAGCAAATAATTAATTATTTTCATACTCAGCAGGAATGGAGCAGCATTGAGATATATTTGTTTTGTGTTTCTGGCCATCTGATGAGTGTAAGTTTAATATTTACTATCTTTATAGTTTGGTTTTGGTCTCCACCAGATACTAAGGCAAGTATTTAGATATAAATATAGTAGCGCTAAATACCTGGTACTGAACAGGTACAGCTACTGGGGTAAAGATGCAAGCCATGACACCAAAACAATAACCTGTAAAAGTGACTTTCAGCGCAGGCTAAAAATGAGAAGCTGCAAACCTCGATGATTTGAAGATTGCTCTTTGCTAAAAATAAGAAAGAAAGATGAGAGATAATAGATTTGACGGTACATTTGAGATTCCATGTATTTTGCCAACCTGGGTGTCAGACCTCAGAGTCACTCCCACCAGTGAGCTCAGATTTGTCACATTCACACTCTCTCTTATGCATCGAAAGGCTGCACCGTTGAGCCAAATGATTCACATGCTCATTAAGAGCACAATGTGTGTGAGTGTTTGTGTGTGTGTGTGTCCACTATGATTCAGTCCATTTAAGGAAGCAGCCAAGTAATTATAGGCTGTGTGCAAACAAACACACAATCCCCCCCACCAGTTCATATCCCCACTCCACACCCCTTTACATCCCCCACCCTCCCTCTTTCTGTCTCGAAAATTATCACATTTACACTTTCTCACAATGACTTCCACAATTGAACAAAAACACCACTAACTTGGAGGACACACATTTATTTATTGAGGATTTATCCTAAACCTATTCCAACGTTTACCCATAAAATCTATTGTTTTACCTGGTGAGGACCAGCGTTTGGTCCCTAGACACTCTAAAGCGCACACACACGCACACGCACACGCACACGCACACGCACACACACACACACACACACACACACACACAGAGACACACGCGCGCGGCGAGCCGTTACCAGAGCTGCCACAGGGAATATAATGAAAATGAAAGCAGAGAAAGGGAGACGTGATGAGAAAAAGGGAAAAAAATCGAGGGAGGAGAAAAGCCCATGTGGCAGAGGGAGATTCTCATCTTCACTGAAATCAGCTGATCCCTCCCTCCCTCCCCCTCCCTCCCTCTATTTCTTTCTTACATTTCTTTTTCTGTCTCTCCCCTTTCCATCTCCTCGATCCTTCCCTATACTCTTCCTCCCTCTTACCTTTGTCCATTTTCAACCAACCTCTTCTCCAAGTCTCTCGCCACCTCCATCTCTCTCTTTACTTTCTCCTTCCCTTCCCTCGCTCCAACTCCTACTCCCTCTTTTTTTCTCTCTATCCCTGGCTTTCACTCTTTTGTATTATCACTCTGTATTCCACCTCCCTCATCCTCTCTCTGTCACAGTGGGAGAGCTGCAGGCAGACAGAGGCAGCATACACTAATGTTACTATATTTGACAAGCAACACACACACACATATTCTCCTGCCACATGCACGGCTGCACACACATAGGGGAAAGAAGAGGGGGGGGGGGGCACAAATACACATACACACGGAAAGACAGCCCTCAAGTGTAAATGCGCGGTTGCACACACACACACACACACACACACACACACACACACACACACACACACACACACACACTCTGACGCGTGCTGAGTGCAGGAATCACAAACATAGCGACAAGCGCATGACGGCAGCAACCTAACGCTGTTGTCTCTCTCTCTCTCTCTCTCTCTCGCAGACACACACACTCATCTCTGTTTTTCACACACACTCACGCCTCTCAGACGCACACGGCAGCGCTCAAGACAGCGAACAGAACGGCGCTGGACATATTCGTATAGGAAATAGATCAGAAGAAAAGGATTAACTATCTCCATCCCTCTCCCTCTACAGACCTCATCCTCTCTTCTCTCCTTTTGTGTCTCTAAGCCTCTCTTCACCTCTTTTTTTCCCTACACAATCCCTCCTTTTTCACAATTTATTGCTGTGTTGAATGGGAGCTGGGGGGATTGTCTCTATACAGAAATGAGGATTATTCTTGCATTATTCACTTGACCAGGATCTTGAATGTATGGATTTATTTAATTGAAGGAGCAACAGTTTTTCTTTTTAAGATTTTTTTAAATCTTTTAGAAATTTTATTTTTGGGATATTTTTTGCGAGGATGGCTGATGGCAGAAAGCTATAAGGCTGGTGCTGTCTGAGATTTGGTCAAAAGGTAAGTCTGCCTGTGGTGTCAGTTCTCTTCTCCTAACTCATACACACACACACACAGACATAATTTCAACTGCTCCTCGTCTTTTTCGCAACTGAAATTAAAGATGTACTATGTCACACAAAGTACTGCAGACGAGGACAGACTTGTCTTTTTTTTTTTTGCAAACAAATGGACAGTTTTGATGGGGCCAAAGGTGCCTGCTGTGAGGAGCTGGATGCTAGAAATGTTTCCTGGATACACACAACATGCACGTTAACTGGAATGTCTGGGCTGTGGTTTGGGGGCAAAGCTTGCAGAGGTGGGAAATAGGATGGGGTGAGAGTACGGGAGTGTTTTTTAATTTTGTATCTTAGCTTTCTATAATTTACAGCTAAACATGAAAGAAGTACATACAAAGAGAGGCAGCAGTAAACTACTCAGGTGACACACACATGGGTATAATTAACAACATGATATGCTGTAAATGAACTAATAATATCTTAAACGACAAAGCAGGTGTAAATAGTTAGTTCTAAACATGCAGTATGAGTAAGTACAGTACAGTACGTACACTTAATTGTAAGACTTGAGGTCTTTGTCTGGTTATAACAAACCACTTGACACATAATCTGTTGATGTAGCTTATCTAAGGTTACAATACTGCAAATACACTGGGATAATTATTTTTGCATGGCTAATACTTTATACCAGATGTACCACCCTTCAATGTTTTAAAATTGCATGAGGTTCTCAAACATGGCGGCCAATGTATTCCAGTCAAATTCCATGAAAGCCCAATGTGACTCACAGCGAAAATTAGCAAAATAAGTTTGGGTCTCTTCCTGCTTCTATGCCAACACATGTGCCTTAAAGTCTTAGCTCTGATTAGCTGAAGAAACATATATTAACACGTCCATTCTTTCCATGTGTCTGGCCTAAAGGTTTATATATTATGAATCACCAAAGGCTGATTCAATAAGTTATTTTGCAATGGTCATGAAAGGTGTCATGTGACCTGCAGGTCAGACTTTGGCTACTATGCCACTACATCAGAGAGCTACTGTATCTCTGGGGTGCAACGTCGGTGTGGATCTGTGTTACCACACCAGATGTCTTCTGTCACACTTTTCCTACGGCACAATAAATATCCTGTCATTTGCCCCTTTTTTTCTAATGGACAATAGACAACTTTAAAGACACACTTATTGAACTCAAAGAAAGCTACCATTAGTCGTGATACATCTACAGTGTACATACAGAGCAGTAATTGCTTTATTCGGCTGCCTGCAGTCGAGTCGTGCTTCTCGTTTCTCTGACCTTCACAGTATATAATTTCAATTGAGCTGAAACCCTCAATAGGGTTTATTACCTGGTGTCCTGTTGATCTTGTGTAGTGTGCCACTGTTTTTTAGTTTTTTTTTACCAGCTGTAAAACAATTTGTAGGCTCTAACCTTGTTTTAAAACGGTGTGATATAAGAGTGATTAACTTTCAAGAGCTGCAGTGTGATTATATGATGATGCAGTGGGTGTGAGGCACTCCACCCTGATATCCTCTCTTGTGCCTCTCTACATTAGCTACCAATTAATGGCCATTGTCTGAATGTTCTCTAAGTAATGAAGACGCAACATAAAGCTGGAGAAAACAATGATCACTGACTAACTCCACGGTTAGTGCTGTAATTTGACATGCCTACTAAATACATGGCTAACACCTCAGTCTGACAGCTCCTGCTGAGCAAAACCGCTCATCCGATTATTTCCTATACAACAGTCTGGGTGATATTATTGATGTGCTTGAATAAATAACACATATCCCAATACTGTATTTTCGTTGAGTTGATGTTCAAAATAAGTGTACTTTACTGCAGCACTCTGTAAATAAGTGTGGTACTAGCCTATCTGAATATGTAGATTTAGGTAAACTATAGTAATATTAATAATAAACAATGCAACACATGCATGCAACGCAACGTGTGTGTTTGTGTACACAAGCACGTGTGTGTGTGTGTATGTACACTATGTGTCTGCATACCCACATGCATGTGTAATTATACATCTGTACATATTTTTGCCTCGTGTGCCTGTCAACACATGAGTGGCTCTATTCGTCAACCTATCGGCATGTGCTTAGGTGTGTGTGTTTGTGTGTGTATTATGTTGTGTGTCCAGGGAATGTTGTGTTGCCCCAATCTCTCAATCCACTCTTCTGCGTAAGAAAGCTATTAAAAATTGATTTAGACGAGCTTGGTTGCTTCTCTCTGCCTTTGTTAGCACCCTGCGCTGTTACACAGACGAACACACACACACAGACACACACACACACACATGCAAACACGCGGACATACAACATCAGGTAAATGCATTACCCTTTCAGGTATTTTTTACCTCTCTGTTGTCAGCTTGATCTCCTAGAAAATACGTTCCCATACGACCAAACTGTATTGTCAATTACATTTAGTCTCAGATTACATTTATTGAGGTCAGTGTAGAAGGGGCGTGTAAATAAAACAAACCAAAGACTTTTATCCAGGATACCGCTGTTCATGTCCAGTGTGAAACGTTAACTTTTAATGTTATATACACAACGTAGCCCTTTATCGTGCAAGTAACCATATGTGGTCACGTAAAGGGTGCCCTATAAAGGATTAAGTTACAACACAAACAGATGTATTCTAAGCCTAACCATGATCTTTTGTTTTCTCTCAATTCACAACTTTGTTTGTTTAATGTTTGTTTGTTAAACTGTGACTATCTGGGAGAAAAATATAAATTCCCCAAGAAGTGTAATGGGAACTTAATGTTTAGTAGACAGGACAGCTGTGCATGGTTTGTGTTGTCAAATAATCATTGACATTGATAGATCCCTTAAACCAGGCTTGAATCAAACACCAGCCAACTGCCAAAATGCTGATGTGTGTCAGTACACGTGTCTGTGTGTGTGTGTGTGTGTGTGTGTGTGTGTGTGTGTGTGTGTGTGTGTGTGTGTGTGTGTAAAGAGGGAGGAAAGGGTAGAGTTGAAGTTGAATGATAGGCCTGTGTGTTTACAGCTGGGATGTCACTCATTGAGGGGCCAAATACCCACATTCAAACAATAGTACTGTCTCTCTCACACACACACACACACACACACACACACACACACACACACACACACACACACACACACACACACACACACACACACACACACACACACACACACACACACACGCACACACACACACGCCTGCCTTCACACATGGATAGACGTCCTCTTGAGTGCAGGTGGATTTCAATTTGGTGGCAAATTGGAGAGAATTCCGGCCATATTGATTAAAAACTATTAGTCGAGCTAAGTCATGTCACAAGAATGATGAAATGCTCTTGCTCAAGTGGGCACATCGGGCAAAGATGTGCACGCACTAGCACACAGGATTTAAGCTCCTCTGTCATGGTGATTCAAGTAGATGCTGTTGTAGCACCAACACAACTTTGGGAAGAAGAGACATGATGGGAGATTTAACCAGGAGGAACTAGCTCCTGTAGATTAGTGAGAATTACAACCAACATTAAGTTAAATTTACCCCGTATACATTATCTTATTTACATCTTGATAGAGATGGATGCTCACAGTGGGGATGCTTGAAATGGATTTGCTAGATCACAAAAAATATATCTGTCAAGCGTGGGAAAAAAAATAAGCACATCACTGAGCCTTTCTTCATCTCACTCGCACACTATCTTCCTGCATCATCATCATGGAGGACTAAACACAAGCAGCCCAAGTTGACCAATCCCAGTTGGTGGTCTCTACTACACCCGAGGTGTGCGGTTCAATTTTTGAGGAAATGCATGGCGGAGGCTCTGCACATCATGAAGCCTCTGAAACACCCCGTGGAGGATAAATCCGGCTTACGTGTGGACAGGAAACAGTTAGTGGAATAAACAGAGTGAAAAAATAGGACGGGAAGAGGAGCAGAGGAGCCCAGAGGAGGGGAGGAGGTGTTATTTGACTCCCCAACATGCAGGCCACTTTGGCAACCAAGTATTTACACGTGTGTGTGTGAATGTTTGCATGCGTGGATTTTGGCTGCCCCCGTATCCAGGTCAAATTGGTAAAAAAGCTTTCTGAGAATAGCGTGATAGACAGGCTTACCACCACACCACCAGTTTAACATGATGGGAACTGATGGGCGACCAGTACCACGAGGCTGCAGAGGGGACTTTCTGCAACACCTCCAGTACATCATTTATAGAACACTTGCAGCATGATTGCGCACAGTAGGGGTACCAAAGTGGTACAGAAAAATGAGAGCAATAAACAATAAGATGTGAATGAGCTAGAAACCAGATATACGCTCCGTTCACCATTTTGTATCAATGCAGACATTTGATACGACTGAATTATTTTACTTTCTGCTCGTAAAGTAACTCACTGCTTCCCAGTCAAATTGTTTTCCTCTTCAAAAAGAAAGAAATAAACAAACAATCACGAAACCATGAATCATTTGAAAAATGGCCAACATGCAAAACAAGGCAACACTTACAGTCCCAAAGCTGAAAAAGGAATTAAAGATTGATTTCACACGGCTTCAAATTGAAGTAGAAATGTTTTATTCAATGAACGACTAAGACAAAGAAAAAAAATAGCATCCATCTCAACGTGTGAAGAAGGCTTTGTTTGATGTTCCACCGCGTATGGGTGAAATGTATGGAAATCAGCAGAAGGTGTAATTAAGCTGTAACGTTCTGTTAATAATGCAACAGCACTACTATTTTAGTCTTGAAATAAATTCACACCACCAAGCAAACGGAAAAAAAAGGAAAACATGTAAGAAAATCAAAGCAGAGAGAGAAATCTTCCCAAATTCCTTGAGTTCCTTTCAATTTTCCTCCGCGCTTTAGAATTCTTCAAATGACGCTCATGTGCTCATTTAAAAAGAACAACACAAATTTCCCAGTAGAGCCCGGCTAATGTGACTTTAATCACATGCAGGAAATCCATCTGCAGAATATCCTCGGTACAAGCCTCTGTTCCTCTGTCAAGGGGAGGAACGAGCCGGAGAGGGAGAGATGGAACGAGAGAGAGGGGACGGAGGGAAGGGGCTGGTGAATGCTGAAAGATGAAGGTCATAAAGAAAGTGAAAAGATTGAAAGGCGGAGGGAGAGATGACGGAGATGGAGAGAAGAGGAAGAGAGGAAGCGCGAGATGCAGAGGGACTGAGAGCTGAGAGATGAGACAGGTGCTTTATATTTTGTTCAGTGTCTCGCAGGTACTAATAGCAATAATGATACCACAACTATCACCACCGGGGAGCACATACGCCACTACACACTCGAGAGGATCGAGAGGAGAATTTCAATGTTCTCCCTGTTTACCAAAGTCACTTATTTCTACACGTCCTGCCTTTTTTCACTGTCTCTTTTCAACACCTCCTCTCCTCTTCGTAACCACCTCTCTTATTTCCCCCCTCGTCCCCTCTCCTCCCATTCATACACAACCAGCTGTAAATAACTCGCAGGCACTCTGAGCAGATTGATGGGTGTTACTTTTGAAAGTGACTGCAGTTACTGTCTGTGTGTCAGCTGGGCCATTTGAATAGAGAGTTTCATTTACTGTAAATACCTGACTGTCTATCTTCATCATGTTTTCCTTTCTTCTCCCCCCCCCCCCCCTCAGCCCCCACACACACACTTTATCCTCCCACAACTCAAGATCATTTGTGCTTAACATGCTAAGGCAGCGCAGGTGGCAATTTACATAATCACTGCACACATACACAGATGAGCGTGAACACACGCACAAAAGCACATTCACCACTTTATGGCAAAATGAGCCACGTTAGGAAAAAAAAAAAGCCTGCTTGTGTTTCTGAGTTTCCCTCACAAACAGCTACCCACTGAACAACAGCCTAATCAGATTAGTGCGATATTTCACACTCTGCTGATTGGGTTTTGATGATACTTTGGGAAAAGATGCATCTCACAGCAGCACTCTAGCATTTTCAAAATTACACTGATTGGCCCAGGGGGCGCGAGTCAACAGCGAGCATCAGTCATGTGGCACTGAGGTTCCAACAAGCGTTCTCCCATGGCAATTTCCCACTCGTCAAACCTATTTTCCCTGTAATGACTCAACAGTGACAAGAAGACTCATCTTTTTCAAAGCATGTGGGATATGTTTCATTACACTGGTGTAATTACACTGGGTCTTTTTTTTATTATCTAAAAAACGGTCCATCTATCAAACTGATAGCAAATTCACAAATAAACCAGCCACCATTTTAGTACCGAAAACAAAAAGAAAACTGTGAACAATATAATAAACATACAACTTACTATATTATACACAATATAATTTTCCGTGACCTTTCAGATGAATGGATCACAGGCAAATAGTTTTTTTTCAGGTTTGTGTACTAGAACTATCTTATTAAACCTGCAGCCCAACAGCCTGATTTGAATATTCTTGTAATGTTGATCTTTTTTTAACAGATTTGCTGAGGTGGACCAAATGAACAACCTCAGAGATTTCGCTGCTGATTTAATTTATGGAATTATTTAGACTGCATCATCCCAAAAATATTAGAATCTCGGTGTCTAGATGTACTCTCAAGGTGACATGTGTCTTGCTGTTTACTCGGATTTCAGTGGAGTTGCTGTGTTACCTTTATTTATTCAGCAAAGAGTTTAAAGAGTGTTGTCTCCTGCCTTGCTCAAGTGTAGTTTGGCAGAATCATACACACAAACAGATGCAATGGCGCTTTGCGTTAGCTTCCTATTCATTCTTTCTCTTGCTTTTCACTCCATGTTCTGGTTTTGCTCTGTCCTCATGTCTGTGTTTCCAAGTTAATGACTTGATCCCTCTCTCTTTACCTACCCTTTCTCTCCCTCCTCCTCCTCTCTCTTCCTCCCCTCTCACTGTCATTCCCGCTTTGTCCCCCTGAGTGCCAGTCCCTTTGCCAGACAGTAGGGGTCTGTCTGAGGGAAAGGCAAACTGATTGTGTAAACTGCCAAAGACACACACATCTAGTATTTATGCCGATGGAATACCGGGGGGCTGTTTGCGATGCTTGAGCGCAAGCACATAGGGAGGAAAGGTGCAAACCGCATTTGCCCAAAAATATACTTTTTTAATGTATGCAAGGAAGCCTTCCGGCAAACATGAGCCTGCACGCACACACAGCGTCCTGCTGCTTTAGCCTTCATTGCTGCTGGCGTGCGTGTGTGTGTGTGTGTGTGTGTGTGTGTGTGTGTAGCCTTGTGCAACAACAATTTGATGTGATATTGCCAAAGAAGTAGGATTTGCAAAAGTATGAAGGTGCAATTGGGGAAAAATTGCTCTATTTCATTCAGGCTAAATTGTTTTCTCTCTCTCCCTACAGGTGTTTTGTCAGAGCATTTTGCAGTTGGCGCCCTAGCGGAGGCCGCAGGCATGGCGGCTTGACGCCCCCATAGCCCCGCCCCTCAGGCTGCAGAGCTCTGTGTCATGCCCCCCCACACCCACCCCCCTGGGGGCATCGGCCTGCCCCCACCCAGCTCTGCCACCCACCACCTGGCCAGACCTGGTGAGTCGACATAAGCAGATTGAAAAGATGAGAGAGATGAGGAGACGAGTGACGAAGACGAGGAAAAAAAGCGCTCTGTTCTTGATGTGGCCACATGCCAAGTACTGTATTTATTAATACAGCCAGCAGTCTGTGGAAACCAAACAATGTGGGGAGAGAATGATGGGGGAGAGACCTGCAGGTTATTTGTCTGCCTTTTCGCTCTCTTCTTATCGCTTTTACATTCTCTGCTTCCCTTTTCACCAGTCTCGTTTTCCACCTGCCCCTAATTATCCGTCCACTCTTTCCCCACAATGTATTTCTCTTTCCCCATCTTGTGCCACGGGTATAGTCGGCTCAGTCAAAACAAAAATCCGTCGGAAGTCGGGTGGCATAGCAACAGATACGACAGCTGAGTGTGTGTGTGTGTGTGTGTGTGTGTGTGTGTGTGTGTGTGTGTGTGCGTGCGTGTGTATGTGTGTGTGTGTGTGTGTGTTGTGGATTAGACATTATAGTGGATGGATCCCGCTCTCTGAGACATTCCAGACACTTCCTCAGCTAATAGGCAAACATGAAAGCTGCTTTCTGCATTCTTTCCCTCTCTTGTTATACATCTAATACAGCACAAGCGTACACACATGAACACATGCTGCAAACCCGGCAGGAAATAAATGGCTTTCCAAAAACAGAGACCATAAAAACAGGGATCTTTGTCTTCCGGTTGGAGAGGTATTGTTGTTCCAGAGGTGTCAACGCCCCCATGAACTACTGTGTAACATCGGAGACATTAAACAGGGCAACATTATGTGTCAGACCCTCCGTACACCCACACGCCTCCATCTCCATCCCACCACCTTATACCTCGTTCTTTCTCTCTTCACTTGCCCTCTACCTTTCCTCCTTCTTTCCACCGCTCTCTGCATTGAATTCAGATACATATTACCTGTCTCAGTTTCCCTCACTCCGTGCATTTCATTAAGCTGTATCAACATACATATTGGATTAACAGTATTGCTAAAGCCTTTTAGGAATACGAATCGTCAAAAATGTTCCATCTCTTCCATGCATTTACGTTTTTTTGGCATGAATGTAACACAATATTGCCAAATATCTCCTTCTCAGTCTAGATAAATATAATTTTTTGTGCATAATCAATACTGCCGAGCATTGTCACCACAGGTGTTTTCTCTGCCTCTCTCCTTTGCTTTTTCACTGTCTCTGTATTTTTCTCACAAAGCTGGGAAGCTCTCTGATCTCTGCTTTTACTCTTCAAAGTCTTCACACACCGTCACACACACACACACACACACACACACACACACACACACACACACACACACACACACACACACACACACACACACACACATACTGAATCACTGGAAGATGCAGGTTGGAGTAGAAAGGGGCATCCCATCAAATCAGAACAGATGAATATGTCAGATTAATACAGTACAGATAAAGAGTTCCAATCATCAAGGATGCATTTCCCTCTTACACTGATGAAGTTCATTTAGAAATGGAATTTGACAGGCAGAGAGGACACAAAAGATGCTTTCTATTCAGTATTTGGTTTCGCAAAAATCAAAGGTGCACTTTCATCAGCAGTGCTAAAGCAAAGGCTTTTTGTATGACAGAAAACAGATCAACAAGAAAAATAGAAAAAGAAGGTTTTTTTTCCCCAGTGTCAGCTAGTGTTGGCCATATTTTCAACTAATGGCCGTAAAACCATGATGAAACGTTGTAACCTACATGAGACAGAAAGTGATATTATATTTCTGAAAGGTTGTGGAGGATGCTTTATGGGTGTTTCCAAAGAGTAATTAAAGCTCAGATCAGAAAATATAACCTTGAGGTCAGAGAATATAACCTGAGATCAGAGAATATAACCTTGAGGTCAGAGAATAGAACCCTGAGGTCAGAGAATAGAACCCTGAGGTCAGAGAATAGAACCCTGAGATCAGAGAATAGAACCTTGAGGTCAGAGAATAAAACCCTGAGGTCAGAGAATAGAACCATGAGGTCAGAGAATAGAACCTTGAGGTCAGAGAATATAACCCTGAGGTCAGAGAATAGAACCCTGAGGTCAGAGAATAGAACCTTGAGGTCAGAGAATATAACCCTGAGGTCAGAGAATAGAACCCTGAGGTCAGAGAATAGAACCTGAGATCAGAGAATAGAACCCTGAGGTCAGAGAATAGAACCCTGAGGTCAGAGAATAGAACCCTGAGGTCAGAGAATAGAACCCTGAGGTCAGAGAATAGAACCTTGAGGTCAGAGAATATAACCCTGAGGTCAGAGAATAAAACCTTGAGGTCAGAGCATAAACATTGAGATCAGAGTGGTTTAACAAGTGGTTTAATAACCATTAAGTCCATAATCCACATCGCTTGACGCCTGAATAAACTGAATTTAAAGCTGCAGGATAATTCCGTTAAATTATTGTTTCTAAAATGAAGTACTTTATTTTAAGAGTCACATTTTTCAAAAGCTTTCTGTTTTAAAGCAAAATTGGATATTATTGTGATGTTCCGGACCTTTGCATGATGACATTCTCTCTAACTGCACATCGCAGAATTTTAGTTGAATACCCCTGGTTTATACTACGAAAAAATGTGCATGTTCTTTGCAAGAATATCGAAAAAAGAAAGGAGCGATGGAAGGTGTTGATACCTTAGATCTATGACACTAATAAAACCGTTTGGGTTTTCAGGTTGTGAAAAGAAGTGTCAAAAATCATCAAATGGTTAAAAGAGCTTAAAAGTGACACCACAGAATAAGTCAATAAGAGCTTTAAAAAAAAGTGCAAAGTAGAAGGCGAGGATATGAATTGAAGTGACAGAAAGGGTGAAACAGAGGAAGCGAGAAAAGAAAAAATGGAAACAGTGGGGAGTGAAGAGAAGGAGGGAGAGAGATGCGAGATCAAAGAGGCGCAGTGAAAAAGAAAAGACAGTGATAGGCGAGAGATAGGAGAACAGAGAGGTCTATGAGCGGCACAGGGACCATATGGTGCCTCCAGGGCCCCACGATCCCAGCAGACTGTCTCATCTGAAACAACAGTACAGCATAGTGTTAGAAAGAGAGCCGGCGCGGAGTTAAACAGTCAACACTAAACTTTGTCTGCCTGCAACAGCTGCCAGGATGTTTAATTGGTTGGATGCATTCCCTGTTTTACTAATTTAATTTGAACTCTTTAACTCCTTGGTCAGCGGTGACAAGGGACCAACAACCCAAAGTCATCACTGGGAGGTTAGTTGCTGGTGGAACTTTTCAACCCTGCTGGGATGTTGGGTTTGGCATGAAGCCACAGCAGTGTGACAAAGTGTGTGTGTGTGTATGTGTGTGTGTGTCTAGCATTAACTTTGGAGTGGAGCCTGATCCCTTCGTGTTACATGAGACTCGGAGTTAAATAGAAACTGGAATGACAGCTTGTTGGCAAACTATCCAAAGCATCTGGCAAATCCAAGAATGTAATCAATAGCCATTTTAATGTAATTTAAAGTTATATGGAGAAGTAGGGATCACAGGTATTCACGTTCCTTCCAGAGTCAACATTGAGGGACAACTTGGATTGTACTTAAATGATTCGCCTACAATGGTTTATATAGCACTGATCTTTGTAGGAACACAGTAATGGTATCTTCTATCAGGGCACTATGGCTTTGACCCCTGACCTCTTTAGTGGCAGCTTGTAATTAACTTAGTTTATTGTTGTGGTAATTTGACACCAGCTTGGCTAGCAGAGTCATGTAGGAATTGCGTCATGTAGGAATTGCTCTGGCCAAGGTGACCTTGAACTAGCTCCAGCTGGACACAACGCATGCAGAAACATGTACTGTATGTGTGCAAGCAGGTGTCCTTTCTCCTCTTGACCACAGTTTAGTTTGGTGCAGGTGCTACAGGAATGTGTCAGATGAAACACACACATACAGGGTACTGGCCCACATTCAAAGGACATTGGCAGGCAGGGGTACATCTGGATAATCATCTGCACCACAAACAGCACCACTCCAGTTCAGCACTCGCTAAACGATACTGATATAGTGTTACAAGTCCAGTATAGAACCAGCATGAGGCTGATAAGCTAGCAGGGCTCATTCCTCAGAATAAATAGTGCTTGACTTACCAAGTAATCACAGAAGATGTAGCTATTTGAGTTGTGCTCGATTTCACACTTCACACGCCTTTGAAAAGGGTATCCATCTAGCAAGATCGGAGATGTATCTATATACCTGTATATCTATCTATCTATCTATCTATCTATCTATCTATCTATCTATCTATCTATCTATCTATCTATCTATCTATCTATCTATCTATCTATCTATCTATCTATCTATCTATCTATCTATCTATCTATCTATCTATCTATCTATCTATCTATCTATCTATCTATCTATCTATCTATCTATCTATCAATCTATCTATCTATCTATCTATCTATCTATAGATACATCTAATACATACAAAATAACAATATTGTGTGTGTGTGTGCATGCGCCTTGGATCAATACCATCTGTCTATCTATCCCTTCTTAAGACTGAGTGGGCATACATTACGACTTGTCACACATCCAAAGCAAAATCCATTCTATTCTAGTCGCACTGATGCGGATGTGACATCAAAAGCCAAGCATCCTTCATTTTCTCTCTAAATTCTGCATGTATTCAGCCTTGGACTGGGGCCCAGTCGAGTGGTCAGTAGAAAGCAACGCCACATCCATTAAAAACATTGCGTTGCAGTGAAAATATGCAGCTGTGGATTTGCTGAAACTGCCTCCCAATTATGCTTAAACTGATAATTTGTTTTCCATCACCTCTTTCTCCTTTGTTTGTGTCCCTTTATCTTCCCCTCTCTCTGTCTTACCTGTCACTCCTGCTAATTAATAGCCACGATCACAAAAACAATGTCACTGCATGTCAAACTCTCCCATGGGCCATACCTGTGTGTGTGTGTGGGTATGTGTGTGTGTCACAACAAATTGATACAGATAGCATAAATTACAGAGGCAGATCAGCCTACATCTCACTCCTCCAAGTCAAAATAATGATCCTGTCTTGCCGATGCAGAATTCATCATGGGAGAAATGGATGGGGGAGACAGAGGGAGAGAGTAGGTGGGAGAAAAATGGAGGTTGAGAGAGTAAACAGAGGGGGGGGGGGAATACATAGACAGAAATAGACAGAAATACATGGACGTAATCCTAATCAGGGTTAAGAAATAAGTATAAAAAACAAGATTTTGAAGGACTTCGACGATCTCTCCTCTTCTCTGCTCATCACACTGTCAGCAGGAGTGCAGCCTAAACCCCGACATCCTGTTCCTGCTTATCCTCAACTGCTGTACGCGTGTGCGAGTGTGTGACCATGACTTTCTGTGTGTGAGTAAGCGCTTAAGTGCCCGAGAGACAGGCAGAAAGGTTGTGTGTGTGAGAGAAAAGAGGTAATGTGGGTTAAACGACGGGATTTGATGTGAACCTTCTCTCCCTTCTCTCCCTTCTCTCTTCTCTGTACCGCCGTCTGTACCTTGTCAATGTTGAAATAATGCGGTGGTACTGCTGCGACAGTGATGTCGTATGCATGTGAGTTTTGTGTATTCTTTGATACCGCCATTAGCCATTCATTTAGTGAGACGGCAGACTGGATGGTGTAAAAAGAGATCCAAACACACACAATCACTCCGGCTGGCTATTTTCCATCCGCTAACTAAATGAGGTCTCGGGTTACGGTGGAGATCAGACATGCAACAGCCTCGGACAAATTACACAGACACCGTTGCTGTAGAAGGACAGGCTACACCACTGGGTGACGTATTACAGATGGGGGATTACACATCAAATATGACAAATTATCTTTTTGTAAGATACTTCTCCGCAGAGCTGACTAAAAGTCAGGAAATAGTGAAAAAAGCTGATCATGTGAGTGAAGGCATGCAGGTCATTTAGCTCACAGGAGTCAAATCTAAACTCTTTGGATCAGACTTCTGCACAGAGGAGCATGTGAAACACCAGTGAGGCGGTTGCATGGAGGACAACTGGTCGCTCTAGTAATAAGATAGCAGAGTCTGTCGCCTGCATGGAAAACAGCTTGGCCTCTGGTAACATGCAACTGTGTTACTCAGTTACGAAGGTGCCGGCGGGGATGACATCATAGATGGGCTCAGTGTCACCCAGGGGTCCCTGGATATAAACTTACAGACAGCTGAGGCCCTGGAGTTGTTAAGCAGTGTTTCCTAGGAGACACTGTCACCACATTTACAAGAGTCATATGACTCTTCATATGCCTATATATATATATATATGAAGGTGAAAAACAAACTGATAGTAAACATTTAAAGATGGAGGTGTTTTTGTAGATTTGTGTCTGTAATACTTTAATCCTGCACATTTGTAGAGAGAGAAATGAAAGAGAAGACACACACGTGACTTAACAGCCTAACAAACAACTAAAATTAGCATGCAAACATACTACAGCAGTTCATTATCCAAATTCAAAGATGACCTCTGACCTGGGTCTATGCACCCTTTTACAAATTCACTCATCACTCATCACTGGGTGTGCCAGTTAGCATGCGAGCTAAAAGAAAGGTGGGCTATTTTAAAAGAGTTGAAAGATACTCCAACCTGGCAATAAGAGAAACACAACTTAAATAATAACTCCAATTATAATTGACTTGATTAATGTACAGTTTGTATCATTTGATGGTAAAAAAAGAGTTGTAACAAAATTTCTTACCAAGATAAATAAAATGAAATCATACTTTTCCTTTAAAATGATATAAACGTCTATACTCTGTATATATTATACACTATATCTGATCTGAAATGTAGATCTAAGCCAACTGATGATCAGTACTGCTTGAGCTTGCATTTCTCACAACTGTCTCTTGTGACAACTAGTTGGGGCTGTAGTGAGCCGACTGGGCAATATTGCTCTAAGAGTTGCCTCAGAAGTCTTGCTTCATTCAAAACAGGAAGATTGTGTTGCATTTTAATGCCGTGTCTCAGTTTGTTTCCCAAAATGTCAGCACTTTTCCGGTGTGTTTGTGGTTTCTTTGAAAAACCCTCAGTCTGAAGTCTGTTTGGACTGAATTAAACCGAACCGAACCACTTAAACTTATTCGGACTGAACCTCCCTCTCTTCCTCTGACTGTGGCTAAATGTTTTCCTTCTGCTTTGGCTGCGTGGAGCGCAACAGCAGAGAGGATTTAGAGCAGCTAAAATAAGCCAAAACAACAACTACCTCCTCCACGAGAGCAGCAAAAACCACTCATGAATGTTGGAAGATAGGCTTCAGCGCTGAGGCGGTGGGAGGGGGTGGGGGTGAGGGGGAGTTATAACGTACAGTAGGAGAGCGAGATAAGGGGTTGCGGTGAGGGGAGAGGAACGGAAGAATGAGGGGGGGGGGGGGGAAAGAAAACCTTTGCAAAACAAAGCCCACATAGAACGATGAGAGAGATGAAAAGTGCATAAAGATGAATCTGAAATGTGACATGATATCATGATATTCTCTCTCTCGCCAGCACTCTTTCACTCTCACTCTCTCAGTTGTATAACGATGCTTCCACCTCTGAGCTACAGCGTCCTCACAAATCTCCTGCACGACTGCACCTTTCCAAACCTGTTCTGGAGACGTTCACCGCTACTATGCAGCAAAAATCTGCAGTAAAGGATTGGCCCTCTGAAGCATTTCCACTAGCACGGGACGCTTCAAGACACTTCAAAATCTCTATTTTCATCCGTTTATAAAGTGACGTTAATTTTTCCCAGGGATTAGGATTATACTGCCTGATGGAGCAGAGAGGATAATGGATTCTGGGACAGCAGAGAGGTCACACGCTGATCTCTATTACAAGGCCACCGTCTTCACTTTCTGAACCTTTTTGGTTCAGATTACAAAATGGGGCAGTGTACTGGTCGAGGGAGGTCATGTTCTACTGGCTGAGGGAATAAATATGATATTTCTAGACCATTGTCAGCGTGCATTCACAGCACTTTACAATGTAGTTTCCAGAGGTGTTAATAAAGTGTTCTGTAATAAAGATTTGGGAACTTTAAAGTATCAAGCAGCAAGGATAAGTGAGAACATTGTTATCAAATATTAATTCTGCAGTCAGATATTTAATATTTGCTGTTAAAACATGTAATTACCCTGGGGAGTTGATGTGCATACAAAAAACTTTGAAATTAAGTATACATTGAACTGCAAGCTTTCCAATTATATGATTTCAAATCTAAATAGTGATTGTTGAGAAATGGCCACTCTTGCAATTTTGGGAAATGCACATATTTACTTTCTTGAGAGTTAGATGAGAAGATTGATACCACTCTCATGTCTGTACAATAAACAAGGAGCTAAAGTCAGCAGCCGGTTAGCTTAGCATAAATACTGGAAACAGCTAGCCTAACCCTGTCCATAAAAAACTAAACAAAACCCCTTAAATTCGGCAGTGAAAATGTTGTATCTTGTTTCTACACAAAAAAACTAATTAGAAAAGAGCATATGGCGTGAGAGTAATTTCCTGTCATCTGCCGTTACCGTGGGGTTGCTAGGCGACCAACGCTGTTCTTTCCTCGCCTCCAGGCCTTACGCTGAGCCAGCTGTGGAGGAGCTGCATAATTCCCAAAATGCATTTTTCAAAATATCAAACTGTCCCTTATTTTACAATATTTTGAAGGGCTTGAGAGGCGATGCATAATTCAACTTCCCTTTCTGGATGCATTACCCGTCCTTTATCTTTAACTGAGTTCACTGTCAATCCAGTGGTGCAATTTCCTATTTATGACCAGTTTAAATGGAATGAAACATGATTCTAATGGGACTTATAAAGCATCCTCTCAACTCTCTTTCTCACTGCGGCATTTTAAGCTTCATATTTTATCAGTGGTGAGAAGAAAGTCAAGTTACTGTGGAAGACTGAGATGACTTTCATTATGCAATCACTAATATCTTGTAATGTTCATCAGGTGTTTTCTTTTATTTGTTTTGTTTTTACACATAATGTGGGAGTGGCCATGGAAGGGCTATTTCACAGAGTTTCATCACTCAGCGATCAGACAGGCGATACAGCGAGAGGCGATGGAGTCTTGAATGTGAGTGAGAGGAAGCAGAGAGGAAATGAGAAAGAAAGCAAATTTAGAGAGAAACAGATGGACTAACAGAGCGAAAATACAACCACGCGGAGCGCGGCTGAGACATAGTGTGACAAAAGGCAATGGCACGCTGAGAAATAGATGCTAATAATATGCAGATGATGCAAGTGATGAAATCTGCTGGTGAAGCAGAGTCTTGTCAGGAAGTAAAAGTGCTGTGTCTGTGTCTGGAGTTTAGTTTTCTTAATATCACGCTTTGATGGTGCTTCGCTCACACCCGCACTCACGGGCACGCAAACATATGCTCACACACACACACACACATGCGCGCACGTTTACACATACACAGAGAGATAAAGCATAAGTCGTGCTGATAAGCCATTGGGCGGAAACAAAGTCAGCCACTGTAACGAGACACTGAGGGAATACAGAGCAGTGCCAAGAGACTCGAAGTGAAGGAGAATGAGAAAGATAAAGAGACTACAGCGGGCGAGAGAATTGGAGTGGAGTGGAGAGAGAGACAGATGGATGCAAAGACAGGCAGACAGAGACATAAATGAATATGAAAAGGAATGAATGAAAAGGCCTTGGCTGATGGATACAAATAAGGATGGAAAAGGAGACACAAAACACTGTAAACAGAATGAAAGAGGAGAAGATAGAAAGATTATGAGTGGAAATGATGAAATGATTATAGTCTGCAGGAAAACAATCAGTCCAAAATGAATTAAATCAGAAGGGATTTCCCTCACGAGTGTCACTCAGACTGCTGTGAGACTCACACAAACAAACGCAGTGAAAGCCTCCGTGAAAGGGATGGTTCTACTTTCTAATGTTCTCTGTCCGACTAGCATGCGTCCAACAAAAGGTTCTGCAAATGACTGACAGCTAGGTGGACCACGTGTCTAGATAAACAGATTATGAAAAAAAATGTCACTTAAAAGCGCTCCATCTTTAAAGTCATCCCTCACTTGTCTCTCCCACTTTCTCTGCAGTCCCTCCTACACCTCCTCCTGATTAGTTCCCACATTGCAAAGATAATAATTAACTGTAAGAAAATAATCATGTTGTGTCTCTTTGCTCCTCTTCCTCTTCTTCAAGTCTTCCTCTGTGTCCTCTGCCTCCTGGCGACGCTGCTGCCGGCAGCCTCCACCTGCCCTCCTCCCTGTCTCTGCAACTCAGACAGTCTGGTGGTGGACTGCGGGGGCCGGGGTCTCTCCTCCCTGCCCCCACTTCACCTCCTGCCTCCAGGGAGCCGCTCCCTCCTGCTAGCCAACAACAAGCTCGCCTCGCTGGGAGCCTCTGCCCTCGCTAACCTCTCTTCTCTGGAGGTCTGCAGCCCATTTTTTTATTGTTTGTCTGTGGAATTTTTCTTTCGCCGAGCAGTTGAAGATGTTGTTTGTGTTGTAGGGTTAGTTGTTTACCGTGGCATGCGCAGTGTTTTCTGCGCTGACCTCGCACACTGAATATCCCTCAGGACAATGAGTGATACTCTCTGGCGAGGCTCACATTGAGCAAACTGCAGACGACCTCTGCCCTCAGTCTGAAAAGTGAAGAAAAGCTGACATTTTCAAAGTTTTGCAGGGCTATGCCTCATTAGCATATTGTGTGCAAAGCACAGCCAAGTGGTATTTAAAATATAGGAGAAAAAAATGATCGATAGCCACTGCACCTGCAAAAAAGTCAATTTATGTCCACACTGCTGAGTGTCAATCTGCTGTAAAAAAGATTTTCACTCTATGGAGATTTTTACACTTAACCTACCATTGAACTTAAAGTGAATTACTCTTAAATAGGAGCGCCGGCTTAAGGCACAAAATGTGTTAAAGTTTTAAGTTAACGTTAAAGTTCTGTAGTGACTCATCATTTCTCTCAGAACGGGTTACTGAAGCTCACTTTCCAACAAAAAACTGAAAACAGAAGCATCAGCAATGTGGTGTCTACAATACAAATGTGTATGTGAATGAAAATTCATTTTTTTCATGTGTATGCATTTTAGGAACTGGACCTCTCCAATAACTACCTGGATAATCTACCAGCTGGATTATTCAGAGACATGGCCAACCTGACAAGACTGACTCTGCACAACAACTCACTCACTGTAATGGACAGAGATCTCTTCCAGGTACAACACCACACGTGGCACAGTCTTGACATATCAGATCAGCCAGTCCACCAAAATACTAAAGCATCAGAGAAAGAAGCTGACACCACTACTGATACACGGTTTCAACTCCTGACTCAGGCTCTGTTGGCTCTGTTTAGGAGTAGAGCCAACCGAAGCAGATATACATGACTGGGATCCCGGCCAGGTTGTAAATTTGAAATAAATCATTTGCTCAACACTTTCATCAACTTTTATTTGAACCAAAGCAGTCTGCAGGATGAGCTTGTGTCAAGACCTCACCCGGGACCCTAAATCAAACAAGATAAGCCCATCGAGCGATGCCGTGCCCCTTGGCAACAGTGAAAGGAGCCAATAATACTAATATGAGCTAAGGGAAATGTACTGTACAGTGCCGTACCGTATGAGGAAAGATGGCTAAACAGAGAACTGGTTTTAATGTTTCTACAGGGTTTGGGGGGTCTTCAGAGTCTAGATCTGTCCCTGAATGGCCTGTCCTCTGTTCCTCTGGGGCTACTGGATGAGCTGCAGAGCCTCAGGTAAACATCAACAAACACTCTGTCCACTGACACGTTTAAATCAATGTGCCCTGACTATGTATAGTTTATAAAAATTTGGCAAATGTATGCCAAATCACATCAAAATGATCAAATGGATGTTCAGCTTTACTTCAGACAAACCTTTGCATGCATGCGGTTTTTAATTACAACATGCAACTTTTAACATGGCATGATGATATCATCAATATACAATTAAGAAATTCAACAGAGTCGTACACTACGTTGAGTGGTTGCCTGGTATTCAAATTTAATTATTTCATAGGTGGCTGTCTCTGGCGGGAAACCGGCTTCACGGTTTGGAGAGGGCAGCGTTTGAGCCGCTTGCTAACCTACAACACCTGGAACTGGGACACAACCCCTGGGAGTGTGACTGCAACCTCCGCGATTTCAAACACTGGATGGAGTGGCTGCTCTACAGAGGTACGGTGTTTGATTTATGTTACAGGAGCTTTGAAAGGGTGCACTGAGGAGTTGAGAGGTGGGCAGAAACTAGAGGATTCTAGTTCCCCACAGATAGCGAGGCGTGTGCTTCTGTTTGCCTGTGCTTCTAGCGACACCATATCACTGCATCGGTGAGTGAAGGCACATTGTCACGCTCATTGTGTGTGTTATCCACGTTTCTCTGCAGGCTGTTAATACATCAGATAAACACAGCTGCTCGCCGCTCTCTCATGGTGTGTAAAAATCTACATTCACCTCAGCGCCTCGGGCCTCAGCTGCCCCGCTAATGAAGCGTCTCTTTTCGGCTGCGTTCTCCTCCTTGCTTCATTCTGCTCTGTCCTGCTTGGCTGCGCCCGGCTCAGTCCGGCAAAAGTCAAACGGAGGCCGTCACACGGCAGATATGATTAAACAATCACCAGAGCAGCGAAGAAAATTACAAGTAGACACTGGGTAAAGGATGGCAGTAGCTGTTGAAAGGGTAGGTGATGCACAATATGTGTTAGAGAAAGTAAGACAAAGCACCGAACAAGTGTGAAATGCTCGCTGACAGCAGCCTGTGTTGACTTCTATCTCCTGCAAACCACTTCAAGCACACGCGGCTGGGATATCCGGAGGTATTTGGAGAGCGAGCTCTGTTTGCAAAGGGGGATTCTTTTGTAGCACGTGGAGATTAAAGCATCTGGGGCCTAAATATCATTTTCCTCGTTCTGTCTTTCTCTTATGCGTCGCCTTTCTGTCATTGTTTACGTTGCTTTATGTATCTGAGGTTGCAGATCAACACGCAACCTCGAGACAAATATTACACGTGAAGACAAATTCCGCATGTGATGATAACAAAGTAGATTCCCCCACCCCCTGCTGCCTGTGGGTATTAGTGACTCAGATATTTCTCTCTTCCACACACAGCTCTGCTAAAGCTAGGCATGTCATCTCATGAATTATAGAAGGGCTTAGTTGAGGTTATCTCTAACTTAGTGTAGAGGGCACAGCAAACTGTGTGTGTGTGTGTGTGTGTGTGTGTGTGTGTGTGTGTGAGTGAAGTGATGTATGACTCACGCTAGTGTTGCCACAACTTCCCAGCTCTATCGTTTCTCCTCTCTCAGTTAATTGGTACTGCTTTACAGGCATAAGGCATTTCAAAATGACCCTCTCTTCTGTCTCTGCACCGCTTTCTCTCTCCTTCAGGGGGGAAGGTGGACGCAGTCGAGTGCACGCTACCGAAGGATCTGCGTGGGCGAGACATCCGTGGCGTACCGGTGGAAATGTTCAACTACTGCCTCCAACTTGAAGATGAGAACGGGGGAGCAGGAGGTGAGGGTTCCCGCTCCGGACAAGGAGGCGTTCCTCCCTGCAGCAGGAACGCTCTTAACCCCAGTGGGGCAACACCCATCTCTGACAACAGCAACACTGGCGATGTCTCCTCTTCAAACACGGGAGGAGGAGGCGGTGGAGGAGGAGGAGGAGGAGGAGGAGGAGGAGGAGGAGGAGGAGGCGGCGGCGATGCCCCGTCGGATTGTGTCCGCACCCGTTACCGACCCGTGAGCGTGCGGCGCGCCATCGGCACCGTGGTGATCGCCGGCGTGGTGTGTGGCATCGTCTGCATCATGATGGTCGCAGCCGCGGCTTACGGCTGCATCTATGCCTCGCTGATGGCCAAGTACCAGAGAGAGCTGAAGAAGAGGCAGCCACTGATGGGGGACGGAGAGGCAGACGGGGAGGACAGGGAGGAGAAACAGATCTCCTCTGTGGCCTAGGGGAGTGACGGACCGGGGGGGCGGTTGACATGTCAAAGGATGAAGATCGGACGGGGTGAACATTTAAAAGGGCTCAAAGAGGACAGAGACTGAAGAGCTTGTTTAATGCACGCAGACAGTTATGGTAACCTATCTCTTAATCGGACTCTCAAACTGACACCTTTCCCCCACTTTATCCTCTTTCTATTTTTAACCTCCCTCTCTCTCACACTTCACATACATCTTATCTGTTCCCTGATTTTCTCTTCCATGTGGAGCCATTCTCGCTGCAGTATTTGTTACCAATCATCCCTCCAACTCGCCTACCAACCACCTACTGCTGCTCTTGGCTGCTGCTCAATTTACCAGCATATTGGCTGAGAGAAACCGATTTAGTAATCTCTGTAGTATGAAACATATCATTTAAGCTGTTACAAGATGTTTGCGGTGTACAGTCAGTCAGTATTTGTAAAACTGGATCAAGTTTTTCAGGGATTTGCGGTATGTATGGTGTCAATTGGACCAATATTCATAATAATGAGAAGAAGTTGTAGTATTAGGTAGTGCCCAGCTCTCGTTTTGTTTGTATCTTTCTCCAAAAAAACAACACCCCGACCCAGATCCCTTCACCCTCTTCTGGTCTACTGCTCCTCTGATGTTCCCTTCGTCCTCCAAGTCCCAAAGAAACAGACAGTATTGGAGAGCTTGGGGGAAATAAAGGAACTTAATGGATAAACACAAAGAGATATCATTTGTATGGTTAATGCCTCTCTAGCGTTTTGTTGCAGAGTATACTGGGGAGATGTATATAGGAAATCAATGAGGCTAGTGTCCCTTCAGACTCTTTAAGGATGTTTAACAGGAAACCATTTAGATTGACTAAATAATCCTTAACGGATGGCTGGACATTTGAAATACATACGATTAGATATTTGGACCAGATCTGTTCCTCTGTGGACCAATAACATCCACCAGGTGTCAGATACTGGAGCTGGGTATGGGATTCTACATGAATAGTATCAGTTTAGTTCAAAGGGGAACAAACCATTTTAACTGGCTCTTGCTTACATGATGCTCGTTAAATGATGATGATCATTTGGATCATTTTATTTTTATTTTATGGCACTTCTTGGACTACGCTTCTAGCTATGCTGGTTCCAAACAGTATTTACAATTGTTTTAATGAGATTTAAAGGACCACAGACTTCGCTTTAAAACAAATGTTCTTTGTTCAGAGCTCATTTTCAGACTAATTTCGCCCCTCAAAGGTGAATGTTTGCGACCATGGCATGGAAGCACTAACTCAGAGAACCATGTCTCCTGTCAAGCACTACAAAACGTCATCTAAGGACTAAAAACTTCAGACTCCTGCACTTTATTTCCCTAATCAGATCCCCTCTGGCCTCCCTCCCCTCTTCTTCTATCTAAAATGAAAGATTTGCTCAGAGGGATTATAACGTACATAAGGGATTAAACAAAAAGACGCTGCTATTTTTCCCCTTCTCCCCATCCTTTTATCTCTCCTTCCACCTTACCATCCAGTGCTATTTATGGAAAGTATTTCACACTTTTTTAAAAGACCTCCACCTCCTTTCATCCCTTCTCCCCTATTGTTGTCCTTGTGTTTTTCCTCAAAGGTCAGCAATATGCAATGGCTGCTGTGTCACCATAACATGAAAATGATGTCATCGCCAAAGAGTCCGTCCGTCTGTTATAAACTTAGTAATCATCACATATTTGAGAGGAATCTGTTTGATTCCATCATTCACAAAAAAAGGTTAGTTAGCTTGCTTTGCATGGTGTTTGCTTCAGTATCCTCATTCATGCACTCAAATATATATGTAAACACTGGTAAATAATCTGGCTTTCATTGCATATTGCTCCCCTACAGAAGAACTATTGTCCCCTCTCAATTTATAATTGGCTGGAAATAAACCTATATTTATAGTGTGTTATCTTATACCTGGGTATGATGCAGATAAATATTATTATATTAGTGGTGTTTTGGCCCATCGATCCTCAAAATGTTTTTTGACGTATCAATTCATGATGTATGTCTTTGGTTGTGTTAATGACTTCTCTGTTTTGTTTTAGGTTTAAATATCTGTGTAATGTTTGTTCATTTGTTGTGTTTATTGATTTGTGTTCAGTAGCTGGTAAAGTGTCTGCAACAGGCATAGAAAGAGTTTGGCTATTGAGAGTGAAAACGTCTCCATACCGCCTCGTTTATGAAATTCATCAGGGAGTCCTTTATGAGACAGGTGACCTTATTTTTTTACACACTCAATCTCCAACAAATACTATTTAATCATGCAACTACTTTAAAATAGCATACAGAATTCGCATCAGGAGGAACATTTGGACTACAATATTTTTCGATTGTTTCCAACATGATAAGTAATTTAGTTATGCTGACATTGTGATACGACAAATAGCTCAAGTGGAAAAAGCGTCAGCAAAAGGTTATGTTCCTGGTTGAATATTAAAACTGTCAAGTCAAAAGCCTTATGAGATGGGACATGAGATCGGAGAAACCAAAATTGAAGACACACCCTGACTAACACACCTTCACATCCGCTGGATTTATAAACATTACACTTCTTGCATCAGCAGCGGACCCCAGAGCGGCTGCATATGAACATATTTGTTGGAGACTGAGCTGGTCTGAAGTCAAGATGCACATAAACCTGGATAATCTTTTGATCCTGAATTGCTAATGAACGCACTTTTGCAACAATGGTCACCTCCCTGATGTAAAGAGATAGAAAAGACGCTCAGGTAAAATTAATTTAGCTGGAGATTTTAATTAATAATCGGCATCTGCAGGAAAATGTAGTGAAGGGATTTCAAAGTGTAAATATAGCCGTGAATCACAGGGACTCTGGGGCAGTGACTGAAGGAAAAGGAAAAGGCTAAACTCTGTCTATGAATGTAGAACCATTGTCCTCTCACCCCTGGTCTGCAGGTCTCGTGTTGTTGGTAGCTAAGTATCTTAGCTAGCAGAAACCTGTTCCTATAGCCTGTGTGTGTCAAGAAAAATAAATTATTTTTAGTTTGTTACGTAAAACTGCAGCAGCCATGATGACTGAGGGCCTCAAAGACTACGGTGCATTGCCCAGAAATCTATGGTGTGTTGTGTTACTAATGATGATTGTGATTATGACAGTGACGATATGATGGTGATGATGAAGCATTTCCCGGTCAATATGCATTGTTTTGAATAAAAACATATCACACTTAAGTCAATTGTATGTCCAGACCCCTGACAAGTAGCTATAGCTATTATTTCAATATTATCATTAACACAAAATAAAGCAGATATTAAGTAAGAATGTGTAGATTAAAAAAATGCCTTTAATGACCAGGTCATGGATATTTTATATTAATGTTAGAAGTTATTAGTCATTATGTTAGATTTACATGTGAATATTATTTGTCAAATAATGTTAATAATCGGGGTATTTCTCCTCCAAAGTGGAGGGAAGGAAATTATTTACAGTGCAAAAACAGTATTTTTGGGTGAAAGAGAAAGCCTGAAAATATGACGTTAGGTGCGAATTAAAGCATAAATCAGTCATGATAGCAGCTCCTCTGTATACTGTACCTTATCTCATTTTCTCTGTCTTTTGCCCTCTAACTCCTCTCACCTTTCTCTATTTCTCATCTTCTTTCTCCTTCCCTTCTCACTTATCTTTATCTCAATTTATCTTTCTGTCGCCTCTTCTCCCATCATTTTTATAGTCCTTTCACCTTCTTTTCTCTCATCTCTGCCCTCTTTATCCTTTGCTCTGTCTAGTCTATTGTGTCTTTCCCCACACATCCTTTTCTCCCTAATTTTTATCCTTATTCACCGCTTCTTCTCCTCCTCCTCCATGTCAAATATCTCACTCTCCGTTTTATTTTACTGACTTATCTCTCTTTCTCCCTCTCTTTCTTACAGCCTGCTTCTCTGTCAATATGAGCATTGGGTTTATTTACATACAGCCTGTCACTTCTGCCACAGAGATGTACTAATCCATTGCTGAGCCTTCGAGGAGTATAAACACAGTGTTTTTGTAGTCACTGTTTGGATCAGCCTCTGAAATACCAAATCCTTGGCCTCCATCACCTGCCACCAAAAAAGCAGACACAAAGCACACGGACGGGATTCTGTTCAGATAAACACTGACACCCAGTGGTCACTCGTGGAATTACAACCTTTGAAGAACGTGAAGCAACTGCCTTTACAGTGGTCCATATTTAATTGTAACAGAGATGTTTATAAGTGGGTTTTTTTGTGTTCAGCATTTATAGAGCATTTCCTGATTTTACAGTGTAAACATGAAAACTTGGGCATAAACACACTTGAGGCAGCTTTTGAGTAGCGTGGCCCTCGATGAGAAAGCCACCCTTGCCTACGCGGACACAGCGAGACACACGATGTAAAGAGGAAGTGAGCGAAAAAAGAAAGACAAGACAGGGAAATGAGAGTAACAAGGCGAAAAGAGATACGGAGAAAAAAAAGCGCAGGGAAGGGAAGGGAGACAGGTCTGACAGCTCAGCAAGAGAGAAGCTAAGAAAAGAGAGATGTGTGTGAGGGTTTAACAGGGAAAGGAAGAGTGTCAAAGGGTGAGAAACAATGACTCGTGTGTATGTGAGTGTGTATCTTACTGTGAGGGTGTTACAGAAAGTGAGAGAGAGCAAGTCCATAAAACATTGATACTGTCTTTCCGTCTGTGTTCTTGTTGATGTGAAGCAGCTGGTAGAACGTCCAGCGAATAAAACAAACCATGACCTCCATCATAAGACAATCTATCATCAACATACACATAAATCACTTTACCTTCAATTAATACACTAATCAGAAATCTTCTTGACAGTATTCTTAATAATGTGCACTTACTTGTGCACTCACGTATATGCTGTATTGTATGTAGATGTATTAGTCATTTCAGATCCTTCTGTCTGCTCTACATCAATGATCATTTACAATAAGTACAGTAGGCCATAGCAGCGGATTCGACATGCTGTGACGTCAATAAAGGGAGACGGAATAAAGCAATACGAGAGAAAAACATCAAGAATGAGAGGCAGGGAGATTAAGAGAGAGACAGAAAAACATCTATTTTGAACTCTTGCTATCACTTCTCGCTGCTCTCTCTGATTTCCAGTTCCAAGTATAACATGATTTTCACACCTGAGACAATTTCCATGAAAGCTGTGAAATACAGATAAGCGCTTGTGTTTGTGTGTGAGTGTGTTTGAATTCGTAAGGAGTGTTTTTCTGTCTGTCTGTCAGCATAATGAGTTACCAGATGCAGGTATACACTTAGACACACACACACATACACAGATGCAGCTCCAGAGTGTTACTCGAATAATTACGACTAGGGAGTGTGTCAGACACAGATGGGTTTACCAGGACAGAAAACACAGCAACACAAACACCAGCAAGCAGTGATAAAACGCCAGAGACTATAAGACAAAATGTTTCTGTGTAAAATAAACACTCAAGCTCAGACACGCTCGAATACAGCTCCATAAACTTTTTTCCTTCTGGACCCATCTGAAACATCTTTAAGAAAACAAACCACACCTCAGTGAAATCAGGGATTAGGAGCTACTGAAGGAAACAGTACTCTCCAAGCCTCCCAGGTACGTGATAACAATTAGAGCTGCATTGCATGGCACATCAGCAGGCCGATACTAGTGGCTCGAGTTATCACTGACGTATTGTTTGTGGACACGTGGAAACATGTTCAAATAAACTGCAGCAGTTAATAAAATAGCAAATTGAAGAAAAAAATAAACATTCTCGCCCCAAGTTCCATAACTGTTCTGAACCTTTCAATCATATCACACGATCTTCGTCAGCATATGAAGTTTGCCCATTTGTCATGGACAAAATTTACATTTTATCAGTGCACTCTCAGGACTCCTGGTCCACGGTGTACAATGTAATCAAAAGCTCTTGAACTTCTACTAAATGGACATTGTGGTAAGATTGTTCTCTCAAATTAATGTTTTTTTATGTGTCTTTACAGCCATTTTCTTGAAACAATTTTGCTGTCACATTATCATATATTTATTTTTATTGATATTTTTGTAACAAATGTTATTGTTAAACTGTATACTAATGTTATTTACACATCTACATCCATCATTGGATATCAGACAGTATCTTACCTTCAGCATTTCATCATTCTGAAGAACTGATACCAGTATTGGCCTCAAAAATCCAGTAATGGTCAAGCTGGGTTCTAATCACAATATCTGTGTAAAATGTTCACCCTGTTGTGGATCTTCATAAGTTTCACACAGCTCACAAAATCCTCTTGTCTTCAAAATCCTTTCTTATCCTATTCAGAGCAACTTCCAGTGGAGTACAATAACAGGAGGAGTAAATACCAAACTGCGAATGAAACAAGCCACGCTCTGTTAGTCGCCTGTTACAACAAAACATAACCATGACCAAAGAATTGACTGAATTCAACAGCACAGCCAATAAGCATGGCACTGACAAATCAGCTCATCAATACCAACATGCTGATTGGAAAGTGATGCTGCAAGCAATCCCCATCCAGTCAGCAAGTTCATTGTCACCCACTCAGCAGCCAGTTTTACCATGTGGAATTGCAAGGAAAGACAGACAGGGTGAAGAGAGAAAGAGCTCCGAATAAAGAGGCAGAAGAGGCTTTATGCATGAAGGAGCATGGCGCTTTGCAAGAGAAAATTAAAGTTCAGAAGGGGAGAGAAGATTGCTGGCGCATGTGTGGCAAAGAGGAGGTGTAAAATGTGTGTAAAAGACAGAAAAGGAGAGTGTGTATCAAAAACACATATTGTCGTCCTACCTCCTGCGATGGCAGTTTTCTTTCCCACCGTTACAGTGACAGCAGTGGTGGCGATAACTATCCTTCCTGCAGGTGGAGCAACACACGCAATTAGCAAGAACTTCTCAAAACGTCATCAATACATGCATGTGGAAAGAAGGGCACCTGCATGCACATCCTAAACGCATACATATTCCTTCCAACCATGTACACGTGCACAAGTTTTTGCATGCACAGGAGCTGAAAAGGATTATGTTCCCAAATAGATTTATTTTCTCACATAATGAATATGCCATTCGTGAGTCTGTGAACACTTACTGTGATGGTGACAGCTGAATTGTTAGTACAGATCTGCTAAAACGTGTTGGAAAATATGTGGGTGACGGATTGAGTTGGACTCAGTAGGTAATATTTAATAAAGTCATGCATTCATCTGCTGTGTGCCTATTCACAGCCGTCATGCCAGCTAATGCCGACTGTCAGCAAGCCAGAATCCAGATAGATTAACGTTTTAAGTAGGAAAGATGATACACTCATAACAAAGGTAATCTATGTATGTGTGTGTGTGTGTGTGTATGTGTTTCCCTATGTTTGTATTTCTGATTGTATTTATATTATATAAAATGCCTTAACAATGCCACATTCTGGACTTTCTGCAATTTGGATGAGAATGAGATTTGTTTTTTTTATTTAGTTTTTTACCATTAAATAATGCAGCATAATATAGTAACAGAATGACAGAGTAATACAGTAAAAAAAAAAAAAAAGTCTCAAAAAGTATTCATCAAAAACAGAAGGCTATCGACTCGGCCAAATGAAAATGTACCAGAAAGCGTATTGATTCCCTGAGAGAGGAGAGGAGGTTCCCATACTGTAATTACATGCTCATGCCTCAAGAGAAAAAAGAGAGAGGGAAGAGAAGGAAAGAGAGAGAGAACAAAAAAAAGAGAAACAGAGCAACAAAAGAAAGAGAAAGAGAAAACAGAGACCACAGCATTTGTCATGCTTTTCGGTTAGGGGTGAGGATGAATGGAACGAGGAGGCATGCCAAGTATAAGTCAAAGTTTTCCTCTACCCTCCTCCTCTTCTGCCTCCCTTCGTTTTCTCCCTCCCTCCTCCGCTTCAAGCTCCACCTCCACTGCACTCAAGGTGGCGCTATAGTCAGGCTCATAGTCCCTGAATGTATCTGAACACAACAAATTATATCTAACATGAAAACTAAAACATATATAAGACCATTTGTGTTCATTTGTACTTTAATGCCACGGTTTGAAATGATGGCGGTGCTATAATAATGTTTCATTATATTAATGTCACATGAAACATCTATTGGAATTTTAAAATAAAATCTTAAAAATTGACCTTCACACTTTCTAAAGTGTAAACATCTTCTGCTATCAGTGTATTTTAAATGCAACGTCAAGATTGCAAATCCTCAGTAGATTCAGGAACAGAAAAGTAGCTGCTGTAAGTGAGGTTTTCCTGCTGGGTGAAATAATGATCAGCCTAAAAATAACTCAACAAAGTACATTCAATTTGAACCTTTGAGTGAGTCAGTAAGTGCATTTTTTCATGAGGAAAGGCAGCATTATCAGCCTCATACTTGCTGATTATTTGAAAAAAATCACATTTAAGTCTGCACTATTCAGTGAAGATTCCCATTAAATTCCTGTCCTTTTTTAAAGCACTTCAAAAATGCATTTCATTTAAGCAGAGCTCAATATGAAAATGAAACGCAAAATACGCTCTTTTTAGTGACTTTCATTTCTAGACTACATATACAGATGGAGTTGATTGTTAGTGTGATGTGATGGTAATTATAATGAGTGTAGCTGTGGACTTTGTCACTCTGAAGCTACTGAGTTATTCTTCAAAAACAGCCAATTCCCAGAATATGAACGACAGAATAAACCGAACAATATCAGCCATCAAGACTAAACAGTTCATGGCCGATGGGCTACTTTTTTTTCAAACTTTCCAAACCCGTATTGGATGCAAACTTCATGAATGTACAACAAAGTAAACACAAAGGAGCAATTGCAGCCTGCCGGCCAGATACATGAGCCTGTCACGGAGGGATATTTGGCTCAACCTGCTGAACCTGGCGGAGAAAATTGGAAATTTGAAAAAGCACAGAAAGTGTGTTGCCTGTCCGTGTGTGTGTGTGTGTGAGTGTGTGTGTGAGTGTGTGTGAGTGTGTGTGTGTGTGTGTGTGTGTGTGTGTGTGTGTGTGTGTGTGTGTGTGTGTGTGTGTGTGTGTGTGTGTGTGTGTGTGTGTGTGTGTGTGTGTGTGTGTGTACGTGTTTGCTCAATAGAAGTATCTCCACTACCTCTACTCTCCTGTCTGGGCATGTAGTAGAGAAACTGTCCAGCTGGGTACTCGGACGCTCTGCGGTACCACACTGGGAAATGGTCCAATGTGAACATATTCTCCTTGTCTACGGAGGTCAGGAAAGACCTGGGGAGAGATAAAAATAAGCTTGAAGAAAAACATAATCTCTGTTGACTAATTATGATGACAAAAGATGGAAGATTGAAAAGAAGGATAGGATAAAGAGAACAACAGAAAGATGTGAGCATAGTTGAGGAAAGAAAAAGAGTAGAGCATCATTTTGATCTCATTAACAGCTGCACTTTTATTGACCGCCAGAGGGTGAACTCTAATTTTAATGTAAATGAAAGTGCAATTCAGATCTTTAACTACTATGACTATCATATATACAGTTTTAACCTGTTCAACCGCAATGTTAAACCTTTGGGTCGAGGGCACAATGGTATGACTTATTTGATGGGATGATATCAAATGTACCGAATGGCCGTTTTTCTGACTCACTTGGCAACTCTTTTCTCCATACCAGCGTATCTCTGGAACCTGATCAGACCGGAACGGGTCCCCAAGAATGCAGTTTCTACCCCCTCATCCATACTGAAAGAGAGAAAGAGTGTGAGACGTAAAAAAAAGAGGGAGGTAGAGCAGATAGAGGGGTAAATCATTTGTAAAATATTATTATAATTGTGAGTGATCATATAAAAAGTCTGTGTCTTAACTCAAAATGTATGTGTGTGGGTGTGCATGTGTGTTAATATTCACCCAGATGTGTTGAGCATGAGAGCGGTCCAGTAGGCTTCCATAGGAGCTGTGACCACAGCATCAAATAAAGTTTGCTGCAACAACTGCACATCACCTGTCGATAAATTAAACAAAAGAGATATTACTAATGATACAAAGGACTGAAGCCAAAACTGAAGAAGACAGAAAATAAATATTTTGCACTGCATGTGGCCAACAGTTTTGAAGATAATATTAATCTCAGTGTATCCCAATTGTATTGTACCTGAATCTTCAGTTTGTGTACAAATAAATAATTTTACTTTAACTTTATAAAAGCACTATTTGGACTATTGCAACTTTCATAAATACACTGTACACCTCAAAAATCATTTGTACAATATTCATGATTAATTTCTCAAAAGATCAGAAACTAATATAGATGGTGTGTATAAGGAAACTTCATGCTGTGTGAGTGGGTTATTTCCTCTTCCGAATTGTAGAGTTAAAGTGTGTTTTATTTTTACTAAATCAAAAAATGATGCGCCGAAATTAAAGAGTTCACTTACACTCCAGATCTGGTTCTTTGCCAGTGAGGTATCGCACCACAGCTTGTAACTGGGTCAGCTTACGATGGGACGGGTCAATGTCTGTCTCACAGTACGTCCTACAAGCACACACACGACAACAATGTACTGTAGTCATACTGTCATGGAGAGTTACAACCACTTAAACTGGTTTGAATCCCATAATATCTATGCTCTGCTTGTTATGCAGTACTCACCATTCACTGGCTATGGTCAAGTCTGGAGCCAGTAAGTCATGGAGACCTGAAGTAAAAAAGACACAGTAAGAAAATCTGCACAAATAGAGAGAAACTAACACAAAAAAGAAAACTTACCCTCCTCAACAGAGACGTTTCCAATGAAGATATATTGTCCATATCCTCTAGTCAGCACTATACCCAGGCTGTCAAATACAGAGAAGTTATTTGTTATTGGCAGAATGAATCATGTTCATAATAACTGTTATTTCCTCCAAAACGCATTTGTTGCCACAAAACATCAGTATTATTGTTATTTTAATTATTTAATTCGGGTAGACAGGTGTTGCTTTGCGTGGTTATTGGAGATATTTCAAAACCTGACACTTTAAGTAATCCTGTTAACGCAATCAGACAAACCTGAATGGTGTCTCATTGATGACGGTGTAGAAGTAATCATTCTTCAGGAACATCACTCTTCTCTGTGAGAGGCAAAGAGTGGGACAGAGTGCATAACAATAATAGTGAACACATAGGAAGAAAGACAGCTGGTACTTAAAAGACAAGAAATACAAGAGTAAAGCTTCCCTAAAAGATGAAAGAGAGGCTCCTCTAGCCACACACACACACACACACACACACACACACACAAGAACAAATTTACTCACTCCTTTATCTAGAGACGCTCTTACGTCTAACGCCCATGTCCCAGTTTCTCCTTTAACCATGGCGGTCCTCAGCTGAAGCATAAACATTTCATACTCAGTTTAACTTGTTGCAACGTTTTTGATTGAACAACACAACTCACACAGATATACAGGACAGCTGAAACAGAAATGTGTGTGTGAATGTGTGTTGCTCACTTTCTCCTCGGTGTCTTCCCATTCCACCTCTGCCAGATCAACACTGTTATAGTTGGGCTTTGGCTTTAGCACCTTCCCCTCTTTATACTGTAACAAACACACACACACACACACCAACAAACCTAAACACTTTAGGAACCTATCCCATATTATAATGCTTGGTTAATTGCAATACATCTGTCATGCAGGGTCATAAAGTTTCAGCAGTTTCTCAGCTGCAATAATTCCCTTCACAATACGATATTTGTCTGTACCAGAGGTCGCAGGTCAGGGTGAGATAAGATGTAGCCATTGTTGGTGATGAGGAAAGCATAACCATGGACACCCAGCTGAAGAGACAGAAAGAGCCACAACATTGATCATTAACATGTAATAATTAACACTATATTATCATGTCACTGGCTATCTCACAGAAGAATTGATCCAGAGTGTATTTCATCCTGGTTTGTGACACATATATTGTGGATAGTTTACCTTGTATCTTGGAGCTAATCTCATCAATTCTTTCAAGGCCACATCAGTTCCCACCACTCCCAGCAGAATCCCATGTGACAACTACAGGAGACACACAGCCGGTTTATAAATGCACAATTTCAGGTAACATCTGGTGGGACTAATTGTATTAATAGTGATTAAAAATCCATACTTACAGTCTCTTTTTTCTTGCTGAACACAGGCATGGCCACAGAGGTCATGAGGAGCAGGCTTTGGGCCTGACTGTTGAACAGCTGTGGTACACAAATACACAAGAACAGCCACAATTAATTACTTTGACTTGTTCTTGTTGACGATGAGAAAACAACTGTAAATATAAATTACGTTTGTGGAGTTAATTCGTGTTGCCAAAGGACACAACTAAGCTAACATACAGAGGGAAAGCACTGGGCAACTAATCAAATGTTCACTCAATATGCTCCTGCAAAATAAAAATAAAAATTGAAATAGTGAAGACAAGTTTCAAAACGCTAAGTAGCGATGTGAAAGCAACATTTTTTCCTCCAGGTTTCAGGTGAAAAATTACTTTAAAAAGCATTGACTAAGCTAGGCTAGCTAACTAGAGGACAAGCTAAGCTAGCATACCCATGTGAAGCAACGGAGGACGGCTACATTAAAAAGAAACTAATTACTTGACACAGGTATAAACTTTTAGCTGTTGACTGTAAAAGCTAAGCCAGACATTACAGATACTAAATACTGTATTCTATTAATTTTAATAAGAATAACTTCTAGAAAACTAAGTTTAGCAAGGTTACATTAAAGCGCTATGTATGATTACCTCTTTTGTAGTTGGTAACTGAAGGTGAAGATGGAGGAAAGACAACAACAAGCATGAAATGGCAATGACCAGATATGACACATATGGCACAGATGAAAACAGACACTGAAATAATAGGGGAAATATAAACCAAGATGTGGAGTAGCTAAAGATGCACATAAACATTTTGATAATGTATACTAATGTCTACTTAAGCAGATGGAATTTGCTGGCTGTATTGCTAAATATTTGTTGGAGAAGTGCAATGTAGCTAAAAGTGCATGCACCAAGGTGGACCCGTATGGATGTTGGCACATATGTTGTAAAATGTAAATTTAAAAGATCAGTTTGCAAGTCAAGAAAGTCGCAGATGTAGCTTCCTTAGCAGTTTCACAGAAAACAAAATGATACTTTGATAAACCGATGGCAAACTGTGACTTCTTTGATTTGCAAATTATCATGGACAGATGTTCAATTAATGGCACACTTCAAAGGGATTAGTTTTTTGCCGTTAACTATTGCACATATTAATTAAGGTCACATGGTAGAAACAATGACGCCATCAACAAGTTCTGCAGGAGAAATTGCTGCGGAAATTTCTTTGACCTTGCTTTGACCTTGTGATTACATAAGCCAGATAATATTAAAGCAAGATAATAGTGTGTGTTGCCCAGCAAGCACACGGAAGAAGCAGACTGACCACACTGTCCATGTAGGCCTCAGTCCAGATGATGTCATGATCGTGGTTGATGACCATTGGTCGGCTGAGAACATGGAGGTACTCCATAACGTTTTCCTGGACGTCAGCCAGTGTGGAAACGTGTGTGTAGTAACCTGCAGGACACACAAATACATGTACACACATAGAATACATCACATTACTCAGATGAAAAAACTTGGATGCCTACATTTTAGCAAAGAAAATATTCACCATATTATTTTATTTTGGCATTGTTCGGGTTTCTGGCCTTTGGGTATATCATTTAGAGCACCAAACTCATTGATCCGACTTCAGAAAACATTGTATTCTAAAAAAAAACATTAAGCTGTTTTAAATGGGGAAAAAAATGCTTGATTCTCCCATCAATACAAATTTGCTTTTGACACTTTTTTTTAAAGTTTGGCTTCTAAGTCTAAGGTTTATGGCATTTCTACAAGTGGGAGACAATGACGTCAATGGGATACCTGCAGTGAAGCTGCTCAGTGACAACAGGCCACTAAAGCACTGCCAGGAATGAATGTGTGCAACCTTTTTCCCCTTTTGTAATGTCTCCACAATATTGTCGCTGTGGAAATTGTTTAGTAATATCCTGCTCACTCAACTAAAACTGTATGTAGGCTTTTGCAGCAGTGTAACAATAAGCATGTCTATTTATGAAAGACATTTTGTTGTTGGCAGAGGCAACTGCCAGTGTACGCAACAGAAGGGAGTGCACCTGTTACCTATTACACACTTTCACACATGCTATTTTTTGGCCAGGGTTGTCTTTATAGTGTATCTGTACTGATAATCAGGTATTTAGTCAGAGATTATTGATGTGCACAAAGCAGGATAAAGTGATTATTTTCAGGTCTGAGCTGCTGCATGACCCCATGTAATTCACAAGAGGGCAGCACCTGATACGCAGTCCCACACAGCACCACCTGGGAACAACACAGAAAGCCAACAGAGCTCCTATAACATGAAGAGGAGTACTGTTTTATTTCATACTAAAAAATGCAGTGCAGTGGTTTTCAAAAATAGTACTCTATTCCTTGTTGCTGAAATTACCCAGACCTTTTGTGTCATAACCATGGATTCAACTGGGCAATTTACGTCACAAAGCAGATTATTGACTGATTGATCCTCATTTTACCCTTGTTGTTGCAGGCAATCCATTTAACATTTTCAGCAAATGTCATCTCCCGTCCAATCAGATAGGTGAAAACTCGAACCTGGGGAGACAATAAAATAAATAGTGAGCCAGGATAAACTGCACTTATGTATTACTCCAATGCTTTAAATAAATAGCCAGTGATTTGTGTTTGTGTGCTGACAGTGCATTACACTGGTGCTTGTCGTTGATTTGTTGATTATTCCTGTGTTTGTGTTTGTGAGTCATACCCGCCGTTCTGGCCAGTTGAACTTTTCAAAAACACTCTGGAAGTCCTCCATGGCTCCGTCTGTTATCAACATGATGGCCTGGTTACACAGGCTGCCCTGGCCCAGCGCTGCAGCCTAAACACACACACAATTTACGTGATCTTGGAAGGTTGGATTACAGGCCCGTGAATTGTGCAGTGCAGATATAGAAACTCAAAAAATGTAACTGGAATTTGTGTTGCTATAAATCTGTGATCTAGTTGCTGTGATTGTTGCGAAGAGGCACAAACCTCATTGAGGATCTTGAAAGACTCCTTCATTGCATTTTTTACTTTGCCCTCGCCTTTGACATGAAGCTCATCAACCAATAGCTTGAAATGCTGCGAGATAGACACACGACATATAAACACAGAAATTGTCACTTAGCCATGGATGTTATCATTTTGGTAAATGCCGGTCACTGTAGAAAAAAAAGGAGAGAGAGATCATGAGGGACTGACTAAAAGAGTACAGAGGAAGGATTATCCCTGGCTCACTGGCACACTGACCAATTATGGCAAAATCCCTAAAACACAGAGAAGTAATAAGGATTTATCAACACTTGCATACATACATACACACATACACACACACACACACACACACACACACACACACACACGCACTATGATAAATGGCCACTGTGTTCATGGGATCGTATATCACAACTGTAAATTATTGCTGTGATTATTCTTGTATACTGTGATTGACATGTAACAAATATGTTTCTTTCCAAGAAATAAAACGTATTCTGTAATAACCATGAAATGACCAAGACATGAGACCAATTACTTAAATATGTACTCAATCATGTCTAGAAATTCAAGGAGATGGAAACCGTCAGCATCAATTTGAGGCCTTTTTTGGCCCCTGGTATCCCTTTTCTTTCCCAAATCACTGATTTAAATGCCTACAAATACATTTCACAAAACTAAAAACAAAAACTACTTGAAAAATACACATTGGGCAACGGGACGGTTTGGTGAAAACTCATTCTGACTTATTGTGGGAGTAAACACGATAAATAGTGAGTGGTCCTGTAAATGTGTGTACCAACATGAATTTATGCATAAGTGTGTCAGCCAACATCTGTAAGCCCATTCTGTTACAGCCTGCCTCTAGGCATTAAACCAATCAAATCTCCTGTTGACAGGTCATGTGACCTACTTAAAACCATCAGCGGCCTTGCGACCTCACCTGATCTGTGATGATGTGGAGGGGAGTTAAAGTAGGGCATACATCCAACACATAACGCACATTCACACAGAGAGAGACTGGGCAGACTGGGAAGGTGATGGTTTATGAAGAACAGGAGAACAGACGAGGGGCGGAAAGAAAACAAAGCAGCAGTGAAACAATCGGATATTAATATTGTTATAGGCCTACTTTTGTGAATTAAAAAAAGAGAGAGGGAGATGTTGAGGATTAAAAGTGCAAAAGAAGAAATATGTCAATGCTTTGTGAAGGAGATGATGAAGCAGGAAGCAGAAAGGAGAGGAAGAAATATATGTATTCTTAAAACCCACACAAACTGTTTCTGAGGGTTTCGTCACTAAATGCTCTGACAAACAGGTTACACACATTCACTGTGATGTTGTATCTGTAATGGGAAGACAGCATAATGTATTTAGAGGATAAGTGAGATAACAGATTACAGTTAATAGGTTAGGAGAGTTTAGGTGACTCAATTAGCTGTCTAGCTTGTGTCGCCACTATGTGTGTATGTGAGTGTGTCTGTGTGTGTGTGTTACCTCTCTGTTATCCAGATCAGCTTGTACTAGTGTTCCTTTGAAGCAGGGCTCAACGTAGCGAACATAATCACTGTACTGGAGAGAGAAAACAAATATGTTACCCAACATTGAAACAACAAGCAGTGATCAGCATTATGTGATTATGACACAGAGCCTATTTAACTGTTAATAATCTGTATTTTGAGTGCTATATTATTAATATAATGTAATACATGTCTTTTTTTTACTTTCGAGAGTTGTACTGTTTGTTTGTTTTTCAGATGAAATTGAGAAATGGTGTTTGTGCTGTGTGCTGTGTGTGCATATTATAATGTAATTTTGTTTTTTTATATTTTATCTGCTAATAAGATATGAATATCTCCATTGCTATGACTCAAGTCAAGTTCAAAGTTAAATTACATACATATGGGCTTCAAACCCTTTTTATTTTATTTTATTATTTTATTCATTTTTCTGCATGGTCAGTTCATTGAAAGAGTGTAGTTTTAAATTCTGCGTAAAAACAGCTTACGGGCAGCGGATTTGCAGGAGGCATATGATTACACACACAGTAATACCAGGATAAACCATGCGTATTACACCGATTTGTAGTTGTAACACTGCACGCAGCCAAAATCCTGAAAAACCTAAACACAAAATGAATTTTGAGGCTTTGATGTTACTGAAAGTAAATGCCTGCTGCAGATTTGATGTTTGCTGTGTGTATTTGTGCCTGTTTGCATGTGTGTGTGTTTACTTCTGTGTATTGTCTCTGGTCTCTGTACTGCACATCAGTGTTAGCTGATCTCGGTGTAAATCTCAACGTCACGCTCATTGGAAACTGTCAGCCTCTGGTGAGACTGTGTGTGTGTATTTGTGTGTGTGTGTGTGTGCGTGTGTGTGCTTACAGCTATGATGTTAACAAAGTCATTTTCCCCCAGTGTGTCCAGGATTGTATTGATGGTGTGTTTGGCTATGGTCAATCGGAGTCCCTTCATGCTGCCACTGACGTCCACCACAATGACCACATCTTTAGGAGAAGTGGCCGCCTGGATATACCTAGAAGGAGACAGAGAGGCAGGAAAGACGTTATCTTTATTGTTACACAAACCAAATAACACTCAGGGATGAACAGAAACTGTTATTTACCAGTAATCTACAGACAGGCCAGGCAGAGTTTAAGCCTTATCCTTTTATGTTCTGTCTGAGTTCCTGGAACTTGATGTACTATTACCAAACAATAATCTCTTCTCGTTCAAACCCTTGTTCTACACGATGGATATTTTACAGGGAAGATCATTTGACATGTACCAGTATGAAGAGCGCAGGTGTAGATATCAAAATGAATGATGGGTGTCAGAGTCCTGGTGTTATGCCTGCTGGCTCATTTCCACGAAGCCACTTGATTCCAACGGAGCCATCGTTAATGTAATTAGTAACACCTGCGCTTTTCCTAGTATGACAAGTCAAAGCGTCTGCTGCGAATTGGGCCTGTTGTCGAGATGGGCATTAGACTCTACGGGTGCTGATGTGTAATCACGTCTTGTCCCATTGCTGCAGTCACGGAGGTCTGAAAACACTACAAGTGATGTAATGCCCTGCTTGTGCTCTTCTCCCTGCTCTCCCTGTGTTCTTGAGCTGATGATTAGTGGGAGGCCCTGCCCTCCATATTTAAGGGAGGCTGGAGGAGAAGGTTCTCTCTTTTCCAGACAAGTCGTGTAGTTTTCTTTTTCTCTTTGTTTTTGTGTTCATTTCTTTTGAGGATGGAGGTCTGATTGGCTTTGTTTGTAGTTCATTCACTGTTTTAATAGTTTAGGGGCAGCAGTGTTGCTGCTCCAGACACCCTTCCTCCTTTTGTTCTTTGTATCCAGGCCTCAAAACTCTTATATTTGTGGTTAATTCATGGCATTATTTATAAACAAAACCTTTATAAGACAAACGTCCTTACCAGTTTCTGTTTCGGCAATCAAAGGTGACAACACCATTTTCATCTGGAATCCACTGGATCCCTGGAGACATAAAGAGAAATGGAGATTTAGCAAAGGCAGACGCTCACAACTGCTGCTTGGCTGCCTGGTTGGGTTGACGGATGGACAAATGAATACACGGATGGATAGTGACAGATTGTCAAATAATGAGGGATGAGGTAGCGGTTGAGTAAAACAAGCCTTGTCACAAATCCACCGCTAATTACTCCCATACACACACACACAGGAGATAATAAACCAGCAGCCATATTGTAGCGGAGACCGAGTCATCACGTTTGACAGACAGCTCCCTGCATCGTCAGTTGCTGTGTAAGTATACCGTTTGGCTTGCGTGAGCTGAACATTCATCTGCAGCTCGGTTCATGTTGTCTTACCACTGTGACGAGACAAGAGGAACGTGCAACCGAAGACACTTTGGGAAGCATGCGTAAGTACCTGGGTACAACCTGAAGAAGCCAGCAGCACTGCCAAAGTACTGCCAGGTCAGAGTGGGATCTTTCTGGAAGTTATCAATGAACACGTCATTCAGAGCCTCAGACATATAGGCTCCATTCAGAATATCTGGATCTAGAGAGAGAGAGAGAGAGAGTGAGAATTGTGTTGATATTCTACTGCCAATCAGATGTATATCACAAGTGCAGGCTGTGTGTGTGTGTGTGTGTGTGTGTGTGTGTGTGTTCACATTTCTGTACCTCTGTTATAAACATTAGTGGGGACTTGTATGTTACTCAGTTGTGTGTTGACCGGCAGTTTATTGAAGTGTTCATTCTTCTCCAGAGCGAATTCTCCTCCCAGCGACATTGTATTCCCATCCTCATCCACCTTGTTGATCAGCATGGAGTTAAAGTATTCAAACTAGGTAGAAGAGTAAAGGATGAGGCAGTTATTGATTATTTTATGATGAAATATTGAAGACATGTGCACAGATTTGTTTGTGTGGTCAGTCTGTAAAACCTCAGTAATGTTCAACACAAACAAACATGTTCCACAAGCAGAAATATTTAAATATATGTATTGCTATAATGGTAATAGTACAGTACTGTAGACACAACCAAGTAGGAGTACCAATACAGAATAGTATATATTGTGGATATATCAGTGGTTAAATAATTGTCTGTGTTTGACAATGCATACATTGCAAAGGCATTATATATAACAGTATAGAATCAAACTTATTGTCATACCGTTAGTGTTTCATTGTACTCGTGGTAAAGGTCAGCATCCTCCGCTGCTTCTGCCAACCTCTGTGATGAAATACACCCGGTTAAGGATTCACCCGGAGCAAACAAGTAAGAGTAAGCACGCATATCCAAACCAAAGAGGGCAGGTGCTGAGCCGTAAGTGGGCTGATCATGAAATAAACTAATAATTAGCTCGCAAACTGCAGCGCACCAATGTCCACTTATGTTTTACACCTCGTGAGGTTTTAAACGCAGCTGCTTGTCATCAGTTGGAGAAGACATACATATAAGGGATGTATACAGATACACACATAGTGTACATAGTTCTGCATTCTTAAAGTACCACATTTAATAGTGTAAGTAATACTCCAGAAAATAAAACAGTAAATATATCCCAAAAATATATATACCATCAGGCTTGTAGGCTGGTGAAAATAAAGAGGTGCTTATAAACTATACTCAGGAGAAACTCTGCCAATGAAGAACAATTATCCAGTCCAAGCTTTTACAAACTAAACCTGCAATATCTTTCTTTATTTAAACAAAGTCTGCATACGAGCACATGTCAAAATGATTTCCCTTGAGTGTGTGTTTGCTTTCACAGAATGCATCAGTATTACCTTCACAGACTTCATCTTCCTCCCAAGCATCCCCTCCATCTCCTCTGCGAACTTTTTTACGAGCTCCTCTCCGTCCACCTCTTCTATCTTCACCAGTTTCTCAATATCCTTGTATTTCTTTTTAAAAACAGACACAGTTGGCTCATGAATAGCAGTGCTGATACTTTACAGAGAATCCTTCGAGAGAAAATGTCATGTGAGCTCATTAAAACAACAAAATAAAGGAGTGTAAGGATTATAATGTATTGCTCTCATCTAATATATTTTTACGTTTAAAAGTCTCGTACGTTATCTTGGTCAATAGACAGTGCAACACAACAGAGACAGACAGAGACACAGATAATCATGGAAGTGAGCCTGGTATTATATAATTATACACACACACACACATGCACACCACACATTCCCAGTTGCAGTACAGCTGATCTGACTTCATCCACTCCCCAGACCCCGTCTCTAATCTGCAATATGACAGAGTGACGGCACAAGAAAACCATCCAGCGCACACAGCGCCTCCTGACTGACATCTGTGCATGTTCTAATGTATTATTGTGGCTGCTAGTGGCTGGTGGGTTTGTTCACTGAGCTATTGAATTAAAGCAGTTACATAAATGTAATCTAATGGACTTTGTGCTGTTGTTGCCTGTGGACTGAAAGGTTAATTTCCGGCACTGATGCTAAAAGCATCAGTCGTGATGAAAGATGACATATTTAAGGTAAAACGTTTTTTTTCCAGGAGATGGACATTGGATTTGTTTTCTATTAAAGGAAGACAATTACCCTTAACAATGTGATGTAGGTTATCACAATTTGGTGAGGCAATAGGCTTGTTAATGGGAAATCCCCAGTTCACAGAGTCCAAGAAAAGACTCTGGGGAAATGGGAACAAGCAAGTTACAACTTTTGGTCGCCTGTTGACTGTAAAAAAAAATTCTGACGACTTAGAATAATGAGGAAACTATATTCCCTATTTGTCATTCAAAATAAGCTTTTTACTATTTTCCTTTTAACATATGCTACTTTTACATTTCCATTACAGGGGAGAACCAACCAGACTGAATTAGACAGATAAGAGAGACAAACAGATATGAATGAGATAAGGGATAATAAAGAGCTCCAATAAAGCCTTCTGCAAACAACCAATAAAACCTCTTTCCAATAACATTAAGCTCAAACAATTACTGTATTATCTTCCAATATAAACTCAAACGCTCTTTATCCTATTCAGTTTACTCAGGCAAGAAGACAGAGTCACTAAATGTTCCCCGGATAACGAGAATGCCATCGATTAGACAGAGGTGGGTGATTAATGGCTTCTTGTTGCCAAGCGTAAACTCATGCACGAGGCGCTTTGTACACATCACTGACTAAACAAAAAGATAAAATGTGCAATGAGGAGACACACATAACTAGTATTATTGCTACGCCTGTGACAACTGCAGCTCCTACTACACCGCCATCACTTTACTGCCCCTGTCTCTGGGGATCAAATTAGTCAGTCCTTTAAATCTTGTGTGATTCTCACTCTGTAAAATGGTTTCTACCGACTGAACATTGGTTTTATCTGAAGTTAATCCAGCACAAACAACTTACTACTACTGCTGTGTTTATTTTGGAAGAAATCTGTGGAAGCTGGTTATTTGCAGCTAGACTGGGGGATGTTTTGTGCTGTAGAACAGGAACATGCGTAGTGAAACACAAATAAAGACACATAGATGCTGTAGAGGGAGATGGTCAGTAGTAGCATGTATCACAGTGTGATGGCAGATGGTGAGTGGGCCTGCTAGGTATTCTACAGGGTGGCATGCTGAGGAACACCGTACATCCTAATTACTAAAGACAAACACACACACACACACACACACACACACACACATGAGCATAAGCTCTTTCGTCTTCAGTCTCTCTAAAGTAAATCACAAAAATATGAACAAAAGTCGAATTCAACTCAGTTCAATGAGCTGCAGAATATCAGCGTGACATTTAATAATGTATCGTACTGTTGAAGCACACTAATGGTTTTTAAAGTCGACTTTGTGTGAGTTTATTTATGCGCTTCTGAATTAAGTGTGTCATGACATTGGTCTCTGGGCCATATACAGATGTTGTACAGCAAATTTATGCCAGTCAGTCGTGCACCCATTGGCCGATGGAACAGAGGGGAGGGGGGAGGAGCTACAGACCCCGCCCTTCACAATCTGATCTGATGATGTCATCTGCTCCATATCCAACTGTCTGTTATAACCATTAAGTACATTCATGTCTATGTATTTAAGTCCTTGTCTTTGTGTTTTCTAAATGCCAGCAGCCAAATTGTAAATAAGAAACCTCCTCTATGAGTTTCTCTGGCATGGCCATATACTGTGTGTGTGTGTGTGTGTGCGTGTGTGTGTGTGTGTGTGTGTGTGTGTTTCTTAATGTGCGTGATCTCTTACCTTCTGTAGCAATTTAGCTCCAGAGTATCTGGCGGACAGGGCAGCTATCTCCTTGCCAAAGGACACGGCCCACTGCTGAACCCTGGACACGGAGAAACATGATCAGTGACAGATTATCAACGCTGTTATCAATAACTATGAAAACAATGCAATAACCAAAAAGGCATGGCAGGTTTATTTGTATAGTACATTTATTAATGTGGCCATATGGTCCAATCAGTCAAAGGGACTCTTTACATATATGTGTTTAATACCGAACAGAATTATGACTTTGTCACTTTCCTTATTATGGATATTTAAAATGCATTACAATGAACTGAACACAAGCACTAAGTAAATGTCACAATTGACTCGATTAGCAATAACTCATTGTGTTTTATCTCTGAAACTCACGTTTGAACTTATTTCACTGCTAGAAGCAGCAAAGTACTTTCCTCGAGTGTAACACAGTGCTTTGAGAAAAGCTAATTAGAGAAAGAGATAAGGCCTGTTTCTAAATCACCCTCTTTACAAATCATTTCACGTGTGTTTAGCCTGAAGAATAAGCCTAATAAAACAAAGTCCATAGTGAGAGTGACCCTGAAAGTATGCAGCCAATTAAGAAAAGAGGTTTACGGTGCTCACCAAAAACAGATTAAAACAGATTACCGTTACGGTGACAATAAAAGCTGACAGTCGTCTAGGTCAAGAGGTTACTCTATAACCTCTTGTGCTCTATAACATGAAGTAATTCTACAAATCCTTCATGCGAATGCAGCCCAGGAAAGCTAATAGAGGTTAGAGAGTAGACAGGATGTGACAGATGGCTCAACCTATGGGGAGCCAGCCAGCTCGCTGCAGGTGAGCAGGCAGGGTTGCCACATTCACAACCTGCCAGCCTCAGTGCTTAAAATATTGTTTTGACTTGTTGATATGATTTATTTGGACATATAAATGTGGGCTCATCCTAAAATGCGAGGATTGAGAATGTAAAGTGAAAATATTATTTATTTTTTTGCTCAGAGATATCAAAAGCGCTCTTGACTGTTGCCTTGGTTGAATCAGATCACTGTCACTGCTAGAATACCATGAGGCCAATCAAGATCAGATTAAGACAGAGCTTTAGGCTCATCACGGACCAAATACAACACAGCAAGTGACTTGCAATAGTTATGGTAAAGGCAGCAACTGCTCACTATGAAACTTGAACTATGAAAATCTCAACCACAGGCATTTATGAGGGTATCTCGGGTGTTTCATAATGAAAAATAACTTAAATGGTTGCTTTTATGTGCCATTTCTATTGATGTCTTTCTGACAGTTATCTGTTTTCCTCCTGGGTGCAGAGCGATGTTCCCTCAGAGGCTAAACACTTGACCTTTTTGACCTGAAATGCTCTGGTCATATCCCCCTAACTTCCAGAGCCAGAGGGGACCTGCTGCCAAATCTTCCCCAAGCGGAGTAGAGCATTTTGGGCTCAGTGACCTTCGTTGGCTCGCCGAACTCTGCTGACCCTGGAGCTTTAATCTCCCCTGTCACACCAGCCCGCCTAGTGACAGCACGTGCTCGCTGGGCTGTATAAGGGCCGGACTCACACATACGCTGACACATATGCTGACACCGGACAATCAACCATTGCTTTCACTGAAAGCAGTGCAATTAACAAAATGCTGTGTATTTCTGTGTTTCTCTGAGTTTATCTGTCTCTCTCACTCCACTTTAACACACACACACACACACACACACACACACACACACACACACACACACACACACACACACACACACACACACACACACACACAGTTAGGCTATTGTGGACTGACAGCACTGTATTGATCTGTTAGTGTTTTTAGTCAGCAGAAGGTTTGAAAGCTGTTCAGGGAAAAGAGCTTTGTCTGTTTTTTGTGGAACAAACAAACGCAGCGTTTCATTCCCAAAAGAAAGAAATGAGGGGGAGAAATTGACTACTTATCTTCCAAAGTGAATGCTGGTGTGAAAATAAAACACATTAGGCATTATGAGTTATTGCAAGCCCCATGTTTAGAAGCCATCTTTGTAGTTGGGAAAGTGAATATTTCTTTGTGAGCACAGTTTTTCCAAAACTAGTAGAAATTGTCAAAGACATGGTTTTAGGCATTCATAATACTGTTCATGTAAACAAGGACATAGAAGAGGGAATATAATAAGTTGGAAGGGAAGTTCCAATAAATCCAAATCAAAAGAATTGTATAAATGACAGTTTTTTGTCGCTGTCACTGTTTTATGATAAAAAAAATCTGTTGTCAATAAAGATCTGAATGAAGAAAATGTATATATTTAATGCAATGTTAATTGCTGTAAGCTTTGACTGCACGATCGATAAATAGACATAAGAACTGCAAAAGGTTTACAGCTATGCATGTGAGAGTCTTTAAAGTTAAGGTGGGTAATGTATTTAAGAAAAAAAGTAAATTGTCAAAAATGTTGAAATCCCAACAGAAATCAATACATAAAATGCTCTGACAATTTTTTTTTCTTTTAATCTAGTGTCTGTCTTCCTGTCTACCTGCCTGTCTAGCTGCATCCACTCTGCCCATGCACTCATTGGGCATCACTGGAGTCCAACAAATGCTTGACAGCTGTGAGTACTAACGACAGCCATGTTCCTTGTTTGCATTCATAATGATAATTTAGGGGGAGTGGCTTTGGCGGGAGGCCTGAAGGGACAGCACGTCCCTTCAGGCCTCAGTGTTTATGACTTGGCGACTTTCTTGCTAGATTTAGCAGCTTTTGGAGATCGTGCAGCTGGCTACTTTCATTGCAAACTAATTGGCAACAGTGAGCTGGGTTTATAGATTGGATCATTTATTTGATGTAACCTTTTTTTTCAATGTTATCTAACCAACCTTTAAGCACACTGGAGAGCTTAATGTTAACCTTGGCATGATCACAATGACAATAGTAACATGCTGATGTTAATCAGGTTACTATGGCAAAATACACATTAGTCTTGAATAGTAAAAATGGTATAGCTAAGCAAACCATAAATAATAAAAAGAAACATAATCACCAGCATATATATTATTGTTGTAATCATTGTTTTATTTGATCAATATCTGTGCACAGTCCGATTCACACGTCATCTTCAACATACTGTCTGTAGCTGACGAGAGGGTGTAGGATTGTTTGGCAGTTAGCTACACCCCATCCCACAGGTGCCCATATGGCCCTTATGTATCTGTGTGGAGTCATCAGCAAAAATAGAAAGAACATGTGTGGCTTCAAAAAAGAACAACACTACACGTAGACTTGACAGGGTGTTGATGTAATGCCTAAATAAAGAACAAGGTTTGGGACCATTTTATTTGTATTTCCTGCTAAATGGCAGCACATTGTGTCTCGTTGTGAGGATGCAATCATAGTAGCTGTGAGAAGGATGGATAAGTGAAGAAGTCCGTCACATATATGTGGTATATACAAATCTGCGAGATCAAATATTTGAATGAAAAACGTTTTATGGTGTAAAAATGTTATGTGCAAATGTGTCTCTCACAAAACCTGCACAATCTTTGTAGGTATGATCTATGTGTGTATGTCAATGTAAATGCTCTCTCTCTCTCTCTCTCTCTCTCTATATATATATATATATATATATACATTGACATCCATACTTGATCCGACAGAAATGGTTTAGTTCCTGTGTGAGGGTTCTCTTGCGACTGTACTCACGTTTCTGGTGAGAGCTTCATCTGGCCCTCGACCATCAGGCCCAGCGAGCTGGAGAGGATAATCCACAGCAGCAGCATCAGGCTGCCTCTGCACGGCCCACTTCTGTCCGATTTACTGGCATTCCCTGCATTTCCCCACATCCAGCGATTCATCCCTGCAGCTGCCACGATCCGCATCAGTCCAGCAATTGTTGCACGCTGGCTCCAAGAGAAAAAATATGAAATTAGGACAGAGAAAAGTAAGATTAGAAGTGCTTGGGTTGTTTGCTTTATGGGTAATGATGTATTGTGTTTTGTTTTAGCTATATTGTTGAAAAAACAACAATGAGAGCGATGGGAGTCAACCAACACAGTAAAGATGCAGCCTATTAATCCAAAATTGTAATAAAAGAAGCTAAAAAGCTCCATAGAGCTGAGAAGAACTGGGTGAGTGACAATTATCATTATTCATCATTATTTGTCACCATGAGCAACCAATATATGTGAATACATTGTTAATATTAAATATTGACTATAGCACATATATAAGCACTATAAGCACAAAGCCTAATTCAGAATTTACAGATAAAATCATATCTACAATTTGCTCAGACCTAAAAAGAATAAGACTATTTGTCAACTTGCCTGGTCAAGTAATCGTTACCAAAATATAAAGATCCAATCCACAATTTTCTCAAACACATTCATGCATAGTTCAAATCTTGAAACCCTCCAGAGACTTGAGGAGAGGCAGACCGTGCAACTGAGCAGCCTAAAATGCACAAGGATCCACAGTGACACATGGAGAGTCTGTGACCGTCCGAGGCCTGTTCAGGAAAAGCAAAAGATCCAGAAAGCTCACATGAGACGTCCGACAACAGGGAACGCATGTCATCCTAAAAGCAGTCGCAGATTTAAGGCTCAATTTGGCTTCGAAGAAAGATACTGAGAAGCCACAGTCTGTGAGTGGAAAGATTTGAGAGCTGCTTTTCCTGTGAGCCAAAAGATTGAAACAATCCCATGTGCTGTCCAGAAACACAGCATGCTAATTTAAGAGGAGCACGAGTTGGAGCCCAAAAGGTGGATAGCAGGAAGACTAAAATACGTCCACAAATCAATAAAGACGGAATTTCACTGAATATTACTCACTAAGTTATGTGGTCAAAGCTTTAAAACCATTGCCTTTGAGGCATGTGGGTCTGCAGAGAAAGTTCAAATGTGACTGACAACGAATAAAACGTGTCTGGTTGATGATTTGATGTCAGCTCAGCTGGTTCCCACAGCGCACAATAGAGTCTAGAAAGCTCCGGTCTCCAGTGTCAAAGGTCACGTCTGCGCACCAGGAGTCACAAAGGAGTCCCGCCATGTTCCTACAACTCCCTCTCCACACCTTGTAATCCTATTTCAAGCGCTCCCATCATCCGCTGCTCTCCTCCATGCTCCCTCTCTTCGAGCTAAAGGATGCTGGGAGGAAAAAAAAGGGGAGAGAGATGAAAGACTTGGGTCGTCCCGGTAAACTTTTGTCTTTTCCCGCGCTCAAATCCTTGTTACCAGAAAAGCGAGGTTTTCCCAAAAGTCAGGTGTTTCTGCCGTCCTTTCCTGAAGGAATCCTGTCTGCTGTCTCACATCCCGGTGGATCTAAACCGAACCCATGCAGCACAGGGACACGAATACTCTACGAGAGAGATGGAGTGAGTGATGGATGGAGGGATAGTGGGACTTCCTCTCTCTCCAGTGTATCTCTTCGTGCTCTGCGGGACCAGTTTATACCATAATCCAGGCAGGATTAAACCCCTCCTCCCTCTATCCCTCCTTTACTCTCTCCATCCCTCTTGCTCTCTCTCACACGCACACACACATTAAAACAAACACTATCTCCATCTCTTGCCCTTAACTTTTCTCTAACGCTCTTTGACCTACTGGCGTTCTAGTCCTGCTATTAGTTGTGTTTCTCTCCCTCTTTTTCCCCTTAATCTTTCTCAGCGGCCATTCTTTCACCTGCTGTTCCTCCCCATTCTTCTTTCTTTTCTCTCTTAGTATTTTGCTTGATCTTTCTCTGTCTGTTTTTACTGAGAAAAAGAATGTGTGGAAGAAAAGGTGGCAATGGTAAGAATGAACTGAGGTCATCTGTCATAGCGGGAAGAAGGGGAGAAAGAAAGAGAGAAGAGAAGTGGGGAGAGTAGAATAAAATTTAAAAATAATAAAGAAATGGGAGCAAATATATCAGGAAGAAGAGAGGGAAGGAGAGTCCTGGTGGGACGGTACTTGCATCAGAAGGGAGTCACAGTGTGTGGAGGAAGATGCTCTTGACTGACCCAATCTCATAACATACACACAGTGAGACACCTAGTGGACTCTCATTGCCTCACACGTATGTGTACACACACACACACACACACACACACACACACACACACACACACACACACACACACACACACACAGGGTGCTGCAACAACCATCCATCAACTCTGTAAATCTGTTTTCAATTTCAAATCAATCCGTCTATAAATTACAGTTCATTTTTAAGCGATTTCTGCTGCTGATTGAAGACAACTGCAATCTCACATTCATCTCATAATCTATTTCAAATACCCCAGGAGTAATTCATGTTCAAATGCCCTGTGTGTGCTTGGTTCATCTTTATTTTGACGCTGCTTTGTCGGAGTGAACTCTGTGTGGCTACCGACTACAGCAGAGGCATGACGCTGAACTGATGTTGAGAGCTCAAATGGGCTGTCTGCTGCTGGGACCATTAAGCAACATTTAACTCAATACCAGGGACACACAGTCAGACACACACACAAACAAACTCAACACACACACACACACAGTAAAACATCTGCTCATGCTGTTATGGAAATTAAAATGCAGTAAAGCACACATGTAGGTCTGATAAATAATTTGAATGGTTAAGACACTGACTGAAATGTAGTGTCAGGATCACACGCACACACACTCACAAACATGCATGCACATACTTATGTACAATACAACAGCTGTTGGACTCCTCCCCCACTGACCCAGATCACCGACTGTGGGGATGAGCCCACTCCCCGCCTAACATAGATGAAATCTGGATGTTTCTATCAGGAGAAGGAGTTTAAATGCCAAACATACTCTGAAAGCAAAGCAACAAAGAACTTGGGTTTAAATAAGTCTGAATTATCGGCCGAGCCTGGTCCAGTTGCTGCTTTGTAAAAATCCTTCGCCGTAAATGAACACTTGGAAGCAACTTTACAGTCTAGAAAGTGATTGTTTTTAGTCAGTAGTGGTGTAAGAGCATATAGTTTAACATAATAGCAAAATATAATAGTTTTGCAGAAAGTATCTCTAAAACCAGCAAACAAAATGTAAATCAAAATCAGTACCTGAGAAGGTGGAATTATGTGTTTATTCTCTTGTATTTCCATTCATTCATCTATCCAGTTCAGTCATATCTTTGGTTTTCCAGAATTCCAGGCTTTTCTTTAACTATATTTTACTTCACATTTATGATCTGTCCCAATTAATACCTTTTGAGGTGCAATAGTTGGTCCTTTTTTGTTTTTAGACTACTTTTATCTTATTTATTAATTAATTTACTTCTCTTTTTCTTCACTTCAACAAATATCTATCTGCATGATATAATAACAAAGAAAACTCACTCACCTGTGCCCCTGAAATTATGGTGCCAACTTGTCTGAGTGTGGGAGACCATAAAAAGATGACATGAAGAATGATTCCTAAAATTCAGTTTGAACTCAGGACAACTCTTTAGTGTATGAACAAAGCTTAAAAGCCATAAAAAGACAGACCATTAAAAAAAAAGAAAAACAAATGTCTGTTTTCGTTTGATTCATCACCTCTTGAACTTCCAAAGTAAAACCAGTTAATGCAGATGACGTCCTCCATTTGAGAATACAGTGGCAACAAAAGGGTTTTGGACTCCCTGAACAAACTGAAGACCCCGCCTCTCTGGGCATGGACACACACACACACGCACACGCACACATCCCAAAGTCATTGATTAGACTAAGCAAGGGCTAATAGTCAGCCCTTAGTTTTAGCTCCATCAGCTAAACCAGTGGTCTGGAACCTATGCTGTGTGTGTGTGTGTGTGTGTGTGTGTGTGTGTGTGTGTTTCCTGAGTTTTCTTTTTAAAGGTCCTAATAATTGAATTGAACTATACTATTCAGCTTTTATTTTTTTACTTTAGCTGATTCTGGTTTTGGGTTAAAATCCTCTGCTTCTTTAAATACTGATGTTAATTACCATGCGTGGTTGGTTGGGGAGAGGAAGCAGGAAGGAAGAAGGGAGCGGCAACCACATTTCCCTGGAGTAAGAATAAAAAGTGGGCAGCGTTTCCTATCAGTGTTTGTTTCCCAGCTGTTAATTGTGATCCATCAACAGCCCTGAAAACAACAACAGCACTAATGGACTGAATTGTCACACAAAGATATCAAAAATATTAAATATTATGAAAAGTCAGGGAGGGCAGAGCTGATTTAAATCTCTTCGCTGTATTAGCTAAAGCAGGGGTGTCAAACTCATTTTCACCGCGGGCCACTTCAGCATCATGGTCGCCCTCAAAGGGCCGGTTGTAACTGTAACACTATAAATGTAACTACTACCAAGCATATTGTTAAATAACTGTCTTTGTATTGTTTATTCAAGTGTAACAATATTGTACATGCATTTATATACATGTGTATATATATAAACCCACATTACTCTATCAAAGATCAAACTTAAAACAGAAGAAAATAACAAAGACAAAGATCAAACAATCGTTGTTATATTAACTTTGTTCAAAGCTTTTTTTTGTCACCTTTGAGAAGGACATAACTAGCCAATAAGAACATGCATGTGGTCTGGGGCAGTGGTTCTACTGGTCTGGCTGCACCATCACCCCTGAATGAACCGACATCCAAAGCAAGGAACATGTTCAACTTCTCAAATGGATTTAATGAAAAGATGGTGCAGTTTGAGCCTGAAATGGTACAGAATCTCACATGCCAACACAAAAAAACTAGTTTGAAATATTCCCTTTTACACTCAATCAAAAAACCCAAAAGTGCATCTTAAGGACACAAAGTAATACAACACACATAATCATTTTATAACTTCAGCCTTTTTTAACAGACTCAGCAGTGCTTTCATGCACAAACATAATAAAAAGGTCGGGAATGAAGTGAACTATCACAAATAGTGTGTGTGTAAACTCATGCAAGTGTGTAGTGAACGCAGTGAATAGACGCACTCTGCTGCATTCAAAATTCCCTTCAAAATAAAATCACAGGATTTTTATATTGCCCATGCAAAGGTCCGCAACCCACTGAAAACGAGTCCGCGACGAACCGAAAACGGGTCCGCGCCGAACTGGAAACGGATCCGCGACAGACTGAAAACGGGTCCGCGACGAACCGGAAACGGGTCCGCGACGAACTGGAAACGGATCCGCGACAGACTGAAAACGGGTCCGCGACGAACCGGAAACGGGTCCGCGCCGAACTGGAAACGGATCCGCGACAGACTGAAAACGGGTCCGCGACGAACCGGAAACGGATCCGCGACAGACTGAAAACGGGTCCAAGCCGTCGCGGGCCACATAAAATGACGTGGCGGGCCACATTTGGCCCGCGGGCCTTGAGTTTGACACATGTGAGCTAAAGAATCAAACTCTCTGCCTGTATGCCATGGGGCGACTGAGTGACAGGTCATTATCCCCATTGTCCCGGGACTCCATGGTCGCCAGCTGATGACTTCATCTGAGGATGAATCAGTCAATCAGGCCGTCAATGAACCACTTATTCATGTGCCATTTGTTGTCAGTTCATTTCCTCAGAGACAATTAGTGTCATTTTGCACATCGAATAAAACATAACGCTGCACAGTGACGTTGATTGTTTTAGGTGTTATTTATCACCGAAACTTTCCTTTGAGCTCTTTCAACCAAAAAGCTGAGTTTAAACGTATGTAACAGTTGAGAAAACAATCTCCATAAGGGCTCCATCATAAAATCCATTCAACAGCTGCTTCATCTGCTTATGATTTGATCAACAGCCACTGAACGGACCTCGTGGTGAGCTCGTCTTCTCGAGCTTAACGGCTGCTTCGTTCAGTCAAATCAACTCCATTGTGTCAGCAACTCTGCTTTATTGGCTTGTACTGTGCTCAGCTAGGCGCGACAAACAGGGAGCAATTTAATATTGGAAAAAAAATGATGTTGTATAAGGTCTATTAGAGTTAATTGGGCAAGGTCCCTCAATACTGCTGGTTGTGTTAAAAACAGTTGATTAATCACTGCAGACGTTATGTCACACTATTGATTGTGGCAAAAGAAGGCAACGATGTGACATTAAAGAAATAATGAGTGCACCTATTATTGAGTATTACTTGAGGCTGGATCAATCTTGAATAATAATTATAATAATAATCAGAATACCAGATCCATTGACACAACAACAAAAAAGAAGACAATAAGCAACCACAAAGGAAGTGTGAGAACATTTAATATCCAATTAAAATATATTCCAGTTTATGTAAGAGTAAAACATTCCCGACAAAAAGAAATTAAAATGTTAAAAATGTTTTCATTGCGTTCCAATGCCTCATATAATTCTAAATGACTGGTTAAAAAAAATAAAAAATACTTTATTAATGAATTAAAGAAACAACACAGGATCTGACAAATAACTGGACATGTCGTATAAGAACGAATTTGTACTTCTGTTAGCTGTACATTTATTTGTAATGTAATGTGCTGGTTATTTGTATTTTGACAACAATACATTTTTGCTTGAGTACAAAAATAGGACAAAAATATTTGTTTCTTTTCTCAAATGTATTCTTTTTTTTTTTTGCTGTTGCTTTTGTGTACTCTCTGGTAGCTACTGTATAGTCTGGCTGTATACGAGTTTAGCACAGGAACATCACCCCAATCAAATTGAAAAAATGTATTGACTTTAACTTCTCTGGGAGGAACTGAGTGACAGTATGCAAACCATGAATAATACCAGTATTTTGGAAGTGCATGTTCATGTATCATATTTTCTTTCATACTTGCTTTGAACAGGCCTGTGGACTCAAAACAATTATTATCTAAATACCTTCTCTGCTGCTTATTATGGCTTTAAATCCATTTTATCCATTGTTTATTCAACTGGACTTACCATCAATAGGCAAAGTTTGATGAATAAAAGTAGTATGATCCCTGGGGTAGGGTGGGGGGATTTCCACAAGATGTTATTTGGCAGAGAAAAAGTTCAAGAACTGTGGAATGAATGCAAAATCCCAACTACTGCAGTGATATTTCAGTGTGTTAAAGGATTGTCAGTGGTTTGTCTGTGGTGATGAAATCCCCTATGTTAAACTGAAATAAAAAAAAAAAACCTGACTGGATTGTCTAATCTTTAAAACTCTGCCACTAAGTAAACACACAGGTAACCCTCTGAACTAGCTCTTTGTGAGGTAGGGCAAGTTAACAAGCTCCTAAACGTTCCTTGTTACTTTGAGTTCGATGGATACCAAGTCTTCATTAACTGCAACTAAAATACCAACACAGATATTCAACCCAGCTAAAGTGTGCTGGAGAAGGAGGAAAGAAATACTCAAAATGACAAGGTATCATTTGTAAGAACTTTAAAATAATTTGGATAGTAATATAATATAGCTTAATGTTTTCTTTTAGAAAGCAAACTAGTAGGAACTTAATTTAAAACAATTGTAAATTAAAATCCAACAAATTCTGTTGACAATAAAAATACTTATTTTTCCAAATGTACAGAAAACAAAACATGTTTTACATTTAATTTCAGAAGTGAACTCAGTTTGAGCATATCCTTCAGCACTCGTTTTTAGCCTGGGAAGACTTGTTATCAGAGCGCAGAAGGCTGGCTGGTGTTAGACGACTGTGACGGCGTAAAGACTACACATTACACGAAACAAAACCAATTCAAATTAAATTCTGCTACATTTGGTGAAGAAAGTAGTGCACAGAACTACTAATTTCAAACACCTTGGAAAACGGCGAGTTTGCATTATAGGCTACATTTCCCCTTCACTTCAGGTGATGTCACAGCTGTATAGGTATGTCACATTTGTGCCAAAAATTAGTGGTCCTTAGATTGAGAGAAGTTGTCTTTTCAGAGGAGTCACAGGATGAAAAGTTCTGTTTGTTTTTTAAATGGAAACACAAAGAATTTTTGCTAATTGCTTTTTTTTTGTGACTAAAGAAACTTGGTTCTAAGGGAAGAGAGTCAGGTTGACTGGCTATACAGTGCAGAGGAGATGCAGTAAATGTGTGTCGTTATTGGATCCAGATGAGGAAGTGCCCCACTGCTCTGGAGAGGGAGCACATGTATAGACAGAAGGTGTGAAGAGTCATCAGTACTTGCTGCTGGAGTCATTAGTGAAGCGGCTGATGTAGGCATCATAGATGGTGTCCAGGAACGAGCTGTCACTCTGAAACACACAAGCAAGGTCATCATACTGTGTGTCTGTGTGCATTCTCACGTGTACTCTGCTTTTCCATAATAAACAAATGGACAAAGTGAAATGAAGTGTCAGTGATATTGTTTTTACATGGATCATGTGCAGCAGTGTGGCTTGAAGCTGGCTTCTGGACAGGACTCTGATCTCCTCCTGCAGCGGGGGTCTGGACAGGGATGAGGGGGCAGGGCAGCCCTCCTGGGCAGCCGCTGACAACCCACCACTGGACTTGGCCTGAGTGAACACACTGGGAGAGAGGAGCATGTTGGGGGCCACAGTGGCTGGTATCCTCTGGGGGCAGATTACCTGGAGAGACAGGGATACTTATTAGTACTCCATAACAGTAAGAATTGATAGCCATCTAAAATAAGAATTAAAAAGACAAATACAATCACTACTCATAGAGCTTACCTGAAACTGCAGCGCAGCCTTCTGACCGGCGGTGGCTGTGGTCTGGTTCGAGACCGGTCCTGCACCTTGACTTTGAGAGGGCCCCAAGAATCGAGGGGCCAGTCCGGGACAGAGTCGAGGGGGGTCGTGGGAAGTCAGGCTTTGCTCTTGCTGGACCAGCTGGAGCTTTTGCAGGAGCTCATGGGGAGACAACACACCCGGCATCTGGGAAGACGGACCTGACAGGAGTGCATGATTAGATGATTAGTATAGAACAGACATCATGGCAGAGGCATTTAATGGCTAACCTTTATAGTTGTTAGAAATTTACAATATTCAATATTTTACAGAGTCAATATAATTATGAGACATATGTCTAGCAAACAGACATATTTAAGTGTATGAATAAACAATGGCACAAATATTTAGTATACAATGGCTACAATGGCTTGCGAAACAAAATAAATGTGGCTCTACAGATGCTCTTAGATTTTAGTGGATTAATGTGCACACTGACTAAGATTTGTGCAAAAGTAGGTTGGAATCTGTGAAGGTTGACTCAAGTTAGTTTATTTACAAAACAGAAACCACAAAGAGTGCATGTTAATTATTTTAAGGACACTGATATCATACCTTGTAAAGGTTGAAGGACTTGATCAGTGGTCCCCTGAGATGTCAGCAAACCTGGTAGAGCAGAGACAATATCAATGAAAATGAGTTTTTACCTTAGTTGTATTTATTACTTCATATTTATTTATATAAATATATTTACATTATATTCACGTATTATATACTATGTGAAACAAGTATGTGGAACATTTATTCAGTACATGGTCATACTGTTTATCCACAGCATAATGACAGGATAAAAGATGTCCCACCTGTTCCCTGTATAGTTAACGCTGACTGGCTGTTGTGCTGTGCCTCCGTTTGAAGTTTAGCGAGGCTGAAAAACATCTGCTGGCTTTGTTGCGCTTGAAGGTGGGAACATGACGCAGAATCCACCAGTACGGGCTGAGAGGGGAGATGGGGGTTCTGCAGCAGAGGAGGCAGGTTGGCGGAGGGAGGAGGTGGCTGGATTTGGAAAAGTCTCTTGATTGGGTCAGCCTGGAGCTGTTGCTGTTGCTGCTGCTGCTGCTGCTGCTGCTGTTGTTGATGATGATGATGCAGGTGGTGCTGCTGATGAAGATGATGGTACAGATGGTGATGGTGGTGGTGGTGCTCCAGCGGCACCCCGTTGTCACACAGCCTGTTCTCGGGGGACTCGGACAAAGTCTGGAGCACACCTCCGACCACCCCGACTCCTCTCTGTCCCTGCATGAGTTTCTGGATGGCTGGGCAGTGCTGCTGCTGCTGATGCTGAGGCTGATGCTGCTGCTGAGGCTGCTGATGCTGTTGCTGCTGCAGCTGCTGCTGCTGCTGGGCGGCAGTGGGACTCGGCAGCAAGCCCACAACAGCATTTCCACCACGTTCCCCGGCTGTCTGTCCTCCAATCAGAGCCCTGAGCCCTCCATCTGAATACCCAACCATGGCGACGTTGCCTCCCTTGGAGGTCACACCTCTGCTAGAGTTCGCCGTGTCGTCGTATTTCAGTGAACGGGCAACAGGTGGGCGCGCGACTCGTCCCGTTGATGGCCCCGTCTCAGGGGCCGCCATAGGAGAGACTGGGTCAGGTTTGGATGAGGGTTGAGGTTGAGAGCCAAAAAGAGTGGCCAGAGAGAGAGGCTTGGGTTTAGCACGTTCACTGTCCTGGATGAGACAAAGGGCGGGAAGGATAAGAGAGGGAGGGAGAGCCGTAATCAAGGAGGGAACTACTGCCACTAACTGTGGTGCGATTATTTCTGAAGTGTTTTGAACAAATCAGGCTGACTACAAAAGGTCATTAACACTTCCTGGTTGTGAGAACCATTTGACTTGTGCTTTACTTATGCCATTCGACTTTAGCAGATACCTTTCTTTGGTTCTCTATGGATTCAAAAGCCTCTCTAGCAATCCTAGAAGGAGATAGGAGGTGGATGAGAATGTTTTACCTGTGTGTTCGGTTTCACAGGTATTGGTTTGATGAGGTTGGGGTTTCCATGAAGAACAGTGCTGCCACCAATCTCCTTTGGCTCTGACGCAGACTTCATGTAGAGACATATGGAAAAGAGGGAAAAGGGATAATAAGATGCAAGGAGAATGAGAGAGATCCAAGGCCAGAGAGATTGGGGGGAGGAAGATCTGAAGTGATCTGTGCTTCCTATTGGTCAGTATAGGGAAATGCAAACAATCAAATAAAATAAAACGTGTGTCAAATAATTCTTGATCAAAAGAAATCCATGCCAAAATATGTTTTCTTCTTTGTGGGAGCGGATTATTTGGTTTCATCTTACCTTGTCATACTCTGTGCGTGCTTTGGTCAACATCTGGATGATGTCCACTGCCTTCGCGTCACTTCCTCCACCTCCCCCTACTCCAACTATTCCTCCAAGGACTCCCCCAAGGACTCCTCCTCCTCCTCTAACAACTCCTCCTCTTCCTCCTGGGGACAACCATCCACCCTGCGACTGAGCCAGGGCCTGCTGGGTCAGACTACACACACACACACACACACACACAAGTCCATGTGAGAATACATACAGATCCATACAAGACAAGCAGTTTTATCTTTACACCTCATATATGTTTGAAGCCAAAGTAAAACAAACAATCACTCCCCCTGGGGTCCCAGCTTATTGAAACATACTACGGTTGTCATTTGTTGGCTCTACGGCCCAAACGCAGATCCATTAAGCCACACAGTCGCTGTCGTGTGCAGACTGAGATATGAAACAAACTCTCTCAGCCACGGTGGCTGACGGATCATAACTCACTCGTCCCTGTTTAGTGGACCCAATCCCATTTTCAATTTGTTTTCTCTAACAACTGTATACATGTACTTTGTGGTTATATAAGCACTTACATCTTCATCCTCTGAGCAATGCGTTGACAGTCCTCCTTATCATAGAACCAAATGCCATGGATAACCACTGGGGGGGTGAGGAAGAGAGGGACAAAGAGAAGAGAGAAAGAAGTGAGCTTTTGAACATAAACAAACATGTAACAAAATGTCCTGGTCTGGGGCAATATTCCAGTAAACGATAAAGTAAAGCGTTGAAATAACGAATCTGACGGCTGAATTATGAGATGCACCAGCAGAGAACAAAATTAGCTGCAATACCCTTCCAATCAAAGGAACGCACAGACACTGTCGTACAAATCTGCTGCCGTGACATCAGTGCAGGACCGACAGACAAGTAAAGCGTTTATTATTAGCCCTGCTGGGTCTAAACTAGGGTTTAAAATGAGTCATTTCTCAAAGGGCAACAGAGGCCAACAGTGCCATTACACAGAAAAACATGGGCCCCTGGAGCCTCCTGAGCTACCTAAACATGGTCAGCAAGGGAGGAATAAGGCAACACTAAAATCCATTAGCCATAGGACTAGGTTGCATTACACAGTAACTATTCTTTTATTATATATATATATATATATATATATATATATATATATAGAGGGAGAGAGAGAGAGAGAGAGAGAGAGACAGAGAGAGAGAGAGAGAGAGAGAGATTATATTTTAATTTGCACTGGCTCCAAAAGCATATTGAAAGAGGCAGTTGTAAATGTATTCAATTCCCGTCAGCGTGGAGATGTTCAACTTTACCCAGGAATAAAATGTAGTCCCAAAACATAAAAAGAGTAAAGGTCTAAAACAACATCCAGATCCCAGAGTCTGCTGGTGGACAAAGTTACCCCCAAAGTCCTGTCAAAAATACAACAACACATTCCCATAGACAGACATGTACAAAAATATACACAAACACACACTTGGCTACGAATAAAGTTGGACAAGCCACTGAGGTCAGTATGGAGGGAGAGGCAGACACACTTCAGATGAGCCTGGGAAAATCTGCCCAGTACAAAATAAGTAACTGCAGTGGGAGAGTCTGGTGGAGCCAGAGCCGCTTAGTGCTCACTGGGGATGAGACGGTTTGAAATCACAGAGACAGAGTCAGAGAGCTGGAAAATTTAGAAGAAGAAAAAAATGAGCGGGGCGGATGTGAAATAGGAAGAAGTGAGGTGTGTTAGAGGGGGAATTATCTTGTCATCATCAAGTGAGAAACATCTAGTCCTGAGAGCTATTTAGCTGTCAAGGTTTGTCAAATAAGTGAATTGATGGGAGGAAACAGAGGTAGATACAGTTTGCTGCCTTGCCTCACCCCCACAGAAAGAGAAAGACAGAAGATAATAACGAGCACAGGGGGCTAAAGATAAACACTGTTAAATAGAGAAGATTATCACGCCTGTTTAGCTACACTGACCAGCCAAAGGTCAAAAACATAGAAAACCACTCTGAGCGAGCGAGAGAGAGAAGAGAGAGGGAGAGGGAGAGACAGAGTGGGAGGAGGACTACAACCAGTAGCACCAACAAAGAAGTGGTGCTACGGAACAACGATTCACTTTCAGGGTGAAAGTCAGAGCGGTAGAAGGAGAGGAAAAGGGCTCCAGTCAACAACACTGGTGACTCTGAGAGAGGGGAAGAAAGGCAGGGAGGACATCTGCATTGAACCAGTGAAGCAGAGACCCTGAAACAAAGGGAACTGGACAACGCCACCGAGCGGTCACATGGGCAGATAGCTTCAAGGGAAGGATGACCCACGTCACTGACTGAGAAATGTCGATTCTGATGATGACGCCGTCCCTTTACTTTTTGAACAAGGAGTCCTGGGAACGTTGGCAACCATCACTCCACGGAAGTTTGTAAGTGATCCAGGACTTCAGCTGTCCCTCTGTGTCTACGACAAAGCAGACGGACAGTGATCCCTGCCGCACGTGGGATGTCTGCTGTAGACCGTCACTAGATTAAAAGACATTTTCTTTTTTTTTGTCCGGAGAGCATTAAGTCATTGTCTGTCTCAACTACTACTCTTTTTGGATCTGCTTTTTAAAATCAGCTTTTCGTGTTTTTCAACCTGCACAGCAACATTGCATTTTCCAGGAGGTTTAAATGTGCTTTGACAAAACAGTAACAGTGTTTGGCTGTAACCCATACAGCACTACTGGGACTACTTGCAACATACTTTTGTTTTGTTTGTATAGTTAGAAGATGGATTAGGTGTACCTTTACTGCAGTATGTGATCAGCTTTGTGGAGAGAGCTCTGTGCATCAGTCATGAGGAACAGTGTTGATATTCTTTCAGACAATATTTAGTTTGCTGGAGGTTTGTCAGAGTAGGTGCTCTTACAGTAACGCACATCTATGCTTGGAATTATTGTTGTCCGAGAAGAACCATCACTTCCTTTGTTTGTAAGAATGGAATTCATTACGTTGGAGGAAAGAGTACATATTGAGATTTGCAGCTATTGGAACACAGAAGTAGACATTGCCACCCTTGTTACGCCTTCCTGTTGAGGCTTAACTGCAGGTACATTAAAAAATTGTTCTTCAACCACTGTGACAGCTGTATGTGCACTACCTGCTCCGGATAAAGAGACTTTACACAGTGCCACTGATTACAGAGCGGCACTGCACATCAGTACATCCTTTGCTTCGGAAGGAAGTGTCACATCACCTTTGGCATCACTTTCATTGACACACATACAATATTACTGGAGCTGCAATTTAAGGTACAATCTGAGCAACTTCAAGTTCGAGAGAGACTCAAAGAGCTCATTACTACCAGACTGTGAGAGTCCTGAGAGACCAGTGGAGCCATGCTGAGAGGCCTGTTTCAGAGGAAACCTAAACATGAGAGGCTGGAGGAAGAACCTGAGGTCAGATTCAAAGGCTTGCTGGTGTCAGAGAGAGACCTGGGATATACCTACGTCCAGCCTGGAGGTAAGACTGTCCATACACCCGATGTACAGAGCGTCATCGAAATGTTTAGTGGCATGCCACTGCTGATGTCGTAGGCCACAGTACATTTTCAGATATGTTATCGATTAAACAATTAATCACTCGGTCTATAAAATCTGAAAATTGTGTAAATGAAACCACACTATTTTTAAAAGGCCATGGTGACATCTTCAAATCTGTTTTGCGAACTGTCCACAACAAAAAATATATTTTGTATACTATCATGTGGGCCACAGGAAAGCCAATCTTCAATGCCGAGAAGCTGGAACTAGGTAATGTTTGGCATTTCAAAAATGACTTGGTTATCAAAATAGCTGTGTGTTCATTTATTATTATTATTCAACATCAATTAACAAACTTCTACACCTTTGGGCTCTGCTTCATTATGATTACTTCTAACAGTAGTAGAGCAAAATTAAACTACCCTTCGCCATGAGTTTCTCTCCCAATCTGCATGAGCGGGTCATTGGCACAGTAAGACATCAATGTCCTGCACAAAAACTCTGAGTCAAACTGAGAATACTGTAACCTGAAGTCTTAGAACCATGCTCACGATTTCAAAACCCAAATATTTTTCAATTGAAAAGACATTCAAATGAGTTGTTAGTTACCCGTCAAAGACACTAGTGGGGCCGACAGATTCACAAGCTACAGCCAACTATCTAGACAGTAACACGACCAAGGTTAGGCACTGCAGATAATGGGCCGACTGAAACACTGCTTGGGACACTAGGTGCCTATAGGAATGTAAAAAGCTTACAATCAGTCCGCCTGTACGAGGATATTTGCCAGAGGAATCGTGACTGAAGTTCTCTTCCCTTAATCGTGGCCTGTTCTGTGGTATATCTTCATTCTCCACAGTTTATTTTTAACAAGGGGTGCCACTTTGTGCCAACTGCCATTCCAGGAAGTAACGGCAGCACTGAGAGCTACATGTTTATCTAATGATAAGATTCCACGACCCTTGCTCACAGAGGTCATGACATGGTGGGACTTGCAACATTACCAACAGCCTGAGGCTGATGATCCCATGACATTTTGATGTCTATTAGAGCATCTGCAGTAGTTTGTTTGCATGTGTTTTTAGCTTAATCTGGCTAAACCTAGTCACGTATCTGCATGCTAAAGAAAATGATTAAGGGTCCAAAAATGCTCGTGAATCACAGCAACTATAGTGATAGAAATCAGCTTGATTACAACCGTTCTGTATCTCGCCTTATTTGCTTGTTATTCTCCGTCTCATATCAGTGTAATCGTCTGGAGCCCCTGACCATTAGGTTTGCCATGTACTCACCCACTCTTTAACTCACATAACCTCTGCCCATTATTCCTCTTCATCAGAGGAAATAGTTATCAACTGAGCTGTGATTACTGGTTTAATATTCCTTTCCTTCCCATAAATATGTGAATTAGCTGTTCACTTGCCATTTATTTCTGTTTACCGATGCTCTGACCACATGTAGAGGCAGATATTATCACAGACCATCTTTAATGTGTCCTGACTGCATTTTAACCTGCTGTAAAAGGTATTAAGAGATCACAAAGAAAAGTGTGTCATACACATTATTACGCTTAGCCTTCAGGATGTTTAATAATGGCAGTAAACGCGTCAGTAAGACTAATGAAATACTAAAGTAAGGGGATCAAAGGAGACGTGAGGAATGCACTGGTATCCAAACACAGCATTCCACCTGCCTGATGGAGTGTGAGACCATGACAGAGAGGGAGGGAGGTCTGTGTGTTTCAGTGATTCCTGAGTGAGTGTGTGTTTGTATTATCAGTGACTGTTGTGGTGTATCTAATCTCTGCTGGCTGGCTTTGTAGTGCTGTCAGGGGCTCTTGTCCCAAAGGCACACTCTGCAACGTACGTGTGTGTGTGTGTGTGTGTGAGAGAGAGAGAGAGCCAGATGTAGGTCTCAGAGGGAGGCAAGCTGACAGAATTGGAGACACAACAATGCCTCTGCTCCTTATATGGAACTCGCGGTTCAGACTAAAACGAGCAGCATGGTCCACACTTTGATTAGTCTATCAAATTGTTACTCTTTTATCTAACTTCCTCCCTGTGGCTATATATGCACCTGTCATTTTTAAGTGTGATGCTGTTAGGTCTTAAAAGAGATATGATCTTGTGTATTTTCAGATGAAATATACACAATCTAGTGTGCAATTGTTATATAAGTAGTCTAAAGAATCAAGGTAAATACAAAAAGTGATAAAGACAAAGCAGTCTTTGAATCAGACCCACAAAATAACAATGAGAAGCACAATTCTACTAGTTTTTGTGTCATTTTCTAATTTTAATTTTGTTCATAGTTCGTCCATGTCTTTTCTGGTCAGAACGTATATCTCTTGTTTTCTCTTATTTCCTGCATGTCTTTGTCTCCGTTTTTCAAGAATTTGTCACAATGTGTCTGGCTGCAGCAAAGTCTGTTCAAACTATTTTGTCTATGTGGCTATTCTGGCATTTAGTGATCTATGTCTGTACCGTTTGTAACTATAATACTATTATTTATTTATTTTTAAACATTTTTGTCATTTCTCCATCCTAATTTATTTACTGTTCAAACTGTCAACAAAGACACATCACTCTGGCTCTGATAATTATGATTCACTGCAATGAATACCACACTAAAACAAATGGCAATGGGTATACAACTACACTTAATGTGCCTGTGCATATACTGTGCTCAAGAGGTGTTGAGACAACTGAAGGTATCAATAATGAATATGCATACATCAGAAGTGTGTCTTTGTGTGTGTATCTTTGTGTTATTCTCCTTACATCGCACATTGCGGTAAAGCAGGAAGGGGTGCTGGAGCTGGAAGTCCAAGTCTTTGGTGATTGGCTCCGTCAAGTTCTCCATGCTGAGTCTGTTCATTATGGTGAAACCGTGCCTGGGAGAAGCCAGTCTGAAATACAAAGAGGACACAGCACAGAAATAAGGGTGAAGAACCCAATGTATGCAAAAGTCAGTCAATCAAGTAATGTCCTGCCATATTGCCTATGATTTATTACACTGAAACAGTTGTTAAGTGATACAATATGAATAAAGCTGAAAAAAACAAATACTCAATTTAGCATGTTAACATTTTGGCTTGGTTGGTAAGACATACCAATATGTCTAAATTATTTTAAAAGAATTCCCAACCATACATTAAGAGTTGTACTTTAAGTAAAGTTAGTTTGGCATGGGACAGCTTAAGGCACAAACATGTCAGAGTCCAGCCTTACCTTGTGTAGATAAAAAGGGTGCCTTCCACCTCCGTCTTCTCCTAAAGAAACACATACAATAACAGAACAATTAGCAAAGGTATATAACATTGCCACTGGGGACAAGCACAATCCAATATTTTCAAATAGGAAAAACCCTCCCAAAAAAAAGTATGAACAAGACCAAGAAGCTGAATTTAAAATGATAGTCTTGGAGGAAGACAACAGTGAGAACAACTTCTTTAAAATACGTGCGCGGTGCTCGGAGGCAACGGTCATCTATACATACAATATGTGGCATAATATTCAAAGCAATCAAATAATAGAGGACTATACGTTTCAATTGTTGAGAGAGAATACCTCTTTAGACTCCCATCAACAACAGCTGGGGTTAACTTCGTAGTGTAACTTAAGTTGGGGCAAATCTGTGTCAGTGACAAAGCGCGCCTATCGGGGACGAAGCTAAGCTACGTTAGCATAGTAAGTGAAGTTAAGGCTTACCCACTCATTTGCCCTGTTGTTATAAGTATACAGGGCAACTTGACTGGCCACGTCCACAATGTCGTTGATGTACGGGTCCTGTCGCTGCAGAGCAGCCAGACTTATGTCCAGTCCTTTCGCGGTGAGACAGCTGCTGCTACCTGCAGAAGTCGCTGTCATTGTTCCCAATAGAGAAGTTAGCTCGCTACCTAGCTTCAGCGGCTAACGAGTCACAGCAAAACGAGATAAAAAGACAAACCGACAGCCAGGTAAACAAGTCAGTTAAATTGGTAACTGCGTAGTAGTCCGTTTGGTAACTTAATATGTGTACATTTTACATTTTAAAGAGTTCGCGAGTGCTGACTGCCATGAGTGAGTTTGTCAACGGCCATGTTTAGCCAGAGAGATTGTAAACAACCAGACAAGAGTAGTTGCGCAACACGGTTGGAGATTCCAGCCTTATAAGTCAAGTATGGAAAAGTCGATAGAGTATTACTGTTTGTCATCCGCAGGTATTTTCAGTTTTACTTTTCTCAAACAATTAATAATAATGTCAGGATAAAATTGTCAATACACCATGAGGTACAATGTAGTTTTACTTGTATTTAAAATAACTTTTCACAGATTAAATCAATACTTATATTGGATAGGTTAATTTAATTGTCATTGTGTTGGTTAGGGAGTATTTCTTTATTTCAGCTCTATTTATGTATTAACATGGATTGTATGGTCTACACTCCTCTGTGTTAGTGATATGATTTTGAACACTTTGTGTGTAGTAGACACATACAGTGTGTGGGTCTCTTAGTGTTGTAAGGAAAGCAAGATATCCTGTTTGATTCAGTTTTAATTTAAGTAAGCAGCTGATGTTTCTCTTTTGTCTTCCGCTCCTGTATATCTGGCTTCTGGGTAACATAAACACTGATGCTGACTGATGTCTCCCAATCCTCAGTTACATTTTCCTTAAAATGCACTAGGGGGCATCAAATGGATGGATAAAACACAGCTTGAATTGATTTGAAAGTCCAGACAAGAATGCATGTGTGTGAATATTTCTAAGTATCCCCCAAGCGTTGTGTCTCAATGACAGAGGCCATCCTATGAAAAAGCAGTTACACCATGCTACAAAAACGCCAAATAGAAACAAACACACAGCTTGTTTTTATTTGTGATGGGGTTATGCAATTGGTTTTCCAGTTATTTGTCAATGGGTGATACAGGAATGTGCACACAAGTAAATGATGTATCTTCTTTGGGGAGTGTAATTTAGTAAATCATTTATGAGCCCAGTTAAATAAACTTTGAGCAAAGTTTACAGTGGTGCAGTTGACATTTTCTCCTTCTGCAGTGGTTTCTGGTTGATATATTTTTCAAGTATCAGCTCCAGGGTTTCGGAAATTATTACTCAAGGACAGAATTGTAACTGATACAGGAGCACAACTTTCAGAGCTGTAAATTCTTAAAATCAATATCAGCCATTTCACACATTGAATGATGAATGACCTGACTGTGATTATGCATATTCAGTTCAACATATCATGTTCTGTTGCAAGGGTACTTGAGGGGAAATAGCCACCTTGAGTGGATAAACATTAGCCCCTTCATTCTGTTTTGCATTTTATAGCTGATCATTTCTCATATAATCATTCAGTCAATTTGTTTATTACTAAGAATTAGCAATATAGAGCCTTTAAAAGGGGCACTCCTCCTACCCGCTGCTGTGCACTATGATAGCTGTTTTTGTCATTTGATTTATATTGTCACAGAAATGTACAACAGCTGGTGTGCATCCATCCACAGGCATGTCAGAGTGTCCTTGAGAAAAAAACAATGACCAACCAACTGCTCACTTTAAGCAGCACTGGATGAAAACATCTGTTTTAAGAGAATAACATAATTTATCCTCTTATGAAGCCTTTCCAGGTCGGAATGACATGTCTGTCTTGCCATTAACTTAAATATTGTTGCCTTTCCATTATATATGCGCCTGTTTGTCTTTAGCAAGGATTTCTTTTCATCCACTTTGTCAGGCTGATTGTGAACTGTTGTGCGTTTCAAGGTATATAAATGTATTACTCAGGGTGGTATCCTTTAGTCATCGGGTGCATGTTTGTCAACGATGAGGCTAATGGCTTTTACCATTCATTGAAGATCGAGTACTCAACTTGGTGGGGATAGACTCGGGGATGCTGATGATTGGCTCACAGGCAGAAAGGATGATGAGCTATAGCCAAAAGGCTGCTTGTTGAAATTCACCAAGTGAAGGATATGCATTGTTCTCACCTCTCTTATTTCCACTCCTTTTCTCGAATTCCACTTCAATTTCTTAGATTATGGGGAAATGTTAAAGAGATTCTCTAAATCAATCCTAATTTGTTTTTCTTTTCAAGCCCCACAGCTTACTATTTATAATGAATAGTGCAATTGCTAATTTTCCAAACTTTACATTTTGCATAACCAAATCATGAACTAGGATTAGATGCAGAAAATATTTTTCTCAGCTGGTGAAAAAATGTGATCTACAACTTTGGTAATGTTTCGAATTGTTTAAAGCAGTGTTGCATTTCATTTTATCCCTCTATATTTTAATTGCTTATTAATTTTGACGAAAGAGAGATATTATGTAAATGCAAAAGAAAAAAATTGTCCAGAAATAACTTATTAAAAGCAACATTTAAATATTTCTTTGAGGTCTCTATTTGAGTGTGGACCCCAAGAGAAAGCGTCATCTTCATATGAAGTGTGTGAATCTATCAGAATTTGATTTACTTGATAAAAATCTCCAACCTGAATCTCACATTGCACAGCTGTCAGTTGTCATGAGGGGATTTTCCTTTGACTGGCCATCAGATCGTTGGTTTCCCACATGAAATACCAGCGTTTGAGTGTTTCCCTTACCAGAGATTCCCAGAGACCAACCGAGCTTCAGACTCAAACACGCTCACACATATACAAAGGGGGTCGGGAACTACAAATATAGAACAGTCATAAATAGAATAGATATTCCATGTGCAGGCTGAATTACAGAGCACAGTTGTGTATGTGAGTCTGTGTGTTTGTGTGTCCCCTGGGCACAAGTGTTTGTTCCCACGACCTGCCCTCCATCCGTTCTTCCGTCTTCGCTTCCACTCACTGGCCAGTGTAATCAAACAGAGGCGGCTTTGGCAGGAAAGTGAAAGGGAGAATCAGACCACCATTAAGAAAGTCAATGTCCGTCTGTCTCTATCGTCACAGGGCTGATCAGTCAGACGTCTGCAGCACTGGAAAGGAACTAAGTACATTTTCTCAATTACACAACCTGAGCACAATGTTTGCTTGAGGATTTACAGTTTCTGCTGCGTTATACTTCCACTTTACCTACTTTCTTTTTACTCCAGTTCATTTCTGACAGCCATAAAGTTATAGCTACCAGTGGTTCCCAATCTGTAGGGCATTACAAAAAAGCTGTGTCTAGATTGGGCACTTTGTCATGTTTATGTCTATGATATGTTAGCAGGCGTTTCCCTGCTAAACCTCCCAGATGGTTTTTATTTCAATAATAGCATGAGGCCCAAATTTAAAAGTATCCAATATTTCACAAAAAAAGATGATTATAAAGAGTCCAACAAATTAAGTAAGTCTGTTGCTGAACGTATTATTTCCTACCCCATTTGTCATCTCCCAACACATCAGATTTTAAGTAGTTAACACTTTAGCTTTAATGTACGCATCAATTCACCAGTAGTAACACTTTAATTCTGTATTATATAGTGACATGCCAGTCACAAGAGCACAATTACTTACTAACTGCTTCTTTTCCTAACAAGAAACATTCAGTTTGTGCAACAAACAATTCAGAGAATGTTTCCATTCATTCATCAGAGCAGGTATTCAACAATCACTCCAAGTACACAGTATATTAACATAACATCTGCCTCACACAACACTGTATGTTGTTCAGAAATAGACAATTAATCTCTCAAATGACATCAATAGAATCATTTATGCTGTCTCCCTGTCTTTACTATGTCTGCAGTGACACATGTAGACAAAAAGCTTTATTCTATTACAGGATGGTGGGTGGTGATTTTGTGCTATGGCACTGAACAAATGAATACAGGCTGGGTTGAGTCATCAGATTCACCTCCTGATTATAGCCCGCAGTGAGATTGACATGAGGCCTGCACATTGTGAAGTTCGTATTCAGTGTCAAATACAATCACATGGGATGGCCAGTACCATAATTAGAATCTGAAAATGCTGCTTAGCAGGCTTCAACACATCCTGATTTATTGAGCACAATGATTCTGTTTTGTGAGGCATTGTCATTTACACATCTGACATCTAAAAATCATCTTTTAATACAAAGTCTTGTGAGAATATCCTCTAAAGAACAGGAGCTGCTTTTCAAAATAAGATCAAGAGCCTTCTGAAGACAGACTAAATTATGGAAAAAAATGCTTTCTTATCTTTTATATCAAACTGCCTGTGCAGAGCTTTTAGGAAAACAGCTCCATTTAAGTATAGCGACATGTATAGCGACATATATTTGTGTGAGCAGCTTTATCCACAGGCCTCAGTAGGAGCTATAGAGTCGAGCTGACCCTGTGTCCTCAAAGCATTGTTCTAGAGCTATTTAGTTAAGAGCTGATGTTGTTTACTTTGTTTGACGTTTGACTCCCAAAATGAGCTTCATTTCATTGTTGTGTTCCCCAAGAAAATGGTCCCATGTCTCCAGAAAATGACTTTGTGTGCTCGAGGGGCCCGGGCAAATTTATTCCTGGTCATTGAGAATGATGTTGAAACAAACTTCACTGCCCTGAGGGAAAAAAGAAACATAATTGAATTCTAAAAATAATTGTATTATCCTCTAGATAAAAACGTTCTCGTTCAGTTTTTGTGCACTGACCTCCCTGAACCCATCTTCTTCATGATATTTGAGTCTGTATTTACACGGCATCCAAAGATCTGAAAGTCAGCTTCCTTGTGGTTTCTCTCTGTTTAAGGGAGCCATGGTATGACAAAATCAGAGCTTGAGTCATAAAAGAGTTGAAAAACCAGATCTTTAGTGTGTGTAAACACGGCCTTGGCCAAAGAAAAGAACGTGGCTGAAGCAGTCCAGATGTGTTGGGACTATGGGGCAAATCAGATAGGTACAACATCTCCCATCTCTGTTTCCTCCTGCAGACATTGCTATGGATCATTATCCGCCTTCTACAGTTTTCTCTCTCTTTCTCTCTCTCTCTCTCTCACGCACACACGTGCACACTTCATCAACATCATCATCTTTGTCTTCATCATCAACATCATCATCATCTGGATACCAGCCGCTGGTTGTTCACTGTTGCCTATACAGTCTCCCTCCCTCCTTATTTCTCTCTGGGACACACACACACACACACACACACACACACACACACACACACACACACACACACACACACACACACACACACACACACACACACACACATCTGGAAACAGTCAAAGCGTCTACATGCACGGGGAGGGGGGCTACCTCTCTCTCTCTCTCTCTCTCTCACTCTCGGTATCACTGCAGAGCTGAGCTGCAGAGGCAGCAGAGGCAGAGAGAAGACAGAGCTCCAACTCCCGATCAGTGAGACACAGACAGACAGACAGGCAAGCAGGCGGGCAGACAGACAGGTACACAGACTGACAGACAGATACACCGCCGACCCACCATGGACTGGATCAGGACAGAGAGACCGGTCTCCGGATGAGACAGGACGGCCTGGCTTCTGTTTTTTGGGGGGACTCTGCTATAGATACGTGGAATAACCGACAACCTATTGGGAGATTTAACCCCGTGCTACCCGTGATGGAATATTTACACTCTTCTCATTTTCTAAATTGTCTCCTCTTCTCTTCCTCCTCCTTCTCCTTCTCCTCCTCCACCACCACCTCCACCTCCTCTTCTTCATCCTCTCACAATTTGACATGCTGCTGAAGATGCGCACGAATGCGTCTTTTGCGCACTTCCATTGCGACCGTCACTGACAGCGCCCGTGCTTGGTAACCTTTTGAAACCTTTCTTTTTTTAAGTCAACGGGGAAGAGGAGAGAACGAAAGAGAGAGGGAGAGAGGGCGAACGAGGTGTGAATTGAATTGAACGCGGTGCTGGTCTCATGTTTCTCGCCTAGGGCCCGGATGTACCGAGAGATGCACCGGTGCGTTTTCCCAACCGGTTCCGCCGAAAGATCCTTCTTTTTTCTCGCTTTCACCTCCATCATGGGGATTAGGTAATATTCACTCCATCCGAAGACACCCTCCCCATAAACAAAAATAACGGAATACCCAAGACTGTCCGTGTCAGACAGTTCCTTCTTCTTTTTCCCCTTTTTAATTTCTTTATTTTTGGGGGCTGTTTTTCCTCCGCCTCTCCAGCTTTTCTTGCCCTCTCCCTCTTCCATTCACCTATAGGGATAACGCCGGACTACATTTATGGTAAATGAAAGCAAAAACATGTACATCCCGGAGGACACCCTTGAGAACCATCAAGGTATGTGGTGTCTTTTTTATATTTAAAACTGGCAAACATCTTGTAAGTGTGCCTAGGAGAGGGGAGGGAGTGAGAGAAGGAGGGAGGGAGGGAGGGAGTAAGAGAGGTATGATGGTCTCGAAATGGGGATGTGATGGGGAAAGAGGAGGTGGAGAGAGAGGGGAGGTGGAGGGGGAACAGGAGAGGGGTGTTCGCTCTCTCCTTGTTTTCAACAGATGGACAGATGCAGTTCCCTTTCCTCCACTTTCCCTCTGTGTGCAGTTTGTGCAGCAAGTGAACTTAACAATCACGCAACAGGGCTGCAGGTAGCCGCGGACAGATATGATGAGGCCTTTTTTTGGTTTAGTCCACACTTGTTGGTTTGACAGGCCTGTCCGTCGAGGAAACTGTGACATAATGGGTGGGCAGTGGTCACCTTTAGCCAACAGGCAGTTGTAGGCGGGGGACGTTATTGTTTTGGACACGTTTGGAGATCTGGCAGATCGTGCCTCCCCAAGGCTCTCCGTTTTGGGAATAACCAAACTGCACATACACATACGTGTTGTTGGCAATATGTCAGAAAATTAACACACACACACACACACACACACACACACACACACACACACACACACACACACACTGGTCGTTGAGGAGCTGGGAATTGAGCAGCGCCCACCGATACGCGCACTCGATCACCGCCGATCCTCCCTTCTTCAATAATCAATATTCGTATTCGTCACGTTTCAATCCAAGTTTGCATCAAGTCCGCAGGACTCCTGAATAGCGGCGCGCGAGATAAAATCGCCTCGAGATGACAGGTGGCAGTAGGAGGGCCTGCAGGACTTATTTGCCTGCTCAGAATTGGGTTGATGGGGTGCTATTTCGGCGGAAAGCAGCGGAGCACAGTCGGTTGGTCCGCACAAGACACGACTGAAGTTCAGCACGACGACTTTGTTCAGTGTTTAACAAGCAACACATGTGAAGCGAGTGAGTCGAAATCCAGGGCTGTGGTTTGTTTGACGGCGAGGAAAGGGTCTGTTTGCATTGCGCAGTATTACGCGTCGCTCCTTCCACCCACGTTGCAGAGAGCAAAGCCCAGCAACGCATTGCTTTATGGCCGGCCGGACCTCGTAATTCAGCAACGGGCTCATTTATCAGATCACCAATTTCGTCGTCATGACCATCATCGTTGTCGTCGTCGTCGCCCTGGTCCACCGCTTCCATCACAACCACATACCTCTCTGCCTTGGCGACAGGTTCCATAGCAACAGGGGATGAGGAATGGGGTGGCGGTGTGTGTGTGTGTGTGTGTGTGTGTGTGTGTGTGTGCGTGTGTGTGTGTGTATGTGTGTGTGCATCTGTGTCGCAGCGAGGCACATTCACCAACAGTTTGTTCCGAGGAGCAACTCATCTTCCCTTGAATGTAACCTGCAGAAGCTGCAATCGTGTTCACATAGTTTGATGATAGGCAGAATAAACACAATGGCATCCTCGTGAAGGGCAGGTGTGTGTGTGTGTGTGGAACAGATCCCATTCACCTTGATTGCCATGATGTCATCTTAATCTTATCAAAAAGGTGCATTTTAGTCCAAGTTGTCCAAAGAAGTTATGGATATTATCAGCATCACCATTTGCATATAAAGTAGAATAACTTGAGGAATCAAGTAGATCTTTATGGATGATATTACCTTTTTCAGGAAAGCATTCAATTATTTTCAAGATTTGGTGGCCCTATGATGCAATTAGATGATCAGTGCCAAGCTAGCAAGCTTTATTGTGTGTGACTGGTTATTAATGCCATCCAAAAGTATAATACATGAATTCAAATGTCACAGCAGAAGGCATTTCAGCATCAGTGTGAGTTTACAGCACAGGGTGCAAAAGAGCAACGCATTAGATCAGGCTTGTGAATGCACAGTGTTTGTGTCATCTGTTGACTGGAGGTACAACCCTGACTGGTGACTTGCCTGTTCAGGTCGAAGTGAAACAACCCCAGACTTCTCCAGATCAGCAGAACTGAATAGATTTACCGTATTTGTGTCATGTCTCTAAGCTTTTCAACTGCTTATCCGTGTAATTCTAGTATGTGGGGACATTTATACCAAATGTATCTCAGGCTGAAGTCTACCTGGGTGGTGGTTTCAGCACCATGGACAGTTCATTCTCCTATTTGTCTATTGACAGCTACATGACAGCTATTGAAGCGTTGCAAAGACAAGACATTGAGGTATCACTGTTGGTGTCCTGCTTTGCTCTAGTAATCGTTTTGTCACAGCCTTGTTAGTTTAGTTCATTCAATAGACATCAGAGTAGCATTAGAATTGTAACATCCATTTATGCACAAAGGACCAGATTCACTGTGTCTAGTGTTTGTAGAGAAACACCTGTCCACATAGATTGATTATGTTACATTGAACGTTGGTATTCCTTTTCCTTTTATTTGTTAAGAGCAGTAGTGAGGGGGAGTAGGGAGGTGGATGCACTTTATGAGTTTCCCACAGATGAAAGATGACAGCACTCTGGGTCAGTGTAGTTATTAGAGAGACCATCCTTTGACCAAAAATATCAGCAGCCCATCATTTAAACTCAAACCCACAGTGTGTACGTAGACGATGAGGACCAACTCCTTAGACGCTGGCCTGTAGCCGACCCTGACCTCTCTTCTCCGTCAATGGAGGCGGAAGAAAAGACAAATTTGTCCTTGAGGGATTCAGTGACACCAAGTCCTGCCTACAAAGAAAACACAGAGCAGAAGTTATCGTACATTCTGAGGCTTTTTGTTACACTTCCTGATACCGGATGCCAGCTTTGTATTTGGTATTAGATTTTTCTCTCCGTTATTGTTTAGCTTCCATCTTTACATCCACTCTGTAATTCAAACAGACTCGGTGTCACACATTGAATACACTGAATGCTCATGTTCGCTGAATGCACCAATTATGCATCCATACAAAATCAAACGTTTTACAAATGAATAACTGTGGCTGTGTCTTTAAGACGCACAAACCCGAATCACAGGCTCGCCATTAAATACTGCACACGATTAGCTGGAACAAATGCACACCTGTGGCATCTCATGTCATTGAATGTAGAGCAGGGCCATTATTTGGAACGCACACACACACACACACACACCACTCATTACAGCAGCAGTTTACAGCAGCGTAATCAGTGAGTTGATTTTCCCTGTGGGCATTGTGCCAGAAGCATGATACCTCCGTTAGGGATATTAATTGGTTTCCGATGGTTACCCCGGGGTGCTGGCCACCTGCCAAATCACCTCACACTAATGATTCGACTTGATATGCTCTGTGATTCCATTGAAGTCACCTCAAAAGACATGTTGCAACCGCCACTGATGTGTCCGCTTCATATGCAGCGTCTCACATTGAGCTCATGTAATGTGCCACTTCATGTGTCTGGAGATCACACGCGTGCATAAGCAACTTTTCAAGAGCATATAAAAATATATATTAAGGACTCAGTTTTGTTAGATCCATTCAAAAGATTATTATAACTGAGAATCCATTTGATTTAATATATATATATATATATATATATTGTGAAATAACAAAGACAACAACTAACTAATTTATTTTAAAAAAGAAGTTGAAAGAAAGAGGAACGGCGCATTGGGAAACCTCGGTCGGAGGTTTTCTTTGAAAACTATGAAAAAAAACGTCATTCATGTCTGGTCTGTATAACATTAAGAGCTATTTTTGCACAATAACTCTACTAATGTTATAACCAAATGTTATCTTCAGTGACATGTCCTTTCTTCAAGACCCCACGGTTTAATGAAACAATTGAGAACCCTGACCAGATCCAGCAACACTTTTAAGATGGACATTTTGTTCGGTGAACACAAACAAATAAAGAACCCACCTTGTCTGTGTGTTGCAGTCAAACATGACCCATTTTGATCAAACAACATCCCCCCTTTACCCCCGCCCTCACTCGCCATACAAACTCCAGCCAGTTGAATGAGCTCTTGCATTCACACACAAGGAAGCGTACATACATTGGCGCGTACATACATGTCTGTCCATTCCTGTGAGCCTTTGGTTGTGTCAGTAATAGAGACACCGTGTCTCTTTGCAGTGATTGTTCCTCTCCCCGGTTTACACAGAACATTATCACCTTTAATAATTCAGTGCTGAGGGAGAACTGTTGCATGTGTGTTTTAAATTTCATGCTCTTTTTCACCTTCTTCTTTCGAATTCATTCAACCGCAGTTTGCTGACCACTGAGCTGCTTTAACAGAGGGATAGACAGGAATTATTAATTTAGTAGTTGTTTTATTCAAGTGATATGGTTATTCGGTTTCACTTTACTCCTGCTTGCTGGCTTTGGCCCGCTACTGTTGTCTCACCGCTCTTATCAGTGTCATCTTCAGCAGAAGCATGCAAAAGCTTGACAAACCCTCTCTTGTGAAATAATGTATTGTTTAACTCCTTCTGAAATATAAAAAAGACCTCTCTGAGAGATATAGAAGGAAAACAATCTGTGTCTTGCACCGTCAGTTAATCTGGCTTTGCGCTCCACATGTACAGGGTAAGGGTAAAGTCGCCACTGTATGTGTGTTTAAAGACGTGTTAGTCACAGCCAGGGTGTAGCAGCTGTAACAGAGGATGTAATGAGCGATTAAAGGCCAATAAGCATTAAAGAAGTTCATATTGGGTCCCCGGAGTGTGTCGTGGCTTTGCTTTAACCATGGGACTCAACAACAGCTGCTCTTTAACATGAAACACCATCTGAGAGACAAATACGACACATGAAAGGAAGAAAAAAGGGCAGGGGAGGTGCTGATCGACGGAGAAAAAATAGAACAGAATGACAGATTGCATTAAAAGATATTAAGGAAGAAAGGTAGAGAGAGGAGAGGAAACAAAGTGTGGTTTGGAGATGGAAAAGAGGGACGGAGCAGAAAGACAGGCTGGAGAGGAAACACAGGGACCAGAAAGGAGCAAATGAGGCAACCAATGGGGAGAATGGAGGGAACTGTAAGAGAGAGGAATAAAGGGATGAAATGAGCGAGAGTCAGAGGGATAGCCAGAGAAGTGAGGGAGCTCAGGCGGAGGAGGAGAAGGGGGGAGGATTATCCATGACTCTGTCTTGCTTAAGCCTCTGGTTGCGTATTGGAAATCTATCCAGAGGCTGTCCTCTGCTCTTAGTGCTATCGGGCCTCAGTCTTCATTTCTGGTGGGACAATACGCCAACACCGGGCGTGTGTGTGTGTGTGTGTGTGAGAGAGAAAGAGTGAGTATGCAGTTGCAATTGGCCGCCTGCCCATATGCATTGTACCTGCTTGGCTGCATCTGTCTGCCTCTCTCTCACGGGCTCTGTGAGTGTGTGTGTGTGTGTGTGTGTGTGTGTGTGTGTGTGTGTGTGTGTGTTGAAAAGGTAGGACACATGAGCACATGTCCAAACTGAGCGGAAATTGGACACACTCACCCTCCTAGTCTATTGATCTGAAGCCACCAGTGGAAATAATGACTCCAGACCTGTAGCATCCTCTTTTATACTCCCTCCCTCCCTTCCTCTCTCTACCGCATACTCTCACTCTCTTTTTTCTGCATAGTCTCATCGTTCACCCTAAGTAACCCGTACATCGTATGTAGCTGTTTGAAATTAATATTTAAGTGCTAAAGGGCCTTAAAATCCTCTGAAGATCATTGCTGAAAAAGTATGTTGAGGGTAGACTCCTCAAATTAATTTTGCAGGATTTTTCCGCTTGGATGCAAGGGCATAGTTTTCATCCTATTTTACAATCTCGGTTTGATTTACTCGCTAAATATCTCTCTCAACAGCGCCGTCTTACCGTCCAGCAGCCATTATCCAGATGAGTTTTGTTTTGATAAAAATATTGGTATCTACTGTAGCTCGTCTTCAATCACTACCATGAGCTCACTGCGATAAGCTTTATGAGCAGGAATGATTGGGCTTTTCCGCCCTGGGTTTCACCTCTCAGGCTAAGAATATTACACAACATCTTCTTTCAGGGTTTTATTCTGATTGTACTGTCCTCAGTTCCCACTTGGGTATCTTGGGTACCAAACCTGTTAAATATTTCAGCCTTACATGTTGTTTACATGTGTCACGTGAACCTTGTGAAGTTCTCCATGAGTGTTTAGAGTCTGCCTCCTATTTATTCCGTGACATTAAAAAGATGCTACACAGAACAAACAATTCAACAATTGTGTCTCTGTGCGTGTGTATGTTTACTCGTGTTACAGGAGAAGCTGAGAGATGGAAGCAGCCTATATTATTCATGGGCAGCCATGCATTTCCTCTCTCCCGTCTGTCCTTCTTTCTCTGGTCCTTTATCCGTCTCTCCCTGTAGATAATTTGCTTTGATTTCTCTCTCTTTTCCCTCTCTCACTCACTCAGCCAAACATTCAGGGTTAGTTCATTTCAGTGAGACCACATTTCCTTTCTTCTATGAATTAATCAGTCCATCTGCCTGCCTTTACAGTAACACTCTCAAGCATTCGAAGTAATCTAACCACAGAAAAGCATGATAGAAAACATAATTTAATGTCCCAACGGGGGATGCAGACTGTAAGCTCAACACAGAGAGCACCGCAGAACACAAAGTGGACAACCCACAACTCCATTACTTACAAGAACAACTTGCGTAGGGCTCTAAATACAGAATAAAAGGTGTGTAGGCAATATAAGTGCCAGGGATGTGTTTGATAATGGGTACAAGTAAATATAGGTTTAAAGCCTTATATAAACACACTGTTTCTTGTGTTTGTATGTGAAGAGCTCAACCATGTGAGCTCGATACTATAAAATGCTCTCCGTGATTTCTCTGTGTTTTGTATCTTTGTCAACAAACTAGGGTTAGGGTCACATTGGTACTTGTGTAAGTGGTGATGGTTTTGTTTTTGAGGTTATGCGGCTCAGGTGCAGTTTGAGTAAATGTAGCCATTTTCATGAACCAGTGCCTCCTGTTCAAAAGTTGCTATTCAAATCTGATTAAAAAGCATTATAAGAGTTCTTTGGCCTTTTATTTTGACAGTAAACACAACATAGAAAAACCTAGAGGCACCAAAGGTGTTTGTGACTTGCTGTTACAAGAGCATTCTGATGATTTACTTAACTAAATGAGTGCAGGGAAATTAAGAATGTCATACATTAAATCATTATAATAGCGTAATAATGTAGGGATACAGTAATGATGGCCGCAGTCTAGGTGGGTGATCCCCTTTGGGGCAAAGATAAAAGACTTTAGATAATTTAGAGAGGAAGAGAAGTTATGCATCATTCCTTGGCTTCACTTTAAGAGAGTGCGTATGTTGCAGCTGCACAGAGTTTTCCATCTGATGACTTAATCTAATCTTAATTTGATGAGCGTGAATAGTGACACAGGACCGACAGAGGGGATAACATGCAACAGAGATGTTTTAAGCGTGCAGCGCCACAAAGTTGCTCTGTGAATCAACTGTCTGCCTGAGACGCATCAGTGTAGTATTGAAGGCACTCAGCAAGCTTGACACGTGTCATTGTGTAAGTCATTCGTCACTCAGGTGTTCCTTCATAAAAGAAGCACTTTGACTCTATTGAAACCACCTGACAATGCAACTCACAGATGCTTTCAGTGTTTGCCAACTAAGACCTTCAAGGAACAGGTGTTTTTATATTTTTCCTGACTTCCAGACTTCTTCATTCAATTAGCTGACAGATGCTGCCAATGTGCTCCAGATTCGTATTCTATTACACTTAAGATTGAATGGCATGATTTTTTAATCAAAAATAGACGTTTGTCACATTGTATTGCAGTTGTTAGTGCAAATCCATTTACTTGGCATAAATAAATGCAGACATGATGGATTATACAACTCAAATGAGTTTCAAGAGTCTTCAAATTGATTTTCTTCCTAAGTGGTGAATGAAAGTTCATCACTTTGTCCATCTGAGCTCCTCCCAATTCAAACAAGTGAGGACAATCTCTCATGTGAAATAACCAAAACTGACCCATTTATGTACAATAAGACGTAATTGCTTCTAGCGAAAAGATGGTTTAGGAAATTGGTATTTAGGGCCTCTAATGTATTATAAGATGTACATGATTTCCAACAAACGGGCTAAAACACATCTCTTCTTATTTATTTTTCATGAGGCTAATTTAAGATTGTGAAGAGGTAGAGAGCAAGAGAGAGGGGAAAGAAAGAGTGAAATGGATTCAGAAGAAAAGGACGAGAGCAAACATAGCGGGGGAGGAATGTTAGTCACCTTCAGGCTCTCGGCGGGATACCGACTTCTTTACCACAGGGAAGGTGTGTGTGTGTGTGTGTGTGTGTGTGCGTCTGTGTTTTTGTACTAAACACTGACCTGTGTCTTTAAGAGGAAATTAATCCGAACAAAGTCGCTCTTACCTATCCATCAGCTAATTGAAAGCAGAACATTAGAGTTGAAATCATGTCGCTCCAAGTGTGTCTTCTTCCTAATTGAAGAACCATAAATGATTCTATTTCATGAAGAGCAGAAGTGTTTTACAGTGCCATTAGTGCATATATTTTTAGCCTCGATGTCCCATTAGAGAATGAGGGGTTTTGTCAAATTGAAGAAATGGAATAAAGTCTCTTATTCCCAACAAGCTGCTACTGATTGTACATAACATGCAAATGGTTTGAAGTCTGGTGCAACGTATGTCTTTTTAGCAGCTTGTATTTGTAGATGTAAAATTGTTTTGCTTTCTCTGTGGGAGGGCGCGTCACACCAAGCTCCCTAAAGAAAGCGTGCCGTAAGTGTTCCCTTGCTTACTAGTAGGTGCACATACATCTCTCTATCTTGCTTCTGCTTATTTTGGCACTTTCTTCTCACAGGAAGTGAGGTTTGAGGCACAAAGGATGTACAGTCATGCGTTTCTGTCGGGCTCTCAGTTCCAGCAGTCTTGTTAGTCGGTCCTCTAGTGGGTTTGTCATGGATGGATAGCTGCACTACAGAGAAGGTGGTCTGTCGCCATGGGCCTACACACACAAGCACACACACACACACACACACACACACACACACACACACACACACACACACACACAAACACTGCCGTGAGCATCTCCCTGCTGGGTGACAGCACCCAGGCAAGATAGATTAAACTAAGAGTGTTGCGTCTCTGTGTGTTTGTGTGTGTGTGTGTGTGTGTGTGCGTATGTGTGTGTGTGTGTGTGTGTTTCTGCCTCTGGGTGTGTGTGGATGTGCATTTTTTTGGGGCACTTTCTTCTGTGTGTGTGTCTGGGGCTGATAGCTGTCAAATCGCTTCTTGCAGCTAAGCATCATGGGTAACAAAAGCCTGTTGTGTAGCCTGGGGCTTCAAGCACTTTCTGTTACTTTTCTTAGTACGGACGCAGACAGGAAAAGGTTAAGAAACAATTCAGCATGAGAGAAGGAGGGGCAGTTGGTCTAAAGATCACATCTTTTTAGACTAACCTTGTTGCCAACCCTGTTATTTTTTATATTTCCAGCGTATGATTCTGCATTTAATTTACAGTATGGAAAGGTTAGGAAAAGATCATGTTTATAGTTAATAAAAGCAAACATTAATTGTCTGTTACAGGACACCAGCACATTACGCGACTTCCTTGGCCTTACTTTGCACCTTGTACATGAAGAGCAATCTCAAACAGATAACGCTCTGGGGACGAGCGGTTATATTTCTGCGTTTACGAGCTAATTTAAAACCAATAAAAATCATTGTCCAACGAGAGCCAGTGGGTTCCCAGATTGCATTTCACCTTATGCGTTCCGCCTCTTTTACTCCAGACAGACTGTTTACCTGTATTCAACTAAAGCCTGCTCTAGCGTGAATGGTCACTACTCAGAAACCGAAACCAAAATCTTGTGAACGCAAAATGGGGTCATATAGATTACATATAGGGCACCTGCATTGCCATTGATGTTGGGCTGCTGCAGGTGTGCGCTGATCGGTACAAATGAAAAATAGATGTTTCCATTTATAGCAGGGCTGTGTCAGACATGGAAGCAGAAGTAGTCGTGCCCAGGGGGCCTCAGGAACATGCACTTGATGTTCATCTTGCAGGTCTCTGTATCTCATGACAGGCCGCTGAATGCTCAGCATCGGGAAATAATACATTTTTTAATTAACACTATAATTTAAAGGGGTTGATCCAAACTCTCTGTCTCTGGCTTTTTGTTAAAGTATAACCCTGATGACATCATCGTTGGTATTTGAAGTCCCTCTAGAGACCTTGTGGTTTCAAAGTCTACGTTCTGAGTATGTGCTGGCATATGGTTCTCCAATAAAGACAACATAAATAAATATCAGAGGGGGATGTGACCTGTCATTACATTGGTCACCGCATTGAGTACATCTATGGAACGAGCACCATCAAGGTAGCTTTGAAAACACGAACACTGAGTTTATGATCCTTCATCTCTCCGACCCTTTTATCGGTTCAGCCTTGCTCTGTTTCTTTATTTCAGTCCGCTACGTCTGCATTTCTGTTGCGCTCTTCCGTTCTTTTCATCGGTCGTCACCATAGCGACCGGTGCTGGACTCGAGAGGATGAAACTAAGGTTATAAGGCCAGTCTTCAACAAATCTGTCTGTAGTCCTGTCTCTTCCCCTCTTCTTTTACACTCCATTGGTCCTTTCATCACTCTTCTCTTTCTCTCGCTTTCTACTTTCATATCTCTGACTCTTTCCTCCTAAAATATTTGCCAGTTCTGTGTGTATTCTCTCTTTCCTTTCCTTCCCTGTCTCTCTTCTTTACATCCCTCTATTCTTATTAAGACAAGGTATGAAATGACCCAACTATATAGGCCATCAGAGTGTCCTTGATTGTCTATGTGTGCAAAAGAGTGTGTGTCCTGCTATCCCATCTATCTAGGCCAGTCTTGATGTGTGTGCTCCACGGACCACTTCCCCACAGACCACATTGTATGTGTGTGTGTGTGTGTGTGTGTGTGTGTGTGAGGGTCGGGAGAGAAAGTGTGTATATCTGTATGGAGCAGTCCACTTCCCAAAAGACCAGACTCACTTTCACACTCTGGAGTCATAATGGCTAAAACAGGCTTGTTACAGGACTGTGTGTGTGTGTGTGTGTGTCCACCTTCAGAGCTGTGTCTGTAACCAGCTCCAGAAAGAGGAGGGGGATTTAAATGGCTGATTTAACCCTTGGGGGAAGCTTTTGTGTGACTTTTTGTGGGTCTAGGATGTCATTGTCTGTCTGTACAAAAAATCTGATAGATTACCAAGAAAATTCATGTTTTCTGGAAGAAAAAGTGATCAATTGACTTTTCCGCTCGTGCCACCATGAGGCTGATACTTGTGGTTTTGAGTGAAATATCTGGATTCATTGACATGATATTTACTTCAGATATTCAACGTCCTGAAAGAAAACGCTCTCTTTCTGTAATCAATACTTTGCCATATGGCCAAATCCCTGCAAAACTAATTCCCATCGCCCTCAACTGTATTATGTGTTGAGTGCTAATTAGCATACTAACATTCTAAACAAATTAAAAAGAGAAAATATCAACTGGTAAACATCAATATGTTAGCGTTGGCATTGATAGAATGTTCATATTATAATTTTAGGATTTAGCTCAAATCCCTTCTGAGTCTCAGCACAGACCTCAAAGCCCCGCTAGCGTGGCTGTAAACCCGTAGTCTTGTTGTGTGTGTGTGTGTGTGTGTGTGTGTGTGTGTGTGTGTGTGTGTGGTTAATTAAAACATATACCTTTTCATCTGTTTTTGTATGAACCCATATGGTTGTTGCACATTGACTATTCATGTATTTCAGCCTCTCAATCAGAAGCGTACGCTCAGATCCGCCTTCATGTCGGCCTTCCTCCTCTTACACAATGTGTCCTGCATGTGTGCGTCTGTGGTTTCCACCAAAGTCACCCAGTGTGGAAATGAGTGAGTGATCACACACTCCGTTTCAGCCGGCTGACGGGAGATAGCGGGCATGGTGGTAGTTCAGATGTAACTGTGGCTATTCGTCTTTCTCTCTGCGCTCTTCCTCTTTATTCCCCTTTGCTCCTCATCACTCCCTTTTTTTTCATCTTCTCCTCACATCTGTGATTTGTATTCTCGATCGATATGTCTGAAAGAGAGAGCGAGAGAGAGGGGAGATGATAGGTTTTTTTGGGGATTGGCTTGGCGCCTGTAGTGATGTCATCAGAACAGGAGGCGCGACATCGTCTGTTGTCATGTCAACCAAAAAGAGATTGAACATGCTCACAAGGGGAGAGCCAGATTAAAGGACGGGATGGAGGGATGGAGGGATGGAGGGATGGGGAAGAGACATAATCGCAGTCCATGTGTAACACGTTGGGATTTCAATAGTCTCGTTATGGTTTCACACGTGAAACTCGGACGCACCTCGATGTTCATGTTTTCAGCCGGGGACATTGTAAGATGTCATCGCCGGTTGATGATTAATGACGTTACCTCAAACGTGGCACAGGGGTAACCATGGCGATACCACATTAAACAAACACTGTTCTCCGACACGGTGCGGAGAGAGAGAGAGAGAGAAAAGGGGGGAAAAGAGGATGAGGAGGAGGAAGATCCATTGTGATTGTTGTAATGTCCTGACGGCGGAGGCCAGAATACAGCTCAGACCTTTAAAGGGTCACCTCACTCAAAGATAATGAAGTGCCGCCATGTCAGGAAATAATGACATAACCGCTTTTCTGTTCGTTTCATGGTCACACGCGTATCGAGGGATTCGATATCCTTCGGTTTCTAAAAGCTGCTATAAAACCCACATGTGATTCGAAACAATTTCCTTGATCCTGATTTTCCTCTGACCCCTTTATCTGCTCGCCATCCATTTGATCACCTCCCCTCCCTCTGTCTGCTCGTCTGTGGTTAGCAGCAATCTTCTTTTTCCCCCCCTTTTCCTTCCACTTCTCTCTTCCGTCCCTCCTCTGTCCTCCACCAACTGCTATGAACCCTCTCGTTTCCGTCCCCCTAGTCTTCACTAATGAAGCAGAGATCTGCTTGGGGCCATTTTCCTCTCTATCAATATTCTATGGCAATTATCAGGGCTGGGTTATTAACGCTGACAGAGGGAACCATGTCACGCTGCTCGGTCCTCTTGTTACGTCGCACACACGCGCTTGTACACGTAAAACGAGCACATGACGCGGACATTGAGTGTCTCGTATCACGTGACACACACACTGACAGTCGTATGTTAGGACTGATGCCAATAGGTCAGGCATGTCATCTCAGTATGATTGAGCTCTGCATGGGATTAGACGATGCATCTGTGGAAAAGCGCTTAATGTCATCTATTGGGCGACTCTCGAAGGATCGCTAACATACAATTCAAGGGTCATGTGACTAGTATGGTGTTCTGCTATGGTGTTGACTGTATTGGCTGTGCAGAGCTACATAGCAGAGCTATATACATCGATAACTTAAACGTCAGCCTTGGCTGTGGGTTTGACTCAGTGTCATAGTTATTTATATTGTTACATTTAGGTATGATAGGATTATTAAACACGCCTGTTGTCTTTTTACTTTCACAGTGACAGAAAAGTAGCTTGCTAGTTATGCCTTTAGCTGCTTCTGACAATCACGAGCCTCTTGCCTTGTAATTGTTGCTCATCTTTCATTACAGTGTTTAAAAAGAGCCCCAAGTTTAAACCCCTCAATTGCTTGTTGTCAGGGAAGTTTAAGTGCTATACTTAAACTGGGAAAGCCTACACAGTGTCAAAATAACACTGCACTTCTGGAAATAGCAGCTAAGCTAATGTTCTGTGAATAGAGTGCTGCAAGAATGCGTCCTAAAACCAGGAGTTAGCATTTTTTGCTCTCATCTCGGTTTTATGTTAGATGAAGTTAGGTCTGTGGTTAACACATCATTAGATAGCCCTCTCATGAATTTTGAAGCCTCTGCGTGTCTGAAAAAAAGGCGGTGATCACACCGACTAGTACACCTTTACAGCCTTGTTGTGTATTCCCTCTCTTGTGACCGATTATAGCTCAATGTTAGCAAAAAATCATAAAAAGGTGTTCATTTGTTAAGCTTTTCTTATTGAACAAAATGTGTAAGGTTCTTAAACTCATCTGATCCACAGAGCATATTTTCTGTAATTATTCAAAATCCATTGTAAAAATCCAATTACCGTTTTGTTCGAGGGAACCAGTGCGATGCGTACATCTGGGGTAGGCCTACAAAAATACATCTTCCCTGCACCACTCTATAGCATCTGGTTTCATATGTAGGACCACTGAGCGGCTCTCCTGCTTTCATAGCATTTTATCCTCATCAACTTTTCCCCTCATGCCGACAACAGCCCAATGTGGCACCGGTGTATTAAATGATAATTTCCCCACATTTAACTTATGCTAATGCTTATTATTGCCAGTGCTAACAGCTCAACGTGGCAGCAGGTGTCCAAGTGTTAATGATGCAGGAAGTCATGTCACAACACAGTCGTGCTGATTGGAGCACAGATGTTAAGGGGCTCGTAGACTGGTTCCTAAGGTGTTTTCCTAAGGTGGAAACAGATAAAAAAAAAACAGATAAAAAAAATAAAAAAGCAATGGTCTTTGAAGCATCGTCACCACGGGTTCTGAGATTGAGTGTGCCTAAATATGGTCGACTTTCACTGTAGGAGTCAGCCTCATTAAAACAAGCACATCACTATTTGCGATAAACGGCAACTAGTGTGGAGCTTTGGGGCCAGGCCATGAAAGGAAGTCCTGTTCACTGCTGGTTAGCGAGCACGTAGCCTATTTACAGTAATATTTGCCAACAGCCGGCAGCCCACATAGAAGAAGATAAGTAAGTTTAGACAAACATTCACTTTCATAATCATGATCATTATCAGTTCTGCAAGAGTTTTAAAGACCTGCATGTTTCGGGCGACGCCAGCAACAACCTTTTCTTTATGAAGCAAAATCATAAGGAAGGAGCAGTTGACTGAGTCCACATAGACACATATGCAGTAAAGTTATGGACTATTTCGGGAACAACACATGAGCAGAGGGACTTAATGTTCATAAGCCGCTGGTCAGAGCTAATATAAGAATATTACTGACATATAGGTCTTGCCAGAAACAAGCATTTGAGGCTGTGATCTATGTCTTAAACACTGCCTTAAACTATATAAATGGCTCCAGATTTAGACAATAGTTGGCAACATTTGATGGATTTGTATTCCAGCAGAATGACATCCAACAAGTAACCTTTCAAATATACTTTAGCTGAATATGTTGCACTGTTTGTTTATTGTATTATATCTGTTATGCTTTCTCTCAGGAATGTAACTCAAAGCTATAGCTGCAGAAGAGGTAGCCACTATGTTGGGATTTAGTGCTTGACAGTTCAGACAGGCAACATCAGCCAGTCCCACAGTCGCAGCCAACTGCTTGTTGACTGCCCAATCTGATAGGACTGACTGATGAGAGGGCGTCCAGCGAACACACAAACGCACACGCACACTCGCACAAATATATATGAAACCGCAGTCAAACATCAGGCCTGTCAGTTAAGGTAAATGAAAATCAGCACCACAATCTCTTTCTTCCTCTCCCTCAAATACACACACACACACACACACTTACATGCACAAATACCAGGGAGGAAACAACATCTGCAGCATCTGGCCGATCCAAGCTTTGATCTTAGGTCATATCACAGCCATCCAAGAGGAACGTGACAGTCATCTGCCCTCACTCATGTGTTGTTTGTTCTCCAAAAAAATGAAGGGAAACACAGCATGTCTTTTTTCAAAAGAACAAAGTCAGCGCTCTGTAGCACACACGTGCATACTAACACACATACACACATGTTGGACCTCTTTTCACCTACAATCACGCTCTCCGTCTTCACTATGAGTCACTCCCTTTTTTATCTCTCTTGCTTTGGCTCAGTTGCTGTCACTCACAGAGCCTTTGTGCCGATTCTGTCCGTCTTCTGCCTCTCCGTTAAAGTGCTTTGTGTGTGTGTGTGTGTGTGTGTGACTGTACCTCTAAGTCAGGCATCTGGTGGCTATCAGAGTTAATCACCCAAGCTTCCTATAGCCACCCATGACACTCGAGCACACGCAAACACACGCAACGGCACACAAAGCAGACAGCGCATTAGACACTTTTGGAAAGAAACATCGACAGCAGGGGATGAATAAAATGGAGGGCAGCGACAGGCCACAGGAAATAAGGAAATAATGATGGGTAGAGAAAGGTGGCGGGATGTGTGAAATGGGCTATCACACATTTTTGCATTCGAGAATAGTAGGACTTGATAACGACAGTGCTGTACCAATTAGATAGATGTGAACGGGATGTGTGAAATGCCAGCAAACGCAGCGTTCATTTAGTGAGCTGGAGGCAGGTGAACGAGTCGGAAGGGAAACACAACCGAGCAGCAATCCTCCCCAGATTAATTAATGTCTGGTTATCGAAACGTCAGAACCAAAAAACGTCACATTCTGGGGTTCAAAACCAGGGATAAAGATATATGTATGCAGAGGTCGGAGTCACTCTAATATCACAAGCTCTGTGATTTGGACACAGACCTTTCATGGTCAGGGTCAGCAGTAATTTGCCGGGCTGAGTCAAGGCAGGGCTGTCCTGCCGGGCGGGACAGGTCAGGGCCTGGAAATGATAAATCCACTTAAGAAAGTAAGACAGGGAGAGGGAGACAGGCAGTTCTTTTCCGCTGACACTCTGCTGCCTTCTGTGGTCTCTGAGCCAAAGTTACAGCACAGTAATCACTGAGAGGACGGACGCTGTGGTGGAGTGCAGGTGAAAGGTCAAACAATGTCTCGTTTCTTTTTGTTTCTGGGCATATCATTATTTTTCCGTTTGGCCGAAAAAGTAATGTGTCCTACGCATCCTTGTCATCTGGCTCTTGTTTGTGCTCATTTTGTGCTCACTGTTGGCCGTCTCTATCCACAGTGAAACTTTCCATTATTTATTAAGCGTAGCTGTAATGTGACTTTGTCCACGCTGAGCTGTGCCACGCCGCTCCGCACATGCAGCAAAGGAGTTGTCGGCCTCAGTAAAGGCAGCTGTACTCCTTCTCAACTGTTTACTCTGAAAGAGACAAGGTCGGGACACCTAGTACAATCCCAGTGTGTCTGTGCCTCTTTCTGACGCCGTCTGTCTCTCTTTATAGCACTCTGCTTTCATCGCTTTCTTCTTGAGTTTGTCATGAGGTTTTCAGGGGGTGGTTCCCTTGCTGCATAGCTCCAGGGCGCCAGTAAGAGCTTTGTCATGTATGTTTTATTATTATTATTTATTACGGCTGATATTATCTGTGTCGACGTGGGTCCACAGCTCTGCAAGGCAGTCAAACGTTTTATGGGAATACAACTTCACTGCATGAAAATCATGTTTCTCCACATTTGTAGATTTTGATTTTCTTCAGATGAACCGCAGCATCAAGTTTCCTTTGGGGACTGAGAAAATGTTCCTGCGTCTTAATTTAAATATTTCGTTCTAAGAAATCATCATATATAGACTCGGTGCTTGAAATGAATAAATTGTTATTTCTATAAATATTTTTTTGTTTTACATGATATTTACAAGATAGCAACAGTAAGAAAAGCTGTGAAAACTGCTATATAATTTACATATCTAAAAGATGTGCACCGTTCTGAGATATTTCATCTCTTTTTACTTTTTCTTTTCAGTACATTAAATCTCACGTCAAATAATACTAGACATCTCATTATGTGCAGACATGCTGCACAAAGTGACAGGAAATTGTGTGTAATGAATATCATGTTTCTGTCACTAATCACCTGACCTTAGAGAGAAAGCTCTTTAGAAAGGCGTCTCCTCCCCTGTGTGTAATGCGTATGCTTGTGTATGAACTTGAGAGTTTTTTTTGTTAATATTCATCACTGAAGTCAGTGTGAGTATTGGACTTTGATTATTCCCTGAAGGCTTCTGTTGATTCAGAAATAAACAGATAGACAGATGTGCTGACATGGCCAGAAATATTGTTTTGGAGCACAATATGGGAGAAAAACTGGTCCCACCACTTACTGTCCACTGTCATCCACAAACGGCGAAACACTCAAAAACACACACATGCTGCTTCCTCCAGTCATGCTGCTGCCTCCTGGGATCCGTGGCAGCAGCTGTGCTAGCAGTGCAGTCGTAGTAAATCAGAATTTTCTCCTAATTGACCTGCCTGCTTAGATAAATGTGAAAATGAAAAAAAGCGTCCTGAGAGAGAGGAAGTGTTTATTTAAGTCAAAGAAGCACAAACAACATAAAATTAAACATTAAATATTGAAGAAGATGGTTCATATTTTGTTTAAGTTTCTTAACTAATTAAGAAATATTAATTGGTTTAGTTGTGAATACAATTTCAGAATGATTAATATAGTAGAATGGTTTTCTTCCAATCCAGTTAAGTAGAGCTACTTTATTTGATTAATTTTTCAGTTCTTGGTCATAATTTATAAACAGCTTTTGGGAACTTGAACCACTCCATCACAATAATCACACACAGTATAATCACCCATTTCCACGAGAGAAATATTAAATTCATGTGTGGTCGTAGTATATTTGGAGGCCTGTGTGAACAGATTAAATAAAGTGTTGATAGATATCTCTTAACTTCTGTCAGTATTTACTTATTTCATTCTTATTTGTCAATTAGTGTTTTTTTAATCACCACTCCCTTCTCCCTTTTGTCCATCGTATCAAAGACTAGCGCTGAGGTTGTTATGTGATGCTCCTCTCTGAGCGTGCTCACTCGCATGGCTTTGATTGGATGGAGAGAGAAACACCATAGCAACAGTCAGCTGATGGATTAAAACCCTAATTGGGAAGAGAAAGTCACTGTGATCAAACACACACACACACACACGCACAGACACACATACAGACGCACATACATATAATTACAAAGAAACGGCAGCCAGGACAACTTACTTTCTCTTTCTGTGCAACAATGTTACCATTTCTGCTAATTCACGTACATACACACACACACACACACACACACACACACACACATACAGAGTCAATCACACTGTCACTCACTCAGCTGCACTGTAGGAATCAAACATGGCCGCTTCTTCCTTGCAGTGTTCCCCATGCCCCTCCATCATCTGTGTTAATCAGCACCGTGTGGAGCCACTCCACATTCATTACTCTTTGATTAAGACCTTTAATTATGAGAAAACTCTGTTTGATTGTTACTGAACAATATGTGAACGTGTGCTTACCATGCATAAGTGCATAAGTGTGTGCACTGGTTGTTGTGACTGTGTGCGCTTACATAAAGGTGTACTGTTTGGATGTAGATGTTGGTCGCTGCACACAGTGCAAGCGCACGTGTGCGCGCGTGAACTGAATACATTATGAGAGTAGAATGGATGTGATTTGCAGTGGGCTAATAGAAAGTGGTCATGCAGGCAGACCTAGCTGTGCATTACAAATCACTGCGGTTGGCATGCTTGTACCTCAAGGTGACATTCGGCTCTGCGTATTCACCTGACAAAGTTTATGTGTTTGTGATGTCCAATTTCACTTTTGTTTTAAAGTCTGAGACAAAAGAGAAAAGCCTTAAGAGGGCTTTCTGCTCGACCTTAGTGGGACAATTATTCAACCTTTTGCCCTTGAAGATGTAATCAATGTTTTGGATACACGTCCAATTTTTGATGGATGTTCATGTGCTTTTCATAATTTTATATCATTTTTGGGGGAAATGTTCCTATGTCCTTTTGAGAATATTCGGTCTTTTGACTAAGAGTGTGAGCCCATTCCTTGTGTGATAACTGAACCAGCTGTATAATCAGCCTTTCCATTTTCTGCTGCTCATCTGAGTCTGGGTAGCGGTGGCAGCGGGCAAAGCAAAGTAACCCAGACAACCTGACATCCTCCTCCCTGAGCCACGTCCTCCAGCTCCTCCTGAGGGATCCTGAGGCCTTCCCAGGGCACATACGATATTCAGAGCAGCGTTGGGGTCTCCCCAAGTTGGACTTGAGGGATATCATCTAGGCATGAAATATCTCAACCGCCTCAGCTGGCTTTTGGGAAGCTAGAAGAGCAGATATTCCACTCCAAGCCTCTTCAGGATGTCAGGGGTCCCTGAGGGAGAGCTCAAACCTCAGACCACCTACTTGACCTCCTTGAATTATGTGGCAAAAACTACAAGGTGGCAGCAGAGAACCTTGGCCTCAAACTTGAATGAATATTTGACTGTGTCTTGTCTGGTTGTGCAGGACATATTGAAAGTAGCAGCAACTGGAAAGAGGAACACTAATAAATTCACACGTTGGACAGAGTCTGTCTGCACATCTTAGTTTTTCTATTTCCTGTACTTATTATCTGTCTCCTTTCTTACTTCCCCCCCCCCTCTCTATCCGTTTGCTTCACTCTTTCCTTCTCTTCATCTCCTCTACGATCTCTTTTTCCTCTCTCCTGTCGCCCATTTTTCTCCCTCTCTCTTTATTTCTCTCTTCTCTCTTTTGATGGATTATTTTTGGGCTGCCTGGTTAATTTCAGTAGGAAGTCAAGCTCCGTGCCAGGGAAAGTGGAACACATATAAAGAAACCAAAAGACTAACAGAGACATCAAAAAGCCTCTCGTCTTCTTTCAGCCTTTCAGCAAGACACTGCATTAAAGCTCTGTCGCTAATACCTGTGTGTGTGTGTGTGTGTGTGTGTGTGTGTGTGTGTGTGCGCGTGCGTGTGTTTCTTTTGAATGTTTTTTTGTTTGTATCTAAATGTGATAAAATTATCCTCTCCACTCAATACCTTTTAAAAAATTGGCCTTTTATCACATAATCAAGCATTTATCCGTATTTCGGTAACATTTAGACCCCTTGCCCAAATAAAAGCCTGCATCACATGACTTGGCAGTTGCGACGAGGTGGCCTGGTGTCTTTGTGGTTGTACACCCAGACAGCTTCAAGCCCAGCATCAGCTAACGTGCCCATCAACTGCTGGGCGACACGCTCAAGTGTCCTTGAGCTAGTCACTGACACCCCGCCTAATCACTGTAATTTACTCCGGACGGGAGCGTCAATTAAACACCTCGAACGATTGAACAGTTTTATCGCCTCTCCGGAATAGATTTTTTTCTTCTTCTTTTGCTCCTTTGGCTTAGTCGACTCGCACCAAAACTTTGGGACGTAAGAAATGTGTCTGTTTAATAATTCAGCTGATAGAGAGCCAGATGAATGCCGGTGATCCGGTCAACAGCTCGAGTGGTCTGACAGCCTGAGTGGAGACGGCAGATTATACTGTATTACAGGCAAAGAGGATGATAGCAGTTATTAATCTAATTACAGCAAATGGAAAGATGGTGTGTGTTTGTGTTGTATTTAAGATCATAAATCGTGTGTATTATGCGTATCAAGTGTGTGTGTGCACTGTGTGTGAGTGTGTATGTGTGTGTTTATTATTAATGCTACCTCTGCTTATGGCTGTGGCTCAGCGTGAGTAAGATGTACGCTGTGCGCTGCGCTGACCTTATTACTGAATCCGTGAGCTAGTGTGTTTGTGTGTGTGTGTGTGTGTGTGAGAGTGACAGCCACAGGTTACACTTTAGATGGTCTCCGTATGTAGGCGGCACATGATCGGCTTAGGGGAAAATACGCTGCAGGACACACACACACAAACACACACACAAACACACAAAGGTGTTAATATCCTCTCGGGCAGGTCTGACTCAAACCGTCTACTCTCTGTCTCTTTAAGTTGGTGACTCACAGAGAGGTAGATTGCCCTCAGGTGTCATGTCGTAAGATGAATAATTCACCCCAAGGACCCCTCAAATACCCCCCACCCCCGTCTCTCTCTCTCTCTCTCATTCTCTCTCTCTCCCTCTGCCCTTTCTCTCACCTTCTCTCTCACCTAGACTCCCTCTCTCTTAGTATTTTTTAATTAGCCTCTGTGTGTGAGGGAAGAGGCAACATATGTTGCACTGAATCAGACAGAGAGAGAGAGAGAGAGAGAGAGAGAGAGCTCAAAGCGACGGAAAGCATCAAGAGAAACTGAAAATGTCGAAAAAAAGATGGACTGAGAAAGCACGATGAGATAGTTGGGACAGAAACACAGGGAGGCCACATGAAGTATGGTGTGCGATGGTGTGCAGGTGCACTAAGGCGGGGTTTGCAATCTCTCACTTGTACCCTTGAACAATGTCAGCCAGCAGAACCTGGTTACTGGGAGAAACAAAATAAACAATACACACAATTCAATCAAATCAATCTCTCCGTTTCCTCTGTGCCAAGATACAGGGAGAGCTACAGAATATTAACAAGTGAGCCAGCAAGTTTTGTTTGGATGCTTGTCAAAGAACACATTATTTACTGTCGTCCCTGGGCAGCAGAGCATCTGGATGCATTTGGAATTTTTAAGTCACACTTCATGCTTGAGTCTTGAAGAAAAGGAAAAACAATCACATGTAGGTTTGGAAGTCAGCAGTAGGCCATGTATTTATTTAGCATCTTCAATCAGTTCATTAAGACTACCACACAAACAGAAGGCCACCAGGACAATAAATTAATAATGGCTCCACTTTTGTCACGACATAACGCATGGTCATCTGGCAACGTGCTGCATTTGCCAATCAAACATGTACAAGCTCACACCATATGCTCTTAGACATATGGACCTGTCACTCAAACTTTCCTCCTGTAGGTCTAGTTTGTTGGATCTGCCAAACATTTCTGCTGGTCACACACCCATGCTTTTTTTTTTTTAAGCCTGTGGGTGCATGTACACTGCCTTTTTAAAAATATTCGGTAGCCTACAAACCCCACATTTGTTTAGTGGAATGGTAATGTAAAGGAACTGGAGCCCTTTATCATGCAGGTAACCATATATGGTAATTTTCCTCACAAAGTATTTCAATGAGTGCCCTATAAAGGGTTAACTGGTTATGAAACAGTCTCAATTTAAATGTGTCTATATGATCCAAGCGAGACAATCAGCGAGAAGATTAGTTTCTATATAACAAGTTGGATTCCAGTGAAATCAGATCCGGCTTTGGCTCGCTGGGAGCCAATACCTCCTTGCTGGAGTCCCAGAATGCATTGCTGGGCCCGCTGGAGGGAAGGGAGCACGGGGAAACCAGGGCCAAGACTGAGCAAGGCACACTGGCAGGCCCTGCTGCAGTAAAATGAGAGGTTAAAGAAGGGAATCTGGTGCAAAAATGAATCACAAATGAAAGTTCTTGGAGTAAATAACTTCAGTCGTGACTAAAAGTCAAATTGTGGCATTTATATCAACTGGAATTCATCCCAGAATAGTTTGTAAAGGACCAAGGATCGCTGTCGTGCCTCACATGGACAGAGTTGCACACGTTCACACCTGGGAGCTTCTGCTGTGCGTGTTTTGTGGTGTGATTAGCGAATTCACTAAAGCTGGCATTGGCAGCTCGTCTGTATCGGTAGTCTTGAAGCGTCCCTGCTAACTCATTGTGAGACATTTGGGATGTGAGCGTGAGCTAAATGCATACATTTCTTAAGTTGAATACCCACAGGGAAGGCATGATGCTGAACAGAGATGACATCTTTTATTCCATCTAACTGACTCATGCGGCAGGATTTCATACCTTCACAGATCACACGTATAATTGTCCCCCTTTCTTCATTGATCTGCTTGTCTGTTTGGGATGATCTGCTGCGCTCATGTTCCAATTTTGCGTCCTTAATACATGAATAAAATGTCAAACATGAGAGGAAAGACAAGATAAAAATATCTGCTTGGACGACATCAGATGCTATTTTAGTTACTTTGGATTTCACTTAAGCTTTGAAATCACTTGAAAAGCCTGTTCTGACATTTTCTCTTCCTTATTCACTCAAGGATCATCTCAAAACGAAAGCCTTTTCTCTCTGTCAAACCTTGAATATTCAAAGACATGTACTTTACTACAAATCCATCCACACAATCACGTGCATTGTACTGGGAAGAGTGGGGTTTAACAGCGGCGGAAGAGGGTCGGAGACAGACGAGAAAGGAGTGAAAAACATATCTCGAGCTTGGGAAAGGAGAGAAATAAATGACACAAACAGAGATTTTTCATTGTCAGCATCCTTCCGCCCAACATTTAAATTCGGTCAGGACGTTCACCAAGTTCACTTCCTGCTTGGCGAGGTCACATCTTCCCTGTTGTGACATGATTGGTTGAACAGGTACCACCCTCCCCTACGAACACACACACACACACAAACTCTTTCCCTGTCTCTCTCTCTCTCTCTCCTCATCCTTTTTTTTCACCAATGTCCAAAAATACCTTTAAACCCAATTAGTGGAATTAATTTCACTTATAGCAAGTTAATTATTTTGTGATGGATTGAAGAAAGGAGGAGATGAGGAAGAAAGGGAGGAGAGGAGGACAATGAAAAGAGCAGAGGAACCTGAGAGGAGTCCTCAGGGGAGAGCTAAACTTAGTCTCTCTTTACAGTCTCTGTCTCTCCGTCGCTCTTCCCCTTGTTCTTTATCCGATCTGTCTTGTCTCCATTTCTACCTGTCTTCCATCCTCTCTCTATTTTGCTTTTCTTCTGCTCTCTCTTTCATGCTTATTTGCTGTCACGGTCCATTTTTGTGAGTCACCCTGAAAGACCCAACAAATTATCAACAATGAAGCTAATTATTTATTGCTTGTTCATGACACATTAAGAGTGCCCTTACAAGAGGTGCAGCCGGCAGTTTAACTGCAGAACAAAGAGCAAAATTGTATTAATTTAGTAATTCTTCAGCTTTAAAACACTTTCTTTTTTTTTTTTTTAAAGCTAAACTCAAGATATGGTTTGGTAATGCAATGGGTCTCTTTTGAGGGTGTCTTATATGTCATGCAGCACAAGAGTGTGATCCCCTAAGTGAAGTCCTGTAGGTGAGACACCCGAAGCAATTAGCATGGTTTTTCATGCACCAGTCAATTTTGAGATTTTGGGCTATTTTTAGAAATTTATTTTGCATTTTTTACACATAAACTTTCAGAAAACGTGTAATACAAAAAACAATTGTCTTAATGTAAGTAATCAACTGAGGAAGTTTAATGGTGAAATCTATTTGTTCTTTTGGTTTTACCCAATTCACCTGTGTTCAAAATGCATGGTACTCTACAATACATATCTCCAGTAATAATCAATAAGATAATGCCTTTTTTTGCACATTTAATCAGGACATTTCTAACTTTTTGCATGTTCCTTTGGATCATCATTGGGTCATCATTCATATGAGGAGAGGATGCTGAGGTTTAGAGGTCAGAGGCTACAGTGGGTGTTGTGGTTTAGTGCTGTATGCTGTTACATAATTATGGTGACCGCACACACAAACAAACACACAAAGTCTTTGATTTTCCTTCCCCGTCCCCGTCTCAACCTTCCTTAAAAGCCTTGGAGTAATTCCCAAACTTTTCTGGCGCTAAGCCCTTCGATCGGCTCACTATTGTGCAGCAGACGAGACCGGTGGAGGGTTGACCTCTGTGTGTGCTGCATCCACTACCCTCCTGTCTGGATGATGCTGAGCAAGCTTATGCATTCCACTAAAACACAGTCGTACAAAAGCCTTTGCTCAAGACTAGACAGAGCAGATAAATGCGACGCACACAGAGGTCAAACTACCAATCTGAGTGTAGTCCTTGAAAAAAATATCTTTATGCCATTACGCTGTAAAAAAGGAACAGACTTCTGCAGCAGTTTAGTCTGAGCTATTGACTATACAGCAGCCTCTATACTTTTATGTGCTTTTGTACTCAAGTGAAGAATTGCTGTCACATTTTGTTTTATTCAGTTCTATTGACCCGGTTTCATCTGTAACTGGAGTTCTCTTCTCTTTTCTCCTCTTCTCTTCAAGCTATTAGGATCCACAGTAGTTTGTGGTTTTCCCTGATTTCCCCCCTCTCCCTCTCCCAAAGGCAGTCTGGGAACACTTCCAGTTCAAAATGCCACATGGCTTCCCAGTATTCCCCATTTTTCCAACTGGAAGTGTCGAATTCCAGTGGAAACGGTGCTTCGTCATACCAATACCGCTTTAGTTTAAGGTTGCCTCTGGGAAATGCTTTAGCACATGCATGTGTGTGTGTGCTTTATCAATTTCCCCAACGCATGCCAAGTAGAGAGACAGAAAGAAACACAAAAGCAGAGAATAGAGTAAACTTTAAACACACACATGCCTCCATACAAAGTGATGAACGCGCGGTGTGAGATGGCTGAGCTGATGGCACTTCAGTCTAAATGTTTACAGTGAGACCCTTTGGTTGTGAAAGAAAGAATGCAGAAAAGAAAGAAGTCTTTTCGTGGCCAGCTATCTAATAGCTTAATGACTCACAAGTACTGGCAGTCATGAGGTACAATTGTTTTGTGTGTGTGTGTAAGTGTGTGTTACAGTTACAAGGCTTGCACATGAGCGGTAAATGAGAAGTCATTTGCTGTTTATTGAAACATAGACCCACTGAACCACGCACACACACACACAACTCATGCTGACACATTGTGGTTTTTCTCTCACGTTCCAGAATATCATGACAATACACACACAACTTCAGGCAGACGGTATTTTGCCCTGGGTTCCATCTCCTAAAGGGCTCCAAAGAGACCATTCATATTAAGATAATCTCAAAAGTGGACTATTCAAATGCAGAAGCCTCCTTGAAACAGGCATGGATCCCCTGTGCTCTCTGTGTGTATGAGACTCTGGTATGTGGTGATGTGGTCTGTAGAGTAGTGAGTAATCTTTTACCGCTCAAAGAGTTTTGTACGTGTGTTTTTCATTTATCTTTGGTATTTCATAGTTTAAAAAAGCAACGCTTACAGTAAATGACAGACCTCACATGGAGCAGTAAACGCATTACAGGACTTTTCAAATTGTTTCACCACCACTAGATGACTGCAGGTTTGAGCCCATGATTTGATGTATTGTTGTGAAAGAGTAGGTTGTTTATCTCATTGTTGTTTTAGATGCCATTGTATGATTTTGCATTTAAAATTTTAAGAAATCAAGACAATGTATTTTGTCTGCAGTTGGAAACTGGATCACTAGTGGTCTGTGTTTGTAGCTCATATTTTCAAAACTGGGACTTTAATTTCTAAGAATATCCAATTAAGCAAATCCAACTTCCACACAGTGGATAAATACAGGTGTAGTACAGCTTATCTTATCTCGAATTAGAAAAAATGAAAAATGATAACAAATGCTAAGGTGCTTGATAGATGTCTTGCCCAGAGTTAGATGAGAAGATCTATCTCAGATCTGTATGGCATATATAAAGCTATACAGCTAGAAGACAATGGGCTTAGCTTAGCATTAAGACTGGAAACAGACAGCTAACTTGTGGTCCTTACTGGTTGCCTAAACCCCAGGATGACATAACCGTTTACCTTCGGACAGAACCAGATGTTTCCCCCAGTGCTAAGCTAAGCTAACGGCTACTTTTAGCTTAATTTTACCATATAGACTTGAGATGGGTATCACTATTCTTATATTACTCTCAGAAAAGAGAGAGTGTGTGTGTGTGTGTGTGTGTGTGTGTGGGGTCCTAGAAGTCATGTACTTGAGGCAAGGTGACGACCATGTAAAATGCAAATAAAAGAAACCAGCAAACATGATCTCAGCTAAACATTGCGATTATACTGGAGGAGGGGCCAGTTTGGTTTGGCTGATGTAATTTTTTTCGTGGGACACAAAAAAGAGAAAAAAAGAGAAAGCAAAACGACGAGAGAGAGCATCAGAGAAAGTGTGAAAAATGGAAAGTTAGATGTGCGGCGAAAGAAAGATGATGCTACTGGAGCGCTTGAGGATGACTCATCCATAAGCTAGTGATGCTTCACACACACACACACACACACACACACACACACACACACACACACCAGTATCGACAAATACACACAGAATCGTGTATCCTCAGACACACACGCACACACACTACAGACAACTATATAGTCAAACGCTTGAACACATACTCAAACACACGTTCATGCAAACACACCAGTCATCCATTAGTCTGATACTGATTCACGGAGACATGCATGTTGGTTCAGCAGCTTGTTTCTAATGAGCCAAAATGGCCGCTGCCGCGCCGCAGTTTCCAGGCCAGAGCAGGGAATGGCCCCTGGGGCCGAGGAACTGGGCGAGAGCAAGAATCAGAGGGGCTGGATTTAAATGGAGCTCATTAGCTCATGGTAGCCATGAGAGGTCCCTGCACACTGAGGAGAAACACACACACACACACACACACACACAGGCATGCATGCATGCATGCAAACACAGATGGATTACGTACAATTAGGAACAATTTGTCAAAGTAAATTTTACTCAAATTGAAAAAAAATTACTTAAAAAAATATACATTTGGTCCCAGTCTAAATAGAATAAAATCTACTCTTGCCTCAGATTCTATAGAATTGGACCAAACTCCCTTCAGCTCTCTTCCATTCCATAAACCGTCAGCTCGTTCCAGCCTAGCGAGAGGTTTCATGGTTTCATGGCGTCGGAAACGTAACTTAAGGAACCGTAGTGGGCGTGGTCACGCTGTTTTACTCCAATAGATTTTATTCTGAATATTTACTCCTACTCTACTGGCTACAGCTAGTAATTTCGTTCCAAAATGATGAAATACTACCACTTTAGAGGAAAATAATAGTAACTGGAAAAATGACTCCCCTGTTTTTCCTGTGCAGTATAGTCATGCGCACACACACACATCAGTGCTACCCAGTTATTTTACAAGAGGTAAAGACATGCAACATGCAAGAGCAGGACAGAAAGAGGAAGAGGGTGTGAAAAATCTCTGGAAACCGATAAAAAGGGTTAGTGAGGTTTGGTTGGATGGGATGACTGGCAAGGTGGCGAGCACTGCAGATGGCAGAGAGACTTGCATGTGCAATTGTGTGTGTGTGTGTGTGTGTGTGTGTGTGTGTGTGATTTTTGCCAGTCGTACCCCCTTCCCTGCCATCCCTGCTTGTCCACCCACTCAACATATGTCCTCTCCTCTCCTGTCTTTCCTCCTCATCCCTAATCCTTCCAAATCATCGTATATTTAGTTGTGTCATTTCTACCAGTTTTCTGTGTGAGTATAAATGTGGGTGGTATGCGAGTTTGTGTCGCAGAGTGCCCTTTGTGCTCCAAATTCAGGGCTCTCTGATGTATTTATATCCATAAACACACACACAGCCTTTTTCACTCTCAAGCCAAACTCTCATCAAAGGGGTGTTTGATTTCTTCTTCTGTTGCCCAGGCCCCACACGTCCCAGTAGGGTGGGGGGTATAAAGAGAGGGAGGGGCTGAGCTGTAAAAACTCAGCACCCGTTGAGCCTCAGAGCTATAAATCAGCAAAAAAACAAACAAATGTGTGAGACGCTTTGTATTTGTCAGTCAACCATTTTGCTAATCTTTGTCGAGTAATTTCACAGGAGATTTGTCATGTGTCGGCTCTACTTTGTCAGCATTTGTTGAAATGCACATCAATCCCTGGTAAAAATGCAGCTTATGTAGAGGTAAAAACATCATATATATTTTAAGAAATATCATTTTTTACTGCATTTGTTGCATTTTTATAAATTTTTATATTAGATTTGAAATCATTGTAGATGATGATGCATCTACCACACTACCATAATAATCAACTAAATTGCACATTTGCATATTCAAATATGACTGTGTGCCTTGATGTATTGTGTATGAGACACTTTTGAGGCCCATATATGTTTATACCTTTTTAGTTTTTTGCAATAATTTACATATTATCCGCTCAGCTGCTACTTAATGTTCAGCGACAGTGTTATTGTCAAGCGCTCCAGTAAAGAGTGACTGCGGTCAGATAATGTGAACTTAATTTGATAGGTCAGTGTTGAAGTTGTACAAACGTTATGTCTTTAAAACTTTAAAAGGGCTTCACAGATCGAAAAGCAGCAAACCTGGACCCAAATGTATTAATAAATCCTTCAAATCAATTCTAAATCCCAGAATAAACAGTTAGTAAGTTGAAGGTAAGAAATAGAGTCTCAAAGAATTTAACTAGGATTGTGATGTATTTGATTAGTAGTATTCCCAATAGTAATTATCATCTTTAGAAACATCAAGTCAAGTAAGACTGCAATTACGTTGTCAACCTGTTCCTTTTAAAAAGACTTTTTCAGGTGTTTTTTTGTATTATTATACCTGACTGTCTGTTGCACAACTTAAATTAAAAAAGGTGCTTAGTTTCCACCCCTGCTCCCATGGCCCCACATCTCCTGTGCAGGGTGGGTACGGCCTGAGTCATAAACCAAGCGCTCCCTCTGAGACTGTGGAGATGCCAGACTGTCGAGCTAAACTTTGAGAGCACATTCATTAGCGTTTTATTGCTTTGTAGTCTCGCCAATTAATCACAGGCGTGCTCACAGATGCGCACACACTTTTTACGGTTCCAAACACAAGAAGACATGTATTGTGTGTCGTCTTCGCTTTGTAACGCACAAAGATATTACCACACGTGTGCTTCGTTTCATGGCTCCCTCATGTGTTGTAGGTCAGACCACAACTTGTCTCTGGGCCCTTATATCTGCTCCTCTGAGAACAATTACACACACAAACACACACACACACACACACACACACACACACACACACACACACACACACATACTGTATCTGTACCTCCTGTGAGGACACGTATTGACTCAACAGTAAAACGGCGTCACCTTTACTCCCCTCTTCTCTGTTCATGAAGGTTTTATTGAAGGATTCTTAAAAGCGGATAATTGCATTTTCATTTATAGTTTCAGGGCCATCTGTATTTATGACGAATCTGCAGCTAATCTTGAGTGTTTCAGGAGAAATGTGATGGCGTCTTCCTAATGACTTTAATAGCAGGACATTAAGTTATTAAACTTTTTATAACACTTTTGATGTCCGGCCTTTATCTTTTTTCCTGAATGAACTTCACAATGGACAGTTTCAGTATTCAACTTTTCTTAAGAGCTTTTAGATCACAAAAACACTTGTTTTATACTTTCTAGTGTAATAATGCCAACTTCAAATCCAATCCTGTTTTAAAATCAAAATTTATTTTGCAATATAAATAATTAAATGTGTTTGTTGCCCTTGTTTCCACATAACTAGGTGTTTTTACTGAGACAAGGCTTATTTATATATCAGACACTGTGACTGCAAGTTCAGTCTGCGGCAGTGACTGTATCATGATGGCAGTGATACAGCAACACGACTCTCGGGGCTGGAATAAAACTCCACACATAACAAATATTGAAGGACATGATGTTTTGAGTAGATAACTTGGGAGCTAACGGCTAATCGGATGGCCCGGCATCTGTACTGACCTCAACATTTTTGGAGATTCTGTCCTCAGTGAAGGCGTGACTAAATGTGAGTCATTTAAAAAGGAGCGTGAACCATGTGAGGAGAATGTAAGACAAGGGATTTTGTTATTTGGGATTTTCTGGTTTAGGTCATGCATATTCCAGCTAAAGGGCAAAGACTCAATACCGCAAACTGAACAGTGTGGTCTGATCAGATGAGCTTCTGATGAAGGACAACTCTCGTAAAAGATGCTAGCTGAGGTCATGATAGTACTTCTTAAAGTAAAGTTTATTCGTTAATGTTTTCATCAGTGTTTGACATCCTTTTATAATATTCTTTGTGATATTTGTGAGGTTAGAAAACTGCATAACGATAGTTGCATAATGTCCAAACTTAATGTATAATCCACTCTGAAAACGTGGACTTTAGATGTTGTTTATTTCTGTTGCATTGCGATTTTGGGAATTTCAAAAGGGTAATTGTGAAGTCTTGGTTGATTGCTTGCTCCTCCGTCCCAGCCGTTTCATTAAAATATTACATGTCTGATGTGTTTTGGGTTTTATCTGGTGTTTCTGTTCCAGCTGTGATTTGTGTAGAGCAGCAGAAAACACAAGTATTACAAGAACAAAACATTCTGCTGGAGGTTTTCTTTCTCACATTTAATTTAGAAACAGTTTTTTTTATAATTTAGGCTATGGTTGATAATAGTATAACTCTGTTGATATGGTTTATTATTTATGTGATGTTTTGTGCCCCTTAGATAAGCACAAAATAAAGATGTTTGACTTGTTTTGAGGGCTGCATGACGGTGTAGTGGCTAGCACTACTGCCTCACAAGAAGGGCCCGGGTTCAGTTCCCGGTGTGGGCGGTCCTTCTCTGTGCAGTTTGCATGTTCTCCCCATGTCAGCGTGGGTTTCCTCCAGCTTCCTCCCACACTCCAATGACATGCAGCTCAGGTTAATTGGAGGCCCAGTTTTGTGCATCAAAGCACAGTAATGTTTGAATATTCCCTAAATAAATATGAATCTCCCTTTCAAACCGCATTATACACACTTACATTTAATTTTGCCATCTGCCAACAGTTAAGGCAGCCAAACATGTTACATGAAATATATAGTCAGTATATAAGTCTGGCAGTATGGCTAACATCATAACAAGCTGACAAAAATACATATTACACATTGAAACATGGTGTCAGTTTTGTTTGTGGCATCCAGAAGCATATGTGGACGTGGCTGCATGTCAATTATTGTTTTTTACATTGCATTAGAATGGAGAGCACAACTTATAGTTCAGCAGTGATCAACACATCAGCACGTCCGAAACATCGAGGATCTTAATAATAAAATATAATAAAAATCAACAAAGGCTCTGCCCAAACTTAACACATGTACACTTACCCTGGATTAAATGTTTATTCTTTTTACCCAGGGAAAGTATAGCTTTAAGAATGATTTTTTTTAATGCTCTGCTTCACATTAATGCAGCCCCATACTGTAACCTCCCTCCTGGCCGCTGCCCAGTACAACCAGCGTCTCCCACTGCTGGCTGCTGGATGGTCCCAGTGGAGCGAAAGAGGCTTACATTCCTTGTTTAAGGGCAGAGGGGAGAGTGTTAGTTAATTGCTTTGCCCATGCAGATTTTCCTCTTTTGTTGTAGCATTCTTTAAGTGTGACAAGCAATGGCCTTTTACACTCCACTTTAACCTCCTGCCGGCCCTGCAGCAGCTGTACCAGTTTGTGGAAACATGCTTTGCTCGTTTTTACAGCCTTTTTTAGAGAGTGAGGTCGGTCGGTCCTGCTGGCACACTTGACGATGACTGTGCACTCGCCAACAGAGAAGGAAAGCAAAGAAACAACCTTGAGAGTGTTGCTGTTTCCTTCAATTTTGATTCTTGACTTCTACTTTGAGGGATTCAACAGGGAAGTGAGACCCATTTATGACAAAATGTGCTCTGTATGAACTGTAACAGCTGGATTTTGTACATGATGTGTCTGTGTTTTGGCATAACCAAAGTAACTGAGAATATGCTGTGCTTTAGTTCTTTTAAGGTTGGGTGGTGTGCAGGTCACACACCTACTGTATATTCAGAGGAACACTACTCTATAAAAGGCTTTTTTTCAAGAGCATTTTTGTTTCTTATCCGGTCGTTAGATGAGCTCAATTTTTCGTTGTTAAAAAAGGCCGCTGGTGGCTATGTTCAGCCAAGTGCCTTTGCCATGGTAACCTATCCACAGTGAAAGTTTATTTAAAGTGCACTCAACAGGAACGCCAGGATCACCCAGAGAAACTGGCAGATCGGAAAGGTCTCAGGCTCGATTTTCCATATTTTACCGTCAAGGGGTATGTTTTTACAAGATGACTTGAGGAAATGATGGTTTGGTTTGCTGCCAAAACGGCAGTGTTAGCAGCCAAAGCAGACATCTATCAGAGTTTGGATGCTGGCTGGTGATATTTTTGAAATCCTGGCTGTGGAATTGATACAAATGGCACAATGCAACAATCAGATCAGGAATATAAAAATCAAAAGTGGCAATATCTTTTGTTTAAAGGTTACTTTTGTCTATATGAATTATTGTAGAGCAGGCAAAGCCTTCACATGCACATGTATGGTACACAAAGTATTTAACAGGTTCTTGTGCGATGGTAAGGTGAAATATAATATTTTAATTTACAAAATGATACACACGTGTAATCTACTAGGTACCGTGCTTATTTAAGCTTGTGTTAATATATTCTAATAGACAGTCTAGATGGTCTCAAGAAAGCTGGGAATCACAACATGTGTTTGTTACTGTCTTCTGCACCTTATTGTGTTGCCCTGTGCAAAATCAACAGTACATGTATGGAGGCTACATCCCACATACGTATTCCAGACACTGCTTGGTCCTGTACCACAGGTGGTCATGTGCAGCTCAGTTGGTCTTGCATCGTAATGTCCTTGCCAAGGTTAGGAGTTCCTTTCAGTGGGACTACACATCCAGAAAATATATGCAATTACTTTACCGGGTGGCACTTTGCATGAACACGTTGTTTGAATGACATGCTATACATTATAGGAGCCCATGGTGCCCTTTACTGATCTAAAGGGCAGATGTGGAGAGGGAGAGCGAGAAGTGCAAGGAGACAAAGACAGAATAAAGAGAGAAGGGAAAGGATTGAATGGAGAATATGGCAAAAATGAAAGCAGCATTTAAAACGGATTAACAAACAATGCATGTCCCTTCTGTCGGTCTCAAACAAATACTGCATGTCAGCTCGTTTCCCCAAAGTTTGGGGAATCAAACGTGGCTGATGGCCTGCATATGCCAGTCTTCATGGCTCAGGGTGCCTTCGTGATGCAGAAACAGAAGCCTTTTATGCTATTTCAATCACAGCAAATCGGATAAAAGTGACAGCTAAATGGCTAATGGAGCTCATGAGCATTAGACGTAAGGAACAACGCAAAGAGAGAGACAGGTAGAGAGACTGTTCGTATCTGGGTTACTCTGGCCTCACATCTCTCCACTGCAGATGAATATTAATAAGGAGTTATTAATATCTGCTGCCTGCACTGTGTGTGAATATGTGTCTATGCAAGGTCGGCATAGAGGCGCAGCGTGAACACGTCTTCCTCCTCTTCCTCCTCTTGCTTCTCCTCCTTCTCCTCATCCACACAACCTGTATACCACATTGGGCTCTTCTGTCCTCCTCATGCTCCCTTTGACTTTTTCTTTTTTTTCTCGACGAGTTCTTTGTTTTATCTCATCTTCCGTTATTTTCCCTTCTCTCTCATTTGCTTCTCCCCCGCATTCGTTCCTCTTGTCTTTCACAGCTCCTTGTGTTTCAAGGAAGGATGCTGGTGCCGACGCTGGCACTGGTTTCGTCATGAATCAAAACCGAGTGACTTCATTTATGGCTATTTGTCAGCTATTTGATACATTCCCTCTATTAGTATTATCTAAAGGTGATTATGTATTATGTCTCGGTCATTGTTTTGTACACTAAAGTATTGTAATTACTGTAATAGTACTGTAACAGCAACAAGTATTGCTGCAGTCCTGCATTTTTTCACTGGGATAACCTTTGATCCTCAGCTGTTTGCAATGGTGGGTTCGGAGATTTGATGTGTACTCAACTGTTGCATGCATGTGTTTTTGTTTGGTCTGGGTTAAAACAAATCTACATAAAAGAAAGAGACCACTCCCCTCTCCACAATCAGAATTGTCTAAACAAATGAGTAGCATACAAACACGAAATGTCAAGGAAAAAGGGTTGGAACAAGACAGTTACTTAACTGCTCCTAAATGTACTGAGGGATTTTAAATCAGATTAGTTGACCTCAACTATCTAAGTAATCATACACTGTATGTTTCAGATTATATCAAAATCCAACTTCAGAATCAGGAAAACAACAACCAATCAGTGCTTCAAAAATATGATTCATAGCTTGAGGGTTTGGCTGAGCTGTAATAAACTAGAAAGTCCGGATGACAGTGAGCAATGTGCTGTTGAATGCAGAGCCCCAGTGCATGATCTATACACACATATTCCCTTGACATGTTTCTGTAGTATCTATCTTATGTGTGGAGGAGGGTGCACACACTTCCTCGTTTCCCCTCCACTTTAATTTCCACCTCAGATAGTATGTTACAGTTTAATGAATAAATCCATATGTGATAGGTTTCTTCTAACCAACGCTACTGGCAAAGAAAAGTGCAATAACAGCGGAAATAAAGAGTGTTGAGCACCACACATACCCTTAGCTATTTTGCTGTTAGAATGACCTTATTTATAACAAAAAAAGTGAATGTGCCCTGCTATCACATATTTGTGTTGACAGGGTAAAATAGGATAAACAGCCTCAGTTGTAACAGGTGTGTTTCCTGCTCCGTGGTATTCAGATAAATGAGAAGCACTTTATGTTCAATCTGCAGAAAACAAGCAGGAATTTCCTTTGACAACAGGCCGTGCTTTTGTCTATTAAGAGTAAATATCCTACAGTATGACACGGTTTCAGGATGCTTGGTTGTCATGTTTGTTTACCTCTTTGGGCCGTTCCCAAGCATGCGATTTGCTGCTTCACGTGTTTTCCTTGTAAATTGCATGCTCGTCCTGTTCACGCTGTGTGGATTTTGCGTGTGAGTGCGTGCGTGTGTGTGTGTGTGTGTGTGTGTGTGTGTGTGTGTGTGTGTGTGTGTGTGCATACTTCTCTGACAGCGCATACTGTAACTTGCTGTTGAGGGGGTCATAGATCAATGGAGAGCAGGTGTGTGTGTTTCTTGTCATTAAAGGGGAGCAGGTGTATATATGTGTTTGTGTGTGGTGTGAGCGTTTGTGTGTGTGTGTGTGTGTGTGTGTGTGTGTGTGTATATGTGTTTGTGTGTGGTGTGAGCGTTTGTGTGTGTGTGTGTGTGTGTGTGTGTGTGTGTGTGTGTGCGCGTGTCGAGGGGAGCAGGTGCGTCTGTGTGGTGAGCTCACTCGGCCGGATAATGGGCACATATGGACAAAGCGAGAGAGAGACGAATGAGAGACACCCACACATATGCAGACACACACACACGGGGTACGTAGCCGACAAAATGCATGCACATGCACACAACTGATACAGACAAGCCTTTCAGACCGCTTCTGGATCTGTGCATACACTGTGAGTGAGTGGATGACACATAAATTGGATAAAAATAGTGTAAGGCTTACAACCGGTATTTACGAGGACAATGATGAAGAGGGTTAAGCATGATGGGATGTCAAACGAGTGCTGCAAAACATGGAAGCAGTGGCAATCATTTTTATGCAAAATAATGGAACAAGAGTTTACCTCCATTATGTCGTTTTATTTGTATTATTCTAGTCTAAATCAGAGGCTGAAAGCCGTTGTAATGAAGCAACGGTTTTGTGTGTCAGACTGCCGATGAACTAGCTCCTTCTTTCCGGCTAAATAGATGTTAGAGAATAAGAGAGAGAATAATTGTCAGCTATTTGAAAATGACAGAGAGGAAAGTGATGGGAAAGAGAGTGAGAAGCAGCGAAGCAAGAGAGCTCGAGAAAAATGGGGAGATGAAGAGGCGTAGATTGATGGAGGAAAAGAGGAAGGCTGAAAATGAACTTGTCCGCTGCTGGAGCGCCAATGGAGGGAGTGACAGCTATAGATTAGAGAGAAAAGATGGAAGAAGAAGAGAAGGGGTAAATATGTGGGTATGGAGGACTGAGGAAAAGAAAGATGTAGAGAGGAGAGACAATGGGGAGGGGGGGGGATGAAGGGTTTCACAAAGATGATGAGGAAGAAGAGGGGGATAAAGAAGTCACAGAACTTGAGGGGAGGAGGAGGGAGAAGAGGCACAGTAGAAGGAGGGCATCTTTCAAAAATAACGTTGATTCAGCTGGGATGGCAGACGACAAGGTTTGCTGTGTGTGTGTGTGTGTGTGTGTGTGTGTGTGTGTGTGTGTGTGTGTGTGTGTGTGTGTGTATGTGAATGGATCAGTGTGTGTGAATCAGTATGTGGGATCCAATTGCCCTGGAAAAAAAGACCATTGATCAGGTCCAATTCTCTGGATCTCAGTAAGGCTGTTAATATGATTTTTTTCCTTTTTTTAATATTTTGAATTAGAGCTGCCGCACAGTGTGGGCCCTTAGCGTGTGTGGCTGCCTGTGTGCATCCCCCATTAATTAGCGTCCGATCAGGTGTCATCATCAGTTAATTGACTGATAATTACATCATCAACGTCCACCCAAATAGATCCTGTTGGGACGAGCGGAGGGGAAGGAAAAGCAGACGGAGGGGGAGATTGAGAAATGAGGCGAGAGAAAAGGAGAGAAGGAGAAGGGCGCGTAGAGATGATGTGAGGGACTGATTTGGGGTGGGATAATCTGATTGGTCCCCTTCACTGTCCGTTATCTGGTAGAGCCAATTAGCAGGAGCAGAGGGACAAAGGACCTAAGCAGTTTGATTTCGTTTACGAAAAATCCTTCGGTGAGGAATTTTTTGGTGCTGTAGTTTAAACTGGAACTGTATTCTGTTTATCAAATAGGACAACTTGTAGCATACTCTTGGTGTGTGTGTGTGTGTGTGTGTGTGTGTGTGTGTGTGTGTGTACCGATGACATTTTACGGCCTTTACAGTATACGGATCATTTGTCTGACAAAAAATCTGCTCAGGAACCCGGACTTGATTTGGTTGTCTGAAGGTAATATGTTGAGTTGGCTTGGAGATTTTTTCTGTAGTTAGATTTATAGAAAATGCAAGTAAAACTAAGTCAGCGAACACTGTATCTGTTATAATGAGACCTTGTTGTTATGGAAATTGAATAGTCTGACATTTTCTAATTTTCCCTTTTTATTCTTGGTTGTTGTCGCTCCGAGTCTTGTGAGCCCATACCTGCTGGGCACTATCGAGTGGTGCAGCACACTCAAATAAACAATTCAATCAATCAATATGGATTTATGTCTGAAGTCTCTTAACACATGTTGCTCTGTCCGGGTTTATTTGTATACACATCATATGCATACATACCACCCTAACATGTGCAACGAAGTGAAAAGGAGAGCCTTTTTCTTCAGGAGCTAAAAAACACAGGTGTAAATAATAAAATGAATCATGGCTGAATTATATTTTGCGGGAACTCTGCATGTAGGCTCACTGGGACACTTGATTAGAACAAAGCCATCGTTAATGTTACAGTAAATATAATAAAATAATGGAAACAATACATAAAATAAATCTCTATACAAAGATATGCAAAATTAATTACAATTAACCTTTCACTGTAGTATAGCCATTAACTGCAGTGCTTTGATAACAGTATTATGTATTTATACAGTACAATGAGAGCAATATGTAGAATTAATAGCATTGATTGAAGTAGGGCTACATTAGCTGAAGTACTGTAAGAGCCACTGATTGACTGAAGCACTGCGGAAGCCTTGCCTGTCGTAACACCATTGACTGCATCAATGTTAATACTACAGGAGTGAATTAGTGTTAAATATTCTTGTCTGCAAAGTCATATGATGGATGGATAAATTATTGTATTAATTCCTGTCACTCGTGGTTAAGCACCCTAGCCCTCCTTACTCATTGTCCCTCTTTTCCTCTTTATTTTGTTAAATTTGAATCCTCCGCCCTGTTTCCTCCACTTTTCCTTGTCTGTATTTCTTTCTCCCTTCTTTCCACGCTGTGTGTCTCTCCATCCTTTTACCATCCCTCATCCAGCTCCCTCTCTCCTTCATCCCATCTTCCTCATCCTTTTTCCTTTTCTTTTTCCATCCCTACTCCTCCATGTCCCCTTCAGTCAGAATCATATATCCTGCAGGCTGCCATTTCCCCCCCTGCAGAATAGAAGAATAAAAGCGCTGCTAATGGAATTACAGTCACTCACATCATCACACGGTCTATCATACAACACACACACATACACACACACACACACACACACACACACACACACAACATGACTGTGCAGGACAGACACACGGAGAGACATGCGGTCAGACAGACAGATTAGTGAGCTCAGTATTATTAAAGTTTTACTCTCCTCTAATCCTCTCACTCACACACACACACACACACACACACACACACACTCTCAGTGAGGTACACCCTTTGAGAGGGGCAGGCTGTGTGAGATAAACTGATCACGCAGGAGTACAATATGCCGAAAGTGATTATGTGTGTGTATGTGTGTGTCTGTGTATGTGTGTGTTTGTGTGAGATAGTGAGCGAAAGAGAGAGATGGTGATGTGCAACAGCAGTCATGAAGCAGATATTAACTCACACTGGAGTCAATGATGGAAAGAAAGAGGAAGATATTTTCAAGTGTGGAGAATCATCTGGGACGCATTCAGGGGCCGAATGTATGTGTGTGACGAAAGTAAGGTTTGCTTTAGACTTCTAGGTATTCTGCCTTTGAAATCCCAGAAACCCTCTCAAAGAAATCCCAGAGTTGAGAGGAAATGGGGAAAATATAGTTCCATCCAAGTAATGAGAACGCTCCAAATTAAAACCACAGTGGTATTTCCCATAAGGCACATCTGCATCTGATACCAAGTGACTTCACTGCTGATGAATGTAAAGAACACCTCCTTGGGCATTTTTGCTGTATTCAAAGCACACTGCTCCTAGATATCTGCAGACATATCTGGTGTTGTTGTTTAGTCAATGCATTTGTTTGAAGACTGCCTTTAGGGTGTTCCAGTTTTATTTTAGCTGTAATAAAAATGATAAAGTTTATTTATATAGCATTTTTCAAAACAAATATTACGATGTGCTGTGTGAACAAAAAAGAAAACACACAAAAAAACAAATCACTGGTAGTAAAACCAGGGAAGCGCAATATCAATAAAACAAATCACATACAATTCTAAAAAGGGGAGTGTATGAACCAACATTAGGAATCAGGTAGGCTTTTAAACAAAAAAGAAAATGATTGTATATTTGATGAAAATGAGGTTTCCAGGTAGGCCAGGGTGCCCTTTTGGTCACGTGACATGAGCAGCAGTAGGCTCCTTTCTGTCCAGCTGCACACGTGGGCAGCTGCAAGAGGAGCCAGGCCCTGAAGGTACCCTCAATGCAATCAATATTAAGCGTAACATTATATCATTTATCGTCTATCAATAGTGTAAGTGATTGCACAGTTGCTTTACAGTTATGAATTCAACTAATAGTCGTTTCTGGCCTCGCTGGATGGAACACATGTCCAATGCTAGGCTAGTTCCGCAGGTCTTGATGGTGGTTGTGGAGGCTTTCTGGTAACCTCTAAATTTACCTTATTTGCACGTTATGCGGTTTTGTGTTCGGATAACAGACGAGTAAGTTGTTGTGTTTGTTGTATCCCTTTTTTTTGCTTGTGGGACGCTGTGTCTGCTCCCTGGGACCAAGTAGCTGATGGCTAATCGCTATGCTAGCTTGTCATGCTAGTTTTCTAGTAACTCATCATCACACCTGTGAAAACAACGCCCACGTCACGTAACTGGATAGTTACTCATGCATACTGTATTTAATTACAATGTTGAGGTTCGTGCACTTTCTTTCCATCATACTGTAAAGTACTAAAGTTACTTCACTGCATTTCAGTGACATATTTTGTAACATTCACATTATTTGACAGACACATAATGTTACTGGTTACTTTTCAAGCCAAATGCAAAACAAAATATTACATTTGATACACATGATACACATGTCTATACTATTATAGATTCAATTACTGAAAACCTACATAAAACAACTGGAATTAGTTCAACTGTGCAAGTTGCATTACATTTAAAAAGCTGCACATAAATACGTCCATAACAATAATTACATAATTAATATAAATGCCTTCATTAAAGGCATTTTTTACTGAAAAGCACAGGTGTAAATAATGCAATTAATGATGAGCAGCTTTAGTATTAAGGTTCTCCTATTGTGAATGCAGGCGCACTTTCTGATTTTCATGTCATTGTTAATGTTATTGGTTACACCTGTGCTTTTACTATAATAAGTCACAGTGTGTGCTGTGGACAAGGCTTCTTATTAAAGTACAGTTTGCTGATTATAAACCTAGATTTATTACAGTGACAGTTTGGATGCAGCACTGCTACTTGTAATAAAGTGTATTAATATAGTGGCACTGCTCCTTGGACTTCTCAATACTTCCTTCACCATTGCACATGTTGAGTGCAATGGTGAAGTTTACTATTGAGTAATTTGTGAAGTAAGCAATTTTTTTAAATGAGTAATTAGAAAGGAGATTTTGTTTTGTACATTTTATAAGTAATTTGCAACATTTTTCAAGTAACTCACCAAGCAGAGAAGTACCAGCACTATTTGGATAGTTTCTTTAACCAACCACATTGTGTCTCTGAGGGAACAGCGCCTGTTGAAAGCTATTTTATAGGGAGCAGTGAGCAAATGAGGTCAGAGGTCGCAGGCTTGTTAAACTGTGTAACATTACGAACATATGCTGAACCACTTAGTTGCCAAACAAGTGTATTTCTTAATTAGATCACAACATTACTTGAGAGATGATACATTTCACAGTAACGGCAACTTCATGTTACTGGCAACAAACAGCTTGTGAAGGTAGACGCTTCTCGGATGTGTGTGTGTATGTGACATTCTTACAACTCGTCAGGATCTGATTTAATACACCCTCAGGCCTGTGAGTTCATACGTAGAAACGGATGAGAGGAATGTGATTTCAGCAGATATTGCACCCTGTAATCGTACTAAGCATACCGGATAAGTCTCTCCCGCCTCCTCTCTTTTACATCTGTACATCTCTTCTTACTTTTTCCTCCTTCTCTCTCTCTCCTTATCTCTGTTGTGACAGCTTATGTTGGATTCACTTTACAGGGGTTCTTAAAGTTTCATATTCTTTGTCTCCCAAAAGTAGCTTTGCATTAGCGCGGTTTGAGACTTTGACATTGGGGATTACATTTGTTCAAATATGACTGAAACCATCATATTGATAAATACCGTAAACGTAGTACGGTCGTTGACGGACGTTTGATTCTGCGGTTGAAGCGCGGACAAACAAAATAAATTGAGAATACCGTAATAGGCAAATTGTGGCCAGAGAATACTTCAATCTTTTAAGAGTCCTGTGACTCTTGTGACATAATAACCTTTTATTTTGAAGGATTTCCTCCTACCAGAAACATAAACACGCAATTATTGTGGCGAGCCGCACTTCAACGATGCTTGGTGTGTTTCCGCCAAAAGGTTATAGAACTGTATGCAACATTTTTGAATTTCCTTTGGTTTGATGGAATCAGTAGCTTGGGCTTTTTATTTTATACCGCAGTCTCTGTACTGCAAGTCAGTTATTCTCCGTTCTCAGGAAAATGTCAAATGTTCTGTATGTTTGGAAGATTAGTTTTGTGTTATATAACAATTGTTGACATGAAAGTAACAAATGTGCGTTGTCTTAAACCTGGAAAGGGCACGTGGTTTCACACAGTGTGTAATCTGCTATATGGTGTAAGCATTTGTGGAATCCTTGTTCAGATGTCAGAGGGAAGGAGGGGCTGAGAGGATATTTAACTGTCTTTAATCTGGCTAAGCATACAGTATGGATAATCCGCTCTCTCTTACTTACAATTTCCTACAGTTTGTCTGGGTGACACAAGTATGTAATCTCTCTGAGATTATTGAAATTCTGTCTCTCGTTTGTCTCTAAAATTCCTCTTTTCTATTTTCCACTACCACGTTTGAGTAGCCAGTTGAGACCAGCCAGTAGTTGCTGGTCTGATGAGTGTTGAGTGAGCTTGTGTTGACACATAGTGAATCTGGACTGCATAACCTACACACAATATGCTGAGCAACTAAACAGGGAGAGACTTCAGTGTCTGAAAAATATACGGGATTCACTAACTGATCAGTCAACAGTTCAAACACCCCTGAGGCCTTCAACAACCCAACTGTGGAAAATTTAAACACTCTGTCAACCTCTCGCACAACTGCATCACTTACTGACCGTGTTTAAAGAGCTTAACTTGTGTTGTTTGCTAACTTTCTTTCTCCTCTCTCTTTTCCCTTCTTACTTCTCTTCACTTCAGGCTCCGACTACTCTCCCCCTCCCCCTCTTCCTCCCCCCGTCCTTACCAATGAGCTCAGTGGCGGTGGCGACCATGGTGGAGGAGGGGGCGGGGTCAACCACGGGGTCGGCGTGGTGGGCCTGGCCCCGGAGCACATCGCCACACCGGGGGCGGCCCTGAGCTGGCAGGCGGCCATCGACGCTGCGCGGCAGGCGAAAATTATGGGCAACCCTGCATCAGGCGGAGGGGCGGGGCTTGGGGCGGGAGGGGGCGGGCCCATCTCCACGGCCAGCTCCACACAAAGGAAGAGACAACACTATAGCTCTAAGCCCAAGAAACAGACAACGACGACAGCCACAAGGCCGCCACGGGCCCTACTCTGTCTCACACTCAAGAACCCCATCCGCAGAGCCTGCATCAGCATCGTAGAGTGGAAGTATCCTTTGACCAACCATGAGTGGATGTTTGGCTTTTTCTTTATACTGTAATGTGGAATAACACATAAAGAGAGTGTCATGTTTTTAAAGGTTGACACACGACATTCTCAATTTTTCACTCTTGATAGATAGCCTGAAGCTGTCAAGCTCCTAATTTTTTTTCTCCTCGCCTTTTTGGATTCCTGCCACTTTTATTTAACTAGGAGGTCTTATATATATTAAACATATTTTTTTCAAGGGTGTCCTGGCCAAGACTGGTAGCATCACAATTAACAATGTTGCAGACACAAAAACAAAACACAGAACAAATTACAGAATCATGAATACAACGATGGAACTTAGAATGTAAAGTAAATCTAGGAGCAATAAAGTAGCAAATGTAAAAGGTTTGTAAAAGGAAGATCATCAGAGATATGACATTTTTAACATCTTAAATGTTGCAATATTATTGTACAGTTCAAACCATTTACACTATCCTCCAAATCAGATCTGATGATCCATTTCAAACTAAATGATTTGCCAATACCAGAGCAAAGAACATATTTCCATTTAACCACATTGTATCCCTCAATGTCGAATGGATGGATGGATGCAGAAATAAATTGTGGCTAGGAGTAGAAGAAGATGCAGGAGAAGAAAATAGGGCACAGTGGATAGAGGACATACACATGTTTACAATGCATCTCACTTCCTCTCTCCTGTCTTCCATCCCTTCTTCTGTTTTTTAATCAATCTGTCTTCCTTCCTACGTCTCACTCAGTGTGATTCTCTGCTCTCCATTCACTCTTCCTAATCCTTTCTCCCCTTCCTCTGTCTGCCCTGCTCTGTCTTTCTCTACTCTCTCCCTCTCTCCCTCTTTCATCTCACAGCCTTTTCTCACAGGAGGATAAAACAAATTGTGTAATTTTCATCCCTCCTTCACACCTCTCCCATCATATGTCTTTCCCCTAGCTCTTTCTAACTGCATTCATCCTCTCTCCCCCAGGTTCTCCCATGCCTCTTCTCCTCCTTCGCCTTCTCCCCATCTCTCTCACCATTTGTTATCTGTCTCTCCCTCCCTCTGTCCATCCAAATCCTTTTTTCCTGCTGTTCCTCCACCAGTCCTTTCTTTCTAGTTCAGTTTTTTTTCAAGCTGCTGAACATAATGACTTGGTTTTCCCTCAGGGTGAGAGAGAGAGGGAGAGAGGGAGAAAGACAGAAATGTTCAGTGTCACATTCAAAGTGATTGATAATAAGAGAGGGTTCACATGAGCATCAACTCAGCAAGAGCACAGTCACACTTCCTCCTGAGAGGTGGAGAAGGAGAGGAAGAGTGGGGGTTTGGGAAATGAGAAGGGCAGGGACGTGGGCAGGACATGCATGTCGACAGGAGAGATGATTGAGCGGATTAGCTGAGGAGGGAGGGAGAGATTGAGGGGAGGATGGGAAAGGTAAACAAGAAAAATGACAGAGCAGGAGGAGGGCAAGTAAAGAGTGAGGGGAGGAGAGGAGAGAGGATGGGGGGAAATGAGGGAGGAGAAGAGAGGAGTGGAAAGCAGAGCGACTTGGAGAGGAAAGAAGATGAGCTCGAAGTAGTATGTGTGTTTGTGTGTTGCATTTGGGAATTATCCAATTAGAATAAATCATAGTTGATAACATTGTAGGCTATAATGAGAAAAGGTAATAAGGAAAATACTGTCGTAGTCGTACACCACACATAGGATCTTCACACATGCTTATCATGAGCTACAGCACTGGTTTGCAACCCCATGTCACAGTAATATTATTTTTTTTATAATTAATTATAATAAGGCTTTAACAGAGATCCATTAAGCTTTTTTTTTTTTTACTTTTAACAGGATAGATTGAAAAGATGTTTCTGTAGGATTCCCACTCCTTGTCCCTGCTGCCAACATATTCTCACAGCACTAGTTTCTTTTTTTATATCCAGTGATAAACGATGGCACAATTCTCGGTGACATCCCTATGAACCTGTATATTTATCAAATAACCACGAAATGGTCCTACGTTTGTTTGGATTTGCTCAGTTATATTTGAAAAGCCAGTCTCTTGAGTCCACAATGGTGTGCATCTGTTCATGCATATCATGTTTTCTTAAAAAACGACTCAAAACTTCCCATGGGAACCGCTCTGCCTTTTTATTAAAGTGTGTGTGATCTCTGTGTGGTAAAGCAATGGATGCAGGCAAAGTATCCTTCAGATCACCTTGTGTGTTTTCACAAATTATTAAAAGTCACGATGTAAATACTAGACCATAAACTATCCCGTTATGTTGTTTAAAAAAAAGAGAAAATGAATGGGAGAAAACATGCATAAACCCTCATGGCCACTGGACCCATCTCAACCAATGACGGATGAGCGTTCAGATCATTACCCTCAATTCCCAGCATCATTCATTTAAACTGCTCCGAAGGGAGGGAAGGGTGAGAGACAGTGACAGCGAGAGAAAGGTGAGGGAATTAGATGAGTGAGGGAAAGTGGAGAAACATTAAAGAGGGCTTTTGGGGGGAGACCAGAACGAGGAAGAAGTAAGCAGGAGTCACGAGAAAGTGGAAGGAGCAAAAAAGTAGTATAACTGCAGCAAGTTTTGTCCTTCACTAGTTAAATCCACATCAAACTGTCAGTCTTTCTGCCTGCTTGTCTATCTAACCATTCTACTTTGGGACGTCCTTCATAACTTCAGATGTGCACTTGTTTATATGCAGCACACGTTTGATCTTTAGCCTGCTCTCCGTTCTGGATGCATTTTGTTCTGTGTATGTGTGTAGTTATGAAATGCATGTGTTGCTTTAATTCTACAGGCTTTGTGTATACGTGTATGCGTGTGACCTGTATTCTGCGAGTATCTCCGTCTCGAGAGACATCGGATCCGAAATCTTCCTCTCGCCCTCCTCTGTTACCATGACAACAGCTGCTGCTCTCAACAGGTCGATGAGGCCCGTCTGAGCTCACACATGCACGCAAACGCACACGTAGATCGGAGGACACACACATAAACACTCTGCAGGAACGCACATCTAAACACACGTGCACACAGATGACAAACACACACTCAGACAGACAGACACAGCACACTCACATGCTGTGTGATTATAGCATTTAAGCATTACCTGCACACTGCAAGGTCAGCATGAGAGACAAGGAGAGCGGAGGCTAACTACCATGTTCTCTATAGGAAATCACACGTAAGTGGTGATTTTTGAAAATATGTCTGAGTGCATTTACCCACACACACACACAAACACACACACACACACAAATCCGTTTATATATTGCATCGGGTCACATGAGGGGTTACACTATTTGTCCGCATTTTCAACTCAAATCAGGAAAAGGGATAAATATTCTCAGCACAACACAGAAGAGTGCTGAGGCCGCTCTCCCAGATAATATCACTATATCTCAGGTTTCTTGTATTGACTTTGTCAAGAAAAGAGATTATCTGTGTTGTTGTGAGCTGCATGTGGTGGTTATGTGAGGCAACTGCTGAACGCAGAGTATTTTAGAAAATAACAGCGTCCCGGTGTGTATGTGGATGCAATCCCAATGTGGCAATTTGTCGTGTGCATACATGGTTAGCTTGGTAAAACGCTGAATCTATATTTTAAATTCCACAATGCTTCAGAAAGTAGCACTGTGGTGAATACTGCTGTACACCATGTCAGCTATGAAACCTGCTGAGCTTACTGGACGCTGATATCAGTTGCATTTATGCTGTTTTTCTAGAGTTGTCAGTGTCAATCCCCACTCTTAGCTTCTTCCCATAAATATTTATATGCTGCTAGAGATGGATATTTACTGTTTTTAGGCTGATTAATGCAATAATAATAGACTTGGTACTTGTTTTGATTCTTCACTTGGACTCCCCCAAATTTTCCCCAGTGTTTTGCTCTCAACAACACTGCAGACAGGAGATTTATTATCATGTTTATGGAAGCAGACCTCAAGGGTTTTTTTCAAATTATGGGTCAGGAACCCGGAATGAGCAACAGGCGGCTTTTTCTGTGGGTCCCCGCATGTCTGGAGAGTGTTTTAATGAGCCCCCGGTACAAGGGTCACTGATTAACTTTGATGCTTTTTGGTCCCAAGCTGAATGGTCTTGTGGCCGTTGGTGTTCAAGGGTCAATCCGTAATCAAAACATAAACTAAGTATTAGTTCTTCCAAAAAAAGCTTACATTTTTTTTGTTTTTTTCTTCCTCTCTCTGTTTCTCTATCTGCACGGCTATTTCTGAAACGGTAGTTAAAGCTGTCGACCAGATAGCGGGTGTGTTTCTAGAGGGGCCGCACGCAGCCAGATCTCCAGTGTGATTAGTATGAGATTGTCCTTAAGTTTACTTCTTATTTAAACTGAAGCATTGTTGTTTATTTGTCCACATAGTTCCATTTGTCCTCTGTCATGAAACATTAGAAACTGTACTGGTAATTTAAAGAAATGTACGATTAATGACGACAATTTCTTTTAGCATCTTCTTCGAATTTGGTCACTTTCTCAAGTGCAACTAACTCCCTCCTTTAGTCCTGACAGGATGCAGACTACAGAGTAGTAATGCAGCGTCATATGCACATGTACACAGCCAACCATTACCAGTTGTTAAAGTTTTGCAACAAGGATCCCAGCTGTGAAAACTTCATCTGCTGTTGGATGTAAAGTTCAGCAAAGTGAGATTCAGTGCAGCAAAAGCCTACATTCACGCTGTGATGGAAAGGGTTGACCAGCTAAAAGTCTACATTTGATTGCTGATGATTTGTCTTCTGGATTTGAGGATCCGACGGCACAACTCATTCGTACACGAGATCTGGAGTCTAGACTCATTTGACATGCAAGGAAAAAAAGAAGGGAGGAAAGAAGGAACAAATGGAAGAAGAGAGCAGAGGGAGAGCAAACGGGTGGCAGTGGCAGTTAGTAAATGTGTTGATGAAAACCAGACCTTCTTTATCTCTCCTTCTCCTTTTCTCTCTCCTGCTCTCACTCTCCTTCCACTCACCATCCTCTCCCACTTTTACTCTCCCTCTCTCCCTCCGTGAGGCCAAAAATAATGAGGCCCCTCCCCTCTCAAGGACCGTTCCTCTCTCTCATTCCACCTCACTCGTTCTCTGTCCACATCCCATCTTCCACGCGACAGGCCTGCTCCTCGACACACCCATATTAGGGCATGCACTGTCTCTCTAACCCCCCTTGCACACACAAAGAGGTTCCTAAGTGACCCAATATGTCTTACTGTAAAACGCAAAGGCAAACTCAACAGCTTTGATCTCTCCCATTGTGTACACTGCCAGTGCAGTCTGCTGTGTGTATATATACCTCTGCTTATGTGAGGATGTATTAGCTTGTTTAAAAATACCTCCTTGTTGAAACAACATGCCTGATATGAAGACTTTCTCTATTCAGGAAGGTGAGAAGTTAGAGTTGTATTATTTTGTGCTGTGTACAAGAGGTTTTCATGGATCATTGAAAAGCTACTTGAACCTGGCGTGTATTGATTATAGATCTATATTTAACTCCTCAGGTCCCTTTTGGACGTTGGGCGTCCTCCCATTCATTTGAATGTGGGTACGGGGTGCAGCGACAGGTTGAAACTTTTGAAGAAACTCAACCAGAGGTCACGCTGCGGTGGCCAATCACCGCACCGCCGCTGTACGTTACAATTCAGCCACGAGGTAATAAAAGACGTTAATTGTCATGCAGTCACTCTGTGTTAATGGGCCATTGAGTGACCCTCCCACACCTCCACACAACCCCGTGGTAACGCCTGGTTTGGTGTAAATGCAGCCTCAGACCGACTGTGAATGATGCATTGAGGTCTGCCTTCCAGAGAGGGAGTCGGATCCTGCTGGACTTCAAACAGACGTTCGGGGAACTTATAACCAGTCTCGTCCAATTCACAATTATTATATTATTATAGGGTCAACACAAAATGTTGGAGATGCGGTTGCCCTAAAATACAAGACTTTTGCTCTGAGATTTGCACAAATCATAGGACACGGCGGGCCTTTTCCCCCAGAGTGTGTGTATCCTGAGGGACCCGTCGCTCCTAAAGGACCCCCCCGTTCCCCGATGCAGATGCACTGATGCCGGGGCCCGAGCTCATTTGTTCAGAATGGAAGGTCCCTCCTGCCCCACTTGTACATCTTTGGTCTGATCATTTAGAGAGACTAGCTTGTTGTACAGACAGATGAACAAAGTGGAATGTTTCCATGTCAACATAAGAGCGCCAGACTAGGGTGTAGGCCTGAGAGGGACTCAAAGGTTCAACATCCCTGACACATTTCCAATATTCTTTTTTGAGTGTGGAAGTATGTTATTGTTTGGTAGTCTTTTTTTTTCCGTCTTCTTTTTTTAGCCTGCCCCAACATTAATACTGCTTGTTGTCATATCACCAGATATTTGTCAGTGTAAATGCTATTTTAAAATGCCAATAAGAAAGAATAACCATGTAAAAGATCTCTACTGTGTAAATGTCTCTATACCTGTTTTATGTGTACTCAGTTCCCGAGTGTATATTCTTTAACCGTCCTCTCAGACCATTTGAGATCATCATCCTGATGACCATTTTTGCCAACTGTGTGGCCTTAGCCGTCTACATCCCCTTCCCCGAGGATGACTCAAACGCCACCAACTCCAACCTGGTGAGTACTCTAAAATATTTAACCTGCTTTACATTTACATACACTCGCTTGCTGTTCAGTCCATGGTTGAAGTAGCGGCTTGGCTCGCTGGAAAACAGGGTTTCCTGGTTTTGGTTCTTGTCTTCTGACACCTGCGTGTCCTATGTGGATTACCCTGCTTGACATTTTATTCGGTGTGTGGCTGGCTGTAACATTTCATCAGAATCTTTTTCTGTTTATTAGCAATACTGAGCGGCATGTCATGAGCGCATGTCCATCTGATTCTGGTGTGTGTGTGTGAGATTTGCTGCCATGTCTATAAGAGGCATGACAGGGTAATACTAAATTACACTGTGACTGGTTGGACAAGAAGTGGAAAATAAAATGAGTGAAAGGAAAAAATGGTGGAGGAAAAAAAGACAACAGTAGGAGGGAATAAATAAAACTGAAGTACGGAGTAAAAAAAGAACTTCTCTCTTTGAATAATATCTTCTTTGAGCTTCATTTGCTCTTATCATTGGTTGTTTGGATACAACAGAGTTGTTGATTATAATGTTCCACTTTGAAGCTTGAAGAAAATTGAGGATTTCAGTCATTTTGAGTGAGGACTCTTGAGTTGTATTGAAAACAGTTGATTTGATCAAAGGCAAAGCATAATTTTCTTGTGGGCAACAGAACAAAAATTGGCTAAGGAGAAAATTGTTGTTTTGATTGAGGAATGAATTCTGTGGTTCTCAAAATGTCATCTGGTGTAATGTACTAAATGTGATATTTTTCAAAGTTAAGCAAAAGAGAGACATATGTTGCTTCAAAACTCTGGTTTTCTGACTGCTTCTTGGGAGGGACAGATCCCCATTTGATCACAGGGCTTTAAATCAATATGATTACATATAGCTGTGCAATATATGTATGTTTTTACGTTTGCGTCAGCTTGCAGATGTTTGCCAGTGTATTGGTGGGAGGAGGACGCTAATCCCTCTGAGGCCATGTAACATCTGTCTCGCTGTCTCTCCTTCTTTCCAAGAATGATTTTCCCAGTGTTACATTTTTTTGATAGCTCATGCTGTGCTATGGTTTTCAGATTGCCTGTTGTGCTTATGGATCATGTGGATGATGCTAGTAACCTCTGCTTCTGAAAAGTGTAACCAATGTGGAAGGGCCTGAAACGCGCATTATTTATAATATCCAACAGGGGGCGACTCCTTTGGATAGTCCATCAGTAAACATATGTTTATGTCTCAATCTCTAGTTTCAAGTCTTCAATACAGCATTTAGTAAATGATGCTCCCATTTAGAGTAAAATAGATCATAAGGCGTATGCTTTGGGGCGTGGCTACCTTGTGATTGACAGGTCGCTACCACAACGTTTTCCACTCTGGGATTTGTCTGCTTTGTCTGATTTGTCTGCTCTGGATGGTCAGAGGATCACATGATTACGCCAAAAGACCTTGATGGACATTGGTTTTTGTTTTCATATCGCCTATTCATAAAGTTACTGTTGACTTCATGTAAATGGGTAGAGAAATAAAATGTGCTTTAATTTGAATCACTGTGTACATACCCTCTGATTTCTCCTTGAATGATTTAGTGTCAGAGCAGGTATGAGTCAGTAGAAGAGTAAATATGACAGAGATGGCAGCTGCTTTCATCGTCTTTAATTTGTGTCCATCGCCCACTCTCTCTGCCTCTCTTTATCTCTCTCTGATTTCTGTAGGAGGCCTACATGCAGCAGTTACATTACTTTTCCTGAAAGGCTTTACAGATCAAGTGTTAGTGACCCTGTGAAACACTGATTACATGTTTTCAGTGGGCAGTCTAGACTGGAAAAGTTTGGCCTTGCATATTTTCAGGTAATCTATCCTTGCAGGGTTATTTTGGACCCTACTGGTGACCCCCCACACCAGTTAATTACAATATACAACACACACACACACACACACACACACACACACACACACACACACACACACACACACACTCAACACCACCACAGCTGTGGTCAATTAGTTTTATAACCTTCTGACAGACAGGAAGCAGTGTGCGGAGCGACTAGAGGCTTAGCTACGTGGTTGAACCATGTATCTGTGTTTGTTTGTGTTTATTTGTAAAATGTTTGTGTTTTGAGCAAAACTTAGTTTAGCCAGCAAAGAGAAAGACCAACCTATTAAAACCCAACTGCATCAGTTTATTAAGTGAACGCTATATGTAGAATATTTGTACATCTTTACCTTACAGACAGACAGACTTTCCAGGGAACTAAAGCCGTTATTTACGTTCACTTCAAAGACACAAAACGTAATTGACAAAAACAGTAATTTTACCAGGCAGAACAAAGATTACTTTATATTATTGTGTGACTCTAACCCTTTAAAATACAAAAATGACTAAATAGCACAAACAAACTGACCAATCAAGCCAGCATTAGACAACTCCTCTGTTCTGCGAGGTAAAAATAGTTTTTGTCTGACGGGTCTGGGGGCTTTCAAGGAAGCATAGATATCAGCTTCAGTCTTCCGTCAGAAAGGCCTGATGGCAAGCTAAAGCACTGAGCATTTCCTAAATATAGTGCACACTTATATTGATTATTTCTTTTGGAGCCTTTTTTTTAGTTGGCTAAAATGTGTTTTACTACTGCGCCAACCACAGCAGTACAATGCTTTGTCTTCCTGTCTTTATCTCCAAACTGGGTACGTGCCGACTGCACTCTAGTACTCTGACTACGGATAAGTACCTCATACAACTCCACTGGAAAAAATACAAAATCCTCCTTTTAACTTTGCAATATGCATTCACTTTGGTTATTTACCGTATTTAGTTATTTGATTACATTTGCAAGACAGTGAGTAAACCCCAAACTGCCAGAATCCATCTTACATCCTATTGGTTAATTAGAGTGTCTATGGTGAATCCCATTATTTAGATGATGTGTTTATCCACAGTGACTGTTTGGCTTAAGCCCACTCTAACAGATCAACTGAAGCCTCACGCTCATTTAAGAAGAATGTGACCTCATCGTCCTACCAGTAGGTAACCCAGCCACTTGTGTGAACATTGTCCCGACACTATTCTTGGTTGTTTCTAACGGTGTTGTTACCTCTGGTAACCCTCCTTCAACACACTGTGAGTCCGAGCCACGGGAGACTTTTAAATATCTCCTGCATCAAAGCTCTTGTAATTCAGCTCACCCTGAACCTCTTGTGTTATTTCACATGTGTGTGTCCCCCCTCCCCCCTTATTTAAGCGTTGTTGTCATTTGTTTTACGTTATTTCTTTGGGGTGACAAACTGTGCTTAGCCCCTTTTGGTTTTGTTTGCTCACCCACACAGTTTTTATTTCTTTCCCTTTTTTTTTGCCATTTTCTTTAACATTTGCAAATAAGCTACAGGCTTATACAAAAGTTTGATCTTCCAATGGGGTATAAACCCCAAACTGCAGCATCATGCCTGTGGCTCAGTATCCCGGTAATGCTCTTTTATATTTACCCCTAACCCGAAGTGTGATTGAGCTTTCGAATCAATATGGCACCCCCTCACCAGATCTGCACAGGTCTCTCTTATGTAATAGCAGAGATCTGTTGAATCGCTTCCAGTACATGATTTCTATTTCTGTCTGCATCCCATAATGTGCCGCTCCGTCTCCTTGACGACATGCCCAATAATAGCAGCGGGAGAGGTTGTCATGGATATGGTAACCGTAGTGATGCTCCTCATCTGTCCTTGGTTACAGAGGAAAGAAGGGTAGGAACCAAAGTTTGAGAGTTTCTTTTCCCAGGGAGGAATATTGATGCTGCACTTTGGCTAGTTCAGTTCAGGTAGCCCATATTTTGGTTAAAATTTAAGAAGGTAAAACTCGATGGCTGTTCTATTTCTCCTCTACTCTTTCTCTCCCCTTCCTCCCTTTTTTCTTTCCTCATCACTTTCTCCCTCTTCATTCCTCCACCTAATCAGATCAATATGTATACTTTCAGATTTACAGAATATAACCAACCAATTATCCAATCAATACACCTGACTAGACACTGATTGACGTAACACACACACACACATAAACGCACACTTTTGACACTAAATCCCATAAGCAATGATGCGACTTAACAGGATTCTCAGTGATTGAGGCTCGTGTGATATTGTGTGTGTGCACCATCATTATAAAAAGGTGCAGTTGATTTCATCGTCTCCATACATTGTAGTGTCAGCCATGTTTGTGTGTCATGAATGTGTGTTCATCTGAGTTCCTGGTTGTTCGCTGCTGCTCGTTTGTGTGTGATGAGGTGTGTGCGTGTCAGCAGTAGGTGACAGGATGCTCAGTGATAGATGTGTTAGCTGCCGGCTCTTCAGTAGGCGTGTGAACCCTCAGTCAACGAAGCAACTTTTTAGAGAGATGCTTACTCTTCTCTCTGTGTCTTACATTTAGGTCTCGCTCTTTTTAAATTTTGTGGCTGTGCGATTATGAGTGTCCTCTTTCTGCAGTGAGTCACAGACGAGTGGAGGTCAGGGTGAGCGTTTGGATGCGTGACTTAAAGAACAGGTGACGGTGCAGTTAGCACTGTGTCCTCCAGACAGTCTCCACAGGTTTATTTTACCTATGCAGTAGATGTTTTCCTTCCCTTTACCAAGTAGTCTTGGCTTAACTATACATATTTTCAGCTGATTCTATAGGCTTTTGGTTCCTTAATACTTGACTGTACTCCAAGGGATGATGTATCGTGTACATTTTCTAGTATCCATCCCCTGATCGGTACTATTCAATCCCCTCGCTGTGGAGTGTTCCTTTGTCTTTCGGTGTATGCTTTTCTAAATCTCTTAACTTACAGCAGTTATACTCGGTCAATTAAAACCCCTGGACGACACAAAGGACGTCCTTATAACTGATCACGTGACTTCTAAAATCAATTGGCTGCACCAGTGATGCTTTAGATGCTTCCAATTAGAAAGCTTAAATACCTATGCAAATTATTATGCATTAGTTTTGGAATGTGGAGTTAATTTAGATCACTTTCAAAAGATCTGTTTTCACTTTGAGATTTAAGGATCTTTGTGTTGATCAGAAAGGTCACCTTTAATCTACTTTGTTTCAATCTTTTTTAAACAACTTTTCAATAGAGATGACTATGTTTTAGGCACTTTATTTTGTTGTCAAAGTGGATTCAGATTATTGTTTGTTTACCTCCTATTATCAATATATTGCTCCAAATGTTGTCTCCTCATGTCCTCCCGCCTCTCGGCATCATTTCTGCTGTTGAGGATCAAGTTAACGTGCTGTTCCTTTGGGTGCTACTCTGCTGGTTGCTAGGAGTGTCTATTTATAGACGCAGAGGAACGATCAGCATCTATCTGTACGTTCACTTATCTAAACAATGTTGGTCTGCGTTTTCTTGTGGTGATGGTGTGATGTGACAGTGTGTGTGTGTGTGTGTGTGTGTCTGTGTGTGTCTGTGTGTGTGTGCACCTCCGAATAGTCGCAGTGGAATGCTGCCGCTCACGCTGCATCCAGATAAGGATGTAGGTGTGTGTGTGTGTGTGTGTGTGTGTGTGTGTGTGTGTGTATTTGTGTGGCTACTGGTGTATGTGGGTGTATGAATAGCTACAGTGGATGTTATGCATTTATTAGTACATTTACCCTTAGGATGTGAGAGAGTGTGAGTGTGTGTGTGTGTGTGTGTGTGTGTGTTGTATACAGTATATACACAGACAGAGATACAGTATCTTATCTGGTCTTGTACACATTAGTAGGGCCCTCTACACAGATGGGAAACTTCAAATCCCTTGCAAGTTTTTTGCAGTACACCAAGTTCCAACCATGCTGGAGCCTGGGGAGTCATTATTTGGAAATTATAAATGCTGTTCCCTTTTCAGCTCCCAGAGGAAACAAGGAATACCCCAGTTACCATTCCTGTCAGAGACATGGGTGCTTTCCAACTCCAGAGTTACTACTTCAGCGTGCTGTTTGGTTTCTGCTTCATTTGTTCCATATTTATGAGCCATTTTGCTAATTCAAACTGAAAATGAACCTTAACCATGGATACTCTACATTGAAAGTTATTAGTGGAGGAGTTAACCAGGGTATCTTTTTTAATTGTCATATTTCTGATTTTTTTTTTATTTTAAACGTCACAAATATAAAATGAAAATCAGGAAAACCTACATCAGCAGAGTTTAATTAACTAGATCATCTTTGAATTGATTAGTATTGTAGTGATGATGGACTGTGGTTAGTAAGCGACAGGGAATGTAAAACCACCATTACATCCTTACACAACAAACATTAAATAGTGTATTTATTGTGGTGAACTTTGACAGGTTAAATGTTATAAAATATTATAAGCATAAAGTTAAAGAGACCCTGGCACTTTTGTCTCCCTCTTTGAAAGATCTTCAATGTTCTGTTAACATACATTATGCCTGAAGCAAAATAAAAGTGAATAATAAAGACTATAAATGAAGGCAGCTGTAGCACATTCATTACAATGCCATTTCCTCTTCTCTCTCACCTCGTCCCTTCCTTTTTTTAATTGCCCCATTTTGGTGATAAAGAGGGAGAATTCCACACAAACATCACAACCCCTATCTCTTTATTGTCTTTTTTCCCCCCGAAAAAAGTACTTTATGTTGATACTGTCCCAGGCATCCCATGATTCCATAGCAAAGCTCTAGAAACTGTCCTGTCTTATGCCAACTCTCTCCATTTACTACAAACCTGCAAATCACTGTGATTTGGAGGCAATGTTTGTATATATGTGTGTGTGTATATACTAGGGCTGTGCTAAAATATCGATATAGCTGACTATCACGATCATCTTTATAACTATAGTGTATCAATATGTCCGCGACTCCTATCGATACATAAATAAAACAACAACATTGTATCGTATCGCGAGGTGCTTGCCAGTACACAGCCCTAGTATTTATGTTTGGGAAGACAGGACATGTTTGGTCTATGCATGTGGATTTGTGTGATGTCTGCGCTAGAGTTATTTGGCAAACAAGTCATGTTAAATCAGGTCAAATGAGCCTTATGAAACACAATAAAGTTTCCTTTAAGCCTACGCCGAGGAAATAATTATGAACATTACATAACTTTCTGAAAGAGGCTAGTAATGCAGAGGTGAATTTTTGATCATGTATGAAGCTCCAGATGTGGTAGTTGTAAAGGCAAGTGAGACAGAGGCGGTGAGGGAGGGAAGGAAGAGAAAGAGATAGAGCGGGATATTTTTACTGAGCTAAAAGTGTCCTCTGCCTCACATCGACCCACATTACAGCTCCCACAGAGCGAACGGAGAGAAGGAGAGAGAGAGAGATAATGTCTCTGTCCATCACCGAAACTCTGAGTTCTCAGTGCAACCTTACCACAGGGAGCCATGTCAGTCTTAATGTCCCCATTTCAGATGGGAAGATTCTTGTCTCACAGTTGAGCTTAGTGGCTTTTCTTCCCAAACAGAAAGCTATTTCATACCGGGCAGGGCTAAACAAAACAAAAACCCAGAAGGGACTACAGTGCAAAAAGCCCAGTTTAACACTTGTTTAGTCTCAACTGTGCATTTGGCAGTTTACAGATGACATCAAATAAATAACAATGTGATGTGTGGAGTATATCATTCAGATTGCTGTCCACTCAGAGGTTAGTTTGAGTCCAAATTTTAACTTTAAATGTAATAAACCCCACGGGGAATGTTGCATTTGACCCATCTCAACTATTCAGGGGCCGTGGGCAGACACAGGGCTCCCCTCAAGGACAGTGACAGGACTACCAGCACTGAGAAGACGGCCGCTCGGCATGACTTTGCTCTTTACTCAACACTGAAGCTGAGATTGTTGGTGTGTGTGTGTGTGTGTGTGTGTGTGTGTGTGTGTTCCAAAGTGAACAGGTAAAATTGGGTTATACAAACAGGTTTTCATGGAGGCACTATTTACATATAAAGTACATCGTAGTAGCGTGATGCCACCGGATCTACCTTTTCTTTTCCCCTCTCTTGGTCACAACATGGTTAATGTTCAGTCTAGTAACATCTGAGCTCAATGTGTAGGATCATCCCCTCCCTTTCATCCCAGTGTTAGGCAGGCACACACACACACACACACACACACACACACACACACACACACACACACAAATTGCGTATACAGCAAACATCAGAGCCATGGCAACACAGGTAATGGAGGTGCACAGTAGATCTCTGGGCAAATTAGGGTGGTAAACAGGTGTAATGTGTACTTTGCGTGTGCATGTGCGTGTATGTGTCTTCATCATTCCAGGCTAATATTTGACCAGCCATTAAAGCCTGCTGTGACATCACCACAAGAGCAAAGCCAACTGCACACCAGCTCCTTTCAGCTAAATGGCCTCCCATCAGTCTCTACTGAGCTTAATGCAAAACCTGTCAGTCGATTTCTTCGGCACTTCAAACTAAAAACAGGTGCACGAATTGACCTTTAGAAGCAACAGGAAAAAGCAGACATGCCCATAAAAGACTTGGAGCTTTTAACATCCGCAATTCCAGTGATGTACACACAGTATTACATTGTCGTGGTGGTGACGGCGGACCCGATGGCCCTGCTTGTGAATGAGATCAAGGACGGGAAGCGAAATGTGAAATCCCATCCAGTGCAGAAGCTCCAGCTCTCTTGCTCACTGAATTAATAGGTGATGCTGTGTTGCAGTGTGTACTGGTTCTGTCAGGGAGAAGTAGCTGTCATGTTGGTGTGGTATTCACTGACATTTAGCCATCTGGTCTGGGATCTGGCAGCCTCTCTCTCTCTCTCTCTCTCTCTCTCTCTCTCTCTTACCCTCGCTGTCTCCCTCTCATACACACAAACAAGGTGATGCTTCACATCAGCATACACATCTTCCATTGAAGCGCCGGCTGGTGATAAGGCGTGTCACTATGATGCAGAACAAAATAGTGTGTGAGTGCATAATGTATGTGTGTACCTGCATGCTTAATAATGTGGTGTGTGTGTTTTGACTGAATCATCAAAGGGCAGGGTTCCCATAGAAACAGATGTTTCCGTTTTCTTCCTTGGCGAAAATGTGACAGACGGCTTCTGTGTGTGTGTGTGTGTGTGTGTGTGTGTGTGTGTGTGTGTGATACCATGAAAGTATAGCATATGGACACACGCTTTTTTTTAATTAAATGCAGTAATGAGGTGAATCTAGCTAGGAGTCTTTTCCCATATTGATCATCATCGTTAAATCCATACCAATCACAAAGGAGACGCACTTAAAGGATTTTTAGCTTTGAGGTAATTAAGATGTGGATTGTGCTCATTATCGGAAAGAAATTCCTTATATGTTGTACATTCATCGTTTAGGCCCACCTGACATGCAGTCAGCAGCGCCAGTGTTTGTTTTATTCTTGCGATGAGTCATGTAGAGTGTAACAGTGAGCTCACATCAAAAGATGAATATCGGTTAGCGTTTGCTTCTGGGTCTTTATCGTTCATTGTTGAGAGGCTGGTGGGAGGCAGATTGGTCCTGATCAATAGAGTGGCCTTGCTCATACTGTTAAGTGCTGCTTCCACTCACATCTATTCACGGAAATGTGTTTATTGTGGAATCAATGGTATGAAAATGAATGTGTTATTATATGGACAGCAGAGACGTTAAGGAGCAGACCAGTGCTTCAGAATGTTTTCATCCCCTTAACTAAAAATCGGATGTACTTCACAAGGATGGAAACCAGCCTCCGATGTCGGAGTTTCCTTGAAAGCATTGTTCAAAAGAGAAACTGAACACATGAAGGATTGACATTCCATGTTTTCTCGATTTTTCAGAAGTTCCTCTAACTGCTCTAACTTCTTTTCAGGATCTAATCCAACTTCCTCCTCAGTTTGAATAAACGTATATAAGATTAGTGTTCGGGTTACGGGCCATACCGTGAGGGTGGGATCAACAATGGTCCTTTACACCACTAGTATTTGGATCATTGACTAAATATATCTCCTTCCTTATTATTCATTCTCTCCTCTGTCTTTATTTCTATTTCTTCTTTTTTATTCTATATTCTATTCTTTCTTCTGCGAGGTGACCCAGTTTCCCATGATCCAATGCGGCTGCCGTCGTGTTGTTGCCGTAGCAATATTGTGAGGTCCTTTAATTCCAACTGTGGCGGCCATTAATAATGGATAGAGAGACTGACGGAGTATCAGGCGGTGGGGATGAGAGAGAGGGGGCACAGAGGTAACAATAATGGAGGGAAAGAGTTCAAATATGTGTACTGTAAAGTGTTGAGGATGAGAAGAGAGGAAAAAAGAAAGAGAAACGGTACTGGATGGAGAGATGGAGTGAAAGAGTGTAGGGATGAAGTGACATACTTGTTTAAAGGTCCCAATAAATTGGTCCTGAAAACTGGAAAACAGTGAATCTTAAGCGGCGACTTCATGCTGCATTAGTGGGTGGAAGCTTCAATAATCATCCCAGGCCTTTCTCTCCATCACTAATAGCGTAATGGTTTTCTTCTGGATTGATCCCTCCCTGTCTTGTCCTTCCTAAAGGAAATACATCACATTTAGGAGGTAATGATAACATTTCAATATTGAACGTGAAACTAAATGCTTTCTCTACTAGAAAAGCTATGTAATGCGACGCCATTTACACCGTCACACACAATATATCTGAAGATAAGTGGTTATTGCTAGATGCAAAGGTCAGAGCCAATTATCAGCTCTATTTTTCATACAGTAAGTTCAAATGGTAAATTTCCCTTGGTAATTTAACATTGTCATACTTTAATTTGTACAATTAAGTTTGTGAAGATATATCCATGCCAGGTGAATATCTGAAAACAATGCCTAGCAATATAAATATATAATGATGATACTGAACTGCTGTGGAAATAACATTATTCAGTGATCATACTGTGTTAAGAAAAGAGTAACATGAGAAAAGAGGAATATAATTTAAAATAATCAAAATATGTTACATTTATTATTCTAAATAGAGCAAATGATATTGTCCCCAACAAACAAATATCTAAATGTATTGTACATTTACCTCATGTGCCCTTTTTATGCGTGATCGCACAAGTAGAAGTGGCTTATGGGTAATGCAGTTCAGTTTCTTTGAAGCTGAAGGCCAGACGTACAGGTTAAAGAGTTCACTATCAGTCATTGAGTCAAATACCTAACATGGCAGGAAAGGCTTAGGGACACATTATTGTGTATTTGTGTGTGTGTGTGTGTGTGTGTGTGTGTGTGTGTGTGTTAGTATTTACATGTGTGTGTGTGTGTGTGTGTGTGTGTGTGTGTGTGTAAGAGTGTGTGTGCTTCTGTGACCGTTTGTGTAGCTTGTAGTTAATCTCTGTTACTGCTGACTGCAGCACACACCTGTTGAATAGCACTTTAGCTGTCACACACACACAAACACACACTGGAGCAGACACATAAACACAGGAGCAAGTAGAGGCCGCCCATTACCTTGCTGCCAGAGCTGTCAATCCTGGCTGGCATTGAGTTTGTACAGCAGTGGGTTCAAACACACACACAGCAAATACTCTGTCTCATTGGCTGCTGTAAATAATATATTTCACTTCATCTAAAAGGCTTTAAAGTGCCCACACAGCCTTTAACTTCAAAGCTGGGAGTTAACACAGGCATGCATACGTTTGCTCAGTAAAAGAAATCAAAGAAGAGAAGTACAGCGTGTAAGCACTTTTCATGTAGTAACGGTTTCAAAGTGTTAATTGCACATGCACATGAAGAGCTGGCTGTAAGACTGTAATGACGGTCTTGTTTCAAACCAAGGCCTCTATAAAGAACGAGGGTAACTGTGAGATGGAGGTTTACATGGGAGGGAAACGTTCTGCTTCACACGGACCTGATCACTGACTCATCTGTCCTGTTTCACCTTCAAATACATTCCCCTCACTTTTACACATTTCACATTCAGAGAAGTTCCTTAATGTTAGAGCCAACTTATGTTAATAATGATAACCTCTCTGCTTAGCCTACACAATGTTTAAAAAAACAACCTTCATATTTATCCAGGGCTCATTGCACAAAAGCTTTTTGTGTTGCTTTTCATGCAGATGGCATTTTTTTTGATTTGTGAAACGTGAACAAATTAGCAAAAGGGGCAACTATTAATGTTGCAAATCGCAATTTGCACGATGCAGACTCGGTTAATCCCCTGGAACCAGGGAAGGTGTGACATTATTGTTCAAATGATTAATCAGTAGTCATAATCGTCGCCACATAATATTTTGTTTATTAGGTAATTGATGATCAACACCTTTTTTTCAGGCGTAATAAGATAGAATGTCAACTTGAACTTTTTATCTCATAAACGTCATTTGATTTGCACAAAACAAAGTTTGAATTACATTGTCTGTAAATTAATCAAATGCCAAATTCATGGAGCGGTGGGCACATCCGCACCGGTTGTGCTCGCGACACGGAGCCATTAACCTTCTTTATAGACGGCTTCAGTGAAGTGAGTTCAAAAAGAGTAAGCTGTAACGTACATGTGCCACACACACACACACACACACACACACACACACACACACACACACACACACACACACACACAGCACATGGTTCAGAAGGTTATGCATGTCTCCACATGTTAGCTATTAGACTTTACTGTTAGTCTCACCAAGGCTGCTTAACAAGGACTTTGATGCGTGTGTGTGTGGACAGACAGAGAGACTGACAGACGGAGAGAGAGAGAGAGAGAGAGAGAGAGAGAGAGACTCAGTGTGTAGCTGAATATTGTGAGTTGGAGGGTAAAGAGGAGGATGTGGACGAGACGTCCAATGAGAAAGAGGAGCAGATAGTGGGAATACTGGAAGTTTATCACAGCAGAGCAAATTAGGTTATTTCAAGCAAGCTGTGAGAGTATTATATACATATTGCTATGTTACTTTTAAGCTCTTTACTGTGATTATCTCAAGAGACTAACCTCACCGAGGTGACAATCCAAGTAGCTTTAAACAAACACTACAAAGATATTTAACACAACCAAAGTGGGATCAGAACCCTAACCCACTTTTGAGTTATTTAAAGAAGTGTGTCCATTAATTTGTCCAGTTGGTCATCGTCATAAGACAATTGGAAGACGTGTGTGTGTGTGTGTGTTTATGCTTTAGTAACCATTTGTGTGTAGCTTGTAGTTCATCTCCGCTGTTACTGCTGACTGCAGCACACACCTGTTGAATTGCACTTTAGCTGTCGCACACAAACACAAACACACACATACACTCTTTTCTCTGTAGCAGACACAGACACACAGGGGCATGTGGAGGTGGCCGCCCATTACTTTCCTGCCAGAGCTGTCAATCCTTGAGAGCTGGCATTGAGTTTGTACAGCAGTGGGTTCAAACGCACACAGACACACACAGCAAAGGCTCTCTCTCTCATTGGCTGAATCCAAAAGGCTTTAAAGGCTCCTCACAGCCTTTAACTTCAAAGCATGGAGTTACACAGGCATGCATACGTTTGCTCAATAAAACGTACTATTGCTGCTTATTTAATACTGCCTAGAGCAGGGGTGTCAAACTCATTTTCACCGCGGGCCACTTCAGCATCATGGTCGTCCTCAAAGGGCCGGTTGTAACTGTAACACTGTATAAATTTAACTACTACCGAACATATTGTTAAATAACTGTCTTTGTATTGTTTATTCAAGTGTAAAAATATTGTACATGCATTTATATACACACACACATATATATATATATATATATATATAAACCCACATTATTCTATCAAAGATCAAACTTAAAACAGAAGAAAATAACAAAGACAAAGATCAAACAATCGTTGTTATATTAACTTTGTTCAAAGCTTTTTTTGTCACAGTTGAGAAGGACATAACTAGCCACTAAGAACATGCATGTGGTCTGGGGCAGTGGTTCTACTGGTCTGGCTGCACCATCACCCCTGAATGAACCGAGATCCAAAGCAAGGAACATGCTCAACTTCTCAAATGGATTTAATGAAAAGATGGTGCAGTTTGAGCCTGAAATGGTACAGAATCTCACATGCCAACACAAAAACAATTGTTTGAAATATTCCCTTTTACACTCAATTAAAACCCCCAAAGTGCATCTTAAGGACACAAAGTAATACAACACACATAATCATTTTATAACTTCAGCCTTTTTTAACAGACTCAGCAGTGCTTTCATGCACAAACATAATAAAAAGGTCGGGAATGAAGTGAACTATCACAAATAGTGAGTGTGTAAACTCATGCAAGTGTGTTGTGAACGCAGCACTGAGGAGTGTGAATAGACGCACTCTGCTGCATTCAAAATTCCCTTCAAAATAAAATCACAGGATTTTTATATTGCCCATGCAAAGGTCCGCGACCCACTGAAAGCGGGTACGCGACGAACCGAAAACGGGTCCGCAACCCACTGAAAGCGGGTCCGCGACCGACTGAAAACGGGTCCGCGACCGACTGAAAACGGGTCCGCGACCGACTGAAAACTGGTCCACGGTGGTGATCATGCCTTCCAAGCCGTCGCGGGCCACATAAAATGACGTGGCGGGCCACATTTGGCCCGCGGGCCTTGAGTTTGACACATGTGGCCTAGAGGATGTCCACCGTCACCAAGCTGCAGAGGCCTGGAGGTTGTCACGTGGTGCATACAGCATTGGCCACACAGGACCTCAGATGTACCATAAATACAAACATTGCCTCCACCACCCATGTCCTGTCTGAGGTCTGTTTTAACGAGCTGCTGCCTCTCGTCTTTGAACAGGCGTTTGTCTCTGGCATGGAGCCGCTTGGTGGTAAATCTCTCTCTTCTTTCCGACTTGACTGTAGTTATAAAAGGATACAGATTGTTTCACAGCAATAATGACTTGACAGTGAGATTCAAGCCAAACTTTTAGGTTGCCAGGCAACTCGAGCGCCACCAGCGACCGTATATGGACATTTTCTTTTTTTTATCTTTGCTTTCAACTTCCTGTCACTGGGACTCTTTCTTTCTTTTTTTCTTTCTTCTATCACTCCGAATGATTTTTCTTCTCCGCAACTTTGACTGCATTCAGGTGTTTCTAAAGAGATAAAGTTCTTTATCTCCTTTTCCCGGTCGCTCTTCACTCTTAACTCTCACAATCTCAAACTGAACTTATATATAGAGAAAGATAAAGATGGATGAAGTTACAAGGAGTGTTGCATAGTAGGACTTCACATTGTGACGCGAGTAGAGATGCAACCAAGTCCATTTTCTTGGTCTGACCTACAGATTCCAATTTTCTTTCTAAGCTCTATAATTGACAGCATGGCTCGGGACTAACTCTATTCACCACCGTCCAGAAAAATTATTTCACCCGTCTCGAATTAACAAATTCTGAACGTTATCTCTGTACTTTGTTATTGGCATTCATAGTGGTTATGTGCATACAGAGGCGAGCTGTTACTACTCTGAGCAGCATGCATAGCAATGAATTATAATGTGATAAGTTCCTGATTAAGTTAGTTGTTCCAAATGTTTTTAAGATTGTTCCTCTATGGATTTCTCTCTTTAATGACAAATTGTGAGCTTTATGTCTTCACTCACCAGTTGTGATCAATTTGCCACATTTTTGTTGTTTATTCGTCACACCCCTGGTGTGTTAAGGCCTTAAGTCATTACGCGTGAGTGAGAATAAATCAAAAGCATAGTTGCAATATATCTATTATACAATTAAAATCTATAAACATAGTTTAAAGTAATTTTGACAGAAGTTTTAGAATTTCTATTTTCTTATTCCCCAGCGGAAATCTCTGGATTTACAAATACACTTTCTAGGCTGTGCTTTGTGTTTCGGAACATACTTGACCTTGACTTTGATAATTAACTGATTAAAAATGGGGGGTTTTGACACAAATGAGCAGCCAACATAGACAACTGACCACAAACAAAGACGTAGCCTACATTTTCTATTGCAAAGCTTATTTTCACCTATTAAAATGTGTCACATGTCCTTGATCACCCAATCAATCACGTTAACTAATTTCCTTTTTTAATTTCCGTTTCACATATAAACGTCTACCTTAGGGAGAAACAAAAATGTCTGCAACTTAGTTTTATCTGATTTCATCTAAACTTTAGATTCTAAAGCAAATATTCATGTTTTTAGCATGAGTATGACAATCATGTACTGCAGCCAACCTGTATGGCTTTAATACGGCAATGCAACTGATTATCACTGGTGAATCTTTAAAAAGAGATGATTTTCCTACTAATGTTATGCTCTCTCTCTCTCTCTCTCTCTCTCTCTCTCTCTCTCTCTCTCTCTGCTCCCTGATCTAATTAAAATGCCATCTTCAGTTCACTGGTGAGCCCCCTCCCTTCGTCTCTCTGTGCTCTGCTGCAGTGTAAATACGCTGTGTCATATTTAGGAAAGAAAAAACTGAATCCGCTGTGTCATGATTTGGAAGCGAAGCGGCTGATCCGCCATGTTTGACAATTTGACTGTGCCATGTTAGATGGGACTACGGCCGTGATTTTGAAGATACGTTATGCTTAGGAGTGCTTAGGGCCATTATTGCCACCATGGGATCGGTCTGGAGGTGAGAGCAGGGGAACGTCAGGTTGAAGGCAGCAGCGATGGATTAAACATTAGTTTGTATTCCTAATATTGGACCTTTCTAGAATTCTGGTGGCTCTCAACACTGTGATTTTGTCCACGGCAAACATATGGTGGTATTTATTTTTACGTCTTCACCAGCTCTCTCAATCCCTATTTGTTCTTCACTGCCCGATTTAAACATTGCCCGATGTTTACTAGAGTAGATTTACTGTCTCTCACTCATGTGCACAGAATAGGGCTCATACTAAAAGGCAAGTTCATGTCAGAATAACCCCACAGCTCCCCTCACCATCCCGTGTTGAGCCGCTGATATCTCATCAGCTGTTAATGAAAGCCGACAGATTGACAGTGTGACGCGACTCTCCAATTGGTCCGGAGCTGTGATGTAACCGTGTCTCTCATACATTGTTGAACGAGTGTTGAACTGCAATCTAATTCTAATCTTCAGTGACCTCAAAGTCAGATGGAATTATGAACTCTTAACACTTAAACAGAGTTGGATTAAAAAGCACAGCCAACCACATCCACACACAGGACAACACTTCACACCCTGAGGTCCAAACGTAGGTTTAGTTTCCACCACTTCGGCTTTCTTCACTATAACCTGCTTTCTAGCCACCTCATGATAGCTACCTAGCTTACCGTTAGCTCTGCTGTGTGGTCTCCGCGAGCAAAGCTCACATATTGTGAAGCGGTTTATCCATTAACTGATGTTTCGATACAGAAACCTTTTCCCAGAATGTGGGAAGAATAATAGACATATTCTAATTGTGGTGGCATCTTTAAAAGAAATCTGCTACATCTTTTCACACATGCTGTCTCTCACTTTTATCTAATTTTGTCTTTGCTGTCTCACAATTTTTTCTTGTTTCCTCTCTCTCTCTCTCTTTCTCTCTCTCCCCCTCTCTGTTGCTACCTGGCAACAAGCTGGTTTCCTTGGTGATGGAGCTTAGTAGCCTAACATTTGCAGAGACGGGGGTGTGCATGTGACAACTGGTACACACAAAAAAGCATGCAGCAAACGCATGCTCATGCTCATGTATGCACACACATGCAGAGGAGGGTTTCACGCACAGGAAGTAACACTGTGCATCGAGCAATCATCCCGTGAACTGCATGAGGTCACTCACTGGTTTTAAAGTGAATGCATTCAGCAGAATGAGACAAATTGGTCAATCAAGTTGATTTATTTTAAATAAAAGATTCAACTGTTTTCTTGATACTGGAATTTCACATTTTGATACAATACCTCAAAAGATATCGATGTTCAAAACCATCTTCCTCAAATTTGAGAGCGTACCATTTTAAGTTTTTAGTAATCAAGGCAATTTTTGTGAGACGAAGGTGGGTGGACCCTAGGGGGGTGCGGGGGCAAGCTCCCCCACTAGGAAATTGTGTACATTTAGAGTTAAATACATTAATCTGTTTTTGGAAAGCTAAATTAAGAGGCTAGATCTATGAGGTCCCTTTAGCTGTGTCTCTTTTGCTGTAAACAACCCTACAATCACGCAGAGAGCGTTCCCAATAGAGCGCAGGCCTTTACAGCCCATCGCTTGGAATAACTTTTGTTTTCCGATCACATATTATTTGGGTGTCCACATACTTTTGGTCATGTAGTGTATAAAATAAGAGTTGTCATTGATCTGCTTGTATACTTATGTTGTCTGAATATTGCACAGAATGATGCAACTTGCGAGCAAATGATGAGTACGCTGAATAGGTTTGATATTTCATATCTCTAATTCAAAACATACTTGGCAAGTAATATCCTAAAATAATCATGTATTACAGTACATGCAATGCTAGTAGTTCTTTTTAGCTGTTGTGTATTTTCTGCTTTATATGGTGTGTGTCTGCCTTCCTCTGCGTTCAGATTGTGTCCAATGTCTGTCTTTTCTTTTTCACAGGAGCTAGGTTTATTTCTCAAAAGATGCCTGAGAGGTGTGCTGCAAATATTAGAATTTGTTAGTCATTGTATAAAAGAACCATGAGAAATGATCTCCCTTCTGTGAATTTCACACACTCGAGTTTTAGTTTGTAGTCACAAGGCAGACAGATGGGCTGTGAAGAAGATGGGTTTGGTTACAATGTGTCCGGGAGAGATGTTTATCAGCCACTCAGCAGCTACACGCCTCCTCAGACTGTGGTGCTGCAGCTAGCTCTCTTCTGTTTACCATGTTTGGGAACGAAGGTGAACGGACACAAAGACTCAGGGGGAGACGGAGAGAGTCAAAAAACCAAAGGGGGATGGAGGGAGTGCAGACTGGAAGAGGATACATTGTCTTGTCTCTGTAAACTCAAAACTGCAAAGACAGTTTTATAGCTTTTATGTGTTATTTGTTTTTAGTCTGATCTTTGAATTATTTATTGTCAAGTCAAACTGGAGTTTCTATAAAATGACCTTTAAGAATATAAAGGATAACGATGGTTATTATAAATGAGGAAATGAAATTGAAAATGAATAAATAAGAACAAACACTTTCTTTTGCGTCTATCTATCTGTTTTTGTGTCTTTTTTCACTGCTGATTCAGTTTGACATCCTGGATATATTTTTCAAAAGTATTGTGTCGATCTTTCAGTCTGAAATGGCTTTTTTGTTTTTCCAAAAATGTGATATTTATTCAGTGAGTGCAGTTTGGGCCCCATGTTAACCCTGACAGATTAGTAGCGGGGGCGGGGCTTATCAAAGGGGCAGCTGGTAAGGTAGTACATCATAAGTACTTGTATAGCGCTTTTCTAGTCTTCCGACCACTCAAAGTCCTTTAACAATACTTGTCATCATTCACCCATTCACACCCTGATACACTGATCAGAGACTATCTAACATGCATACATCATTCACACACCTAGGCACAGCTACGGGAGAAACTTGGCTTTCTTGCGCAAGGACACATCGACATGGACTAGCAGAGCCGGGGATCAAACCGCCGATCTTGAGATTGAAGGACGACCCTGCTCTACCACTGAGCCACAGTTGTGAGTCCACTAAAAAAAAAGGATTCGTCGGAAATGGAACCAATCTGCTCGTGTTCCCCGGAGCATTAAGGAGCAGCACTTAGTGTCACAGGGACAGCAGGCCAGAAGAGGATGGGCGTCACGCTGCAGGACCGACCCGTCTACAAAGTCTGGAGAGGGAGGCGGGAAGGACGCTGGACTCCGAGAGACTTGAAAGACTTTTTCCATGGCAAGCAGCACTGCTACATCCAGCTGGGTTGGCGCCAGCTTTGTGACACTGGGATCAGTAGCCCATTTACCTTTGGCTCGATAATCTAACGCTTAAGTATTCATGTGTGGATGATTGCTTGTTCATTTTCTAATCGCATTGTCTAACTGCAAATCTGATGACGTTTGTTATGTAGAAGCATGGAAGATGGCGATGATAAAGAAGGTGTTGATTGTTTGTTAATTGCATTTGGAGCACATCCTGATTTACTTTTGGTCATAAGCGTGGCGAAATAATGAATGATGAAAACTATGAAACAAATGTACAAATTGCTGATGTCTTTTTAAAAAAAACCCACCATTACAGGGGTTGATACTGCGTTAAAATACTCGTTAATACGTTAAAATAGATTTCAATTGTCGATACCAAGAACCGATACCACTCAACAGTATTTCGCTACAACAAACTGGTCGCGCTTTGTGGAGAAAAATATTTGTTGTCCTACCTGACTTCAACGTCTAGGGCAGGGGTCGGCAACCCGTGATCCAGAGCCGCATACGGCTCTTTCGTCGCTCTCTTGCGGCTCTTGCAGCAAGGTGTGTAGAGTAATGTGCGTTCACATCCAACGCGACGGAAAATGACTGCCGTCCCGCCGGTGTGAATCAAACTGTTGCTGATCCACCTGAAGTAGCGCTGGCAGCGGCCTCATTCAGACGCTGTTGTGCGGCTACGGATGATATTATTGAAGCCGAGTGTCTGTTGTGTGTCTATATTTGTAATTATAATAAAATGAAAACACGCTGCAGGGTAATTTGAACCACTTTTTTATCTCCTTCACACACGTATATCCCACAATTCCACTTCTCTTTTCCTTTCCGTTTCTCCCTCCACAATAAAAGCACCGGAAACATAACTTGGAACACAGCTTCCTATATAATTGCTCGATCCTTAATATTATCGCTTACATTATGAACCCGGACACGGGGCGTTTTATGGTCCGACATTAGAGGGACTTCCACGAGAAGTTTAAAGCTTGGGATAGCCTTCTGTTAATTTTGTACTATAGGCTTGACATAATCTGCAGAGGATAAAATAAAATCTGCCTCCAAATTAATTGCACTTTCATGGAGACCAAATCTAAGAAGTATCGGTATCGGTACTCGGTATCGGCAAGTACACAAATAAAAATACTCGTACTCGTATCGGTTTGTAAAAAATGGTATCGTTGCATCCCTAATTACAGTGGCTGTAGTTATTCTAGCAGTTGGAATAATAAGAGCAGCGAGTTGAATTGTTTGATTGGATTCAGGTGAGAGATTTGCGTGTGAGGGTGGCTTTGACTCTGAGTGGCCTCGTCTTCCGCCGCCATCTCTTTAACTGGTCCTCATATCACAGAGAGGTTAATTGGAGCGGAATTACCTCAACAAGTCTTAATGACATGCTAGCTACAGACACAGAGGGCTCCCTCCTTCCAGTAATGAGTCAAACTCTCAGCACGTCTCAGTGGCTTGCTCTCATTTACCTGCTTCTCCGCCAGACGAGGGGCTTGTTAATCGCTCAAGAGGCAACAGGATGCTGCAGTTTGTGCAAAACTGGAGAGAACAATAGATTCAAAAATGGTGTCGAAATGATGAAAAACAGCCTTTATTGCTTCCATGTGATGAGTGCATTTGAGTGAAGCATTAAAAGACTCAGGTGAGCCAATAGTCCATATGTTTCTTAAATGAATGTATAGGCGCTACCACACACACAATACTGTAATAATACTGTAGATACAGGGAGCAAAACCTGAAGATGAGAGGAATGAGAACACACACACACACACACACACACACACACACAGCCTTTCCTTCTCGGTGGGTCACTGACCTTGGCAGAGAGGCTGGTGTGATTGGCCATCTTCCTGTGATCTGTGTGTTGCATGTGTGTGTGTGTGTGTGTTATATACGTGTGTGTGTTTGGCCTGTTCGGTCCTGTGGGCCATGTTGTTGCCCTAGCCTGGTGTTATAGTCCATCTGTCTGGGCTGCTGGCCAAACAGCCCGCTCTACTCAATCTCTAGTGATTTCATCACGATGGTTGTTGAATGTGTCTGATAGAAATGAGACGGCCCTCTGGTGGAAATATTCTCCTTAATTGAGAAATGCCCACTTTACCTTGTAAGATGGAGCCCTGTCAAGTAAAATAAATAAAAGTTTACCAGGCAAAACACATCAACTCCCTGCTCAATGGCTTATTAAAGGTTGTTATAGACCAAATGGAGAACCTTTCTTATTCATTGTCAACTACATCTTGTGATTTATGTTAATGAGTCACTTTGTCCAGCCCCAATCTGTTGGCCACACAGATGACTAGACTAGCAACTTGTACTTCTGTTTGATATGGTAGAGGCCTTTCTAATGATCATCATGTTAAAACACACAAACACACTGACCACTCACAGTGCACTTGGAGCTTTGAAGTGCCCTCCTCTATATCCTGACTCCCTGTAATTAAAATAGTCAGAAGTACTGTTTCCTGCGGCTGTTATGCACTGTGTCATGAGTCCGTGTACTAAGCCATTCTATGACTTTTTTTAAGTCAGAAGTTGGCTTGTGAATGTAATAAATATAGCTAAGATGTGTGAGGAGTCTGTGCTTCCATCCAGCACATAAACGTCCCACCAACACGCCACCATCACTGTGAAAATAAAAGATCGACCTGAGTCAGATGGACAAGCAACCCGACGTGTAAATAACTGCATGAGCAAGATAAAGCCTCGAAGCTTGGAAAATGTCCACAGAGAATACAGAAACATGTTGATCATCAGAACCTACACGCACAGACAGACACACATTCATATACAGTACACATCCATATTAAGCTTGCACAGCGGTCTGCTCTTTGAAGACACATTTCACTGATGCTTTTAAGTGTGTGCGCTTGTATTTGTGTCTTCTGAGCCAGCTGTGTGTGCGCTGACCTGTGTGACTTGTGACTGTCTGTGTGACACAACCCAGTTGTTCCATCAGCTCCTATTTATTGTCTGTTTTTTGCCCACAGGCACAAAGACTAGTCCAGCAGACGAGACTTTACTCCACGTCTTGTTACATAAATGGAGGCCTACCTTTCCTCTCTGACAGAACAAGCGTTCTCGCTGTCATTTCTCAAACATTCACATCTGTCAGCTAAGCTCAGCACTCTTTCACTTGTGCCTTTTCCTAAAAAGTAGTTTTGAAGCACATGAAAGTCATCAGTGCATTTCTTTCCCTCAAAGCACAGATGACCTTAGCTTCGCAAAAACACTACTTTTTCAGTAAAACTTAATAAATAAAGGATTAAAGATGACTCATAAGTAAATTATGAACCCACAATGCAGTCAATTCTACTGCCAGCAATAAAACAAAATGTAAGCGTAGGTGTGAATTTTTCAAATGGTGGATAGTTCGTGTTTGAATGAGGCTCTGAGTGCAGCCTTGCACAGATCGTCCTTCGATCAACAAGACTTTATACTGTTAAAATGTTTCCACAAACTGGAACTGTTGGCTTCAGGCTGTTAATGTGATTTGCAGCTATGCAGAATATGAGTATCAAGACATTTTACTGCCACATTTTTACATGAATTCATTTCCCCTTTCCTAGAAATGTTACCTTATCCCCTGGCAACGGGACAAGTGGACTTCTCGTCTAACTGTTGGTCTGGTTTCTCAGTCATTCATCACACACACACACACACACACACACGCACACAGACAGAGAGAGAGTAAAGAGTGACAGGAAAGAAAAGAGTAAAGAGAATGAGAGGAGGCAAGAATGGAGACAGATGTTGGGACAGAGGAGGAAGAGGGAAAAAGAGGAGAGGGAGAGAGAGGTGTGCAGACTTTTTTGTATGAGGCTGACCTAGATAGAAGGAGAGGATTGGACACACTGTCTCAGGAGGGACACCGTCACAGCTGCAGTGGACTGTGTGTATGTGCATGTTTATGTATGTTTAGAGCAGAATATGATGTGCAGTTTTGCTCTCTTTATGGTATTAATATGTCTCCAAATCCTTTGAAAAGTGGTGTGTGTGTGTGTGTGTGTGTGTTGCATTGTGTGTGGCGGAAGGAAGTAAGACAGAGAGATGAAGTCAATAAGCCAAAAACAGATATTAAGTAAGCTCTTTACATCAGATGCTTGTGATAAATATGAGAATGAATTGTGTCACCGCAACCCTGGGACACATCTCTCTGGGGTTGATTTGACCTTTTTGTAAAATCTTATCCAAATATGTATTTTGAGTCCTTTAATCATTCATAGTTTGACTCCTTGAACATATTTACTATATCATACACGATTGGATTTTGACTGTGTGTGTGTGTGTGTGTGTGTGTGTGTCTGTACTTATAATGTCTACTTGACTGCCCCTGTCGTGTGTGTGTGTGTGTGTGTGTGTGTGTGTGTGTGTAAGAGTGTATGTATGACGCTGACCTGTTTACAATCAATACTGCACCACTGCAATTTACTGCCATCATGTGATTGGTCGGCGGAGGACCACAGCGTACAATCAGAATCCTTAAAACTTCATGTTTAGTGGGCGTATGCTTGAGACTGGGCAACAGTGTGTGTGTGTGTGTGTGTGTGTGTGTGTGTGTGTGTGTGTGTGTGTGTGTGTGTGTGTGTGTGTGTGTGTGTGTGTGTGTGACAGGAATAGTAATGTATTAAAGTCGCCGTTCTTTTCATTGGAACTGTATGAAACAAAAAAGAGACACAAGTGGAGTGAGGGAGGTAAAGATAGTATTTCTGTATTTTGCAGCTGTCATGGTTTCAGCTAGCGGACAAACTCTGTCATGATGGGATGTCTTTACCTTTTGAAGCAAACTGCACACTATATTGCACCACATTGCACTCATACTGTATCTTCTGCATGTGAGCACACAAGCGTGGTTCATTATTGATATGAAACTGAATGCAACAGAGCGTACATGGTTAAAAAGTAATTGCTGGAAATAGATGTGTGCATCTGTGATGTCGCCCAATGCAGAGTTGCACAATATTGGAAAAAAAAACAGACTTTGCATCAGTTATTGTTCTGCGATGTGTACTGTGATATGAAAATATTCAATTTTCACCCTAAATTTTTTACATTTTAAAGTTAAATGCATCAATCTGGTGGAATTTAACAAAAAGTATTTTGTGCTCTAGTAAACAATTCAATCACAAACCCGTTGGTTGGCAAACAAGTCACACCCACAATGCATGGCGAATGAGACAGGTACTGTGTTCAGAGAGAGAGAGAGAGAGAGAGAGAGAGAGAGAAGGGGTGGGGGGCACGTCACACATCTGTGCTGAAACGATGCACTGTGCACGCAGTAGGTTTCTGAAGCTGAACAGCTGGAGTTGCCGTGATTGCTCTGCCTGTAAGTGAAGGCAAACACACCCTAAAACACGCTTGTTTTATCCTCCACATTACCATAACGGAACAATATCAAACACAACTGCCACAGGACGCAAAAAGAAGACGTAAAATTAGCTGCCGAGACCATATTCTGAGAGACAAATTAGTTGTCTGTTGTCTTCAGTTGTTATCTTCTCTGACTATTTTTTTTATTATTTTAAGCTACCACGAGAGGAAATGCATGTCGAGGCCCTGCATTAGTATATTCAGCCATGGGGATTGCTTCCTTGACTGAACGCTCTGACCACATCTGAGTGTTGCACTCAACCAGTTACACACGTCTTCTGTCCAGGCTTTTTATCTAACAAGTGATGACAGACTGATTCTGCTCTCCTTCCCTTTGCCTCCCTCCTCTCCACCTTCCCCGTGTTCCTGAGCTGACCAAAGGCGTTTAATGTTTTATATGCTGAGTCTAAGGTTTGGAAAGGATAGAGGAAGAAAGAGAGGGCTTGTGATTCTTTTTCTTGGTTTCTTTATGTCTTTGCTGTTTGTTCCTCTATTTGTTTGTCTCTTAATTTCCACAGAGAGATTTAGAGCATCTTTCCATATTTAATTGTTTACTATCCCTTTCCTGAAATTCATACCTTTTTTCTTTTTACCCTCCCCCACACACACACTCTTCCTTTCTCATTCTCTGATAGGGAAATGGCTGGATCACCTACGCAGTTTAAATGGTTAGTTTTAATTCACCACGGTCGGTCAGACACGGCCGCTCGGTGTGGGCGGAGCCTCTTTATGCACACTGTGCCCTCTCCCTGCGGGGTTGGAACCACCCGTCTTGAAACACGAAGCCCCTCTCGTTAATAACCCTGCTTGTTGGGTTTGCCTTTTTTGCCGTCATCATCATTTATATCTATCACTGTGTTTATGATTAAATTGTTTACAAGAGCACAACATGTTAACAAGAGCAAAAATAGCGCACCACATGCACACATGCAGGTATTTAACTTTAAACTGTAAAACATCTCGCTCAATATTCCTGTATTTATTCATATTGCAATATATTTTGCTGAAGAAAAACAAATGTTGCAATGTTTTATTTGTGCAACCCTGGTTTGTACTTAATGAAACTTTATGTGGACTTCCATCATCACAAGTATATGCATACCAAGACAAATAATGTCTGTAAAGTCTGCACCGACTTGTCTTTAAATATGGTGGAGAACTGAGTCTTTGTTAAATTCTGAGAATTGTGTCTCTACAAAGCATGCAGCAGTGATTTGTGCTCTCGCTGCCGTGCTCATTGAACTTCCCTTCCTGTTCCTTTTTCCTAAATTATTAACCTATCATGAGTCAGAAAAGCGTGTGAACAGGAAGTTTAGCATGGTCAAATATGGCCGCCAGCTCCTGTTTGCTCCTCCGAGAGGGACTCTGGGTAGAGGGGCTAGGAACGGCTCTTGCTCTCTGTGTACATGTGCGTTTGTGTGTGTGTGTGTGTGTGTGTGTGTGTGTGTGTATGTGTGGGACAGGGTGACGCATCATGCGGCAGTAGTCTGAATATTTTAGCAGGAAACATTAGTGACGCTTTTCCCTCTCACTTTCATCATGCTCTCTCTTCTTGCTTTCCTTTTCTCTGCCTCTTTCTCTACGTTCCCCATCCAGTGCGATGAAGAACAACTATTAGAACACTGGTAACAGTCTTTGCTTTGAGTGCAAACACATGGTTTGCTAGTGGCCTGCAGTCTTTAGTGAATTTCTGGAGGGCAATGAGGTGCAACCCCAAAATGTTTATCCTCCCAACTCTGGTTCCTACGCCGTGTTCCCTTCAGGGGAAGACGTTCTGCAGGGGACCGTTCATGTGTCAGAGCTTCCTCTAACACCCCAGAAGAGCCTTAACACACATACGTACACATCTATGTGCACTTCATCTGTCATACTTCTTCATTTCTTTTCTGTATCTCTCCCCCTGTTTCTTCACTCCTTTCATTGAATTCTTCACATGCATTTTGTAAGTCTTTCTGCTGGCATCTGTCTTTTTTTTACTCATTTAACAGGACACACTGTAGGTTTCTTTGCATATGAAGAAGCAATGCATGCCTGTTTTATCTAGCATGAGCACTAATAGCCAGCATTGCTAAACACACAAAAGAGCGTAAGAGGATATCAATATTTTTCTCATTGTCACAAATCCCATAAAAAAAACAACAACAATGAATTGATCCGACTAACTTTTTGCCTGTGTAGCCACACACACACACACACACACACACACACGCGCCTGATTCAGCTCATTGCTCGGTACTAAAGACATACATTGTTGTCCAAAAGCTACTTCACTGGCAGACTACGTTTGGAGGATAGCACGTGGTTTCTGTCTTTTCTTAGTGGTTTTGGCAATAACAAAAATGTAAAAACAACAATCTTCTCCTCCGACTACGACACCGATGGCCGAGCAAATCTATGATGTGTCAAACGTATTGACGCATCAATGTGCAAGCAGAGATTGAGTTTGAAGTGATCCCTGGATCCTCCCTGGGAGGTGCAGCGCAAAACTGCAGCAGATTACAGCGTCAACCACACATCATCATTCATGTATGCATTTTCCATTTGACGCACACATTCACATGAACAATGGCCCGCGAGAAGCCACGGAGCTGTCGGAGCAAGAAGAGGAAGGAGAACCAAAGTGTTACGGAGACAACTTCAAGTGTGTCTTTGTTGCAATTGCATATGCTTTCTATATTGTTTTCGTAAAATATCTCCGCACACATAATGTACCACAGTGTCGCTAAATTTACAAACTTGTTGCCTTGGAAACACTAAGGTAGGCTTGCTGCCAGCTAGTTAACACAATGGAATTATAGACACGTGTTTGTGTCAGGGATGTGTGTGTGTGTTGGACACGGCCATGGAATTGTGGGTATGTTCTCTCCACGTGCTGTGTTGCCTCTCTGTTGTCTCGCTGCCAAGATACTGATCGCTTCAAGATGTAAAAGAGAGAAAGACTACGGGAGAATACTGCAAGGGGGGAGAGAAAAAAAGACACAAAGTGGACAAAATGTGAAGTAAAACGAGGCAGAGACATCTTGCTACTGCTTGCTTCACTGAAAACAAGCCCTGAGAATTCACAGGAGACTCACAAATCACCAACACCGGTTTTAAAAGGCGAAGTCAACCTTCTCCAAGGAGACTATTTAAAACGAGCTAGAATGAGCTCAGTGCCATTACATGAGTTTATTACACGAGCAACATGTTCCTGTGGTTTGTGTCTGTCTGCGAGAGGCCGTTCAGAAAGTACCCTCGGATGAATTGAGAGTTGGAACATTCAAACAGAAGTCTATTGAATCTTTATTATAGATAATGGATCAGATTATGTTGGATTTGATTTGATTCGATTACACCGTGCCCAGAAGTATGGACACTCGTATCACATACTCATATCTCATCCCAAAAGTATTGGCATTAATATGCTGCTATAACAACCTCTCCACTGTCTGGAAAAAGCTTGCACTCAAAACAAAAGTTGGAACCTGACTGCAATCTATTTGCTCCCATTCAGAGACAAGGGCAACAGGGAGGTCGAGCATTGATGGTGGGTGGGGTGATCCAATTAATCTCAAAGATGTTCGATAGCTATGTGCAGGCCAGTCAAGTTCTTGCACACTAAACTCGGAAAACCATTTCTCAGGGCACGAGGGCATGTTATGTTGAAACTAGAAATATCCTTCGCTGAACTATTGACACAAAGTTAGAAGCATACTTGTCTAGAATATCGCTCTAGATTTCCCTTAATTGGAAGTAACCGAAAACAGCCCCCGACCAAAAGTACTCAAAATATGTCCATATACTGTTTGCCATATAGTGTAAATAGCATACCATGATGACTTGTTTGCTAAACAGAGATGAAATCTGTTTAAACTGAAGTCCTTTTCTCTAAAGCTGCTTTAGTGAGCCAAAACCCACCAAAAATATGAAAATATATATTTAAAAAAAAAGTGCAGAGATCATGCAACTAATCCTGCTAAGCTTTGAACAACGGCCCAGAATGTTCTGTGTGTCCGTACCCACGGGGGGAAAAGGGAAAGTGAGAGGGACTATGTTTGTGAGTGTGTGTGCATTTGTGTGTCCCACGGGTATTGCTACCCATTGTTAGCCCAGGCCGCTAGTCTAAAACAGACCCCAGTTTCTTTCCAACTATGCATGTGAATCAGCATGTGCGAGAACATGTATTGCATGTATATGTCCGTGCATGTGTGTGTTTGTGTGAGTCTTCTCTGCATGTGACACAATATAAGTCTTCAGATGCAGCGATCCTAAATCACCATTACCACAGGGAGCAGAAGGCTTAATGGTTTTTAGTGTGTGTGTGTGTGTGTGTGTCATCAATGACTCATCAATGCAGGTTTGTATGTGTGTGTTTTAGAAGTACTGTGTGTTCATTTGTGACACACAAGTACGTCACTTTCAGGCTACACACAGATCTATACATTTTTGTGTGTGGTCTATCTGAAATGATTGATTGGTTTATTGATGTTTATTGGTGGTGTCAGTTTGAGTTTAGTAGGATTTCAAATTTAACGATTTGCTGCTTTTCACATTTTTGTGTGTCCTGGCCAATACAATGTGTCTTTTGTGTTCATATTGCTGTAAATACAATATGTTTTGTGGAATTCAAACAATTGGTCGCACGAATAGAGCAAGATCTGTTTTTTGTTGTTGTTTTGGTTAGAATCTTTTTTACTTTGTATAGTCTAAAGGATGTATCAATTGATGGACACATTAATTGATCCTTGGCCATTAGTTTCAGCCGCAGTAGTGCCCAAGAAAATCCCCAGTAAATAGACTGCTGCTGTAAAAGGAATAGAGGTCACAGAACAGAAGGGGTTTTATTATGGGTGCAACACCGAGTTTCATGGTGGTTTGTTCAGGTGGTGCCGTCTGAATGTGAAAGAAGCAGACTGGATTGGGACCAGCAGGGGAAAGAAAACCCAGGTTGGGAAACTGAATGAGCAACACTCTCTGCTGGCTACGTACACGTGGCCCTTGAGCAAGGCACTGAACCTCTACTGCTAAGGTTTTGCTGCTCCAAGCCCCTCGATAGAGGACAGTGGTTACAGCGGGCAGCTGCTGAGGATTTATCACGACTATAAAGCTCAGTGGTTGTTGAACACGGTGTCTGCTGTGCTGACAGTCTGCCCAGATACAACCGTTTTGGATTCATGGCCAATGTCAATGTTTTGGGAGCAAACATTTCGAGCATATCTGCATTCAAAAAGTCAGCTTCAGGCGAAGGAATCCTTCAGGGCGGCTTGTCTCTCAATCAGAAGATCGGCGGGTCGATCCCTGGCTAGAACTGTACAAATCCAAGTCCATCGAGCAGCTGCAGGCGCCACATTTTACTGAACCTCCCTCTTCTTCTTTTATCCATTTTATTTTAAAGTTGGAGTGGCGTTTAAACTAGATTACAAGAGAGTAGATGTGTTTGCACCTTGCTCTGTATGGGTCTACTGTACGCCAGGCTATGTGTGTGTCTTGTGTGTTTGTGAATGCGTAGGTATGTTGGGGGATTACATAGCCGTATAAACCCATTTGTTGAATGCTTATTAACCCAAGTGCCCTTTACTGTGCTTTTAGTGCATCAGCTTAGTACCATGAAATCTTTCCGCTCCGTGCTGGCTTCTGTCTCTGACGCACACACACACACACACACACACACACACACACACACACACACACACACACACACACACACACAAGAAAGATGGCCTTGCGATAACAAAGCACTGCTGAAGGGTTTATGTTCGAAACGATGGAGGGGAAAAAGAGTCTACCCTTCCCGTTTCACTCCTTTTATCTGTTAAAGCAATTACCTGCCACCTGCTTCTATGCTCCTCTTCGCTCTCCTGCCCCGTCTGCCATCTTGGCTCCAGGCGGCCACCAGGGACCATGCCCCTCGGGTCAGTTTCCTGCCAGCTGCAGGGAGATTGATGAATCAGAGGTTCCATGGTGGCTCCAGTGGGACCACTGAGGGGGCCGGTGTGGGGGACAGGCTCCATCGAACACCAAGAAAGCAGAACTAATGGGCATGCTCTTGGGGGAAAGATGAAAACGGAAGGGGAGAGAGGTGTGTGTTTATATGCGTGACTACGTTCGGTAGACGGACTGACAGACACAGAGGCATCTGCAAATTGTGGCACAGAAGCAGATAGATAATATGCAAATTGGTTAAGAGCAGACTGAATGAATAAACATCAAAGAGAGGAAGGAAGGAAGGCAGAGTGGTAAATAAAGAGCTGTAGCATGGAATACAGTACAAGGACAAGCAGAAAGACAGATGGATGGAAAAAATACTGCAGGGAAGTGGGATGAAAACAAGATGCATGGAGAAGGTGTTGGATTAAAGGACAGAAAGATAGAAAGAAGGAGGAAGGTAATGATTGAAAACCCCACTTTAAATGCTAATGACTAAAAAACGTACACGCTAAAGATAACATTATGCCATATTTAAAAAATGTTAATGTTCCTTTTAGATAGATATTTATGGATAATGGTAATATGTGAGGAGAGGTAAATGTTTGCTACAATGTTTGGCTATAACAGAAATCAATCCTGTATAATGATATAAGCGGCAATCATAGACCCGCTCATCCTTCTGTTCCATCCTCCATCGTTACTTTTCTTTCCTCTTGTATTTCCTTCCGTACCTCCTCTACTCTTTTAAAGCCTTCTTTTACCTGCTGTTGTTACTGTTATTGCCCTGTCATTGGACACAGACGGAAGGGCAGGTGTGTGTTTGTGCATCTGTTCCCATGTTTTTATTATGGAGTTTGTCCACGTGTGTCTATGGCAATGTGTTTGTGCGACCTGTTCGCTATATATATCTGTACGTCCTTGTGTCCAGACAGGCACAGTTTGTCCTCTCTTGGGAGCCGTCTCTTTGTGTCTGGTCAACCTCGTGACATCACCCCGAAGCAGACCATTAGGACACGTCGCCCTACAGATGTGCTTCATACCGAGGGAAGAGGTCTAGGCTGCCATGTTGACGAGCAGCGCTCCGAAGTTATAGCTGGGAAGCAGGCTGGGTTTACATCCACGCCAACAAGCGTATCATAATCTGTAATATCAGTTGCAATAATATATTAGAAACAGTCCCAATTTAATCACGGCATTGAAGGGCAGTTTCAACTATGGCACACATTTTTACGGAGTTATGTCTGGCGCTTATTATTTGCCATAATCAGATTTGGCTACGCTAATTTAGATTTTTGTTCTAACACAGGCGACTGAGTCTCCAGTCCACCTTTCCAGGAGAGTAACTAGCCAGGATGTTGAGTTCATTGCTGTGGACACATGCAGCCACTTTCCCAATGAGTCCCTCATCTTAGTTTAGCTGCGAGGTTGTCAGCTGTGTGTCTGCCTGCCGTACTTTGTTTTTCACCAGTGTATTGCAGAGAGAGAGAGAGAGAGAGAGAGAGAGCTTGAAGTTAATAGTAACCTTATAGCTATGAAAGTATGAGGGCGCAGCTTGTCGGTGAATAAATGCTACAATTGGTCAAGAGTAGACCCAAGCCAAGTTGCAGCCTGCTAATTACACTGAAGGGGGTTGTGCCCAAAGTTAGCGACTACTCAGGCTCAATGCTCAAACTGGACTGACCTTTAAGCTGAAACATGTATTCTCCTTAAAGTGACAAGCCCGCTCTTCTGAGCTTTGCTCATCTTTTTGGATTATTCAAAGTTCCTATTGTCGCTTAACGGTTAAAGGGTTAATTCTCCCTAATCAGATTCATGTAAACCTGGCACATGCTGCAAGGCTGCACCAAAATATGTCTACCATATGAGTTTAATTTGCAGCTGAATACAGGAAGCAGTGTGTAATAGTTGGCTGGCTTGGCACTGGGAGGCTTAGCAATCCACTACAGTGACTTATCCTCATTGGGTCAAACTCTGGATCACTTCCGGCCATTGAGGAAATCCAGAGGAAACGCTGTCTGCGTCGAGCTCGCAGCATTCTCAAGGACGCCTCCCACCCTGCACACAGACTGTTTTCCCTCCTGCCCTCAGGCAGACGGTTCAGATGCTTCCGGACAAGGACCAGCAGACTGAGGAACAGTTTCTTCCCCAGAGCTGTTTCCTTATTGAACTCTGCCCCATGCTGACACCCCCCCTACTCCCCAACCACCTCCACCCACAAACCCATCTCCTCGTCATCTCCCCCCACTGACCAAAGACTCTACACCTGCACTCAAACACTTTTGAACTGTCTGCACTAAAAACTGAGCATTGCACTAGTCTAGTAACGTTAGGCAGCTACTGTTTATTATTATTATGCACTATTTAACGTTCACTCAATCTGCATTACTTAACTTATCATATGCCCATTTGCCTTTTGTAAATTATGTTTATAGTTCCTGCTTATAGTCTACCTACATTTAATGCACAAATCAACCTGTATAACATGTACATATTACCGCAATCAATCTGTATATCCCGTACCTATATCACTAACTTATTATCTGTAAAATACTTATTATTATCTGTATATTGGTATTTACTGCTATTGCACTTCTGGTTGGATGCTAAACTGCATTTCGTTGCTCTGTACTTGTACATGTGTAATGACAATGAAGTTGAATCTAATCTAATCTAATCTAAACTTGCTTTGTGAGTGAAAACCACTAGAAACCTTCCAAACCTTCTGCTGCTGTTTTATTTCCGCTGTCGTGTTGATTTTGTCGTGCTGTTTTCATTCAAGATGAATTCATTGTCTATTCTCCAACTGTACAAGAGCTTCTGCACCCAAATGTATTTGATCCAAAGTAGCACGACAATAAAGTCATGTAACGTAAAGACGAATTGTAAAGAAATGTGAGAATAGTTTGTCTGGAGGGAAAAAAGGAGATCCATACTGTATTTGTATTATTGGTACAATTAGGTGGCCGTATACTTGTAGGCAGGAGAGAAAAAAGCAGAGAAAAGTCGAGCAGAGGAAACAAAGCGTGATAATGATGGAGGGATGGATTGCGAGAGCTGGTCAACGTGCCAGACTCAGCAGGGGTTTACATCACAACGCTGGGTGGAAAGTTAATGAGAGGCCAACTCACACAACACACACACACACACACAAACACACACACACACACACACACACACACACACACACACACACACACACAAGGGGTCCAAAGTTGAGCCAATCTAAATGATTCAATCAAAAAGTAACGTTGGCTTGCAAACACAGCTTTTAACAAGTCACTGGTGCTGACACGCACACACTCAGATAACACTAATGCACAAAACCATACCCGAAGGCATCACGCACAGAGAAAGTTTGCAAAGAAAGTTATAATAGAGAATGCTAAAACCAAAAAAAAGAAGAAAAATATGTGTGTGAGTTAAAGGCAGATATTGTGTGTGTGAAGACGGATGGATAACAGATAAAAACATACATACTGAGAGAGAGAGAGAGAGAGGCAGAGCTTGTCCTTGTTTTCAGATGATCTATGTGATACTGTATACTGATGTCTGGCCAACCAGTGTGTGTCTCTGCCTGTGTCTTTGTATGTGGCTGATGGTCCAATATCCATTATCATTCATGGCTCATCACACACTCTAATATATACGCATCACACACACACACACACAGCATGGACACACTGTGTAGTAAGAGACTGCAAGGGTAAAATGACAGCAAGGAGACTCAGGAGGAACTAGACTGATTTTATTACCCCGTCTCTCGCCGTCTCTCCCTCGTCTCTTTCACTGCGTCGTTATCTCTCCCTGAGCAGTGGTTGCGTTCTTCATTCAGACCGCCGGGCTGTAGGCAGCATCATGTGTGACATTAAAGGTAACGTGAAAGAAATCATCGCTACGTGAACCGGTGTATGTCTATCATTTCTCAAGAAGTCAGGGATGAACTGCAGATGTGGGTACAGATGTTGAAATATAGTTATCTCTCTATTTATTTTTTGTTGAATAGGTAGTTAAAGTTTCTCTCCTTTTCGGTTTCTAGTTTTTTTTAATATTTATTCTTTCTTTCTTGGCTCCTCCTAGCCCTTTTAGTTCCTCTTGTCTTTGCTCTCCAGACCTGTGCCTCTCCATATTTCTAGACTTTAACATTTCTGTTGTTTATTTTACTCACTTGAACTTCCACCCCCTTCGGCTTATCAAGTATCAGGTAACATGTTGCAGTAATTTGTTCTGAGTACAACATGATTGTATCACTCCACACGTATGTAATTGAATAGGATGAACAAATCCAGGGTGGTGCTCATTAAAAAGCTGTTGCATCAGGAGCTCCAAATTCACTTTGTTTAACAGGATTATAAAATCATGTAAAATAAGCAGAAATGTGATTCTTCACTTATGTGTACCATTACTTTTGGTGCTGTGTTAATTTGTTTGATTTTGCCCTTTTGACATCTTTGTTTTAAGATCAGTTGTTTTAAGTGTGACGCACACTTGGGGGTGACTGTACAATATACTTTTCAGTATAATCTTTATATTTTCCCATGTGGTGTGACACAACTGCAAAATGTGTCATGTGACTGTAGTTTACCTTAGTTTCTCATTAATCATCAGATCTTTAATTTAAACTTGTTGTTTGCTAGTTCTGTGTGAGATGTGTACATAGAGGTAACATTCACAATTTCACCTGTACAAACAACAGTTGTTTGCGCCTTTTCTTTCTCTTTTGCTTGAAAACCAGGACCAGAGACTTATGAAATAAACATTTGAGAACACAAGGACGGTTTCCTTTAAGGGGCCTGTCCTCAGCTTCCCGCCCCAGTACGACACCCCAGGGTGCAGTGCAGAGTGTGTAGTGTAGCCTTCCAGTGCAGAGTTCCCTTACGCAGACCTTTTGAGTTCAAGTGAGGATAAAGTGTGGTAAAAAGGTTCACACACAGGTATGCAAACAATACAACTTTGCATTATTACGCTGTTGTATACAAACACACACAGTTGCAATTGTTTTTTCCCCCTCAAGACCCCAGTCAGCACCAAACTGGATCCCTACACACATCAGAGTTGCATTAAACCGATCACGACAAGGCGTCCGATCTTGTTGCTGGTCTCACTGTTTTCAACACAGCTTCATGTGGAGGCTGCGAAGTGTTTTCTTATTAAGAACACTGCAGACTAACTGTCCTCGTGAGTCCTTTTCTAGTGGCGCCATTTCCCCGCTCTCCCATTTTCACTCACTTCATGGTCTTTGAGCACCAAGCAATATTTCTTCTCTCGTCCCACCGGAGCCGTGCGCTCTGTCCAGCAGTTCGCCTATTAAGTGCAGCTTGATCCAGGATATCCCAGTCGGTCGACCATTTAAAGTGCTATGCACTCCATGTTATGGTTAACCCCTTCACGCACACATGCATACACTGATGGCAAAGGCTACCATGCAAGGTGCCACCTGCACATGATGAGCAACTTGGGGTGAAGTGTCTTGCCCAAGGACACATCGACATGGACCTGAGCAGCCGTCGATCTTCTGATTGGAAAACGACCCGCTCTACCTCCCGCAGCCAGGTGTATGTAAAGATGTGGGAACGACAGCCACGACCTCCCGTTGGCCGGGGGGATCGTCTCAAGGCACGCTCCCTTTGATCGTCTTCTGTTGTGTGCCGTACGTGTTCCAGAAGTGAAGACAAAGGCAACAAATTATGACAGAAATGTCGCGAAATTCATGAGCTCTCCAGGCCGCAGCATGTACATGTGGCGCCGCTGGACTAAGGTGTCCCCTAATTACGCTGCATTGACTGGAGGATGTGGGAGCTGAATCTCCGTGCGGTCTGAGACAATTATGTGTCAGATGTGTGTGCGTGTCTGTGTGTGTGTGTGTGTGTGTGTGTGTGTGTGTGTGTGTGTGTGTGTGTGTGCGCTTCTTTCTTGTAGTTAATGATGACCATGTACAGTAAGTAACATGGCCACAAGCCACATCCATTGTGTCACCCACTGAGCGGACGGGGAGAGCGTAGGTGGTGTGTGTTTGCTTTGATTCGTCTTTGATCATAGAAATATCCACACAGACGGCTCAGAACAGAACATATTGTCACTCTTGTCGACATGGCGAGTGAAAAATGACTTTATTTCCGCCATAATCTGATTTGCTACATGACGGAAGAAAGGCAAGGAAAGACAGTGTATTGATTATACAGAGCAGTGCTCCAGCATTACACATGTATATTGGTACGCATGTATGCAGAAAGGGCTTTACTTTCGAGGACGCTCCCTTAATCAAACCAAGCAGCATGCAATACAAACCTCTCTGGTGTTTACAGATCAGAGCCCGGCAGACTCATAGAGTATCACTGATATTGTGGTGTGTACGTAATGCACAATTCAAGAGATGCTATAGCAGGTTATGTTTACTAATACATCCTTGCAGGATGATGCTGCTTTGCCAGGAGAATAAATCAGCGTAACCGGTCCCAGCAGCAGCAGCAGCATCATGACCGATCAGAGGAGAGGGAGAGAGCGAGCCTTGTCAGATTATATAAACCAAGTCAACGGATACTGATCAGCTGATAGCGTGTTTCCGACTTCGGTGCTCTGCCTGAACTAATGCGGTGCTCCACAAGTGCACCCTCCATCCTCACCCGTCTTCCTCCGTCATCTCTCCACATCTTGTGATCGCATCGTGACACCCTCAGTTCTGACCTCGCTGTCTCATGCAGCGTCTGTTTGTGGCGGTGTTTGTGATACGGCAGCCCAAAACCTGGGTGTTCCTGTCAGTTTGAAGTGTCGGAGGTTTCCCAGAGTCAGAGAGAAGAGGCGATTGAAGGAGGGAGAAAGAGAATGCAGAGGTCGAAAAGGAGACGAGGTGAGGACAGATCCTCTGAGGTTTCCACAGTGAAGGAAGAAAGAGAGAAATGATGTTTCTCTCTTCTGTCCTCATTAATAACCCTGTAAGCCGTTTTAATGGCCTTGCTCAGCTCTTTCCCTCTATCTCTCCTCTTCTGCTTTTTCTCATTTTGACCCATCAGCTAAAATGTGCTTTATTCAAATCACATTGAACACAACAAAAGATGAGTTGGTAACCTTCTTTCTCCCCCTCCTCTCCTTATCTTAATTACTTTCTTTTTATATTTCACTTTACACTTTCCTCAAGTTCAGTTTGTCTTTTTACAGCGTGTGGGTCCCTGTTTCAACAGTGCTACTATGGTAACAGCAGGGATGTGGGTGTTTGCTGTTAATCCTATTTGGGTGTCATGGTGGCATTGCAATGGCACCCAGTAGGAGAGCTACTCAAGCGCCCTTCTTTTTAATCATATTTCATCAATAAGGATTTGGGAGGTCAGCGGGTAAGAGGCTGGGTTTGGACTCAAATCACTTAATGTTGTGTTTCCATATTCTCCACAGTTCCTCAGTTTCTGCTCACAGAGTCATTACGGACTCTTAAGTTCTCATAAAGGAACCGGAGAACTCTCGTTGCCATAGTTCCCCACTTCCCCTGGTATTCCTGTGTTCTGAACAACTTCAGGAAAACGTTTTGAACGGCTCACACACAGTATTAAACTGAGAATGAGAAGCATAATGACGTGATTCTTTATTAAACATACCCATTCACTTTATAGTTTATATATTTTATTGAATAACTTACATCATGATATGAAGCTACAACAAAAAAAGGAATATTTTATATCATGGTTTCTGTTAATTATTTCTGTTATATTAATAAATGATGAAACAAAGCTATAACAAAAATAGCTGCACTATTTAATATGACGTGATTACCAATATATCAATGTAATATGTGTGATTTGAAAGGGGTTGCTTTTGTAGTATTATGACCCTAAATTACCTAAAATAAATACAACTAATAAATCTGTTGCATAGTTCGGTTACTGTAGTTTACATTGGACATTTTTAAATAGACATTTGAGGACACATAATGGCCATGTAATGAAAGCATGTTACTTAATAAGGGGAATTGTTATTGATTCCAGCTGCCATTTGAAATAATTGACATATCAGTTCCAGCGCTCTCCATAATATTTCTACACACACCAACACACACATGTCAGGGTTTTCCCATTGTGTGTCTGTTTCTCCATTTTCCCTGTGTTGTGCTCCGGTCTCGCACTACTGGACATTAATAGAGAATGATAGAGCAATTCTCAACGCACACACACACACACACACACACACACTCATTCACAGCCGGGGCTTTTCCCGCTCTGCGGGGAGATAGACTGGTGTGTTTGGTTCTGATAGGAGCAACACAACCAATCCCACATGGAGAGAGCGCAAGAGGGACAGACTCAAGGAGGAACTCGGTTATTCAAATAGGAAAACAAAAAAAACAACAGGACATGGAAGTAATACTGTTTCTGTTCAGACGTGAATTAATATTTCCTGGTGCAAAGCAGTGCTGCCGTATAATGGTTTACCCATGCCAGTGTATATATTTATACATATAATTTGCCTTCCAGAGGTGTAAACGTCAGGGTGTGCATCATTTAAAGTTTAAAATGAAAACCCCATCCTGCGTCATATCCGAGCTGACCATATGTCGTCACAGTGTTACTCACACACACGCACATCTGTGGGCACATACACACTCATGGCTTGTTTGATCTCAGTAGGTAAAGGGCTGTAAGGCAAAATCCAGTCCCCTCTCACACAGAGCACATATCCCACATTGTCACTGTCTGTGTGTGTGTGGCGTGTGTGTTCTCATGTTGCTGACGTTGTGACTACTGGGTTCAAATTGTGTTTATTCACTTTAGTAACTTTTACAGCAAGGGTTGTGCGTGAAAGGAACAACATTGAAGAGTGTTCATGAGTGGCTTTAATATTTTAGTATTTTTTATCTACCACCACCATTGTCACAACATCCTATATACGCCTCATTGGGCAAGGATAAGATAACAAACAGACTTTGTCTTTTTTTTGTTATTGCAAATTGGAATTTGAGACGGTGGCTGTGGGGATAGGGAAGCTTTCCTTGATAATCCAAGTGTGATGCAAGAAAGGGAATCTGAGACGATGCTCACTGCAGCCTCACGTCGGGGAACCCTCTAATTGCAAGTCTCATTTGGCAAACCACTCAGTGAAAAGTCTTTGGTTTGTCAGTCAAGGCACATTTAGGTGGCTTCTCAGGAAGTGGATGATTACCGTCTGTATCTGATTGGTTGATCAGGCGGTGTCTGTGGCACAATGACACCAGTACTGCTCTCTTCATTTATTTGTCTCAGGGATTTCTCTGTTACTTCAACCCTTTTGTTCATCCCGCTCTTTTTGTATCTTCCTGTTATGAGGACAGGGTAATTGATTGGGAGCACAGAGAACACAGAGGGGAGACATGGGGAGGCTGGAGCAGAAAAAGAAATGGACAAAAAAGGAGAAGAAAGAGAGCAAGGAGAGAGGCGGATATGGACAGAAGGGGAAGTAAGATGAGCGAGAGGAGAGGAGGGCAGCGAGTAAAAGAATGTGCGAACAAACACAGCTTCACTTATCTGTCTGGATAAGGATTGGGGTGACAAAGACAGATGAGGTGATGTACATCTGGATTACAGTGTTGTGTTGGCTCATGTCTGACACGTTTGTTCTGTATAAATACAATATATCCATTTGAAGACACTGAGCTGTTGCTTGATTGGATGGTTTAACTTCTGCTTCTTCTATTCAATGTCAGAAATTAGGAAAACATAGACATAATCATTTCTCAGTGCCCAATGTTGAAAGTAATTTATTAAATTCAGTTTTCTGGGCTGTATTCTTATGCGTATTACTGAATACCAGTGCAACCATATTTGCTGTATATTCTTGTAATTCTATACCACCTCTTAGTCAGCCTCTGTTCCTTTTAAGTCACAACAGCACGATCAATCCAAGACGCATATTAGATGACTAACACACTCACATGCCCTGTACCATGAGTCATGCACTGAGTTGCAGAGTATAGTAATCTATCTGTCAGTTTAGCGAGCAGCGGCTCTGATCTTGATGCACTACAGTGATCTGTGTGTTTGTGTCACTTCACTTTGTCTTCATCTGTACCTCCGTTTGTGTGTCATACTGCATGTGCAAGCATGATAGTGTGTGTGTGTGTGTGTGTGTGTGTGTGTGTGTGTGTGTGTGTGTGTGTGTGTGTGTGTGTGTGTGTGTGTGTGTGTGTGTGTGTTTGTTTGTGCGGGGCGGCCATCCAGCATATGTCTTCCTGCGCAGTGAGGCAGGAGAAGTCGTGATAAGTCAACACACACACACACACACACACACACACATCAGAATGCAGAACTGAAGAGGTAGCATTTTACACTTGAGACGGAGTGAGACGAAAGAAGGGACGTGATTGTTAGCTGCGATGGAGGGATGGAGGGATGGGGGATGGAGTGATGGGGAAAACAGGAGGAAAGTGATCATTCTTTACCCTTTCACCTTGGCATTTCATTTTCCCTCTCGTTATATACACTATCTTGCTTTCCTTTTCTTCCTGCCATCTCCTGCTTTTCCTCTCTCCGCCTCTCTCAAGGGTACCAGTTATCTTCCCCTTCGACACCAACTACCATTTACACACATTTATGCACACACTAACACACACACACAATGGCTGTCTATATGAGATGATTTATACTCCTATGTTCTATTATTTATAGACCAATTACTCAGTTTATATCTCTCCCCCTCTTTACCCTCCTTGTTCTCTCTAGTTCACCTCCTCTCCGAGTATTGTCCCCTGTGTGTTACACCTCCGTCTGTATACAGACAATATTATCTTCAATATGGGTGTCCTCCCCTCTCCATAGGTCAGGTTGACTAAAACTTTGGCTCTGTGGATGTAAGACTGGATTTGTTTGTGTGGTGTGTGATGGACTGGTGGTGAGCAGTCCAGGCTATTTCCCAGCCTTCCTCCCAGTGCATGCTGTAATAGACCTCAGACGCTGCAACATAGAACAGATTAAGGGGATGAATAAATGATGAAAGGGAATAAATGAAATGCTAATTTAGAAAAATAAAAAATCTTGATGGTAGCCCAGTTACTGTGATGTTTGTTGACATGTAGACTAAACCTGGAGGTGGACAGACGACGGATGATGGTTTTTGTGAGTGAAAGGGACAGAAACTGATACAGAGTGAAAGAAATAGCATTTGACACTCAAATAACTCATAAACTGTTTCTGCTGTTGGAGTCTTCCTAGATATTCCCGTAATCTGCGAATGCTTGTTTTTAAAACATGGCCAATACGAGAACAATTCCTTCTGACCTCTCTCCATATTTCTTTAGTAGACGGTTAGATATGGTTAGATGGCCGAGGCCACTTGTTTTGTTGTTTTGCTTCATATATATTTAATAACGCCTACCTCTGACCAAACTATGCTGCACCCACGTTTTTTTGCTCCAACGTGCCTCATTTACATTTATTTATTTAGGGACATTTCAAGAATTCAATCAACATCCCCTCGACAATAAAATGGAAACAAAGCCATTGGGATAGCATGTGACACGTGTCTGTGTGTGTTTAGAGACAGTTAGTGCAGTTAGGGTGTGACTGTCTGTCAATGAGATGTGTTAATCTGCATTGTGAGTCCCAGGCGGGTGCTGGAAGTTCTCTCAACAAACAATTAGCCTTCTGTCTTCTGCTCTTTCTCTGTCTTTGGGTCTGAACCCCCCGAGCCAATCTCAAAGCATTAATGCTGTAGAATAAAAAACCCACAGCCAAGCATGCGCATATGTTCTGCACCAGCGTGAGAGGAAATGTCACGGCATCTGTCTGTATTTGACAAAACTAAATGCCGTGGAAAAACTGAAAGAATTGACTTGTGAACCATTTTTCGTGACCTTGGACACAACAGACAACTACAGGTGGTGTTGAACAGCCACAGACGGACTGTGTTTCACATTGTCTTTCTCTACTGTATATCAACCTCTTCCTCTCTTTTCTTTCTGTCTTTCCTCCATCCTTTCCTCCATCCCTCATCTGTAGTTACAGTGCGTGTTACATTACATTACATTACATTTCATTTAGCTGACGCTTTTATCCAAAGCGACTTACAATAAGTGCATTCTACGGTTACATACAAGAATCAGAACAACAAGAATCAAGAAGGTACAATTTCGTCCAAAAGTTCAACTACAAAGTGCTATCAGTAAGAGCCATTTCAGTGCTACTAAAGTGCTACTTCCTTTATTCAAGGTATAGTCGGAAAAGATGTGTTTTTAGTTTGCGACGGAAGATGTAGAGACTTTCTGCTGTTCTGATGTCAATGGGGAGCTCATTCCACCATCGAGGAGCCAGGACAGAGAACAGTCGAGACTTTGTTGAGTGTTTAGCTCGCAGTGACGGAGCTACAAGCCGATTGGCAGAAGCCGAGCGGAGCGCACGAGTTGGGGTGTAAGGTTTTACCATGTCCTGGATGTAGACTGGACCAGATCTGTTCGTAGCACGGTACGCCAGTACCAATGTTTTGAAGCGGATGCGGGCGGCCACCGGTAACCAGTGAAGGTCGCGGAGGAGCGGAGTAGTGTGGGTGAATTTCGGGAGGTTAAAGACCAGTCGAGCTGCTGCATTCTGGATGAGCTGCAACGGTCGGATGGCACCAGCAGGTAGACCCGCCAGGAGGGAGTTGCAGTAGTCTAGACGCGAGATGACCAGAGCCTGGACGAGAACCTGTGCTGCCTTCTGGGTGAGAAGTGGACGTATTCTCCTGATGTTGTGTTGCCTGGAAACATGCTGCAAATATGCAGCATGTGTGCTGGGAGCATAACGCACACAGTAGGCTGTGGTTGTGTGTGTCCATGAATCTTAATCCACTGTTTAAGGTGATCTATCTTCCTTTACAGGGTCAGAGATTACTGATGACCATAACACACACACACACACACGCACACACACACACACACTTGTGCAAGTGAAAACCTTAATCAAACATAATCCCAGTTCAGAGGCCCACAGATTGGATCTTAGGTCGGTTAATGAGACTCATGTTGAGCATATGCTGCTGGCATGTTAATCGCATTTTCCCGATGTGTTTGGATTCGTTGTCTTTCAGCGGCGTTCATCAAAGAGACTCTCAAGAGGCGTGACCAAAGACATGCGACATCCAAAGCACAAGCCCAGCATCTGTGTGTTCCCCTGACCTCGGTGGAATTTAAAGCGGTATTAAACTTTTGGCTGGACCGCTGGCTTTTAACTGCAAACACTGTACCTGTTACTTCCTGTACATTCATGCTTTATTCATGCTTTGAGACCTGGTTCTCCATGCAGTGAGAGTAAGAAAACGCATTTTTCATCTCCTTCTCACAGAGCACAGGGCAACTGATGACTGACAATACATCAGGCTTCACAGCCATCAAGGTTTAAACTTGCTTTAAGAATCTTTCTCAACGGAAGCTCAGTTGTAGGTGTGAACAAAAGAGTGTTCATTCATTTCTCCCACACATTAGGAGACTGTCCCAAGTACTGAGGTAGTGACCTATGGACGCTGTGAGTTCACATCATAAGATAATATGACATTATGAATCTGCAACTCCTCTCTTGAGTATTGTCAGCTTTGATTAAACATCTTTATTTATCTCCATGCTGTTGCAATTAAAACAATACAAAAAAAAATACAAACCAATCTTTGCTCACTGACCCAAAACTTAACCCCAAAGTTCTATTAAACCGTTATTGAAGATAAACAATACATAGACAATAATTAAGTTGAATTGATTAACCTTTTGCATCTGCTGCAGTAATAATGTTGTTGTACATCAACAACCTTTATTTCTGTGACTAAGACAAGACAACTACGAGACGTCATTAAACACTGTGACTTTATCAATATGCAACACTGTAGATGAGATTAAACAAAAAAAATGTAGCTAAAGAAAATAAAAACAGAATTGCTCTTTATTTTCATTGACACACAATAAAGCAGTGTTGTGTCCGTGTGTGTATCAGGCACGGTTCAAATAAAAAATAAACAATTTACTGAAATTGTAGGATGCTCAAATCACTGCCAAACTGCATATGTTTTAAATACCACGTATTGCATTTTACTACAGATCCAATATTGTCACAGTGAGGCATGTTGTAGATGGCAATGAAAGTTTGATGAGCCAGAGTGACACGCTACCGTCTCATATAAGACTCAGTTAAAGCCTATCAACTGGTGGTGAGTGGTAAGTAAGTATATGACAGTGATCACTGGAGCAGGCACAAACACACAATTTCACACACATACGCACACACACTGTTGTACAAACGCACACAACACATTGGTATACATGTGCACACACAGACACACAATAGGAAGTCTGGATGCTGACAGAAGAATAGTAATTAGGACTATGTGCTGTGGATATTCTTGGTACAATACTGATCAGTGTCATCCGCTGTGTGTGTGTGTGTGTGTGTGTGTGTGTGTGTGTGTGTGTGTGTGTGTGTGTGTGTGTGTGTGTGTGTGTATGTGTGAGAGAGAGAGTGTGTGTGCTGCTGCGGCTGCAGCCCACAGTTTCCATGGTAACGTAGGAACCCATCTTGGTCTCTATGGTAACTTCTGGTTGGCACCCACAGTGATGGAGAGAGACATGAAGAGAGGGATGAGGGGAAGAAAAGACAGGAGGTGACGTAGAAGAAAGGGAGAGACGAAAAGAAATGGGAGAAGTTGGTGAGACTGGTTAAGTTTCTCTTCACGCTATATATATATATATATATATATATATATATAAGTCTGTTTCTGGCGACCTCTGTAACATCAGCGGCAAATAATCCTCAAAGTGCTTCACATAAAACCATTAAAAGCATCAAAACATAAGAAGACAAGATTTAAAAACAATTAAGAACATTCATTAAAACATTTAAAAAAACTGTCAAAAAGCAAAGAATAGAATAAAAGTTGCAGTGCAGTTTAAGAAATAAAATGCAGTCGTGAGATGCAGAAATTGATTAATATCCTTGAATCTGTTTCAATTAAAGACAACAGAAAACAGAAAACCTAGAAAGCTCTGTGAAGAAATGTCTGAGATCTGTGAGCAACATAAACGCAAAAGTCCAAACGGGGCGAGAAACACCAGCAGTCAGACAAAAAGTTAAACCAGTTTATTAAAACCACTTCATTTGTTCATAGCAACTACTCGTATTTCTTGCGCTGTCTGGCTTATTTTTAATGATCAGTACAATACATTTATTACAAGCATGGATAATGGCAAAAATGAGCTCAAACAGAATTCTTCTGTACGTGTGCGTTTGTTTATCAGTTACTCTACATGTATCTTTCCTTCTCCTTCCCCTCAGTGGCATCATTAGCCTGCTAATAGGACGCACACTAGCAATGTGCACAGCTCCAGACCCGTGTACTTATTCTCACTGTGGTTGCTGCATCTGAATAAATCATAACCGGGTGATGGTAGTGTGTTACTGTATGCTTGTACAGAAATGTTTCCTGTCTGAGCGGGGACAAGTCAGACTCGAGTGAGGCTGCCTTTTGTTTACACAGCTGGAAGGGGTTTAAATGTGCAGCATGAAAGGGAATTTCGTTTTAAGATTAAATACAAGGTAAAGGTCACGAATATATATATATTTTTTTAAACATCAGTTAGACTATATTTACTCCTGCTGTTTTTGCATGTTAATGTTTAGCTGGTAAAAGTCTGTTTAAGGTGTTGTTTTCTGTTGTTGTTGATCTATAGAAAACTACACGAAAGGAGCACACACACAGACACACACACACACACACACACACACACACGCACACACACACACACGCGCGCACACACACTAGGCTACTGTGTGTCCACGTTTTTTTTTAAACAGCTTAATGGCTAATCCTGTCTTGCAGCACATACACATACACAGAAGGTCATGGCGAATGGAAACATTGTCCGCTGTATGGTAGAATGTCGATACCATAATCTGATTGGCCGAGTTGATGGATAGGCGGTTTGGTTGACCTATCACAGCTAACTGAATTATTGCTCCCACATACTCACCTTTCTGTCATTCTGTCTGCCTTCTCTCTGTCTCTCTCTGTTTCCCTCTCTGTCTCTCTTTCTCTCTCTCATCTTTTCTCTCTCACGTCTTTCCAGTCACTAACCAGATTAGTTGGCCCCTTATGGATTTTGCCCTTTATGGTTCTGTATGAACGGAAGGAAAGGAGATAGAGATATTGTGTGTGTGTGTGTCTGTGTGTGTGTGTGTGTGTGTGTGTGTGTGTGTGTGTCAGGGTGAGCTGTTCCAACCAGATGTTTTTCTCTTGTTTTATTCTCCTGAGCGCCGCACTGTCTGCCTGTCACCGGCAGATACACAGCCTGGGTGTGTGTGTGTTTAAGAGAGTGATGGAGAGCTTTTGTGTATTTCAGAGGAAGGATAAGTGTGTGTGTGTGTGTGTGTGTGTGTGTGTGTGTGTGTGTGTGTGTGTGTGTGTGTGTGTGTGTGTGTGTGTGTGCATCTTTTTAGATTAATTACTTCCGCATTGACTACTAATTCTCACTGTGTGGTGGAGGGTCTGCAGTACGAATGATGGCTATAAAAAAAAAATCTACAGGCTCTGAAACTCACACGTTCACGCAGATGTAAAAACGGTATTTAATGTGAAAATCTTGATCTTTATCTTTAAGCTGAATACTTTCGTGCCAATGAAGCAGATGGACTTGAATTGAAACGAGAGGAGGTTAGCGCAACAGAGACGAGAGGCATTCAGGTGCAGAATCGCTGGCCTCAAATCAACTCGCCTTTCAAGTTGCCTGTCTTTCAAACTGTGCAAATCCACCGTATTATAATTCACGCCATTCCCTCCGCCGTCAAGCTCGCTGAGCTATTCTAAGTGTGGGAAAAACACTTCCAAATCATAGCCTGTATGATAATCACATCATTAAGAACAAAATCAAAGCATGGTTCTTTTATCAATATCTTGAAAGTGCAATGCGGCGTCAGCTGCTGAGAGGAAGATTCTCTGCGAATCCAACTTAAATAAACACTGTTCGAGCCCTTAGTTCTTAGGAGTTACAGATGTGGCAGTGAAACCACAGCTGCTGTGTCAAAACGGTGGCTGCTTAGAGTGGATGAGTGATTCCCATGGCCCAGAACGAGTGTGGATGCAAGTTGTTTGTTTAGCTGGACCAACACATCAGTCTGACCAGCAAGTCTTCATGCAGCCATGCATATGTTTATTTATAGATATTTTGGAATATAAATAATGTTCTGTTTGAGGTAGTGACTCTTGCACAGGTGCACAGATTCAAATATCTGAAACAAAAAACCATCATTACAAGTTTTTGTGGGGATTCTTTGCAAACTGTGTCGGCTGTAAAGCTTTTTTTGGGAAACTTGGACATAAACTGTGTCCCTTCAGCCTCAGGTTCAGCTGGTTCCTCGATGGGATGGGGCTTTGAGTCTGGAGAGACCTGGTTGGCCTTCTGTCCCAAACCTCTGGCCCTCTGTGTGTGTCCATGGGAAAACAGAGGGAACAGGAGGAGGAGCAGGGACTGTGATGGATGGATAGATTGAGGGATGGATGGAGCTAAATATATTTGTACTTTCTTTTTAATAAACTATTTACCTCAGAGGGACGGTGGATGAAAAAACATGTTTTTGTTTTGTTTACAGCTTCATAGCTTCCACCATCTACTTGATCTTATTTCTGTTACAAAACTGAAAATAACATAAAGCAGATATGACTGATGATTTGGGTGTATGATGAATTGTTTGTAAGATGATGGTCAGAAAGTTATATAATTCCCTTTTCTGTCTCAAGGCCATTTTAGGCCATTTCCCAGGACCCTGAGGCAGAGGTCATCACAATGACAACAATCTCTGAGGAACTCTAGTAGAGTGTGTGTGTGTGTGTGTGTGTGTGTGTGTGTGTGTGTGTGTGTGTGTGTGTGTGTGTGTGTGTGTGTGTGTGTGTGTGTGTGTATATATACATGCACACGCGTACATTCCTCTTTAGATAGTAGCCTCTTCGGACAGGAAGAGAGCTACTTTGATTAAATAATCCAACTACTTTGATTGTGTACACGATTACAAGCAAGACAAATACATGTTCACACATAAATAATCAAACACACACACACCAGAAGCCACATAAACAGTCAGAGGACGTCTTGTTCCGGCTGATAAACTCAGAGGAGTAAGCGGTCAGCACGGTTGGTACTCATAAGTCACATGCAGGTCTTCAGTAATGTCATGGACATAAATATACAGTGAATGAATGTGTGTGTATCTTAGTGCTTTTGTTTGGCCGGTTGCTCCAACTAACCTTTAAGGATTTGTGTGCTCTCATTCGATTGGCGTGTCCCAATATATGGTATCGCGTTAAGAGTATTTACTCACACAAGTCAAACTCGGTTTACCACATGCTTCACCGCGAGGGGCCTTTCTATAATCTCCCTTTGATCGCCTGTCTTCTGATGCGTGTCCTCTGTCATATTGAGTCTCTGCAATGCTGCTGCTCAGACAAATAAATGGACCTGTCTTGTTTGTGTGTCTCTCCAGGAGCGCGTGGAGTATCTGTTCCTCATCATTTTCACGGTGGAGGCATTCTTGAAGGTAATAGCCTACGGCCTGCTCTTCCACCCCAACGCCTACCTGAGGAACGGCTGGAATCTGCTGGACTTCATCATCGTAGTAGTAGGGTGAGTGCACAGACAGCGTGAGGTCTGCGGAGTTTGATAGAAGGAATGACAATGATGGCGAGTCTCTGAGAGTAAGAATTCACCGTCTCTTTGCAGGGTTTTTGGAAAAATATGTTCAAACATCAGCACATCACTGGCAAATTACTCACAGTACCTTTGCTATTTACTGTCAACAAGTGAAACTACAGCCAAGGCAATTGGCAGCCTCAACGCCCCGATGCCAGAGATACTCGTAGTGCTAGCGTCTTTCAAAATTAAGATTGGATTTCCCATGAACACCTTTCATTTCTGTAGTAAATACAAGGAAGCTACTGCATTTACTCTTACTTTGCTGACATGTATTCACTAAAGCTTTGTTGATGACATTTTCCTTGGTTCAGTCTTTACGAGTTCAACGTATAAATCCAATGCAAATTTCAGAGAGGCTGAAAAATCGTATATTTGTCTGCAGGAATAATACGTATATGTGGTATGTATTATAAAATACTACAATACACAATTAAGTATTGCCATAAAACAATCCTCCTTCGCAGTGTATCAGCATTAAAGCCGCAGTAAACTTTGGTCTACAGTGTACTGGTGAGGCCTAAACTGATTAGCTTGTTAGATGCTGATAGCAAAGCTTTGCTCTGTTTTTCTTTATCTGCAACTCAGCAACATAGCCCATCTGCTAAACCCTCTGTGCCTGTGTGCATGTGAGCGTTTGTGCATGTGTGCATGTGTGCGTGTGTGTGTGTGTGTGTGTGCGTGTGTGTGCATCTCCTGCCTGCCAGCTGTGCTTTACGGTGTTGTGTGGGGGAAATGGCACAATAGCCAGTGGACCTGACAGTTGCATTAATGCCATAAAAATGGTCTAATTGACCGCGTGTGTGTGTGTGTGTGTGTGCGCGCACAAGAGAAAGACACTGCAAGAAAGCACTCCACAGCCTGAAGAAAGTCTCCGTGCATGCACCAACACACACATACTAAGTGAGTCTTGTTCATCGCCAGTCAAGTGTGCACTCACATTAGCCGTCACCAACTGAACATGGTTGGCTTCACCCCAAAGGCACACTGCATGTGTGTGTCTTTGGGGTGAAGCCAACCACTCCATCGGCTGGCATCACTGTGTCAGGGCCCCTGGCATAAACACAACCTTTACCACTCTTATGCTGATTTTTTCTCTCTCTCTAGCTCTCTTTCTCTCTCTCTTTCTCTCTCTCGCTCTGTATCTATTCCAATTATGGCTTTTATTGTGATGCAGCATATTTGAATCTACAATGATACTGTATTGATCCCTTCGAGGAAATTATCTTTTATCTTGCAACCCTGCCAAAGTAAGTTCAGAAGGTCAGATACCTGCTGCCACTTCTGAATTGGCAGGATTCAGTGTTCGTGCTCTTGCTCAAGGACAGTTTTGGAGAGTTGGTGCTCGCTGTTTTGGCAGATTAAATCTGAATTGCCTCTCTAGACGTTCCCCAGGGTGTTTATTATTTTCCTTTGTCACAATAAAAAAAATTGCCCTTTTTTTCGCCTGCACATGTCCAAAATAAACATGCTTATTTTATTAAGTGACCACGTGTCCTTTCCACTTTGACACAGTAACAGTTTACAATTTTGACTTGAGCATGAGCTGAAATCCAGTAAAAAGCAATGTGATACGATGCAGATCTAAAGCATTGGTCATTTGTTCAAAAGGCACTTAAAGTGTCCTCCATGATATTAGTCATCATGATAGTGATCTTAATCCATGATCACAAATCTATCCCTAACTTAATTCAAGCCATTTTACTTGCCTACATCTAACCAGGTGAGAAAACAGTCATATAAGATGTTGCTGGGAAGTCTCAATTTGTCATTTTGGAAGGCTCTGTGACTTCGACCTATTTTGTCATTTAGATATACTTGTCATTGAAATGACACAGAACGAGGGGGAAAAATCCATTAGTTATGTCAGTAGTACGTATACACTCCCTCTATTTCACACACTCAAAGAGGACACACTGATCCAGGGAATGTTCAGCTGTGACAGCACCGTATCTCTGTGTGCATGAATGAGTGCCTAACTGCCAGCCTGTGTGTGTGTGTGTGTGTGTGTGTGTGTGTGTGTGTGTGTGTGTGTGTAGATGAGAAGTGACAGAGTTCGCTCCCTCTGGAATGTTCACCATATGGGTGAAAGAGCTTGTACCTGGTGCTGAGCAGCCTTGGAGGCACACACTCTCTCACACACACACACACACACACACACACGAGCACTTGCACATACACACCAATGCTAGAGCCTACAGTCCTACTGACATGTACCTAAAGGTTTATTAGTAAAGGTTCAGTGAGCTAGGCTCTCTCTCTCTCTCTGTGTGTGTGTGTGTGTGTGTGTGTGCGTGTGTGTGTGTGTGTGCACAATATGAATAGGTATTAGGTAGACTCTTCTTGCTCATGTTATTCTGGTTCCTCTCATCATATCCACGTTTTGCTCCCTGTATCTACAGTATTGTCAGCACAGTGCAGAACAAATAGCTGTTGGATCTTCACAACAAAAAGAAGAGTTAAGAAAGCTACAGCGTTAGGAAAACATTTGAATTGAATGTTTTTGAAGAAATTGCGATTGACCGCTATTGTGATATCATTTCATATAATAAGTACGGTACATCATTATCATCATTTATATTGAAGAACATATGATGATGGTTTATCATGATTATGGTTTGATTTCTGCAGGGGTATGTACCAAACAAACTTATTTCTTAAGTTCGCAGTATGACAATATTTAATTTAATATAGCATTTTGACATACATTTTGCCTGATTAGCATTGTGTTTCCTGTGATTTGAAAATTGCAGCAGGCCATATTGCGATTTGTATAACATTTAGATTAATTGTGCATCCCTACCAAAAATGTTGCATGCAAAGTGTTAAAAACTAGCTCTGAAACATTAGTCAAATGACAAAAAAATAATCAACTCACTGGTTAAACTGGACGGGGCCTTTCAAATTTTAAGATTATCTTTAGATTTAAAATTGGTCAGGCAAAAATAGTCATTTAAAAACATCACCTTTGGCTATGGTAACATTTCCACCACTTAATGATAATTTATATATTACACTAAAAAGTGATTTAAAATTGATATTAACATAATTTGTTGCAGACTATTGTGAAAAATGAATTCAGGAGTATTGTGGTGTTTTACTATTAATCCATACAACTCCTGTTATCTTTCTGAATGTACACAGACTCTGCTATCTTTAGCTGTGGATATCCACATGTCATTATGTGGCGCTACACTCAGAGGCCCTAATTATCACTTCACACCCCAACACGGCAAAACATGCTGGGCGAAATGCTGCTGGTGCAAAACTGTGGATCCTTGACGTGCTTTTCATACTCTGTTTCAAAGGAGAAGGAGAGAGAGAGAGAGTGAATCGAACGGAGATGGAGGAAGTGCAAAGTAGAGGGGACCAGTGAGAGAGAGGGCGATATGTTTTGAGAGGTCTTTTCAAGTGGCCATTTCATCTGTGCTAATTGATAATTCTCCATGACTAACGCGCCGCTGACTGGCCTTTGAGCCGCGCAAGCTGGAAAATGGTATTGTATAATGATTTCTAAAGGATCTCAGAGAGACAGAGAGCAGAGAGAGTGATAAGCTCAGCTGGACGGACATATATCCCAGCTTGTGAGCCACTGACATCTTAAGAGATGTCTGTAATAAAATTCAGAGGGGATAATAGTCAACAAAAGGCTACAGCATGAAAACATGTTGAGCCCTTTTATTGAAGATTAGAATTACACTCAGGGGCCTAGAAAACAACACCCGACCAGACACAAATGCAAATGGGCCAAAGTGTCCACATACATACAAGAAGCTAACATCATCCTCTATGAAACACATGAAGGTCTCTCATAAAGGAGGATCACTGGCATCATTATGCATTCCTCCCCGCTTTAACGACCAGCAGAGAGACAGGAATGGTTGTGTAACATCACATGGCAAAATGTAAATACGTGTTGTAATCAATGTGCTGCGAGCGCACACGCTCTCCAATAAACACATTTTGGAGACATCGCTCTTCAGTCCAGACATGCACAGCGCTTTGCTGAGCTGGCTGTCAAATCATTAAAGCCGAGTGTCTCACATTTCCTTATCTGTGAAAGACAGAGGGAACAGATGAAACGCTTTCTATTGTTGTGTTGGAGAGCAACCTAATTAAGCTGTTTTATTTGCTACTGTTGTGGTATTTCCAGGAGGCACATATGATTTTAAAACAGCGCATATCATTCCATTTGATTTTTAAAATGTTGGTCCCAAACTGGGTTGACGTCTAAACTTACATCACTGTTTTATAAATTATGATAAAGATCATGTAGAGGGTTCAGTTTAGTATTGACAGCAGAGGGAATAAGAAATAAGGCCATAATGAGGACAACCGCAGATATCCATCACTCTATAATATAATATGTCTGCATCTCTTTTATTGTTTTCATCTCAGATATTCTCTGATATATGGAAATGGGATGTCAACCCGCAGATGATGGTTATTGAAGTCATTACTTTCTGTCTTGCAGGTTATTCAGTGCGATCTTGGAGCAGGCCACCAAGGGGGACGGGGCCACTCCTATTGGAGGGAAGGCCGCGGGCTTCGATGTCAAGGCTCTGAGGGCATTCAGAGTACTCAGACCCCTCAGACTGGTCTCTGGAGTACCCAGTAAGTACCGAGAGCTGTGGAAGAAAGAAAGAGCGAATGAAAGAAAGACGGAGAAGAAAAGAGAGCAGAAAAACGAGGCTCCGAGGCTCAGGTGTGAATGGTGATTGGGTGAGGTGGGGCAGAAATGAACCGCAGATTGGAGCCGATATTGCTACTCGATGCCACACATACATCCACAGTGACACGTAATACACATGCTCACACAAAGAGTCTCCTTGTCAGATACTCAGACAGTATGAGCAGTAGATGAGGTGTCTGTCAGCCTGTCTGTGTTAGCGACCACAGAAATCAATAATCCAACCGGCCGGGAGGATCGGATATCGTGGGTGAAGGCTTCGCGAGAGCATGCACCTGTGTGTGTGTGTGTGTGTGTGTGTGTGTGTGTGTGTGTGTGTGTGTGCGCGTGTGTGTGTGTGTGTCATTACAATAGCAGGCAAATGCACAGCATGCTCGTGAAAATCCCACACTCTTGTCGTTGAGTGCTGCTGCAGTGCACAATATTTAGTTTGATCCCTGTCCAACATTACCGCACACTGACTTGTATTTATTTTAAAGGGTTCCCAGTGCCAATGCTGCTCATGTGCAATAGAGTTTTACAAAAAATAATGATGTTTGTTTTGTTCAAATAATTGATGTCTGAGATGTCTGATAGAAGTGAGTAGTTTAATCAACAGATACCAGAACCATATTCCTCCGTCATTTATGCAACTAACTGTGTGGCTTGCATTCGTGTCTTCTTCAAACTATGTGTGAATACATTTAGGCCTTTATTTTCCTTTTGTATAGGTGTAATTGCATGCACAATTAGAAGCTAATGGGTTCTACAGTTTTGCACAAATGGATCTGTCAATGTTACAGCTCCATGCAGAAAACATTTATGGGAATTCTTAACAAGTAAAAAATCAAGCTAAACTGTTTTTATCAATGTGAAATTAAGTGATCTGATCAAGTGTTTCTTTAGCACATCTAATTAATTACAAAAAATTTAATGTGATACCCTCCTCAACTTAATCTATTCCTATCACTGTTTTGTGAGTTATTAGTATGCATCGTTCTGAGCATTTGTCTGTCAAAGTATTCAGTGAATTAACTGGAAAGTTTTATCAAACTAGCTCCGTTTTATAACTACCATGTTTCTCAGAAACTCATAGAAGGCGCTCTCTCTGAGTGAATGATCACATGCAGAAAGATTAATCAAGCTTTAGAGAAAATATAATAGCCAGTTTGAGGGCTCACATGCTGATAAACGGCAACTATTCTGCTATTTAATGCACTATCATTGCTTTTTTTATAACACAAATACTGTGTTATAAAAAAGCAATGATGTTTTTTTTATAACACAGTATTTCAGTACTCAGTACTCTTTTCCTCTAGTTTTCTGTCCACCACCTGTGTGTTCTCAGCAGTTCCTCTGTGTGTGTGTGTGCTGCAGGTTTACAGGTAGTGTTGAACTCCATAATCAAAGCCATGGTCCCTCTGCTCCATATCGCCCTGCTGGTCCTCTTCGTCATCATCATCTATGCCATCATTGGCCTGGAGCTCTTCATGGGCAAGATGCACAAGACCTGCAATCACGAGCACACAGGTATACACACACGCACACACACACACACACACACACATGCACATGCACGCAGAGATAGAATATCTAGACTAGTGCGCACTGGTGCACATTTGCAAATACTTCCATGCATGATCAAACACATACACTCCATACCGCTATCTCAATGCTCAGGTAAACATTTGAAGCATGTATTCAACTGTGTGTGAACGCATGCTTCAGTAAGCTTTACACTTCCAGAGATGGACACACAGGTAAGTACTATACCAAACAAACCGTTTCAACAGAAAAAGTACTGCATAAATCTGTGACAGTAAGACATCACCTACCAGCCGACAGAGCAGAGAGAAAATAGAGCTTAATCAGTTTATACGATAACCTCCATTAATTATTTAAACCATCATTTATGTTTCTGAGTATGAATAATTTGGGCGGTAATTGAAACAGCAGCTGCCATCAATGATTGAAACAATTTTCCAGTAAAGGGCCCTAGGTATAAATGGACTTAAGTGTTGTTATGGTGATGTTATAGGTCTCATGAGAGGCATTAGCTTTGCACAGGCTAAATGCTGGTGGGATACTCTGTTATCCTATGCATCACCCTCAAGATCTTATTTTGTATCATTAGCAAAACACCTTTTCATATTGATTTTTTTACGGCTGCTCTGTTTGGTTTTAGTGCAACGTGTCCTTTGTTTAACCTTCTTTTAGATAAATTATCTCTAGATGTACTAAATATGTAGAAGAATCGCAAAGGGAGAGTTGATTTGTACTTATTCTGGTTAGAGTCCCAGTCAAGTCCTCGATAGGTAATGTAAGGTGACTTACCGCCGGACCACTTCTAAAGACTGGATGGGCATGAAACACCCACAGTACAAAAGATGTGCAACTATGCAAGAATATATATTTAATGAAGGGTCAGAGGTTGCAAGCCTGTGTGCATAAAAACACGGGGGTAGATGTAAATGAACCTCTCACGTATCGTAGAGAAACATCCCATCACTAAGCTCTTGTCGTGTCAGCCTCTAACGACCGGCAAAAGCTGAAGATGGCGCTTAATATAAAAATAAGTAATACACGAGTCATTATAAATCAGTAGTTTTTTAATTGACTTTCAGGTTCAGTGACAATTTTAGAAAGGAAAGATGCAGTATAACAATGTTTCGCTTGCTCCTTTTTATTTGCCACAGGCACCATTGCAGAGGAAAAGCCGGCGCCGTGTGCACCTGATGGGGCCTACGGTCGACACTGTAACCACAACGGAACCGAGTGCCGAATGGGATGGGAGGGGCCAAACGACGGCATCACCAACTTCGACAACTTTGCCTTCGCCATGTTGACGGTGTTTCAGTGTATAACTATGGAGGGCTGGACGGACGTGCTGTACTGGGTGAGCCGGACACCACACAGTGTCTTTGTGTGTGTGTGTGTGTGTCTGTGTGTGTGTGGAGTGAGAGCCATGCTGCTTAGTGTGTGTAGCTAATGTAGTGTATCTGTAACATCAGTGCCGCATGAGTGCTTTTGAAAAAAGGCATAAAGAGCAATAACACAAACACTCTCTCAGAAAAGCAGGTATAAACACACAGATTGTTCTGTGAGTGTGTGTGTGTGTGTGTGTGTGTGTGTGTGTGTGTGTGTGTGTGTGTATGTGTGTGTGTGTACGCGCTCATACCTCGCGCATTAGCTCATATCTCGGGCTAAATCGATGCAGACAATACACTGTGTAATTGAAGGCACCGATTCATTTGGAACGTGTGTAGAATCCTGATGCTCGATTCAAGTGTCAAGTGAAAACACACACACACACACACACACAGACACAGCCAACAAGGAACAATGAACACACAATAACTATCCCTTCCTGAGTAGATGGCCAGCTGCCCTGTCCAGCTAAATAAGACCAACAGCACAGACCAACAGATTGGTCTGTGCTGTTAATCAATGTTGGGGAAGCGGTTCGATCAAAGTCCCTCGTGTGCCTTCCTGAGAAAGCATTTGATTTAGATTTCTGGACGGAGGTTTGGCTTCATACACAGATTATGATATTGTTGAGCCCCCACCTTAAATTACATTAACATGTACCTGTGTGATTTCTCAAACATTACTCAGAAGTAAACTTTTCCATGAGTCAGCAACTTGGCAGTTACTGACAGTATGGCTGCACGCGATGGTCTATCTCACCGCCGCTAAGCGCTCGTGTGGTTCAGATGAGTTCCGCTTCTTACGTCACTTTCCAGCTGAAAGTCTGCATTAAATGCTCCAGTTCAATACAATTGTGCTAATTTCTATTCATCTGATAGCCTCAGTTTTGGTGTCTTATGTATTATCATTACGTTCAGGTCACAGAGCGAAGCATGCAATCTTCTGAAATGTAAATGATGATGCCAGACGACTGTGGAACCACACTTAAAGCATTTAAGACCATTTATTCTCCAGATCCCTAGTCCATCTTGATGAAATAATAATCAGTGCACTGCACAATGAAAAGATGTTGTGTCCTGCAGCCAGAGGTCACATATTTTCTCACTTTAAGTGTTTCTTGTTATGCATGAAAATGTACAAATAATTTGAATATAGACATACCTGATAAAAGATTGAAAACTTGTTGTTCATATTGTCAGTGTTTTTTTAGCTTTCAGAGAAACAAATTATGAGCTCTGTGACAAGAATAAAACATGAGAGGCACAAACTGTGGCTAGCATTCAAGCAATACTAAAGTCAGGAATTCATTTTTTGATTAGTAAACGTCTAAAGGATCCCAAAAGTAATGGAATGAACGTTGGTAAAGGCAAGGAACCTGTTGGAAGCTTGATTGTTTTTAGCCAACCTATTCTCAGTTTTGTGACATGTTTTGAGTAAGTATGTGTGTGTAGGTGTGTGTGTGTGTGTGTGTGTGTGTGTGTGTGTGTGTGTGTGTGTGTGTGTGTGTGTGTGTGTGTGTGTGTGTGTGTGATTTTACTATACAACAAGCAGATTCATGTGTGCGTGTGTGTGCGAGTTGTTTGTCTATGAGTGTATGTATACACACATGGAGCAGATAGCTTACTAGCTCTGCACCCCTCCTGCAACCATCCTGTCTGCTGCAACCTTCTGCACACACACACACACACACACACACACACACACACACACACACACACACACACACACACACGCACGACACACACACGCACGAAACATCACAACTGTTAAATTGTACAATTCACTTATTACAAGAGCCCTTGTGTATCCAGCTGTCTTTATAATGAATGGGACTTATTTGTTTGGAGTATAAATCGTTATGGAAAACATTTCGACAACACAAAGCCTTTCATTAAGTTTGGGACAGGAAATTACATAGATTTCATTGTCTCACATTTTCTGGGAAAATAGATTAATGACATTCAACGGCTGGTGCTGTTTGTAGCATTAAACCTTCTGTTAGCTTCCTTGTTGTCCCTGTCTGTCCAACATGTATCACGTTAAAGTGACAGCTCTTTAGTTGATGGAACTGGAAAACATTCAACTTTGCTCATCATTTTTTTCTTATTGTTGTCAAATGTTTAAATGCAGATTAATAATCAGATTTTTCTCTAATCAAATCCTGGATACTAAACTGCTTAGATCTCACCATGTCCACACTGTTTCCTATATCAGTCCTAATAACGGTCATACTTACACAAGACGTCCCTAATACCATATCCAGAAAACATTTTTATTGATTTAACTTGGATTTGTTTTGTCTGTAGAATCACTGCATGTTTCTACAGTAGCCCAGAAGGGACAAACCGAACACTGGCTCTAGATACAGCCATTCGCGTTTTCACATTCTCGTTGTTCCCCTACATGCAGTATAAGTTTCAGTTGGATGCAATACTTACAGTACACACTGCACCTTTAAGGGATTGCGTAACTATTACATACGCACTTAATCATACGATACTGCCACTCTTGCTTTGCCAGGTCTTTCTACTGCTCTTTTTAATATGCACTGCTCTTCCGTTTCCGGCCTGTCATCTTTTCCCTCTAACACACTTTCTGTCCTTGACCTCTACTGCCCCCCTTCATTCTCTCCATGTCAATCTTATCAAACCCTTTCCTCCCACTTTATTCTTCCTTCACCATTGTCCTCATTCCTCTCTTCCTCCCATCCCTCTTATCGTCCTCTATCCTCCACCCCACCAACCCTCTCCCTGTTAATCCCCCTCTTCTCTCCGTCTCCTTCTCTCCTATGTCTCTTGTCTCTCTCAGATGCAGGATGCTATGGGCTATGAGCTGCCATGGGTCTATTTTGTCTCTCTCGTCATCTTCGGCTCCTTTTTCGTTCTCAATCTCGTTCTGGGGGTGTTGAGCGGGTAAGAGGTTGTGCTGTTGTCGTGTGTGTACAAATGTGTTTGTCTGTGTATTGTTTGTGATGTGGCTGTACAGTACATTGTGTTTTGGATGTGATAAATGACCATGCAACAAGACTCTCCTGGATCAGACGTTTAAAGTGACAATCATGGTTGATTATTAAGGATCGATTGGTTTTAGTTTAATTAATTATTATTGTTTTGAAGCCTTGTTCAACTGCTGATAACATCCAGAATCCCATTGTGTAAATTGAACATGCTTCATCCTTTATCACTATAATCCCTGTCATCACCATCACCATTTAAATTGAGGACACTTACTACACACCATCATGGAGTAAGAAGAAGACAAAACTTGGCTGAAAGCTGAAGGTGAGCTACTATTTAAGCATTCGCACCCAACAGGACATTCCAATGGAAAAAACTGATTTACCACATGTCAAAAGATACTAAAATGAAGTGCAAATACAGCTATATTGACAAATAATACATAATATATTATGATTGTTGTGGTTCAGAAAAGTGGTACACAGAAGAAATTAAACCCAATAAGACGAGGGTGATAACAGCAGGCCACCCGTAAAAGTAGAGCTATACGTCCTCGTCGTCTACAGATGAGGAAAGATGAACTTGAAGCAAAGTCTCTCCTTTCTGTTCCACTGAATCAATCCTTGTTCACAAGCCTGAGAGAAACACACTAAAACACACATACATACATACACACTCTCTATCTGTTATGTTCTTGTCAGTTGACCTCACAGGGCCATAAGCCGTCACAACCTGTCTGTGATGGACAGGTGGACATGTACACAAATCATTCAGACTGGCTGGACTCTCTTTTTTCTTAATTTTTTTAAACCACCACATGTTTAATTACATAAACAAGCAGCTTTAGGTGTTTTTGTTCAGTCCAGGCTCAGTTTTCAGGGACGCTCTTCCTCCTGAAGTACCCAGCTGTATTTATAATCCGGCTTGTGTGCATACATGTGTCAAGGTTTACATACATGTTTGTCTCACATGCAGATTAGCATGCATCTGCTTACATTGTTGGTGTATGTGCAGGGTGTGAATATTTGTATAGAGCAGGGGTGTCCAAACTACGGCCCGCGGGCCAACTGCGGCCCGCGGGTCAGTTTTTATTGGCCCGCAGCAAATTCTAGAGTCTAGACCAAGGGTGGGCAAACTACGGCCCGCGGGCCGGATACGGCCCGTTGGGCGTTTTTCCGAAGCACGATGACGGCAAAAGACCAGCATCGATGTTTCTTAACTCAAGTCGGGAACGGAGAAGCGTTACAGCGGTCTTTACGTGCCGTGCTTTCTGCAGCGCATCAGGCTGCGAGTCCAGCTGCTGCTGTCTGCTCACCTCCACCCCTCCCCCACAGGCCAGCGCGCCACGGAGACATGGTCCGTTTTATACGGTTTTAACGAACGCACATCAGACCCACGGGACTCATGTGACATATAAGGTTCTGCCTGCCACAGCCTCCTGCCAGCTTCCTGCATGGAGCCCCTCTGCAACAGGTCTCTTGTGTCCAGAGAGCAAAAACTAATTCGAAAAATGTAGTTTATCACGCAGGACAGTGACTCGGCGTGTAGAACTAATTGACGAAGACTTAGCCAGCAAGTTAAACAAAAAAGCTGAGTCATTTAAGTTATATTCGTTAGTAAGTAATGTAAGTTCTCTTTACTTTTTAGTTATTGGCTTTTATTTATAATGTATATTGGTTCACACAAACACTCTCTATCCATCTGATACTGGCCCGGCCCGTCTGTCTAATTTTAAAAGTCAATGTGGCCCCTGAGCCAAAAAGTTTGCCCACCCCTGGTATAGAGGCACGTGATGTGTGTGATTTCTGTGCGTTTCTTTTTCTTTTTTCAATAAACGCTGCTCCAGTAGGCAATCTAGGTGATGTTTTACCCCGCTCGACCAAGTCACGCTGTTTTAGTACAAGCACCACCCGGCCTGTAGGGACACACCGGTGTATTAATAATTCACCCCTCAGGTCAGCCGTAGAGGTGGAACCTAAAAAAAACTTGCACAAGAGGCAACACAGTTGATTCTGAGGACAGAGTGAAGTCTGGAGGAAACATGGCATTCAAAATGGAAATTATAGGATGGAAGGCTGCACTGGATGGGGACAAGTGTCCATAAAAGCATTACAGATATAAATAATATGATCATCAGAGTTGAAAAAAAAAGGTATAATAATGTAAATAACAATAAGAGTAATACTAAGTTACACCTCAAAATGACATTCAAAAGAAACACTTTAAATTAAAACCACAATAAAAATAAGACTTAACTGTTCTGGCTTTTTATTATTAAATTTAATTTGTTGACGTCCAATCCCTGGGAGTCTTGCTGCACGGTCTGTTCAGGTTCCTCACTAAAATGTCTTCTCTCCACAGCGATTAAGCTGAAACGAGCTGACTTGACCGTTTTTGAACTTGTAACCTTGAATTCCAAGTTAAACACAGCTGGTCAGATTCGTTGCCATGTGGCCCGACAAGTGACTCTGACAAATACCATGAATGCACAGTAATCTCAGCGGGGATCTTGCAGAAGCAAACCACTCCATCTGTTGGGAACTTTCACGAAGGATCTAACCCCTTCCCTCTTCCCCTCCTCCCTTCTCTCCTAACATTCGTACTGCTCTTTCTTACCTGTCCACTCAATTCATGCCCCCTACTTGCCTTCCTTTCCTTTCCTCCGATCATTACTTTCCATCCACCTCTCATTCTCCTTCTTTCCATCCCTCCTTTCTGTCTCCTCTCCTTGGTCCCACTCCTCCATGCCTCCATCTCTCCACCTATAGGTGAATGATGCAGTAGGGTACAGGTGGCCCTGGGTGTATTTTGTCACCTTAATCATCATCGGATCCTTCTTTGTGCTAAACTTGGTTCTGGGGGTATTGAGCGGGTAAGGGAAAGGTTAAAGGTCACTTTGAAACTAACTTCTCTCTTTCTCCTTTACGCCTTCATTCTCAGAGAGCTTTGCTGTTTGTTTATGCTGAAGAGAGCTCTACTTCTTTCTGCTTCTGATAGTAGATGGTGTTTAAGTTTATCAAATTCTGTACAAATCATGTACATGGATGTGTTTTAATATTACTGGTACAGTTTGAGCAGTAAACACAATACATACCGGCACATGTGGCAGGAGGAAAACCTGACGGTGACATTCAAAATGTGGATTCGCAGATGTGAACTAAATTAACTGCACATACATTGTATGTCACATGAATTCATTTATTAATTGAACTACTGTTAAACATTAATAATTACAAAGTTAAGCTTGCCTTTGTCTTAAAGATATAGGTTTTTGTATGAGGTACTTATCCCCAGTCGGTGTAGTACATGCGGTAGATGGCGGTCGGTGCGTCCCTAGTTTGGAGTAACCGACAGGAGTGAGAAAAGCAGTTCTGTTGCTGTGGACCTCAGCAAAAGGTTTGTTAGTCACCTAGAAGAAAGGCCCACCCAAAAGAATACGTATCAGTTTAAGTGTATATTTAGAATATCTTTACTGCTTTACCATAGCCTTGCTAACAACTGCCGACTGCCATTCACTGAAGGTAATAAACTACATATCGACTAGAGTACATTATACAACCCCACTAAAACAACAATTGGCCACAATCAACACCCATAAAAAAAAAAGTACCTTTTGCAAGTAATTTTGATTTTGCATATTAATTGTATGGACGAATCACAGCTAATGTGTGAAAACTCTCATGTCAGTTTATCCTCAACTTATGTTAAAGGTGTCTTCACATGTCTTGTGAGGATCTGGGGTAGGCAACAGGTTAAGGGGAGTGAAGCGTCTCACCCCTGACTGACTGACCCAAATCTGACTCTTGAATCCCACAGTGATGTGACAGCAGCATTGTGGGAAAAATAATAGAGGTCTATCTGGTCCAAACAGCTTGGGGGGTTTGGCTGTCTGACTCTTTGTCTGACTTCTGACTAATGATGCTGTCAACACACTACACAGCCTGACCTTTTACCAACTGCTTCCTCCATGGAGTGTGTGTGGGTCTCAGATTGGCACGCTAACTAATGGCTAAACAGGAAGAAGGAGAGCGGCGGGCGTGGAGACATCAGGTGTGACCATGTTTGTCTGGATTTGAATGTAATCTGTAAACCAAAAGAATGGGGCTAGAGAGAAAGAGAAGGGGGTGGAAGAAAAAGAGGAACCGAAAGTGAGGAAAAGGCAGATTTCTATTGTTATTCAGGACAGAAAAACCAGATGATGAGAATGCAGTCACACACATAGATGAAACTCTGGCACACAAACACGAATCAATAAGGATTGGGTCTCCTGCTAATGTTCTGACAAGCGAGGCAGTAGCAGCTTGTCCTAATGCTTATTGATCTGTCTCGTGTGAGTGTGTGTGTCAGCTGTCTGCAGGTGTGATCTTTACCATCAGTCCTCTAAATGTATCTCTCTTTTATTCTGGTCCAGACTATAGACTATACTAAAGTACGACTATAGACGGACAATCTCAAAATCAATGAAATTGGCACACATTGGATCTATAGAGCTTTATTATGGACCCTGGTCCTGCTCTCAAGGGAGTTGGATCAAAATCGATGTATTAGTTGCATAATATCTGTTTCAGAATATCAGATGAACCTTCAGATTAGTCTGAAACTTCCATTGCTTCAAAAAGTCTCAATTGGACGTTATTTAAAAGCATAAAGTTGCAAGATATCTGATTAGCAGGGGACTCTACTGACCACTGATGTGCTCATTCAAAATATCCACCACAGGAAGGCTCCAGCTAAGTTTACTTGTCAATAGACCATATAATGTGGATTTGTATGCTTTTTAGCTGCAAATGGTCCCAGCTCCTCTCAGCTCTCATCCTAATGAATTAATTGGCTCTAGCCTGACTTTGACCTTCTCCAAGTGCAGCGTTAAATCAACTGTTCCTTAATTCTTTCTTTTGTCCTGACACCTGGAAGTAATTTCTCCAGGTTTCATCATAATGTTTCAATATTTCACACTCTCATAACGTTGATTTTAGTTGTCATAAATCATCTTTGCTTAAGTTCCCTTTGTCCATATCACCTCCAAAATCCAAAACTTGAAAAAGCCGGCATCATACTGGAATAATAAGAATAAAGTTTAATAAAAGAAAAAAGTTTAAAAAATGCGCTTTATAATAAGTGACTATAGGAGTGTTAGAAATGAAATGGGTTCGTTCATGTTCATTCTATATTTGAACACATTGCAAAGTAAAGCTCTCAGTCTACCTGCGTGCCTTCATTCCGACCTGTGAGCAAAACATCCGGGTGGTGACAGAAGGAATGGGACGGCAGACAAAAGGTGAGGCGCTCAGTGATGCAGGGCGACCTCGGTGCAGAGCCACTTCTCCAATTTGACCAGAGCAAGCTGAGGTGGTACAGCTGGTGAGGGATGCCCTCACCCTCCCTCCCTCGGGGGTTGTAGCCAGCACATTACAGCTGCCAGGACACCCAGGGGTGGACTGGAGAAACTACAACTCCCAGCAGGCTTGGGAGCACCTGGAAAAGCAACAATTAGATAACTAGTCCGCATGATTTACAAAATAATCAGGATAAATCACTTTCGGCTCTATATTATAGGCCAAAACGATATATAATATTAATTGTTACTATGATAAAAAATCTATGCAAAAATAGACAAAGAACAACCTCTTAAATTCATCAGCAAAGTTTGACCACAGGTGATAATTTCCAGACTTCCAGCATCTTGACCGAGCAGCTAACATTTACTATAGAAGTTGGCTTGCTTTTTTTTTTTTCTCCTTCTCCTCAAATGAAATGACTTCACTCCTCCATGGTCAGTCAGTGGGGGGTGTCTCATTCACCTTCCCACCAGTGCATCGGGCTTAGTGGTTATTATCCAGCGACATCAATTCAACCACTTTGTAAGTGTTGGGAACCAATTGCAGACGAGTACATCTAATAATCAATTGTCAGGGTTAAAGAGCGTACTGGGGATTTAATACAATCCAATAATTGCCACAGCGGCTCATTTCACATCGTGTGTTGATATGACGCCTTATTTTGTGTTATGGTTTATTAAAGTTGCCATGTTTACCAACACGTACACAGAGCTGAATTGAACTGTATGTGTTTGTTGGGTAGTCAAAACATTATCCGGATGAATTTGATTGATTGAGACGTGAATCCGGCTTCAATGTGTCTGGATGTGCTTTCATCTGTGTTTGCATACTAACACATTTTCTCCTTGGCAGAGCTTTCCCCTCTTCACTTTACATTTTTTCTCTTTCTCTCTTAAGGAGGTCTTCCCTCCTTCCTGTCCTGAAGCACTGTCAAATGTTCTACATTGTATTGTCACATGATTTGTTTTGCAGTTCTTCAGTTTAGATTTTCAGATTATTTTTCCCCTCTCTGTTTCTGGTTTCTCTCTCCCTCCCCCCCAACGGTCAACCTCCCATCCCTCCATCCTGCTCCCTTCCTCCCAGAGAGTTTTCCAAGGAGAGAGAGAAGGCCAAGGCACGTGGTGACTTCCAGAAACTCAGAGAAAAACAGCAACTGGAGGAGGACCTCAAGGTAGGCTGTTCTCACTGAGGCCCCTTCGAAAAGGGGCTGTTCAATTCTTCACCTCTAAGATTCATATTCATATTCATATCACTGCCAGGTTTTTAAAAAGGTGATTGACATTTTAGATGAATGTCTAAGAGAAGTCAAACATACTTCCAGTTTAAGGCAGTAAGCATAGAAAGCAGAGCAGACACTGAAGTTACAACATGTTTTACCAAAGAGGAAATCAAAGAGATAAGTAAGATATTGCAGTTGCACTTACTATGTGTCCTTACATCATCTAAAGGTGTTTGGTACAGGAAAATAAAGAAACAAAAATAATGCTGAAACCTTTCAATCATACAATTCCCAACTTTTGTCAGATGACTGCAGTTTTGTTGATAGGAAGAGTGCTTTCAATACTGCGAACCAGTCAGTATTTTCCTGTGTGTGTGTGTGTGTGTAAAAACAGGGCTATTTAGACTGGATCACTCAGGCTGAAGACATTGACCCAGAGAATGAAGAGGAGGGCATGGACGATGATAAACCCAGAAACCGTGAGTACTACAGTGTGTGTGCGTGTGAGTTATGAAATGTTGTTTGGCAGTTTTGGGGTTGAGTAAGACTTTGTGTGAGACAGCATGGCTGGATTGATCCTTTTTATAGCTGAAGATATTTTGTGCCACGTGCACACAAGAAGGTGTGCATATGTTTGTGTTAAATCGTATGTTTGGTCAGCGAGTATTGAGCGCACTGCGTCTCCATCACATGGTAGTGGTTCAGAGTCAGTGAACGACTGGCAGAGTGACTGACTGACAGACTGAGAGGATGTTATTATTGTCTGCTTGCTTTGGCTGAGAACCCCTGAGGTTTAAAACCTGTTTAGATATTAGTGGAATGTGTCAGACTGCAGCTAATAGCCTCTGGGCACACACTCGCATACACACAACAAACACGCACGCTCACTTGTGCAAACACTCACACATACACACACAGTAGGTATGCACCCTTAGGACTGTGTGTACTTGCTGTCTGACAGAAATGTATACACACAAATTAACACCATGTCTCTCTCCACAACACCTCCAGAGAGAGGCAGCCACAAATCAGAGCGTGTCTCCCCAGGACTGAGCTACATTTCCTGGGGAGGAAAGGTGTAACACTGGCCTCTTTTGACCTGGAGGTTTAGTCTTAGAGATGATAGATAGAACTCCAGATAAGGATGGTGAGGAAGAGAGGCCGGGATTTGACAAAATACTTCTCTGTACTATCATTTACTGTTTAGTATGTACAGTGTGTACTGTGAACTATTTTGTCAACGCTTGAAGCTCAGCTTGCTCACATTTATGATGAACGAATGGAGAGGCAGAGCTGTGGCTCGTACTGAGGAACACTAATAACTGCCAAGAGAAGAGGAAAGAAAGAAACAAATGATGATCTAATCGTTCAGTGAAGCTCAACGATCTACCACGACCCTATTTACATGAAAATAAGGCCCAGCACCCATGTGGCTAGTTTATAATGAATCTACTTGTTATCACCTGTTACCTCTGCCCTGGGCGGATCATTGGCAAAAACACAGCAGCTTTGGCTCGAGAGTTAACAAACACAAGAATGTGTGAGTGATTGATCTGGTCAAGTTCAATATATATATATATATATATATATATTTATATATATATATATATATATATATATATACTTGAAATAAAATACATTTGCTTGGAAAACAACTATTTACGTTTAAAGAGTCAAGTTGTGGATACCAGTCAGGTGCAAGATTCAGTCCATTACTTTTATTAAATGATAACGTAGGCCTTTAGATGATAAAATGATTGATACATATGATCAGAAGTTCTCCATCAGAGAGATCAATCATCCCCCTCGTTTGCGTAGGTGGAAAATCAAGTCAATGGCCGACTCAGCTCAGCCATATTGCTCTGTCTCCATCGCTCCTCGATGGATGGATCCTCCTCTGGGAAGATGAATGAGGGCAGTTTGTCCCTGCTGCACGAGACATTTTGCATAGGCCACACTCACACACACACACACACACACACCTTAAGTACGGACAAGACTCTTAGAGAAGAGAAGAAAGGATAGGAGAGAGACGGATGGATGGCAAAATGAATTCTGAGATATGAAAGAGGGCTAGAGATATATAGAGAGAGCTTGAGTGTGAGTGAGTGAGTGAGTGAGTGAGTGAGTGAGTGAGTGAGTGAGTGAGTGAGTGAGTGAGTGAGTGAGTGAGTGTGTGTGTGTGTGTGTGTGTGTGTGTGTGTGTGTGTGTGTGTGTGTGTGTGTGTGTGTGTGTGACAGGGAGGGTATCTGGGACAGAGAACAGATGGGATTTCACATCATGAACAAGTCATACTCATGACCACACACACATGCAGAGACCACACACCCTTCTATCTATAATCCCATCTTTACATGAACAGATAAGGGCGAATCACATTGATGTATGATGGGAATAGTGAGCTTGTATGAATATACAAATATGTATAGCATGTGTGCTGTTGTTATTGGTGAGGGTAGTAGATGTCCTTCACCGTCTTGATTTTACATTTGTTTTGGGGGGCAGAGAACTCACGACTCCCCCAACAAATCTGAAGGATGGGATGCTGGAAAGAAACATGTATATATATATATATGTTATGTAGCTTTAGCTTCCCACAGCTCAATGATCACCACTTGCATGTTTTGTCTTTTTGAAACTAAAGTCTCCGCCTATGGATCAAGGTCATAAAACAACCCCCCAGAAAGAAAATAACTACATGTATATTATATATCATGTGGATATGCTGCCTCCTGTTTGATGTTGGTCATTGTAATAATGGAGGTCAATAAAAGTATAACTATATAATATTATAGTATTTTTATCAAAATAAATGTAAATTTATATATCTGGTCATCAGCCAACATGTTCATAGATTTCTTTATCTTTTAAGGTCTTATGAAGTTTTTCACAACAAATATGAAACTTATTTGTGCTTTTCAATATGGTGGTACCCAAGAAGGTGGTTTATATGTATTATTATCATCTGCTAATACAATGCTTGAAGTGATCATTGATTGGTTCATTTATACAGATATGAGTATCTACTGTGTGAGCTGTATGACTGGGTCTTTGCATGTATGCTTGTGTTCTAGATATTTCCTAGATTTCAGACTTCACATCTGCGTATGCAGTTTTATTTCTGCAACTGTCTTAATTCACTCAAATAATATCGCTAGTAAAAATGTGCAGAATCCAACAATAGATTGATCTCAGAGGAGAACGCCGACGAATGTACAGGCTCACGATGACGCAAATGGGGAATAGTGTGAGAGGAAGGGGTGAAGTGGACAAAACAATAGCTTTTGTATTGGAAGAGAAAAGGATGGACAAAGCTATTGTAATGTGTGGTTCTTGGTGAAAACAACCCACAACCTGCTATTGAGTGTTAACCTTCACTCTCTAGAATATGAATCCTCCGTTCCTTCTTTTTACCATAGAGAATGACATAGTTTTGGTTCGAATATGATGGAAAAGTCTGGCAACGAAACGGAGACTAGAAGTCTAAACGGTACGAGAGAGAAAAAGCCAGTCATGCCTTCTTGCCACTTTTGCTGGTAATACATCTCAAATTACAGTAATAGCTTTAGTGATGCAATGAGGTGTGACTGTAAAAAGAGAATGTCATTTTTGCAGAGAAGCAATCATGTTTCTTTGCAACAGGCAACGTGCATGTCAGCCGCGCCGGAACGAGCGCGTGTGATTATTTGTGTTCGAATATACAGTACGTGTGCATTTTCATGTGAGTGCCGTCTGTGAGCGCCTATTTGTGTGTATCCTTGTGTGTGTTTGTGTGTGTGTGTTGCTGAGCCGTGCTCTCTATCCCCAGGTAAGAGCCAGCGTTTTCAGTCCCTTCGTGGAGCCGTGAAGAAAAATGCGGCTTTCCTTCGTAAGGCGTGTGCGTCTGTCTGCATGGTCCAGCACTAGTTAAAGATTTACTGGAAACGTGATCTAGACATGCAAGCGAACTGCACCTCCTCTGCCTCTCCCTCTCCCTCTCTCTCTTCCTCCCCCTCTCCCTCTCCCTCTGCTTTGTAGTAAGCACCTTATTTCCAGTGGCTGCCTCTCAACACTGTAAAGTAGTTTATTCTCTTTGTCTTTATCACCTATCTTGTACAACTTCCACTGAATAATAATCTCCAGGCCATAATATATACATTAATATTATCTCGCGGTGGAGACTTGGCCTTTTGCCGGCAATCATAATCCCTGCTGCCGACAATATCGCGTGTCACCTTGACCGCGTTTCATGTTGTTTAAACGTGTGTGAATAAATAAAAGATGAGAACCATCAGAACAGTGAATAAGGACAGGAGGAGAAAACATCATTTCTGTATTGAGATGCAGCCACCATTCTCCTTAATAGGTTCGTAGGAAAGGAAACCGTTCGCATCTGCCTGACTATTCTGAAAAAAAAAAAAACCAAGAGGACAATGTCATCACAGAAAACAATTGGAGTGCGGTTTACACACTGTACATGACAACTAAATGCGTTTGTAGCATTTGTGATGTCACAGTCCTCTCCTCGTTGTTTCAGATTCCTTTCCCGAAAATTCCCCTGCACTGTTTCTAGCCACGCTAGCTCTGATAATACAAGATGATAGAGGATAGCGAAAAACTGTTGAATTTTAGCCTTTTTATGAATTTCACCTGGCACTTGTCATATTGTTGAGTAGAGAGATGTAAAATACATCTATTTCTGACTTCAGTGTTGAGCGCTTACATGCTAACAAGCTGCCTAAGGGTTATTTTTAATCCCAAATGTAATGTGACAATTGCCTGGTGAACAAAAAAGAGAGACTAAAATTCAAAATACTACATTATTGTATTACATTTCAGCTGCATGAAAACCTCTTGTTCTGAATATGTTGTCTCGGATCTGAACTGTGAATTCACAGGTTTCTGACTCTTTTTTTAGTATGTTGACACGAGCGTACACGCACGGACACACACACACACACACACACACACGTACACACAATTTCTTTTCCCCAAGACTATTTGTACTTTTGTCATCCTTCAGTTCAATCCATTATGGTGTTTTTTTTTTTTTTTTCTGTGCTATTATTTAATATTTTAACTCATCCACTCATGCCAACATTGCTAGGAATGAATGAATTGAGCGGTTGGGTTGGAAAAAGTGTGACCCTTCCCTGTCTTTCTCATTTCCTCTCTCCTTCCATCTCTCCCCCTCTCACTTCGCTTGTTCCTTCACTTCTCCTTCCTTCTCTCCATGTCTCAAGTCTTTTGGGTTTACTCTAACAATAGGTTTTAAACTAGTTCAACGCTCCATTGAGGAGGAGGCACTAGGCTGGTTTTATATTTGAAAGGCTTCAGCCTCGGGAGAGACCGGAGGGCCCCGAGTGCTTTTAACTAAGTAGCGTAGCAGCAGGTGTTACGTGTCGAGGTTGGGGGAACATACAGCGTGTTCACAGCAGAGGCCGTAATGTTCAGAGAGACCATCCTGATCTCTACAGCGCAGAATTCATCCACCACCAAGCATGTGGCAAAACACACTGTTCACTCACTGTAGCTTACTTTGATGTATTATGTGAGCCAAGTGCCTACAAACCCGCTCTTGAAATAAAACAAACACATACTGCAAATGTTATTTACTCATTTATATTTAATCAATTGTAAGAAAAGAAATGCCCGTCGGTTGGCCAACAAAGAGATATCTACACTTTATTGTCATTGTCAAAACCAGACACTTATTTCTTGTTTTTATTTGTACACTCAGGGCTTGAGTATGACAAATGTCTTGATGACTGCAGCCAGCTTCCTTTTCTTTGCTCAACTTCGTGTATTTGTTTGGCACAGCATAATTTATTGATCTTTATTCAAGGTCATATAGCTCATACAGTAGCCATACGTTCAGCATTATTCTTTGTTTATATGAAACACAAAGTAGATTTCCTTTTTTGAAAATCAGCATGGAGTATTCTCAGTAAGAATGCAGAAGGGCTAATGTCAGGGTTGAAAATTGTTTTTGGAAAGCGATTCATATTACTGGAGCAGAGATAATAAAGCGCCGGTGAAAGACGAGCTCTGTATTTTTGGAGGTGAGTAGAAAAAAAAGATACTTCAAAACAAGATTGTGATTATTCAGTTTCTTTTTTAAATGCCCTCTCATCTTAAGTGCCCATCATGTCCCTTGGTTTCAATGCGAAGAGTCGTTTTTTAAAAGCAAAGGTTTTTCCCTTTAGTTAACGGTGGATATTTTACTGTAATACAAGATGCATTGAGATTCATATCGATATCTGCCTCAGGTACCCAGAGGCTGTTACAATAAGTGTTTGAGGTGACAGTGAAAGAGCTGCAGCTCATTCCTGCAGGCAGCCAAAGACTGACACAAGCAATAAAAAGCAATGTATCACTTCATATCAGTCTGTCAACCAGCCATCCCCACATTCATCCCACTCTTTCCTCTCCTTCCATCCATACCTCCCTCGATGCTCCCTCTCCCTCTTTTTCCTGTTTTAACACTTCTCCATCCTTATCGGCTCATCTATATTACTCGTTTCCTTCCTCTACAGCTGTCTCTGCCCCCATCTTCCCCAGTATTCAGCCGTCCATCTCTACACATCACCACAATGAAATAAGGACAAAGTGACACATGTGCGGCCTCATTGTGGCTTTATAAACAAAGACAGATTGGGCTCTGTGAGCATCCTACCTGTTTATACACCCTCGAAAAAGATTAAGTTGATTAATTCATTTTCAGATGTTTGCGTTGACTTAAATCCTGCCAAATCTCTCACAGCTTGATCAAAGTTTAGAAGCCCGAATAAAAAGCATTGCAGGGTTTTTTCAAAACTTGGCTGCAATTAAGCTCAAACATCCCCCGCAAGGTTTGCAGACCAAAGACCAAAATCTTCAGCATGTTTTTTCTTTCAATCTCCACGAGCTATGAAATCACAAAAGGGTTTTGTTCAGATTTAGTTCACCCGGAATTAAGCAATCCTTCATCTTAGAAGTTAAACTCCTTCCTAATAGCTGTTGCAGGGCTTGTGTCCCAGGATACCGAGCTGGTAAATATTGCTGGTATGGAAACGTACCGTGTAATTGGTTCAGGCAATAAGGCCAAATGTATTCTGTATAGTTTCATAAAAGATTACTTTATAATCTTATAGGAAACAGGTGAGTTGATTAACGGTGTAAACCGAATGCAGCCCTCAGTAGTTACCTAGAAACGTATATAAATGTACTTTGTAGCTTTTCAGTGTGTGTGCAGCAATTCATTTGTAAAGCTGACGGACATTTTGGAGTCCACAAGGATCTCAGCTCAAGGTTTAGAGCAATACAGTAAACACCGGCGCGAGATTGATGTCCGTGAGTATGTACAGCCCGGTTCACCCGTTTGGCCTGTGAATTCATCTGTGTCCCTCTTTCTTTTTCTGTCTTTCTTTCCATATGTCACCTCTTTCTCCTCTGGCTCCTTTCTGTCTCTCAGTGAGCATGCCAGCAAGTGAGAATGAATCAGTCAACACAGACAACGCCCCCGGGGGAGACGTGGAGGGGGAGACCTGCTGTACCCGGCTAGCGTAAGTTCCTCACCCTCTCTCAAACACGCCTCTTCTCGTCCTTCTATCCATCAGCTCTCTCTCTCTCTCTCTCTCTCGGCCAGCTTCTGTCGATCTTCAAGGATGACCTCTGTCGTGCGTCCTCCCTGTATTAGCACTTGAATGTTAGCCATGGTACAGGTGGCTCTGCCCTGGGCTCACCAAGCTCCAAGTGGGTTGTCATGAATAAACGTGATGGGGACACCATGGGTGGATCCGAGGAGGCTGCTCAACAGAGTTGCTGTTTCCAGAGGGGGTGCTTTTTATTTTCACAGCTAATTAAATTACTCATTTTCTTTTTTCCAAAGAAATCTGTGACCTTGATGAAACGGAGGTCGGGCTAAGAGGAATTAATCCCACACTAAACCACCGTGCCTTATTCTTTTTTCTAGTACACTGCGACTAACAACCCCATTGAAGTCTGACGCTGGTTCTTTTTTTTATTTTTTATAATAAAATATGAATATGTCAAAAGGTATGAAATATCTGTATATCTGTATTTTCACGTTTGTCCAGTAGAATTATGAAAAGGTTTCATACGTCAAAATGTCATAGAATTTAAACTTTACTTGTAGAGAATATGTTTGAGATGTTCTTCGCTGAAGGCATTATATAAATTAATTAACAGAAGAAGAATTGAGAGGTCAACGTGTCTGTTGAATCATGTGGTACAAAGAAAGTTTGACCTTCATTTGGAGCCATACAAAACGCAGAAAATCAGAACATCTCTCGTGTCTACATCTCCTATAATAGTAATCCATGTATTTTTTCCTTTTCTTCGCTCCGTCTGTTTCTGCTCTTTCGTGTTTGTTAGTGAGGTGCTTTCCTCCTCCCCTGTGGGAGCTCACGAACAGCTGACTCACTTACTCTTGCTCCCCCCACCTCTCCTTTCATGTATTTATTTTACATTATTCAAACAAGTGCATTGCTTTCTTTCTTAGACAGAAGGCCACACAGGAGCCGTGACCCAAGCGGGCCCACTTCAGCACACACACACACACACACACACACACACACACACACACACACACACCTACATACAAAGCGGAGCCGAATAGATTAGGATTGAGTAGAGAAAGTTACTGTGCTGTATGGAATAATTTGGAGGTGAAATCAAACTAATTGAAGAATGCTCTCGACCAGAGAATGGGTGAAGCCAGTAGGTGCACCTCGATGGCACACTGTTGTTCATCTGTACTCTACATCTGTTACTTTTGTCTTTGTTATGTTGTTCGTGTTTATTTGTCCCATAAGACCAAAACTACTCAAAACAAGAAAAGGATACATAATGTCTCAGTCATTACACACATAACACCAAATATAAGCTATAGCGCAGCCAGCTAATTAGTCATTTTAATAATTCATTTAATGCATATATAATTTTATGCCATGTTGTAGCGATTGTCAATCTGCCATTTATTTTCAGGATTTATTCAAAAAGGATTTTGTCTAAGAAAAAGAATAATAGTGAAAAATGCCTATTATAATTTCCCAGAAGCCAAGTTGATACCTTCAAATGTTTCATTTTGTCCACTCAATATTCCAAACCCCAAACTATGCATTAATAATGCATTTAATATCACATAATGATAACAAACCTGGCAAATGTTTTCCATTTTTGCATAAAAAAACGATTATTATTAAAAGCATAGCAGCTCAAGAGCTCACCTAAGGCAACTCAGTGGAACATTAATCTGTCCAAGAACCAGGGTCCCTTTAAAAAACCTCTCAGTCCTGGTCCTGGTTCTCCCGTGCTATATTAGACATTGTCAATCATCTCGCTGACTGGTCTAATTTGCTTATGTAGGTCATAGGGAAGTTTCAGTATTAAATTGAGACTTTTTCATAACCAGTTCAAAGTAAGTTAAATCATTGTGTGCATTAAAGATTGAAATGATCCAAACAGCCATACAAGTTATATCACTAAATGCTTCTTGATTATATATCACATCCTTGTGAACAAGGTATAATTTTCTAACTCTTAACTTCTAAAATGGCTGCAGAATAAACATCTATTGTTTTTTGATAATTCTCATAAAAGCGTGTAGGTCTCCGCTCTACAGCATCGATCAAAGAGCGTCAGAATAGTCTTACAATGGTCTTACTTGAACAAGTGGCTTTCACAGAAATCAGACCGTCCTAAACCTTGCCAAGAAGCACGAGCCCTCATCCTTCCTCTCCGTGACTGCAACAAGTTTGGCTCGGGGCGTTAGCTCACACGATTAGGAGATAAATCAGGAGACTTTCAGTGTTTGTCAGTTCTTCTTCACATCGCTGCGGAGACAGACCTCGGGGTAGGAGCGACTTCGACGCCCGCTGATCTCCATAATCGAGACGGACACATAGAGAGAAGAGACGAGTGTACTGTCAGCCTCCATATCCAGCCAGTCAGTCATTTTATTCTATCGGCGCGTCGGTCAGTAAATCGTTTCATTGCTTCAGTCAGTCAGCGGGTCATCTGCTTTTACAGAGCTGCTCACAACAACTCCCTTAAAGCTCATTGCAGAGTGTGATACCGCTAAGTTCTCTTTTGGTTCATTAAACATCCGTTGGCTGAGAGGGGAGCGGCGGCCTATAATGTTCCCAGCATGTGGCACAAGTTGCCCCGTGGTCAGATCAGGTTACTAAACAGTGCAGCAGACGTGTGTCCAATCTCCACGGTGGGAATTTCTGTCTCTTCTCTTCTCTCTTCTCTTCCCAGAGACAATGTCTTCCATAATCTCTTGTCCCCTCAGTACTTTATGTGTGTACCTTTTGCTGTTACAGTGGTGAACAATCAACAGACTTTTTTTCTATTTATACATTGTGTTTTTTCACACCAGGACTGATTGGAGGAAATCCAAACTTAAAGCATTTGTTTTTCTTTTGACTGGATGCCACTGTCTATATGTTTACTTGGGGTGATTTGTTCCTAAGAAAAGTGGGTGAATTACTGATGTTTATTTAATCCTGCAGAAAAAGCTTTTATGCTTGATTAGCTTTGTCCACCTCCGCCACTAAACTAGAAAAGGTTTATTTGGTAATATAAAGTAACTGCATTTAAAAAAAGACCCACACTAAGTTGTTGAAGCAACATATTTGCACAGGCAAATATCACTCTCAAATCACCCCTTTCATGTTGTGTACCTGTCTGTGTGTGTTATGTGTGTGTGTGTGTGTGTGTATAATCCATTCTGTTTTCTGTGTTCCAGAAATAGGATCTCCAAATCCAAGTTCAGGTTAGTACATGTTATCATAGTCTTTTAATTCACCTGCTCTAATGTCTCTACTGCTGTGGTACTTGTATGGTCGCTGGGTGTGTGCGTGTGTGTGTGTGTGTGTGTGTGTGTGTGTGTGTGTGTGTGTGTGCGTGTGTGTGTGTGTTGTTTACAGTCATGCAAAGGAAACAAACACACTGAAAGAAAGAGAGAGTTTTGCTCTGTAAAGGAATAAAGTAAAGGTTCAACATTTAGAAAATACAGTTTATTTCTTGCAAAGAGTTACATTACATTTAGCTGACGCTTTTATCCAAAGCGACTTACATGATATACAGTAGACCGTAGACACAGCAACGGTGAGCAATAAGGGTTAGGTGTCTTGCTCAAGGACACAACGACATGGACTGGCTGAGCCGGGGTTTGAACCACCGACCCTCTGATCAATACAACTCTCATGTCTTTATGGTGAATATCAATCTACAGCCTGTTAGCTTAGCATAGAGCAAAGACTGGAAGCAGGGAAACAGCTGACCTGGCTAAGATAACAAGACCTTATCTGTAGCTTCATATATGACAAGCAGATTGGAATGGATTCAATCTTCTCATCTAACTCTCTGCATTAAAGAAAACTGGTCTTTTCCAAAAATATATATAATTTCTGAAAATAAATGTGGTAATTTTCTAGATAAATAATTAGGTCTATTGTTCCTCTCAGGGACATAAAAAACGTTGTACATATTAATATTAAATAAGTAATGTAACACGGGTTGTTTTTCGGAAGGCTACACAATATGTTTCCTCAAATAACAAACGTAGACATTAGAAATGTAATGTTCTGTACGAATGTATGTCTGCTTGTGTTGTGAGTTGTGTCTCATGTAAGATTCAGTGTGTGCATCATGGAGAAGCCGCTGTGTGCCATGCACTACTTTAAATAGCTCATACACACACAGAATTCTTACCAGGAAGAATAACACTTCCTGGTGAGCTGTGAAATCAGCAAGAACCAATATACATCCACAACAGAAAAAGATTGATTAGGGCATTGATGGTCTGGATTCATTTAGTTGTTATGAATAAATACTGATTGGTCTGATAGATTTCCTGATAGATTTTCTTGTAATTACACACTACTGCTTGTCTGGACAAATTGCAGTCGTGCAATCATCGGTACATCGGTGTAGGTGAAAATTGCTTTGACCCTTTAAGTGGAGTGCTCCACTTAGATGTGCGAGCGATGTGGGAAGCCGGCAATTACCTGAAACAATAACTTTGATTTCTTAAGTAGTGGGCAGGAAAAGTGCAAAAGGCCGTGTGTACATAACAATACTGAACAACATGGTGAATTGTCTAAAATGAAAGAAACTGTTTGTTTTTTATGCTAAAATGAACCACTTTTTCATTTGAAGCAGGAATTTCCCTTGAAGTGTGAATCACAGTATGACATATTTCAGTTAAAATGTGTTCCTTCAATCATTTCATAAGAATAAGCGTTCCTTTTTTTGCCTCAAATGGTCCATATTCTGCAACAAAGCTCATCATACTGGCTTTTTCTTGGTGTGAAATGTCTTTGAGGATGACTAACTGCTCCACAGCGCAACAAGAGACTACTAACGGCCAAGGGATGATGTCATCACTACTTTGTAGACGGACTAATTGACTCTTTCTTTTTCTTCTCACATGCGCTGTTTGTTTTTCCCTCTCTTTTTCCCCTGTTTCTTTTGATCATTCTTTTTTTTCTTTTCTTTCTTCTCTCATGGGCCTCTCTTTCTTTTCTCCCTTATTTGCTTCTCTGCTCTCTTTCCCACGTCCCTCCTTTTTCCCACCTCTCTTCTCTCCTTTCCCTACACACCTCTCCATCTCTCAATCTCTGCTTCTTCCTCCTCAGTCGATACTCTCGGAGGTGGAACAGGCTGTGTAGGAGGAAGTGCCGGGCAGCGGTCAAATCGCAGGTTTTCTATTGGCTGGTCATCTTCCTGGTTTTCCTCAACACTCTGACCATCGCCTCTGAACATCACCAGCAGCCTCAGTGGTTAACCGATGTACAAGGTACGTGAGCACACACAAACACTGACAGACCTCTTTTCCTTCTGATCGTAGATAAATTCTCTGTTTAGCATTGTATTTCCTTTTCCACCATTTGTCTTTTGACACACCCTACCTTGTTTCCTCTTTCCAAACCCCTCCACTCTCCTCTTTTCTTACTATTATGTCTTTCCTCCTCCTCAGACATAGCCAACAAGGTGTTGCTTGCACTCTTCACTGGTGAGATGCTGTTGAAGATGTACAGTCTGGGTCTGCAGGTTGGTGGCTGAGCATTATTTTCCTCTAATTTAGTTGTAAGGGAAAAGATTGTATGAAATGTCAAGAGATGTGTAAACTCCTTTCTCAAGCATTTGCTACATTCTGCTCCTCTCTAAACTCTCCACAGGCGTACTTTGTTTCGCTCTTCAACCGCTTCGACAGCTTTGTAGTATGTGGAGGAATTCTTGAGACCATTCTGGTGGAAACCAAGATCATGTCTCCGCTCGGCATCTCTGTGTTGCGTTGCGTACGCTTGCTGAGAATCTTCAAAATAACCAGGTTTGTTAAGACGTTTTAAATATTGACAATTATAAGTCCCCTCTTGCTGCACTGGATACTGAAACACAATAGCAACTATTGTATTGCCAAGCATCTTCAGGATGCTCATAAGAAAGGAAGCAAATAAAATGGCAAACATATACAAGTATTCAGTGTGTTTGTGACGGATACATGTTTAGTGATCTTCTTTTACACCTGTGTGTACTTCTGTTTGTGTGCATGCTCACATGTTAACTGGATGTCTCGCCTACAGATACTGGAACTCCCTGTCCAACCTGGTGGCCTCCCTTCTAAACTCTGTTCGCTCCATTGCTTCCCTGCTGCTCCTGCTCTTCCTCTTCATCATCATCTTCTCCCTGCTCGGCATGCAGCTGTTTGGGGGGAAATTCAACTTCGACGAGACCCGACGGAGCACCTTTGACAACTTTCCCCAGTCGTTGCTCACTGTGTTTCAGGTAATGAGCCTTCAAATGTGTCTGGTCTGCATCTTGTTTTTCTTGGTCTGCCTTCTATTCTCAGCTTGTGTCCATACAATTATGTACCGTAAACATGTATTGAATTTAGTGTGAGTCGACCAGTGATGTGAAATGTAATATGCCGCTGTAACAAGGATTTGACTTCTTTCCAATGAAGATTTTAATTCAATTTCTTTCTTTCTTCCTCCGCAGATCCTAACGGGAGAGGACTGGAACTCTGTGATGTATGATGGTATCATGGCGTACGGTGGACCGTCCTTCCCTGGCATGCTGGTCTGCATCTACTTCATCATTCTCTTCATCTGCGGAAACTGTATCCTGCCTCGACAGAGCCCTACATAAAGTAGCTACTAAACAGCCTATGAAGTGGATGTGAAGAGAGGTGGAGGGGTGAAAAATGTCTGGATCAAAGAGTAGTAGGAGTGCAGTAGGAGCTGTGTTCGTATCCTCGGCAGTAAGTCAGATACGTTCCCGGTGGGTGTTGGCCTCCGCCAGGGCTGCCCTTTATCACCGGTCCTGTTCGTGACTTTCATGGACAGGATATCAAGGCGCAGCCGTGGGGCGGAGAATGTCAGGTTCGGGGATCTCAGGATAGCCTCTCTGCTGTTTGCAGATGATGTGGTCCTGTTTGCCTCCTCGGACCATGACCTCCAGCATTCACTGGGGCGTTTTGCAGCCGAGTGTGAAGCGGCGGGGATGAGAGTCAGCACCACGAAATCTGAGGCCATGGTGCTCTGCCGGAAACCGGTGGATTGCTCCCTCCGGGTGGGGACAGAGTGCCTACCACAAGCGAAGGAGTTCAAGTATCTCGGGGTCTTGTTCACGAGTGAGGGTAAAATGGAGCGGGAGATCGACAGGCGTATCGGTGCGGCTGCAGCAGTAAAGCAGGCGTTGCACCGGGCCGTCTTGGTGAAGAAGGAGCTGAGCCGGAAGGCAAAGCTCTCAATTGACTGGTCGGTCTACGTCCCAACCCTCACCTATGGTCACGAGCTTTGGATCGTGTCCGAAAGAACGAGGTCGCGGATACAAGCGGCCGAAATGAGTTTCCTCCGTAGAGTGGCCGGGCTCAGCCTTAGAGATAGGGTAAGGAGCTCGGACATCAGGAGGGAGCTTGAAGTCGAGCCGCTACTCCTTCGTGTCGAAAGGAGTCAGCTGAGGTGGTTCGGGCATCTAATTAGGATGCCTCCAGGACGCCTCCCTTTAGAGGTTTTCCAGGCACGTCCAACTGGTAGGAGGCCCCGGGGAAGACCCAGGACACGCTGGAGGGATTATATCTCCCAGCTGGCCTGGGAACGCCTCGGGATCCCCCAGAATGAGCTGGTAGATGTTGCGGGTGAGAGAGAAGTCTGGGTCAGCCTGCTTGACCTGCTGCCTCCGCGACCCGACCCCGGATAAGCGGTGGAAAATGGATGGATGGATGGATGGATCAAAGAGAAAACGTGTTTGTTTTCTGATTCTGTTAAATTGCATCCTATCGAGCACATAACAATGTGCCTGGTTGTGATTTGATTTATATATTTCCCCTGTTTAGGATGCGGAAGCAGGAGGGAAGGCTCTGTTTTGCATGATATCACTCATGAAGCCCACACTGAGTAGCTCTACTCAAGTAGTTTATTTCAGATGCAGAAAGATTGCTAATTATCCACTTAGCCTCCCAGGATTTGTGGGTCAACAACATCCTTAGCTTCAACCTTCTGAACAGATATCTTACTAAATGTCTTCTTGGCCATTGCTGTCGACAATCTGGCTGACGCTGAGAGCCTGACATCCGCCCAGAAAGAGGAGGAAGAGGAGAAGGAGAGGAAAAAACTCGCCAGGTAAAGCGGAAAGAGAAAGAAAGACAGGTAGACAATTAGCTGTAGAAAGAAATGGCAGGGAGGGAGAGAGTTGTCCTAATCTCAACATTCTGGATAGGCAGTTTTGCCGAGAGGCCTTTAAGGATGCAAATACCGGAGCCTTGAAATCAAAGTATTAAAAACCGCTTCACAATTAGAATACGAACATATAATTATGTTTTAGAGACAGGCTGACATTTGTCTGCTTAGCTTTTTTTTGTCTAAACCAATTTTATTGGGTAATTTTAGCGCCTCTGTCAGTACAATGGTAATTTGTCAGCAATGGTAATGTGAGATTTCAGTGCAGCTGAGGAAGATAGTGTCCCCCTCAGTGGCACTAATCATTAAATGTCTCTTGTTTGGTTGCAGCCTGTATTGATCTGCGAGAAGAAGAAAAAAGTGTAATAGAAAACAACCATTTGACTGCTCACTCTATGTTTGACTGTGATTAACCAGCATATCCACCATCAATACAAATGTTTTTTTATTCCTTCTGGTGTTCATTTAAATGTGATTCAATACACATCAGCTGAGGGCTAACATGGCTAGGGTTAAGAGAAGAGGAAATAGGCTAATCCTCTTTTTCTTCCTTTTTTCTCCAGGTTGGCCACTCCAGACAAACGTCATGCCAACGAGAAGCCACCTCTGGAGGAAGTGAAGAAGAAGGAGAAGAAGAAGAAGAAGGAGAAGATTGAGCTGAAGTCCATCACCTCTGATGGAGAGACAAACACTGCTACTAAGGTACACACACATCTCAAGAAAGACCAAAGTAATCACAGACCTCAAAAAGCACAAGCAAGTGTGTGTGTGTGTGTGTGTGTGTGTGTCGTCAGAGAAATGAACGAGTTAAATAAATATAATGCTCTCTCTCTCTCTGCAGATTACCATGGATGACTACTGTGCAGATGAGAGTGAAGAGAAGAACCCATATCCTGCCAATGATTACATAGGTAACCCACAAACCACATGTATGCACTGCGTTTATGCAGGAAGGGTTAGATGAGATGAAAGCTAAATATTAAAAATGCAAAGATACAAGATGTACTGTGTACATATTTATTTTAAGAGTGAAGGAACTACTCATCCCATAAACTGTTGCGAATGGTGACTCGCTGCCTCTCAAAACCCCTGAAAAAATGTTGACCTTACCGTTGTTGATTGAAAGTGATCACAGACTGAGCAGCTGTGGGGCTCAGTTCTTGCCTCAAATGTTTTCAGAAACGCATTCAGGTGAACTATTTTTGTAATATAAGGGTTTACAAGTTGGCCCAGTTTTCGAGCCGAAACCACGAGGCAGCACTTACACTCAATAGCCATTTCCACAGGAACAGCAGCCTCCACCAATCAGCGACGTCGCTGTTACACTTCGGGTTGGAGGTAGTGTCGTACTTCTCATTGAAATCCAGATTGTTAAAACAAGCATACAGCTTTTACAGGAATATGTAAAGTTAGTTTATTTTAGTTTGTGCTATATTGGATGGTTGCAACATTATAGCTAGTAATACAAATGATTATCCATTCAGAATATAAATGGGATGTTCACCTCTGGAATCTTCCTTTCTGTCACAAAGTTGCTCAACAACAGTCTTTTAATGTATTGCCGTGTCAACAGGTTGCAAAGGTTCCTTTGTGAGACCTTCTGCTCAGGAACAAATACTTAAAACTTTAAGCCATGTTCCACTTTATTGTCGTCATTGTATCTCCTCCTGATAACTCAAACTATTCACTGTTTCCTAACCTCTCATCAGGAGATGAAGAGGACGAAGAGCCAGAGATGCCAGTGGGCCCGAGGCCCCGGCCCCTCTCCGACGTTCAGCTGAAGGAGAAGGCCATTCCCATGCCTGAGGCCCGCGCCTTCTTCGTCTTCAGCCACACCAACCAGTAAGGGGACACTTCTGCCTCATCTTCATTTCTTCATCCCTCTCTTCTGTTTTTATCTCTATGTGATCGTATCAAATGTCCTATTATTATCATAACTAGTGACTTAAATGTGTTTTTCCCTCTTTGTTTTTCAGATTCAGGGTTCTATGCCATAAGATCGTCAACCACAACATCTTCACCAACCTCATCCTCTTCTTCATCCTGCTCAGCAGCATCAGTCTGGCAGCAGAGGACCCGGTCAAAAACGACTCCTTCAGAAACCAGGTAACACATACAAGATATTAAAAAAAAAACTATATTAAAGTATAAATACAGTGTAAATGCAAATAAGGCCCAATTTACATTAAGGCACAGACAGAGTAAAACATTTTAGTCATTAGTTGCCCACACTCATTCATTGTGTGCTAAATGGATTAAAGCCGACAGCAACATATAGAAGAACCCAAGCTTATTGTGACTGGTCTGTTACACTTAATGAGATTTCTTCCAGAGTACTGTAACCGAGATTAACTTCATGTTAAGAAGATGTGAAATGTCTGTTAAGCTTTCTCTTGTCAATTGAACTCTTTTTTAATTTATTTTTTATTAAGCCTAACTGGCAACTTAACATTAACATGTGCAGCCCAGAAATATGGTTGAAATGTTGTTGTTTTTTTTTACTACCCCCTATTTAACCAAGACTGTATTCCTTGTATTAATAAGAAATGGTTTAGATTTGCATACAACAGCTGAGGCTGTGTACTTAGCCTGAGGCCAAACCGTGAAACCTCAAAACATGTCCTATTTGTATTCATGGAGACAATGTCTTCACTGCAGTTATGGAGCATCACCATATTGCTTATATATTCAAATTGTTTATGGGTCTAATTTGTAGTCTAATGCAAAGACTGAGCTCTGTGTGTGTGTTTTGTGTATTGTTAGATCTCTCAGTGAGCAAGGTCCCCCGGGGCTTGTAAATATCTGCTTTATTCTATTTTCCTTGGCTATGTATAGGCGGCTGGATGTTAGTTTACCTCAAATGAACTTAGTCTGAAACCTTGATGAAGTAATACATCCTGTTTTTCAGATCCCGCTCTGTTCAAAGTCTGTTTTAGTCCAATCGGAATTAATTATCCTTGGACCTGATCCTCAGCATTATTATTTCAGTATGTTGTGGAGTCATCCGGGACGATGCTACAGTTGACCATAAATTCAGCCTTAACCCCCGAAAAAAAAACCTCTTCCTCCTGTTTCTCTCTTTGTTTTTAACCACGTAAACGATTCCATGAAAGCTTAGACCTTTGCACAGCTGTTTTGTTACTGGTCTACACAGGTTGCTTTGCATTGAAGGTTTTGAAGGTTGCCGAATTCATTCAGCCTTGGAACATGTTGGACAACCTCAGCCACAATACAACGGATGACATAATAAAAGCCGTTGAATATTGTTTCATTCCCAGGAATGATATTGTGAGGTGTGCATCAGTGCAGCACTGTGATAAATAGTATCTTTAAACTAAAAACCATGATTCCCTTTGTTGCTTTTCTAGATCCTGGGCTATGCAGACCATGTCTTTACTGGACTCTTCACCATAGAGATCATTCTTAAGGTAGTATTTCATGTTTGTGAGATATAAGGGGTCCTTATAAAGTGCTACAGTATTCATTTGAATTACTTTCATGTGGGTCCAAGCATCTTTTGAAACAGCGTCCACATGTTCAATGTTTGGGTAGCACTTTATAATAACTTTGCATTATTTAAGCATGAGTAAACACTTAATCATTTACAAAGCATTGTTCCAACATGAACACTCATTAGTAACTCATTAGTATGCAATTCATAAACACAGTTATAAATGTTTTATTCTTTTGGCTAACATGTGCTTTATAAACGTGTTTTAATACTGCAATTCATGATTAATTCAGGAAGTTACTAGTCATTAGTTAAGTGTTTTTGTGTGGCCCCCATCTAAAGTTATGACTATCTATGCTTTACAAAGCAATTATAAAATAGTTAAATCAGGATCAGGCAGTCAGTATCACGTTGCATCATACATGTTCCCCACGTAAATTACTAACCTGTGATTTGATCCTTCTTTAGTTGACTCTAAATTATGAACTTTGACCTCTACAGATGACAGCCTATGGGGCCTTCGTCCATAAAGGTTCATTCTGTAGAAACTATTTCAATATTTTGGACCTGGTGGTTGTCAGCGTGTCTCTCATCTCCTCTGGAATACAGTGAGTGCAACCTAATGTTTCCTCATGCATGTTTTATTCTGTTGTCCCATTTGAATCATGCGCTGCTTCAGCATATTTGGATCAAAATTGTGTGCACTGCTTTAAACAACAATGTTTGGCAGCAATTCCAAGCGACCACATTGGTGAAGCTTACATTATCATCAAACGTACATTTGTGTTATTGCATGTTAAAGGACTGGACTAGGCAGCCGCATAATGGCTAGTGCATGAGACACTAGTCCAGTCCGAGAACACATAAATCAAGTTGTAAAGTGGCAAAGTGAGGAAAATGATTTTGTTAATGTAAATTGCCCCATGCTTCACACTTCTCTCTATTCTCTAACAACTTTACACTTCATTACCCCATCCACTGTTTCTCTTTGTGATGTTTATTGAATATGTTCACTGCTTCTTGTAGCAATTAACTCCTTGAAATGCTTTGATATTTCTGATGTTTAATATGCTATGCTACACTCTCTGTCTCTAATGCTTAATAGACTAGACTTCTCGACGTAAGTCCATATTAGTCCACATTAATAACCCCCTTAAGAAACCTTCACCTTAACTGTGTAAAGCTGTCACTCTTTTGATTTGGTATTTCTATGGCCTTGGAGAGTTTTAGTCAAAGCCTTCTTCAGAGCAAGGAAAAAACAAACAGGGCTGAAATCTCTGATGTTATTGAACGGGCGAAGGTTTAGTAAGTTTATTCTGTAATGATAATAATTGGGTGATTTGCTATTATGAACACACGGCAGGCTTTTGCACCAAAAATATCTCTATTCAGGCATCATCATAATTGGTTTTGATGCAGAGATTGTTTTGTTTCTGGGGGGTGGTTCCCCTGTGTCCTCTAATACTGTACTCACCCGTCACATCTAGTGAACGTTAATGTGTTTGTTAATCTAATCCTTGACATATTTTAGGGGGGCAGCTTAAACTCAGTTCTCATATTTCTGGATAAGATAAACTCTCCTGGGCTATAGAAATGACACCTTGATGCTAAAACTCAGTGGTTTTGCCTGTTAAAAGTAGTGAGTGTGTGGGATTCTTCTTGAATACATCACAGTCAAATTAATTGTGATGGTGCTGCGTTTAGTAGTGTCTACAAACTGATTTTTTTTTTATTTTATACTCCAGTCTCAGTATTTACTGTATATACTGTTACTACATAATATCTCTCTGGGGATGTATTTTAAATGTATACCTTTAAATGTATCTGTACTCATTGAAGTAAAGCTGTAGACACAGCAAAACCTTATGAAGGAGTTAGTAATTGAATATGCAAAATGACCTGTTGTAAAACAAATTACATAAAATGAAAGGTCAGATGTTTATGCTGCATCCTGTGTAGTCTCATGATAGTGTGTGTTGACAGCATGAGGCGAACATTAGTTCTCATAAAATAACTATTTGTGGCTGATTTAATAATATTCACCTCTTCTTGCTGGATGTAAACTTTATATGGAGACCATTTAGAATCAAATAGCGTGTGACAGGTTAATCGTTCCTTTCAACCCAGACAACTGAAGCACATCTTTTCTATTTTTTTGTATCACTATAAGACATCTTCACAGCTGATTTGACTGATTTGTTGCTGAAGAAATCCCACTGCACCTGAACTACCTTTAACTGCCCTTAAACTTTACCTTCCTGTGTCAAATGTTGCACAACGGGTCTTTCCTTACTTTCTGTTTAAAAGTCGACACAGAGTAATGTCACTCCCTTTAATTCACTCCTTTAACCATCTAAAAAGTCACTCCCTTAAAAGGATACATTGACATTTTGAATACACTTTTTTTTTTTTCCTCTACCACAGCAAAATGTTTTTGTATGTGTTCTCCAGTTAACTGAATAACTGGCCTATTGTTTCCACACTGAAATTAAAGGTAAAAGATAATGGCAAGCTCAAATTTTAGCATGTTTGACACCCGTTAATGTCACATAGTAATAATACACTTGAAAGGCTTCAATATTACCAAAGGACCAATGTTCAAGCTTTTTCCAAACAATTATTGTAAAATTCAAAATGTCAAGGTATTCATTTGATTCTTTTGGTTAGTATGTTAAAACCTTTTCCTTTGAATCATGTCCTTTGAAAGGTCACACGCTGTTTGACCTTTGGCTTAAACTGACACTCTCTTGCAGCACAATAACTCTGTTTGCCTGTTCGTGTTTTTGTGTTGGTCTACCTGTGTTGTACTTGTATGTGTTTTTCCATGAAGCACATGCGTTTGTGTGTGTTTTATTACATAAACAATTGTACTAGTGTAGACAAATTATACTAAAACGCATTATGAATTTATGATTAATGGCCCCTTGTGGCACGGTCCATAACCTGATTTTGATAGATAGTCTGTACTTAATATTGTCAGAGGAGGTGCAACAGGTATTGTATATCATCATCACTTTAATAGTAAGAATTTACCAAACCAGACTGTAATCCAGTTGTTCAACCACCAGATTTTAGCCTAATAAACGTTGACTTCTTGAGATTAATGTGCACGTCTGGTGTTAATAATCTGTCTTTATTACGTAGCATAGTGATAAGGGTTCATTGCTTTTCAGCATACATTCTGTCAAGGTGATATTTTATGTAAACATATATTCTTGACTTTTTCCAGTTTAAGTCCAATTTTACTCATCTTAAAGAGAATCATGGCTATTCTCAGTTATTTGTTGTTTAAGTGTTCTTAGGATTATTTTATACTTTTTGTTGAGTGTCAGATGTGATTTGGCTTCAGTTGTTTAATTTACTTCATTTTCATTTACTTAGCTTTTGTGTGTTGTCTCGATCTCTGCAGTTTATTTTAACTCATGCTACGGTTTGTGTTAACAAACTGCTATTTATTGTGTGTGACTTGTCTCGACCTTGCAAATATGTCTTGATAGTAAAAGGTGTGTTTGACTGGTCAGTAGTTAAATTCCATGTGTGTTTCAGGTCCAGTGCAATTAATGTGGTGAAGATCCTGAGGGTTCTGCGAGTGCTCAGACCACTGAGGGCCATCAACAGAGCCAAAGGACTGAAGGTTCGAGCACTTGCACGTCTAAAAACACCACAACACATAATATATACATACTTACCAAAATAAAAGCCACCCCTGTAATACTCACTATCATTTTTGGGGCATTTTCCAGCATGTAGTGCAGTGCGTCTTTGTGGCCATCCGGACCATCGGCAACATTGTCATCGTCACCACGTTGCTCCAGTTCATGTTCGCATGTATCGGAGTACAGCTCTTTAAGGTAGGAGGAAAGGAGGGAAAGGTCATCGGTGATACTGTCGTACTCATGTTTCTTTTCAATACTGAGGACTACGTGTCTTATGTTTTTCCATCAGGGCAAGTTCTTCTTTTGTACCGACAGCTCTAAACAAACTCAGGCAGGCTGCAGGTAAGAGGTCCCTCCTGAGAGAAAGCTTGTTAAACTCACTCTTATAGCATAACTACTGGATAAAACCTGTGTGCGTGTTTGTGTGTGTGTGTGTGTGTGTGTGTGTGTGTGTGTACTTGTATTCACAGGGGCTCCTACATTATGTATAAGGATGGCGATGTGGGGAAGCCTGAACGAGCCCATAGAGTGTGGGAGAACAGTGACTTTAACTTTGACGATGTCCTGCAAGGCATGATGGCTCTGTTTGCTGTGTCGACCTTCGAGGGCTGGCCAGGGTGTGTGTCTACATACAAACACAATTTGTTTTGATCTGCATACTCTATGTGCACTGTGTGCTTGCTTTTTCAGTTTCACAGGGTTTCCTCTCACCCTCTTTCTGTCCTAAAGTCTCCGCCTTGCTTTCCGTGAATGAATCTGTCCCTTTCCTCCCTCAGGCTACTGTACCGGGCCATAGACTCTCACGCTGAGGACGTGGGGCCCGTCTACAACTACCGCGTTGTGATCTCCATCTTCTTCATCATCTACATCATCATCATCGCCTTCTTCATGATGAACATCTTCGTCGGTTTCGTCATCGTCACATTCCAGGAGCAAGGAGAGCAGGAATATAAGAACTGTGAGCTGGACAAGAATCAGGTAGTGTTTGTGTCTGTTTTATATCAATTATTACTGAATGTGTGCGTATAACTACAGTTGTTATGCTTTCTTCAGCAGTAAGATAGACATGAAGTAGGATGTTTCAGGTTAAAGCAGAGGGAGAGTGACAGCAGTTCTGTCTGAAGTGGGAAAGTCATACTGTCATTCAGGAGGCCCAAGGGAGAGGGAATGGAGGCCGAGCAGTGGGGGTGAGACACGGGAGAATCTGGAGAGGCTGAACAAGAGTTTTAGAGGCTGAAGTACTTGAGGAGTGCAGCCAGGAGCTGCAGCAGTTCAGACAGAAGATGAGACTAAAGCTTAAACAAAGAGCCAAGCGAAGTCCCTGCAGCTGTGTTTTCTGTGATGATCCGTCTCCCTGCAAGAACATGGAAATGCACAGAGAGGATGGAAGAGTAGTCGGGGCTAGGAAATGCTTTTTTAGACTGCCAAAAGACAATTCTACAGCTTTTGCTCCACGGTGGTCTGAGAACGGAGTCGGGGAGCTACGTAACCGGAGTGTGTTTGCGCATGCTCACGTGTTTGTGTGTGTGTCACAGCGTCAGTGTGTGGAGTACGCTTTGAAGGCCCGGCCGTTGCGTCGCTACATCCCCAAGAACCCTTACCAGTACAAGGTGTGGTATGTGGTGAACTCCACCTACTTTGAGTACCTGATGTTCACACTCATCCTTCTCAACACCATCTGTCTGGCCATGCAGGTGAGTCTCACACAAACATACTCACAGAGCGCGAGTACACACTCTTAAAATGGGTTAAATATTACAGTTATGGCTTTAGACAACTCCCATGAAGCCCCCCTGCGTTGTGGACAACAATGAGTCGTTTATGTGCCTTTGCAGCATCATGGACAGACCAAATATTTCAATGATGCCATGAACATCCTCAACATGCTCTTCACTGGACTCTTCACTGTGGAGATGATCCTGAAACTGATCGCCTTCAAACCCAGGGTAGGTCCGCTTCTCTCGCCGCTGAATAGAATAGCAGTCGAGTACAAGACAGTAGAGTAGAGCAGCATTGCAAATATTTGATCAAAAACGTTCAAATCTACTTCCTATTACTAATAACTTGGAGCCATATACTGTACGTTTAAGGCATTGACTCACCTGATGTTGAACTGCATATTCCTAATCCTTATTTAATTTCCTCCAGATGATGATTTCCATATTGTGAATTTTAAACATGATTAGTGGCCGGCATCATGTGGTTTTTAATCTCCCTGCTCCCTTGTTACCCTGCTGCTGTTGCTATGTAGCGGTCTGGTTTTATTGGGCCAATCTTAGGACTTCCTGGTGCATCAGTAGCTATTTAAACAGTAACAGATGGGAGTGCCTCCCCCTATTACAGCAGGGTTAGTCAAAAATACTGCAACACAATCAATAGCAAAAACATAGTTTAATATTAGATGTGTACTCTACTGTTGCACAGTGCAGGTTGTAAATAAAAAGATGAGTAATATGTATTTACAGTTATTGATTACTTTTTACTCGGTACTTCAGCTCACTGACTTCTTTAATGCACTGAGGTGAGCTGGAGAAATGTGAGGGTGAAATCAAACAGCCTGCTGATGGTAATTTTATTTTATTTCTTTTAGCTATCAATTGTAAATTATCCAGGTTAAAGAAGAAAAAACCATTATTTCAGAGTGTGGAATATATTATTTATTATTATATTTAATATTATTCTTTGCAATTAATGAATGACATCCACAAAAATATCAGTTTTTGGGAGCCAGGGTTTTTCAAACTAGTAATTAAAACAAAATTATTTAGTTTTTCCAATTAGCTAAAAAAAATCCAAATCATGTTCTACAAAATGTGTTTATGTATTACGAAGGATGAAATATAGTTATCTTGTAATAACTTTTGAAAATATGGATGATCGACTTTGACCATTTGGGCTTGGGAATTGACCTCATGCTGCGCTGCATTATGTAACACAATGTTTTCCTCGTGTAAGGTTTATTTAAACTGATCAGATCTGATTTTTCAAAGCACTTTGTGAATCTTTACAAGTTGTAAAGTTTAAAAAGAAATATCCAAACTGATTCCTGTTTTCCTTCTTTCATGAAATAAGTCTGTATAATAAGTTGAGGTGCAGCATGTCGACATGTTCCCAAGCCATTTGAACAATGTTAATGAAAACGTAACGCACTTCATTTGACCTTGTTAAACTCTTCCGGCTCACACAGCGGACCAGCTCACTAACACTTTTACTTCCAGGTATACTGAAGTGGAATCAGCTCCAGTGACATTCGCTTTATGGAAACACATGTGCTAATGCATTTTAACTTTTGTACAGGTGTCACTGTCTCAGCCTTGTTCCGCAGGTTTTTTTTTTTTTACTGTGTTGAGTAGTTCTGAACATCTGAACACATTTCCTCTCAACTTTTAAAATCTGTGTCTAAATTAGTTTGTCAAATTAATTTAATATATCCGCAAAATGGCTTTAAGATACTAATGATAAGTTCTATTAATTTTAGTAATCCTGGTTTGACATTAATATTCTTACACCTCCAAACAACTTCATTTAAACTTCTATAGAGTCCAGAAATAATGTTTTAATATCTGCATAACCTTTTATCATGATCCCTTTGCTCCTGATGTTGGATTAACCTTCCGTCAATTAACCTGCAACAATTGACTGTATTTGTTTGTACATACATAATGTTTTTTTAAGGAGGTTATACAGTTATTCTGTTGATGTATAGTCAGTGTAAAATCCAGCCAGTGATCGGTCTAATTCCCCTGCTCCAGCTTCCAACCATCTTTAGACATACAATAACTAACAGAGGTCTTCCAGTCTGGTTGCACAACATTGGAATAAACATGGTAACATCATTAGCCTCCCTAGACCACAGTTATAGAAAACATCTGAATGGGCTATGGGAAAACAATCAGCCCTGAATCAGAATGAGATGTAATTTGCTTTACAGTATATGGAAACGTTTCTGAAAAGGCCATGCGCCAGGCCGGTCTGCAAATTACCCTTGTTACATCGTGTCTGCCGCTCCGAATTCAACTATAATAAAGCTGTGTCTCCCCACCAGAACATAACAACATCTAAGATGCAGCTCCTTTTACAGTACATACAATATATTATTTTGTACTTTCCCACTCTAAATAATAATACTGTTTTGGCCTGAAGCTATGTGGATATTTTTTCATAAATACTCACTTTGTACCGCTAATGATGATGAATTTCTCTCAATAAATTAAACAAACATAGTGGGCTTTACAGTTTAATCACTGCCACGGCATTGCCGACTTAGATAACTGCCATCTAACGCCATAACAGAGCAGGAAGTCCAGCTGCACTTGATGAACAGATACGGCAACGGAAACCAGTTGATTCCGTTCATTAGAATTTAAACGTTTCATGTGTCGGTTCATCAGCTGATTTTTTTTTTTGTTCCGTTTCCTCAGTGTACTGTACAACCTCATACCACCTTAATAGGGCTGCGAAGTGGCAGCAGATGTTGTTTTCCTTCTAACCTACCTTTCTTACCCCCCCTCCTCCTCCTCCTCCTCCTCCTGCTCACCTCATCCTGTGTAGGGGTACTTTAGTGATCCCTGGAATGTGTTTGATTTCCTCATCGTAATTGGCAGCATAATAGACGTCATTCTCAGTGAGATCAACGTAAGTACGATGCCCACTCTCACTCTCCTTGTCGCTCCATCTCTCTCTCTCTCTCTCTCTCTCTCTCTCTGTCTTGTGCCCTCTTGCTTCTTCTGAATCTTTCATTTCCTGCCACTCTCCTCTCCTTTGTGGCTATTCTGTGTCGTGTTGTCCTGTCTTTCCTCTCCGTCTCTCTTCCTTTTTTCTCTGCCTCTTCTTTTCTCTCCTCCCTTCTTCTCCTTCTCTCCCTCCATCTTTAACTCCAAGATGGCCGCTGCTACTCAGGGGACCCCTAACCACAACCACCTGAGCAAGAGAACAAGCTTCTTCCTGGGTATCTTAAAAAGTAGAGAGAACAGAGGCCGGGTTTAGCTTTGCTCACTAAGGGTTCCTGTCTTGCGTCCTCCTTCCTTATTCCTTACAGTCTCTCAGATGTTGTCGGGTTCTTGATTTTTTTGTCCACTTCATATCCGACTGTGACATGTCCTCAGGTTTTTAATTCCCTCACTAACTGAACTAACTCACTGACCAATCACAAACAGACTTACACGCCATTTTTTTTAACCACAGCAACAAGGGCGTTTTTTTTGTTGTGATTTTGTTGCAATCTGTTCTGTACTGTTCTTGTTGTTGACATTTTCCTCTCATGGACAAGCATGACCGATCGCCGCTGCTCTTCCTGCTGTCCATCTCTTTTAGACTGCCCCTCCTTTTATTTTTTTGTTGTTGAATTTTGTTGATTCTTTCCCTCTCTCCTCCTACTAAAAACTCCAGTGCTCATGTATATAATGTTTTTATCTTATTTTTCTCCTCTCTCCTTTAATTTCCGTTCTTTCCATTTTTTAAATGTCTTATGTTCTGTCCTTTTCTTCTGTTGTTTTTCTGTTCTTTCCACCCCTACGCAGCATTATTTTGTTGATGCATGGAACACATTTGATGCCTTGATAGTTGTGGGTAGCATTGTTGACATAGCGATCACTGAGGTTAACGTAAGTAGTCCAACTCCTTCCCTCCCTTCCTGCCTGCCTGCTCTGCCATTCCCACACACACAAACAGACAGAGTGCCGATACCCATCTCGCATGCGTTCAAATGATTAGGAAACTTCAGCTGCACCACATTTGAACTTAAGCGATGGCCGAATCAGTCTGGCAGAGAAAACAGCCAGATGTGGTGAAATCAGAACGGAGCGTTTAATGTGAAATACTGAGCAGCTATGCTTGGAGAACTTAGATCCTTGACATCTAAATACCTTTTGACATGGTCCGTTTCATTTATGATTAATATGTGGCTAACGTTGTCATCACATTGTTAAAATGTAATGTTAATAACAATGGATGTTCTCATTGATCTTCTGCAGTGTAACGAGGCTGACATTAAAATTGTATTCTCGTAGTTCCAGTATTTCGTATAGATTTTCTAATATTTGAAACCGCTTCAGATAGGTATCCACGCCTCGGTCTGCTGAGCATCAAAACCTATTGCACTTGCCAATAGAACCGATTGCATTCTCTCAGCACTTTTTGGTTTGCTCTCACATTTATTTGATCTTTTATCATTGCCACAGGGGATAGTGTCCATTCCCCTGGCATGATGGACACCGTATAGCATGGCGGATGTAAAGGTGGCATATCCAGGCCTGATACTGTATATAATGTTTAATGAAAATAATCCACTTCCTGGCATGAATACTGATTTTTGAATAATGGTGATTTGACCTAAGGGGCATGAAAAACTCTCAATTCATAAATCACCAGGACAACTTTAAATTCAAATGAGAAAGAAAAAACTCAAGTTGCATTTTTTTATTTTATTTTTTTGCCCAACAATAGTATTGTGCAGACATGGGGAACAATTTGATCCATAAATGGATTTACTCAGGACCCATGAAATTTATGTAAATGTATGTATGAATTCATCTATTATCGACGTGGAGGCCCTATGGTCAACAGTGGGGCTGAATGAGAATGAATATCCCAAACACAAGTCAAATGTTGAGTGTCTATCGTATTTACACTTCAGGGGTAATTGGTGTTTTATTCATGTGATATTCAAAGTGCTCTTTGGCAGGAGATTAGGCTGAGAACCATGCAAACTGCAAAGTGTGTCTGGACACAACTGCTTTTAATGTTTCATTAGAAGAGGCCACGTGTTGCTGCGTGAGCAGATTTGCTGGAGAAGAAAATAATGTCTTTCTACGATCAGTCCAAAATGTCAAAAACATAATTTTTTACTTTCAAAAGACTTTCTTTGTGGGAGAGTCGATCAGTCATCTCAATCTGATGCCTCGGCTTCTTTCTGCCACACGAACATCTCCAGCAGCAAAGTGAGGGAGGACCGAAAGCAGCTCTCTGAGAGTCAACTTTGCTTATATACGTTGTATATTTGTTTCAGCTTATGGTCTTGCTTGGTTTAAGCAATGCAGCATACAGCTCATCTCTTCTAGATGCAGCGCTTAAATGTTAAATGTAAGTTATTAGTTCTTAATGTAAATACTGTTCCAGTGCTGAAAAAAATAGATCCATTCAAGAATTAGCTTGACATTTTAGGAAATACAGGAAATAAATGTATTTCCTTAAACAAGATGAGCGGATCACCTTTGTCAGTGGTATCAACCCCTCAGCAAGGCAAATACGTGCATTTCCCCTATTTCTCTCAGGTTAGACTGAGACATTGATGCATGTAGGCTCCAACAGCTTCTGATTATGTCTAATCGATTATCGATACATTTCTTCTACATGGGGATGCACGTTTAAGTTTAGGTTTGCGTGAAATGCTCTCACGCCCTCAGCCTGCAGGTTTGAGGACACGAGGTAGAGATATGCACACATGCTCACCGGTATTTTCCCCCGTGGTGGAATGCAGTGTGTTTCACCTCAGACAGCACTGGTCAGGCATACAAATAAGGTTAGTGTTTCCCAAGGGTGCCTGAGCTGGGCTGTTGTTTCCAGGCCTTTAGAAAGGGAATCCATTTGTCCCCACGAGAGGCTGCAAAGCTGCTTAGAAACCACAGCAGATTATTCCCAAACTGTACTTGGATGTTTTATTCGGTCTAGTTATTACATGATTGTTATGTCAGGGGATTGTGGAGGTGATCGAGGAGTGTATAAATATATTCATAGACACTTAACAGAGACATTTCTGTTGGGAACTTCCAATAATTCACCACTGATCGATCAGCCACCTTTTATACTGAGCTTCAACGGGCCAGAGATATACATCTTTGTCATCGATACACTGATGTTGCACTTAATGCTTTGGTTTGGAGTTTGCCTTTGATTTGGTTTGGTTTGGTTTCTTCCTGAATGTTTCATTATTATCGTCTCTCACCCCTAACTTAAAGGCATGCCCCAAGTTTTTTTTTTTTTTCCTCGTTTTTTTCTCTGGTGGCTTTTAATGATTTGGGTGATGAGATGCCCGAGCTACCTTTTCTATTTGTCTTTTTTAAGAAACCCTCCGCACTTCAATCCTGTGAGGACTCTTGTCTGTTTTTGATCTGGGACCCTGTCACGGAGACATTTTAGACTTTAGCCTGCTACTGCATTCAACCAGGCGATAAAGCACAGGTGAATGCTTTCTAACGTACTGAGCAATGCAATTAGTAACTAATAGTAGCAGCTTGCCAACAGCTACCTCTCTGCCATTGCATTCCTAAGTACACAGCGAAGTGCAGTAACAGGCCAGCTTTTAAAATGTTCTCACTTTGCCTTAAGTAAATGTAAAATGGCTAAAATCTCTCGTTTGAGTGCACCCACTTTGCTGCTCTGTTGGGTGCTTGTTGACTTAGAATAGCTGCACTTTTTGTGGTCATCGAATCAGAATACTTCCCTAATCCTTGGGTCTCCAATTCTCCCCAGCAACCTGCGGGTGCTTCTTAAATACTATATGGTTTCTTTTACGTTTGTGTTTTGAGTAGAAGTAGTTTGAATAGATTTGTAGTGGTTTGCTCTGAGCGGTGTCTTGCAGACGATGCCAGTATGGACTGCATCCATTTCTTTCTCTGTTCGGAATGCCTCCTCTTCTCTTCTCCAGCTCTCTCTTCCTCTTTCTGAGCTTTTTCAGTTCACTTACCTCTTCTTTTATGGATGTTTATCTCTGTCTTTCTCTGTCTTCTTTCTCGGTGGTTTGCGGTGCTGCTTGCTCACCTGAAATGCAAGCTGGGTAACACGGGTCTCTCATACTTTTCATATATCCTAGGTCATCCAATTATCTGATGTGTATATATGTGTGTATATATATGTATATATATATATATATATATATATATATATATATATATATATATATATATATATATATATGTGTATATATATATATATATACATATATATATGAAAATGCACTTTTGTTTTTCAGTATTACAACTTAAAATGTATGGATCAAACCTCATCTTCAATTTGAGGGTGATAATGTTCTCAAGAGACCCATTTTACCTTTTGAACTGACTGAAATGATGAAATTGTTGTTTGAAAACACATGCAATGTGAGAAAACAGCTCAAGGTCCTTTTTAAATAAACTCTCAAATCAGATGAGCTGCAATTACAGTTACTCACATCTGCACTGTAGTTCTGCCTGAAAGAACTACTGTGTATATATATATATATATATATATATATATATATATATATTTACAAATTGACTCTTTTGCTTGGTTAAATTCAAAACTCATGCTCAGATCCTTCAAGTCCACGGTAGACTTTGTAGTTTGCTTTGTGTCATCTTGAGAAATATGATTACAAGGAATGATTTGAGTTTAATCTTATGTGGTTCACAGCTTTGATTTCACGTAGAAATTGAAGCAAATTCAGAATTTAGCTACGCTTAAATTGACCCATCTGGCCCTTTGTGTCATTCACACATGGACAAACACACACATTCTCCAATATTTAAGTTTGAACTTAGTCTGCACTCAGTGTGAATCATTGCCATCTTCCCTCCCTTTCCCCGTCCTTCCTTCTTTCCTCCCACTCTTTCCAACTCATCTTTGACTTCCCTTTATCCATCGCTCTTCCCTCCCTTCCTTCCTAGTTGTCCTTTCTCCCAAACCTTTCTTCCTTTCACACCATAATCAGCTCTTCTTCTTAGACATGTACACACAACACACACAACCCCACATACGCACACACACAACCACACACACAAATCAACCATTCATCCCTTCCCAAAGAGTACATGCTTGTAGTACAGGTTTATAAGCATCTTGAACAAATAGAGTAACCTGTTCCTCTGTGTACATCATTATTGTGTGTAATCATACAGTTGTGTGTGTGGCTCTGTTATAATTCCTTTATATTCTTCATTATGTGGTAAGGTATTTTAACAGGACCAACACCAAAGAGTGAACAGCTCCTGGGTCATAGATTCAACTAGAAGTTAATCTATCACTCCCAGTGGTGTAAAATGTTGTAATACCAGAGATGACCAGTGGGTGTCTCCTTACTGTATGTTACCTTTGTGCTTCTCAATGTTATTTAAATACTTCTGGGCTCCAATTTCCAAAAGCATCTAAAATCACCTTTGACAGATTGAGATGATCTTAACTTTCCTGCCTGGTATTCTGATGCATCTTTGACCTAAAAGTAGGTTCAAGGTCTAATTCCACTTGGATCTTGGCTATTCTCAGGTCAGAGAAATGCTTGAATAACACATATTCAAAAGGAGGCATTGTCATTTAATGCCGTGATGCATTTGGTAAATGTAGCCCGAGTAAAGCTAAAGCTTCAACCACTGTTATAGTACTTTAGCTTCAGCTGGCAGAAAGAAAAACAGATAGCTACAGAGGCGCCCCTCTATTGGCCATCGTACACACAAACCCATGGGCTCACGTACACCATGAGCTCTTTCCCCCTTTGCAGCTGCCCCAGACCATCGTTCATTATTTTGGCCCTCAAGGCGGTGGACAGCCACCTCAGCAATAGTTTAAAACTTCATACATGTTTTAATCTTCTAGTGATTGAGCCTGACGTGGCCCTCACAGAGGATGGGTTCAGTCTCCATATGTAGTAATATCTTGCAGAATTCTCCCTCCTGACCCAGATTACTTTTTTTTATTTTATTTTTTTGAGGGCTGATCAAAGACTGGACCCTCCGTAGCGTAGCGGTTATTGTAAAATTCATACTACTTTTCACATAAAAACACTAAAAGACACACATACTGCACATGCACGCACACACACAAACACAAACACACACACACCATGGCGCTGCTCTGGTGCTGATCTTTGTTGCCTTTCCTTAAAGCCAGCTGACTCCTCCTCGCCCTCGTCCTCCTCCTCTTCGCCCTCCTCCTCTTCCTCCTCTTCTTCCTCTCACCCCCCTGTGGTAAGGCCAATGGTACGCTCCGACGGTAACCTCGTCCGCCTCCCTACCTCCTCCACCATCCCTCCATCCCTCCATCCTTCCATCCCTCCTTCTGCTACGCCAACCATGGTATGATCCACGACCTTTGGCTCCTCCTTCGCCCTGTCGTCTCTCCTCTGTCGCTTCTGCAGCATGTCCAGAGTCATATTTATGCAGCTGTTGTCTCACATGTTCCTACATGTAAATATATGTGTGTGTGGTGGAGGACACTGTATTGTGCAGGCCTAGTATAACTGGAGTCGTGTGACTTACCTTGAGTGACTATTGTTGTTGCCATGGTGCCCGCTGCCCCCACCTCCCCCATGGCTTGCAACTTGCTCCTCCTTCCTCATGGGTGTGGTCTCTTTAGTGCTTCGTCATGAGTGCAAGCCATCATGGTCACGCTGCCACGCTCTCTCTTTTTCTTTCACTCTTCTCCAATGGCCTGTTGTCTAGCTTATCTATCTGTGAATCTCTCCATTTGTTTGGATGTCTCTGAATAATTCAAACTATTCTTCATATTCAGACTCTCTCTCTCTCTCTTTCTCTCTCTCTCTCTCGCTCTGTTACACTTACTGTCACTGTACCTCTCCCGCTCACTGCCCCACTCTCTTAATGGTGCAATGGTCCCCATTGTGGTCCAGTTATGGTATTACTTGCATTACAGAATTTTAACTTAACACTCCTCAGAAGAATTTGTCATTTTCGGCATATCTGCCGGTTAAGTTTGGGACAACGCATGTCTTGGGTTACTTGTCAACACAAGAGATATATAATAATAACATTTTACAATCTTTGAGTTATTTAAAACATAAAATAAACAAGTTGTATTACAAGTTATTTCTCTGAGCACAACTCTTGAAAAGTAACATATGACATCTGTTATCCCAAACTTGCAGTAAGATGTGTAGAGAATGGCTCGTTCTTTTTAGGAGCCCACTGTGTTTTCTCTTTGGGATTAGCATAAAGAATTGATGGCCTTCTGGAAAAACCCAAATGGTAAGAAACAGATTCAGAGGTCAGGTGGGATGATCTTGTGCCGACGCAGGATGGATCTGCTCTGCGCTGGTAGAGGTGCTGCATGTTTATGTGGTCAGGCTTATTTTATGCATACGAGTGTAGTGAGGTGTGATTGCATAATTATTTCTGCTGATGATTTAGTAGTTGTATGAATGTTATGTGGCTTCACCCGATCCATCTGCTGTTTGGAGTATAGCTTGAATAATATCGTGGGTTGATGTATAACTACATCATGCTTAACACATATCCTGGTGAGTTTTTTTCTGCCCTTTTCTCCCTGAGAATGAGCAGCAGCAGCCGCATTAATAACTGAATCTGTATTAGAATAGCACTCAGCGAGATGGCTGAATATTTCATCGCAGAGTTATTTCCTGTGGATGAGTTTGGGACAATAGACAGAAAGCTACAGTGCCTCTCAAGCACGTACTTCAGAGAATACATATTTTTCAAAATAAACCAAACAATGGATAGGTTCTGCAATTATAAGGATTGCAGGGGTGACAGAAGATCATAGTAAACTAAAAGTTAAGATGAAGACATTAATCAACCATGAAAATATAGTTTTTACACTGGCAGGGGTTGCACTAGGTCGTAATATATTTGTCTACAACCTTGGGTTGTTTCTCCCGGTGGCTTAGTTGCTTCACACAAACAATTAGCCTGCCTGCATGATTTATCGAGACAGGAATTTGCCTGCAGGCTAAGATTATTGTACTGTATCTGTTGTGAATTGTTATCAGTGATTTATGAAATCGCTTGACTTTATGAATGGAAATCTCTCCGGCCTGATCTCCGCTATCCAGCTTTTAGTCTGCAGAGTAATCAAATCTTTCAGCTTCGGAAGATGATTTACTTCAGGGGCTCAAAAAGTATTTTAATGCTTGTTTGTCAAATGTCATTTCAAGGCTGGATTAACCTGTAATATGTATAGAAACAGCACCCAAGAGTGTGTTCTTCCCCTTAATTGTGACATTACTGAGGCGAGGTGGAAGTAACAGCTGAATGCAGTGAAGACTGATGGAGCTGTTTTTAGCTTGGATGCTTCAGGATGGTGCCTTTAAAGACTGCAAAATAACGTTGAGTTTTAATTGTTGCACAGCTGGACGTATCTATTGCATGAAGAGAGGTGATAGCAGGTGTATTTAGGAAGCCGAATGTTAGATTATGAATCTCTTTGTTGCCATTTGATTTTTCCATGAAGCCAGAAAAATGAGCATGATTGCCCGATTCTCTCCCAAATCTCTTTTGTCAGTTGATTTTGATGGGATTTTGTAGGACGCAGATTTCCATTTATTAACTCGGTGTGTATGTGTGTTTGTGTGTGTGTGTTTGCGTGTGTGTTATACATATTTACATCCACATGTGGGTGGGACTATGTATATGAATGTTACTTGTATGTCTGCATTTCTGTCTGTGTGTGTGTATGTTTGTATGTTCATCTTTACCTGTGTGTGTGTGTGTGTGTGTGTGGGCGTGTATGTGTGTGCGTGTGTTTCCCTCCCTTACCTATCTGCATGTGTTCCCATGCGTCCTGTGTTTTTTCTAAAAAAAAACACCAAACCCCACCAAAAGGGACTGCAGAACTCTGAAGAGAACGCCAGGATCTCCATCACCTTCTTCCGGCTGTTCCGCGTGATGAGGCTGGTGAAGCTGCTGTCTCGCGGGGAAGGGATTCGGACCCTGCTGTGGACCTTCATCAAATCCTTCCAAGTGAGGGGAGAACCGGACACAACATGCTAGAGCAGGGGGTTGGGTTTACACAGGACTGAATGGTGCAGCAAAAGTGGAGCTTTAACCCCAATGTGAACCAGATTGGACCCCTTTTTTCGAGGCTATATAACTCTTTTAACTACATTTCACTTTTCAGCGCAGAGAGTTTAGAGCTGATTTTGTGATCCAGACTTGTCATAGGGTGCCAACAAGGTGATTATCTCATTTAATGTTATCAATACTGTGCAAATCATCTTGTACAATCAGATCTGAGTCACATGGGGCTAAAATATCCGTGTTCTTGTGTAAATCCAGCCTGGTGGAGTCTCACAAGCCACCTCTCCTTTCCTTGCCTCCTCCCTCCTCGTCTCCAGCTCCTCTTTTTTGCAAGAAATCACAAGGGTGGGACGTCAGACAGTTTAGTCTAGATGGGAAAGGAGGAAAAGAAAGAGGGATGGTGTGAGGTAACGGAGAGGAGGTTTAGGAGTCGTGTTGCAGAGGCAGGGAGGGATGTAGGAATCTGGGAATAGGCCAGGAACTCAAGAACCTTAACCAGCAATCTATTTTCTTCACTTTCCTACTCATCTCTACTTCCTCCACTTCTCCTTCTACTCCCTTTTCCCCCCAACACCCTACTACTAACCCCTGAAAGCTCACCATTCCCTGTAGGCGGGTTAAGCAGTAGACAAGTTTAACGAAGCACTCCACCAAAAAATGAAATCATTTGATAGCGAGTTTTGGGGAAATGAAAATAATCTGTTCTCTCCCTCGTGTCAGTTGAGACGGGCCACTTCATGTCTTGGAAATTCGAAACATTGCTGATACAGCAAAAACCAGACCCATGGTGTGATTCGAAACCAGAAGTGCTCATGAATATATATCTGTACTTAACACAATTAAGCTAACTGTAAACAGAGCCTTATTTAATTATCAGTGTGTTGCATATTGACACATAATCAAACTTTTACTTGTTCATTTATCCGTCATGATTTGGCCCTGCCCTCCCAGACACGGGGGTAATGTTAGCCAGGAGCTCAGTTCCTCCACACAGTCTCCCAGGTGTGATAGAAGACGTTCATGTACTATACGCTGGGACTGGTCTCCTGGCTAAACGCAGAGAGCAGTTTGTATTTTACTGAGGTTTTTCACTTCGAAGTCAGATGATTTGTCTTGGATTGTTTTGGTGTTGTGCCACACAGGGCTGCAAATCAGTTCACTTCCACTTAATCAAGTACCATGTTTTGGTATATTGCAACTGCTAATTTGAAAAATAAAGAGACAAATGTGAAGTTTAACAAGAATTTCCTAAATCGGTTGTAGACTAATTGGATGTGTTATAATTATATGGAAGTGAATGGACTACAGCCCTGGTGCAGGATAAAACTGTCCACAACCTGTTACTAAAGTGTCTCTCTCCTCTTTAGGCTCTGCCCTACGTAGCTCTGCTTATAGTGATGCTATTCTTCATATACGCTGTCATCGGCATGCAGGTAAGCTGTTGTCCTGTCACCCTGTTTTCCTCCCTCTGTTGTGTTTTCTTCTCTCTCCTCCAGCTGGCCTCCATCCTGTGTCTGTCCTCCTGGAGTCTTGTCATCCAGAGTACCTTCTCGTCGTCCCTCTCTCCTCCACTCCTCTTCCGCCTCTAGCTGTTGCTAGTCCATGTCTCTCCTCTTCCTCTCGCCTGTCCTTTTGTGTCGTTGTTTGTACCAATGATGATGAGAGGGACAGCGGCCTCTAGTTGTGATTGGAGCAATCCCTTCCACCTGTCAATGCTGACGTCATATCCTGTGTGCTGTGACAACTTCCTTACCCCTCCTGTGCAGATGTTTGGTAAGATAGCGCTGCGGGACCACACGCAGATCAACAGGAACAACAATTTCCAGACGTTCCCTCAGGCAGTGCTGCTGCTCTTCAGGTGAGGAAGATGACTACTCCTCATCTTGTCCTATTCTTCCTTCTTGTCCCTCATCTTCCACCCACTTCTTTTAATATCTGCACTTTATTTAATTGTTTCAAAGTCTTAAATACCAGGATATCTGTGAATGTCATGCTTAAAATATGTAGTAGTGATCACAAGAGCTGACAGTCTTTTAGCAGCTTCAACAGCATCTAAAATTGTATCTGTACACCTGTAATGATGTACCTGTGCTAAGTAGTTAGCTGATAATTGTTGTAAACTTGACTGATTATCGCAAATATTTCCGGTCCACTGAGGACGACACTTTCTTCAGTTGTCAGGGGACTCTACTGATAATACATTGAAACTGCCTGGATCCAGTCTCAGTAACCTCTCTGTCCTGTGTGGTTGCGATGAGGGTAAGATTCCATGCAGGGGTAAAAAGAAAACACAGAAACTGAAAGAATAGATCAGATATGATCAAGTATCGTGTGGTTTGGCAGCGATTCTATTATTTTGCCATAAAATCATCTTTTCTATTGGTTCATATTCTATGTACTGACCCCTTCATGGAATACATCATAGCAATGGGCTTCCATTCAGAGAAGGCAGGCTGCTTGGATACTTCATAATGCTGTGTACAGTACTTAATGAATAATAGTGAAGCCCGCCAAAAATGATCAAAACTAGAAAAGCTCAATGGTTCTGAAGTATTCGGAATGGAAGGCAGTTGTAGTTTGAAAAATATGAAAAAACATGCCTTGCTTTTGCTCTGTAAATTCAGATATCAGAATATAATCATGATCTGATTGTTTTTTTACTCTCTATTCTGAATCTAACACTTGTGTATATGTGTTTATTTGTCTGCCTCTTTCTGTGTTTGTCACTGTGTGTGTGTGTGTGTGTGTGTGTGTTTCTATACGCTTGTACGCCTGTATGCATACACGCACACATCCATGCGTCCGTATGTGACTGCATGCATGTACATGTACTTCTAATGTATTTGTAACGTATCTTTGCATGCGTATCTGCGTCAACGTGTGTGCATATTTGTGCGTGCGTGTGTGTGTGTGCATGCATGTCTATCTATCAGATGTGCAACAGGTGAGGCATGGCAGGAGATCATGCTGGCGTGCTCGCTCCATCGGCCGTGTGAGAAGGGATCAACCAATGAGAGCAACTTGGCCTACGAGGACTGTGGCAGCCAGTTTGCCATCATTTACTTTGTCAGCTTCTACATGCTCTGTGCCTTTCTGGTGAGTGCAGTGAGAAAGGGAAAGATGTTGATTTTCAATGTGCCACTTATTTTAAACAGCCGGTATTCAACACAGTTTGTGTACTGGAATCAATTACAGTTAGAGACGGTGGAAAAAACAGACAGAAAATAAGAGATTCTTATCAAATAGTGTATAGATCTTGCTACTGTCTGTAAATATGAAGCAACAGCCAGCAGATGGTGAGCCTAAGAATATGAGGCTGGGGTTTTACTTGGCATTCCCAAAATGTTGAGTCATTCCTTAACATTTTAAAGTTACATTTTATATGCAATAGATTTTAGAGCAATCCGCTGCTTGCTGTTATGCGGTTATGAGTTCACACAGGCAATTGTCTATATATGTTGTTAATGTAGTGTCTCTGATTCCTGATTATCCCCAGATCATCAACCTGTTTGTGGCCGTCATCATGGACAACTTTGACTACCTGACACGTGATTGGTCGATCCTGGGGCCGCATCATCTTGACGAATTCAAGAGGATCTGGGCTGAATATGACCCGGAGGCTAAGTAAGTTTTGCAGAGAATTAATATATAGCCACCAAATAATTCATCATTCGTATGCAGAGATTGTGTGGAGAGTTTACTATAATGTGACCTATGTTCCCAGAGGGAGAATAAAGCACCTGGATGTGGTGACTCTGCTGCGAAGAATCCAGCCCCCACTCGGCTTTGGAAAGCTCTGTCCACACAGAGTAGCCTGCAAGGTAAACATACTCGCAAACACTCGGCCCCGAACATGGTGTAAAGGCTGCAGGAAACGTACTAAACATTTGATCAGGCTGCAGGAAATCAAGCAATCGGAAATAATTCCTCTACTATTTTTGGGTGGAATTAAAACTCTATTTTGCCAGGTGTGAGAAATATTAATAAATCTGTGGTATCAGTGTGATGACACATTGACAGCTCATAACACCTTCCACAGTGACTCAAATGGCACACTGACAACAGGTCGTACAGAGAAAATATTTTAGATATTTAGACATTCACGTCTCTAGAGGAAAATGAATAGTGACCACGGTGTCAAACCACTGTCTGCTTATTGTCAACACACTTGAGTCAGCTGCCAATAGATGCTGGCGGTTCGCACAGTAAATGAACCTGTTTCTATTTCAAACTTTGCGTGATCAAACAAAACGTTCCACCTCACGCAGCGCCTGGTGTCGATGAACATGCCTCTGAACAGCGACGGAACCGTGATGTTCAACGCCACGCTGTTTGCCCTGGTCAGAACCGCACTCAGGATCAAGACCGATGGTAACAGTCACACACACACGAATGCACTTGTACAGGCAAAAGATACACACATACGCAAAGCTGGGCACATTGTCATATAACAATATGTAGCGCATACGATGGGAATTCAGTTTATTACCATCTTGTCAAGTGTCAGTTTTCCTTTTTTACCTTTTTTTACTCAGGGAACTTTCATGGTGATTCACCTGGAAGCTGTACAACCTCAGTCTGATCTCTTAGCAAATTAGGAGCTCTACAGCAGTTGGGCTCAAGAGCCTGGCTCAGTGGTATAGAGGGAGGCACAAGTACTGTTGTTTTACTTTCCCCACCCAGATTTACACACTAATCCTCAACAACACTTCTGGCTTTTTATATCCGTCTGCTTCTTCAGAACCACAGATAGCGCCATGGATTCATCAATGCACAGCACAGTTAGGCTGCTGATAGTTGTGGTTGAGGCCATAGATTGTAACTCTGCTGCTAGGGGATGTAGATGGGGATGGCATGTTAACAAGTGGGCATGCATTTTGGTCATTTTGCGAACAAGGCATCCCCCCCTCGAATAACCGAAGTGACGGTATTTATGATGTTTGTGTGCGTGCAGGAAACCTGGAGCAGGCCAATGAGGAACTGAGAGCGATAGTGAAGAAGATCTGGAAGAGAACCAGCATGAAGCTCTTGGATCAGGTAGTGCCCCCTGCTGGAGGTATGTATACTCTGCAATGCCGTTTCATATCTGAGCAATAAACACAAATATTGGAAATGTCATCACACTCAATTTAAAATGTTCTTGTAATAGTTTGACCAGCATCACTCGCAACTGCATTTCTGACAAATACTGTGAGGCATTATTTTGCGCATTAATCATGATTGGAATATAATTATTTCTTGCAGATGATGAGGTAACAGTCGGGAAGTTCTACGCTACCTTCCTCATCCAGGAATATTTTCGCAAGTTTAAGAAGAGGAAAGAACAAGGGCTTGTGGCCAAGGTGGCCCCCAAAACTGCCCTTTCTCTGCAGGTACACAAACATACAGGGGTTCTGTTTACCCTTGATTTAATATGTATATATGTGTTGCTTTGTCAGGAAATTCAGAAGACAACAGTAGATGTTTTCAAATAGTTAAAGAAACCTGAGGGGCAATATAATGTAAAGCTTATAGAAGGCTTCTTGTTGTGATTTAACTGTAGAAAGACATAAATATATATTTTTCTACATATGCCTTGCTTCAGAGATTTGACATTAAATAGATAAGCATGCAGGTCACTGTGTTAAACAGTTGTGTGTGTGTTTGGTCTGTGTGTAGGCGGGCCTGCGGACATTGCATGACATTGGTCCAGAGATTCGGAGGGCCATCTCCGGAGACCTGACGGTGGAGGAGGAGCTGGATAAAGGCCTGAAGGAGCCTGTGTCGGCTGCATCCGAGGATGATATCTTCAGGGTAAAGGTTGGATACACACACCCTCACTCACTCTCCAGAGAGAGAGAGCGAGAAAGAGAGAGCGAGAGAGATGATCAGCGTCCAGCTTGAAGCCACATTATTGCTCCATGAACATACACAGACATGCTTGCATGTGCTCAGAGGTTCAAAAATACATTTAAAAAGCCTAATTTTCCACCACATAGCTTGGCTACCAATCACTGCAGATATGCAACTAAATTTGAATCATTGATCGTAAGTATTTTAGAAGCACATCTAGAGGCCGAAATTTGCAAAATAGAAACAACAACAGAGCACTGTAACGGAAGCCACACACACACACACACATACACACACACCTACACGCCTCTTCGCTCAAGGGTGAGTTATGCTGAGTTATCAGCCTCCGCTGTTGATGTCATTGCCACATTCATGCGCTTTGTTTTTTGTTTACTTCTGTATTTTGTTTTACATACAGTGCGTGACACAGATGGACTCAAATGAGTCGTTTTCAATATTTTTGAGCTACTTCATTTAACTTAATTGGAAATAGAATCCGCTCCTTTGACACCTAGCTGTTATCAAGCATTATGGAGATTTTAGATTCATAATCATTTTGCTCCCATGTAACAGATTTAATCTGTGAAAGATACATTTCTAAGCTGAGAACACAACCTCCCCATGGTTTGTGACACAAGGCCTTTGCTTTGCATTTCCATCTTGGCTGGGTAGAGCTGTGTTGCTGCTAGCAGTGAATGTGACAGTAGTACTTCTGTCTGACTGAAGTAAGATATAAGGATATCTTGACTTAAACATAATTTAAATTCCCTGTCTTTTTCCACAGTTCTCATCTTCTTTGTCATCTTTCCTTTACCCTCTCTCTCTCCCTTCTCGCTCACCCTCTCTCCTCTCGCTCCACAGCGTACGGGTGGGTTGTTCAGCAACCACGTCAACTACTACAACCAGAGCGATGGCCGCGCTTCCTTCCCACAGTCCTTCACTACCCAGCGTCCTTTGCACATCAGCCAGAAGGGCTCCCCTTGCGAAGGCGAGAGTCCGTCCCACGAGAAGCTCATGGACTCCACCACCTTCACCCCTTCCTCTTACTCCTCATCGGGCTCCAACGCCAACATCAACAATGCCAACAACACTGGCATGGTCGGGGTGACGACCCAGGGCATCAGTCGGTTCCCGAGCCCGTCCATAAGCACTGTGGACGGGCACACGGGCCAGCCGCTCACCCCCATCCTGCTGCCAAGGTCCGCGTGGTGCTTTCCTCCAAAGAGGTGAGTGCATGCGGCACAGCGGTTAGCATCTTTCATTGAATAGGAGCGTTGGGGTCTTTCTTCCTTTCCCATTTTGTGTGGTCTTGAACTGAGGCAAGAATGATTAGTCCATCCCTTTCTCCTGACCATCCTCACAGTTATTCTGCTAGCCTGTAAACAAAATAACCAGCATGACATTTCAAAATGGTTCTTCTATTTCCTTCACTTTCTTTTTTCTTCCTCCTCTCTTTCCCTGTCTTTTGTCTCTGGTGGCAAGCAGGACGTGTTTTTATGACACCCTCATGCGGTATGTTGCCAGGGGACAGAGAGAGAAACTGTGTGTGTGTGTGTGTGTGTGTGTGTTGTGTTAGTCCCCTGACTGCGTGCAAAAAGGTTTCATAATGCTACATAAAATGGCATCGCTGTCAGAGTGCTATGGTGAGATTCGCTATGCACATAATGCTTTAGTTGCTATAGCAAAAGCCAGGCGCTGTGCTGCTCCTGTAGAAACTGCTGCCAAAGCCACGGATAGACTGTTTGGTGCAACGCAGCCAAAAGCTTCCTATCAAAGGCTCTTATTGCTGCTGGTCTCTGCTATTGCGTGGCAGGTCTGGGTTAGACACAACGTATGCTCTTTGTCCTATAGTCTGATCTTTGATCTATGAACTTTGCTCTGGATATTCCTGGGCCCCGGAGGTTGATTCTTAATGTGTGAAAAGACCGTGATCTCCACTAAGTATAATCCTTTTCTATTTTTGACACATGATAGGCTTTTCTCAGTGTTACACATAATCCAACTGGCAGATTTAACTCCGCTTTATTAGCACCACCCTCAGGACAAACATGTAAACCGTAGCTATACTTAGCTTTAAAACATTTTGCAATTGCTAAAACACAAACCCTGCACACAAATACCAAAAACATAATCCACAAAATAAAAAGCAATCTCTTATTCAAAACAATATAAACTCTTTTAAAAATAGTTACCAAGCAAAAGTATAAAACACTATTATCTAGAGTCTTTGGCATTTTCATTTGTAGCATGCTGTAAATGTAAACTATGAACACAAATGCAATGGGGAAACAACCATTGTTTATTCTCCAAACTCATACACTTGTAGCAATACTTTAACTGAAGAGGACATGGTTACTGTATTGTACTGTGAACATAGTTTATTGCAAATATAGCCCTCTAACTCTATTTATAGTGCTCAAGCTATGATTTCTGAGTGATCTGATTGGTTCCAGGTGTTTTCACAGGTGCATTCTGGGTGCTCGATATTGAGTGAGATATTTAAATGGCAGTGTTTAGCAAACAACACACAGGTTTTAGTTTTGAGTGATGTTATAAAGTAGATAATCGCATATAGTTATTTAATAATAATAAATATACTCAAAGCAGAGTGTGAAGCAGAGTTAGTAGTTTCACTAATTGTGCCATAAGTACCAGTTTTTGTGTCTTAGCAATTGCAAAACACATTTTATTGGGAAGCCTGTGAGAACAGCAAAATTGTTCATGTTGATCATTTATGTATTTCCTGAAGAAACATTGCAGCTTCCACGCGCGGCTAGCGGCGCCTTTTTATTTTCATTGGCAAAATGTTTTGATCCTAGAAGGTCAACCTGTGAGTCATAGTTAATTAAAGAGGAGTTGAACTTATTCGCTTTCCCCGTGTTCAGCGATTAAGCGCTGCATTACAAAACAAAGTACAGTACAAGCTTTTGCTTTGGATTCCCTTGATCCACCACCTGGGTGTTAACGTCCGCCCAGCTACCGAGTGGAGTGAGCTCGATCAAACGGATCCAGAACAGTCTTTCTCCGGTTTTAATCGGATGCTGTTCTAACCCAGAGTTTGCTGTGGAGCAGCTTAAATAACTGTGGATTAAAGGGACATCTTAACATTTAGAAATTTGATTTAGTTTTTCTTCACCGAGTAGTTCTTAGGTGAAGTTTATGAGCTGGTGGTTGAAAAAACAAATTATTTGTTTTTGTGTAAAGAATAATGGGTACTGCTAACTGACTTGTTTTTATTAAAACAAAACCATTCATTAACAGATGGTTTTAGGGCGCTCACATGGTGTAACACTTAAGCAAACTATCTGTTGAAGAAGAAAATATATAACTTCAAATGTCAGGATGTCTCCTTAAAGCTTAAGTCTGGAGTATGAAACTGATATGGACAGATAAGGGCATGAGACATCTTTGGACTACAAACAGAATACAGAGTGTACGCAGAGTTCAGATTAAGCTTGTCTCTCAAGAAAAAACACACTACCCTGAATTCAGAATCTAGACTTTCTTGTTTTGTTTTTCTCCTAACCAAATTGTATCAAGGTTAATGTGGGCATTGCCTCCACTTCTTAAAGAGATGAGTAGAAAAGACAGCATCTGATTCCAGGACTTTATTGGCCTTCATTTAAATCGATGAGAACAGCATAAAATGTACCTGCTTAATTTCCCAGAAGGCTTCCATTACAATACTAGTCTCCATGTATTAACTAACATTATTAGCTGTTATGTTATTATGTTAGTCTGTCCTAATCTTTGTTTTCTAAAGATGTCTGCGCCTCAGTCGTGCTATCAGTTTGTCATATTCCAGATGTTGCCTTTGATGCTTTTTACCGTTTTGCTTTTACAAAATAGTTATAATTCCCACCTACTTCTCCTTTTCCTTCAAGCTTTTTCTTGTTCTTCTTCTCCTCCCTCCTCTTTCCCTTTCCTACATGCCTCAGTGGGGTTTTTCAGTCTCTCCTCCTAAGCTCCTCTCTGAGTTTTTTTACTAATCAGCTGCTTCTTTTTTTTCTGTGTTTATGTTCACATCTGTCTGCCTATTTGTCTACCTGTTTCTCCATCTGTGCTCTGTTTTGTTCATCTTGTCGGTTTGTTTTGTTTGTTTTGGTTGTGTGCTTGTTTGTTCGTCGGTAGCTCGGACTCAAGTGACAGCCGTCTGCCAATCATCCGGCGAGGCGAGGGGTCAACGGAGGAGACGTATGATGAGAGCTACGCCGACGACAGGGAGTACCGCGAGGACGACCACTCGCTCTCCTCCGACATGTACTGCTGAAACACATGCACAGCATCCTCTCTAAAGTTTAGTGATTTGGGGGCGTGTCTTTCTTGAACTCCTCGTTGTGTGTCTGTGTGTTCTCATTAGGCTGGTGTATCATGATGAAACGTGTAAGCAGTTGAATCCCATGGAGGATGGAGAAGAGGTAGAAGACAGAAGAGGAGGAGGAGAAGGAGGGTGGCAGTCTCCCAGGAGAGTCTTCCTCTGCCCCACCACTCTGGGTAAGTAGACATCGCGCCTAAAAACTCTTCTAAAGTATTGGCACAACTATATACTGGAATACAATACCTACTTGTTTCTATACTGTACTCATTTGTACTTGCTGTGTGTGTGTGTGTGTGTGTGTGTGTGTGTGTCAGCGCGTAGATCGTCTTTCCATCTGGAGTGTCTCAGGAGACAGTCGAGGCCAGACGTCTCCCAAAAGACGTCTGTACCGCTACACCTTGTACATCATCAGGTAGATGATGCCCACAAAACACACACACACACTTTGAGGTTTTAAAGATTTAAAATACACAACGTGAACTCTCCGCCATGCTGTGTTCGGCAGACTTAATCGTCCCTTCTTGCTCCCGCCTAAGGGGCCGATCACATGCTGCAATTTTTACGCCCTCAAATCCAATGTTGTCAACGTAGACGCACTCAAAACCGTCACGGTGCGCAAACATTCCCAACGGCTGCACCGCGAGATAAGAATAGTTCAACTTTTGGAAGGGTGAAGCACACTATGCCAATATCATGTGACAAGGAAAAAGCAATCATAGCCGGCAGATACATTTTCTTTCTTCTGTAAAAGGAGTCTACAATAAATGTATGGAGTAGTTAATCATTTAAATGCTGGGTTATCCAGAGCTTTACTCTATGTCCCACTGACTATTTTACTTTCCTCACCATTTCCATTAAAGGAAATTGCAACATCCAGTTGAAAGTTCAGCTAAAGTAAAGCTCCTGTGAGGGATTTGCAGTGCTGGAAATCCATGTATCTTTGTTTTGACTTTGCTTAGTGTACTCAGTGAGAACTACTGCTAAAACATCACAACTTCATCGCCAGCATCATTGCAACGCGCAGGTTTTAGTTGCTTAGTAACGCCATGCACGACAGGTGGGCAACCCCCTAAGCGCCTTGGATAAAAAAGATTTTAGTGGCGCGGTTTGTGTTTTTCCCACACGCTTTTAGACGCAACATGTGAACGTCCCCTGACGCTGTCGCTCTGCTCTGTCCTCCTCCAGGCTCTGGCAGTCGCAGGGTTGAGTCCTCTGCTAAGACGGAGTCACTCCCCAACCCTCTTCAGCCGGCTGTGCTCCACGCCTCCAGCCAGTCCCATAGGTATACTGCATCCTGTGCACACATCCAGCACGGTCATACCGCTATTTAAGGAGGGGGGAAATGGATCCCTGAATCCATTCTAGTGACATTTGCATATTGTTGTCAAGCTGCAGCTTTGTCGTACTTGTTGAGAGGTGTGTTCTCCCAATGGGTGCTTCTCCTGTCTTTGTTTGTAGCCCATGGCAGTGATGCCTCCTACCAGCGAGTGCCCTCTCTGAGGCTAGAGGGCTCCAGCTCCCATGAAAAGCTCAATACCAGCTTGCCCTCTGTCAACTGTGGGCCCTGGTAAGACCAAGTGCCTTGAAGATGACTGTTCCAAGTCACAGTGCATTTGTTCACATAGCAGTGCTGGTGATACTGTAGGACCAGTAATAATGATAAACTAATGCATTGCTCCTAGGTACAGTGACAGTAATGGGAACAGCCGGGTGCCCAGTCCCAACCCCGGTGTGTCGGTGTCCAATCGAAGACCACCACGGCCGGTGTCGCTCACAGTGCCCTCGCTACTGGGAAAAGACTCCAGCTCACTGTGTCACGGCAGTGCAGGCAGTCTGGTGGAGGCAGTGAGTGTGTGTGTGTGTGCGCGCGCGCGTGCGTGCGTGTGTGTGTGTGCGTGTGTGTGTGTGTGTGTGTGTGTGTAGGTTGTAAGAGTTTATACATTTAACTGAAGGATTTGCAGCCTGGAGGTTGAGACCTCTTGAGACCTCACAGGATAAATATGTTCTGTATAGAATTTGTTTGTTTTTGGTGAAATATTGAATAGTTTTACTTCTTGGGCTTCAACACTTTTATAAAACAAATGATTAATCTGAAAATAATTTACCGATAGGTAAACATTCCTTTCTTTTCCCAGGTGCTAATATCAGAAGGTTTGGGCCATTTCGCCCAGGACCCGTCGTTCATCGAGGTGACCAAAGCCGAGTTGGCCGACGCATGCGACATGACCATCGAGGAGATGGAGCACGCCGCCAACAACATTCTCAATGGCAACAACGCCACGAACGCAACATCCAGCGCCTCCTCCACCTCCCAGCACAGCCCCAACGGCAACCTCCTCCCCTTCCACACAGCAGCAGCAACGCACAGGGACCAAGTGGTCAGCGAAGGCGAGGAAGAAGCCGGAGGAAGCAAAGGCTCCGTCCACGAGCCGTCCTCGCTGGAGGAACGGCAGGAGCTGCTCGCAGAGAGGAGGGGGCGAGAAGAGGAGGAGGAGGAGGAGGAGGAAGAGGAGGTGGAAGAGAGGGAAGAGGGGCAGCACAGAAGCTCGGTTGTGATTGGAGGAGCGCGGCAGAGGAACAGCAGGCTGTTGGAGGACGAGGATATGGAGTGTGTGACGAGTTTGTAGGAGTCGGATTGACAGGTTTGATTGGCCAACTGGCCCCTCTGACATCATCAGAAACTGACGCTTGTCAGTGCTGCGTAACAGCGCCGTAGCTGGCTCTGTCTGTCCCCGCCCCTCACACACACACACACACTGTCTGCCTCTCAGCCAGACGCAACCGCTCTGGACAATGGCGGCCAGTGACGCAACATTAAACACCTGGTTATGACTTTGTTGGTTTCTAAGAGTTTGTATGTGTGTGAATGTTTGTAGTCAAGTATACCACACTATACTCTATACTATCTGAGTGTATGCTTGTGTGTATGTGTCTGTGTGCGTGATCTATGATTTTCTCTATTTGTAACGTTTGCGTGAGTGCGTGTGTTCTGCACACGGGTCTGAGTGTGTCTCTAAAGTGCCTCACAGTTTTATCATGTCCTCAAAGTGTGAAAAGAAAAGAGAAAAAAAGAGAGGGGAAAGTAAGGATGAGAGAACGGTAGAAAGGAAACAACAGAAGCAGGAAGTCCTTTTCATGGGTTTACTGCAGACGATATAGTGTGTTTCTTGTTTTCATTTCCTTTGCCTACTTGTTGTTGTTGTTTGTCTGGCCGCCATGAAGCCAGGTAGGGGACAGCAGACCAGCTTGTGGGAGGGGGGGGGGGGTCAGTTAAGGATTTAGATCTGACCGCACACATTTGTGGTCAAATGGTCAAACTCCTCCTTCTTGGTTCACTGATGATGAAGCGCTGTATTGAGTAAACGGGGGTGAGGAAAACCCTGTTTGATATCTCATTTCTCTTCCTCTTCCAAAGCAAAGGGACCTTGGAGCACAGCCCTGCCAGCCTGGGGATGGGATTAAGGTGACATACCACCCCCAGCCAGGGGGGGAAGGATTTGAGGGACGGACCAACAGCCACAACAGGGCTTCTCTAGGGGGCCCTGGGCAGAGAGACACTCTCTGGCCTACAGGAAGCTAGCCAGCTCTGAAACCCGCTGGTCAGTGAGATGCCAGCGAGAGACACCTGTCACCTTGATCTGGCTTCACCTCCTCTGCCGCTTTTCCTTGTTTGGTCACGCCCACTTCCTGCCAAACAGGAAATGGGAGGAGCATTTGGTGGCTAAGCAGAGACAGCGAGCCCCCTTTTCTGCCTCATACCTCGACGATCCTCACTCCTCCCTCTCTCCTTCCTCCCTCTTCTTTGGTTATTCCACCATCCCTCTTCCTCCATCGCTGGATTTTTTTTGCTTTTTCAGCCCTCGGGAGGCGAGTGTGTCGAACAGGGCAACAGAGACTGAGGGTAGAGGAGAGAACGGGGAGTGACCGACTGAAAAGAAAACAGACTCTGGGCATGGATCTACAGAGGATCTGTCCGTCAGTCAACCTCACTTCTTTCTCCAAGACCCTCCTCTTCCTCTCAGTGTGGAATCCTATTGGATTTGCTGCCACACACTCTCTCTACAGACCACGCCCACTATGTATTTAACAGTTCAATATTGTGCAAAACTGGCTAGCCATGACTATTTTGTTTTATATTCATGATGTTATTGGTTTAATTTATCCTTGATTTGTTTGCAAAATCAGGGTGCTGGTCTCATAAATGTATTTTTGCTCAATTTATTTTAGGAGAATTAATAAGAGGTTTTAAGTATCGAAGCAGGGCGTAGTGTTTGCGTGCGAGTGTATAACTATATTTGTGCGTGCGGGTGTGTGTCTGCGTTTTAGTACAAGATGTATGTATGTATGAATGAATGTTTGAGATAGCGTGTGTATCTAAAAGAGGGGTCATTCTCTCTATCAGTATGCACCTTTTACAGATTGTATCTATTTATTTATTTATTTTTCCCAGAAGAGAAAAAAATGTGTTAGGATGTGAGTGTGTATGTGTGTGTGCCTGAGACCGAGTGGTGTATTCTAAAAAGCAGATTTTAAGCCTAGACAGTAAATTAAGGTAGCATTACAAGTATGGTATTGTGTGAGTGGGAGGGGTGTATGTGTGCGTGTGTGTGTGTATATGTGTGTGTGTGTGTGTGTGTGAGTGATAATGGGCCTCCTTAACACAGGGTTACCATGGACAGGCATGCTTCCAAAGCTTTGTGATTTCTTTAGCACGGTTTTTACTTTTTAGCCAAGCTGCAGAGTCCGAAGCCACTCCCATCTTTGAACATTTTGTCAGTGCATAACTTTTCTTGATTTCCCTGTTTTAGAGGTTATTGGGTGTAAGGACTCCAGCGAGGTCAGAGTGACGGCTGAGTTTACAGTGGTGGTGAGTTTCGGCATTGCAGCTTGGCCAGAAGGGAACAAGCCTTTTGGCAATTGCTTTTCTTCTTTATGGTGGAGGGTCTCTCTGAATGGTAGAAGCACCAAAATCGCACTGCCACATGAATGAACTGGGGGGCGACGCCCTGATCGATCGCTCGGCTGTGACACACCATAATCACATGATTTCATCATTTAATCGTAGTTTAAACTCCAAATGAACTATTAGGGCTGGTGTACAGATGCTGCAAGACTTCTGAATCACATCTCTCTGTCTGAGGTCTGCTCATATCACAAAACATTATTTTTATGATTTTTATTATGATTTATTGTCATCGTTAGAAATACAACAGCTCCCTGTCTGTAATATCATTTGCTGGTAAAAGTAATTACTGAAAGAATATACTACAGACAGGTAATTTACTGTCAATTGATAAGATGTGATAATTGTTTGAATACATGAAAAATGATTGGATTAGATCAGAAAACTGTCCTGGAGATTGTTGTCCTTTCATTTTTCTTCTAGTGGCGTTAAGGTAGCATGCTGACCACTTTTCACTGACCTTTTTCTATTCTAGTTTGTTTCTGGATTATTGGTTAGATTCACTTGAGAAGGTATGAGCACAGGGCGCCATAGCCAGTTATGGCCCTCAGCCTTCAGTACATTACACAGAGCATGGGTATCACCTTGGTATTATATCTGTGAAACATTCCTAATGTCAGAATCACATCCTTGGTGCCAATTGTCACATTTATTAAACAACTTTATAGTATTTGAAACTGAAATGATTCAGTTCAGCTCTCTAAAATGGGATGTAACAAGACAAAAGAAATACATAAATGTTGTTACCACCCCAATTCAGATGCAACGTCAACTGGACATGAGTATTGAAAGTCTGTGTCTCACCAGACCAGCGCTCACATGCAGATACATGTCAGTGGATCTGGTCAAAAAGATTTTGTAAGAAAGTACATTGTATTTTCTGGTTGGAGCATTGACAACTCAAACTCTCTTATTAGCTCTAAAGAAATTCCAAATATGTTGCGATAGATTTTACCTCTACAAATCTCACTTTAAAAGACCTTGAATTCCCCCCCAGAGATTCTATCACATCTGAAGTTAGCGCATTCGTTTTCACTTTAACTCACCATCAAGGTCTGACTGCTGAGCTCTCATTCCTACGCGTTTCGTAGAGCAGGTTTGTGGCAGGGAAGGGGATGCATGAACACACTGCCATACACTGCATCCTGTGCCAGTAACAGACTTCTGACATTATTATGCAAACTAAATGTGAATGTTGAACGTGTTTTCCAGTGGCAGTGCTATTGTTGTTTTATGGTTATGATCATACTGCAAACCCTGAAGAAGTCTGTGTTGACAAAGGAATACCCTCCCTGACATTTAGTCTGTTTTCTTTTTTTCTTTTTTTTCTTCTCCTTTCTTCCTTTGGCCCTCATCAAACATCTTCAACATTTCTTTCTTTCAGTTCTTCTAAAAGCACCTCATTTAAATAGCACTTATATTGAACTAACTTGGTACCATAAGCTCAGAAACTACTTAGCTGCGAGTGGCTCATAGTTTTATTTGGTCTTAAAGTTGGTAAAGCAGATTTAGGTATGGTCGAGCATGTTAATGTGTGTGCAGGGAAGCATCAGGGTTCAGTGTTTCAACCTGAAGGTTATCACAGTCTCACTTTGTGCTCTGCTTTTTGTACCCACACTTTGTTGGATCAGCCCTGGTAAAGTTTATTGAACCTACAAAATAAGTTCTCCTGGTTAATCGTGCTGATTTACTCGATAAACCTATAGATTTAGACCTATTAGGTCTAAATCATCAAGGATAAATATAACCAGCAGGCACCTACATTTTAAAGTAGTAGATTTTGTATCCAAGCTGCTACAGAGGAGCCAGCAGGTTTGTCTGCTTTCTACCAACCATTCAGTCAGCCAATGTTACTCACTCGAGGCAGTTTTGATAAGAAACCAGAACATTTACAATTTGTACTTTAATGAATCAATCATTTGTCCAACACAGAACCCTCAGACCGACCAAGTAAAAAAAAAATGAAATAGGATGGGATTGGAAGATTCCCATTCATAAATATTCAGTATTACCTTCAGCTTTATTCATTCAGAAACTACATTTAGTTAAAATCTTTTACTTATGTGTTCCCAGTCAATGTCCACTTACATATTATAGAGAGACTCACCCATTTAGAGCAACCCTGCGACTCAGAAGTGCCAAACCAGGCTCCGTTGTGTCTGTTTAAGGTTCAAAGGCTCTGGTTTCAGACGCTGGGGAGCGAGCTTCAGAAGCCTTTAGTGCTCCCGTGTGCCGTGGAGCAGCATTGCAGTTTTTATGTTAGCTGTAGGTTAGAATGAACTCTTGAGTAGTTGTGTTGCAGTACGGTATGAGTGGGTGTAATCCTGCATCCCACAAGATATGCAAAAACAATGCAATAACTATGACTGTCGGTTCCCTGAAGTTAATATATTTATGAAAGTAAAATAAAATTAAACTATCATAAATGATGTATTTTTTTTCAGTTTGTTACATTTTTAAGTGATCTCAGTGGTTTCCATGCCAGAGAAACCTAACATACTTGAAATCAGGTGCAGTGCCGTATAGTAAATATGTATTTATTTATCTTTCTCGTGCCAGGCTGATGGATCTGCAGTCTAAAATGTGTATTGAGACATCGACATGAAATTGGTGTTTTTGCTGGCGGCCTAACATCCAGCCGTTGTAGCCCCGGGATGCAAAGCTGATTGTTTATCTTTGAGGATTCAGCAGCAGAAAAACACTAAATTCAACTCCCTGGATCAATATGAGTCCGACGGCATCCCTATCTTATGTTTATTTTCTTTTAGTTTTTAAATGGATTGAGCTGCGTTGATATTGCATGAGGTTCACATGTTGGCATTAAGCGTGCTGGGTTTTGTTTTGATCAGTTTAAGTATCATATCATACATCACAACAGTAGCTATTTCTATTTTGTGTAAATATGATTAAAGTCAGTCTTTCTTCTTTAGATAAACATTTGATGCACACAGCAGTACAGGCTGTTTGGAAGGTGATTTTGCATATCTTGTGTCGTATGGGCTCCGAGTACATTTTCTGATTCTTCACCCAGAGGAGGACCGAGCTCATGTCGTAAGCTGAGAGAAAAACAACCGACAGTATTTTACTCCCCAGTTTAGACCGGTGTCACTACTTGCGTTGCCATATCTCTGTCTTCAACTTCTATCTTTTCCTCGTCTGACATTTGGAAGATGGACTAGTGGGAACATATTGTATGAAATGGACCAAATTACCTATAATTAGTAGTTTTTACAAAACATATAGGTGGATTGAAGTCAAGGCACACAAACACAGAGGTTGGGGCTACATGGCAAATACACACTTTTGCTTACTTGCTATATTCAAGCACAAAGTGAAACATGAAGATGGAAACGTCAACTTAAACTTCACAGGTTAAACTGCAGCCAGTGTTGTAGTCGAGAGACCAAGTCATGATCAAGACCAGAGAATATCAGGACTGAGACAAGACCAGGACAGTAGAAAGATGAGTTATCTTTGTCTGAGGTAGAGTGTTACTTAAAGTCAAAATGCGAGACGAGACAAAAACCTTCAAAAAGGGATGTCAAGGACTACAACAGTGACTGAAGATGTCCCAATTCCATCGCACATACTAATTCTGTCCCAAAATATCCTGACTTTTAGTCCAAAGTATCGGTCCACCTCCAAATATAGTGGATACTACATTTCCCATAATTCAACAAACAATAATTCTCCTATAGACACTCCCTACCCATCTTTTAAACTCAATGGCCTCTAAAGAAAATTGCACATGGTGGTGGGACCGTTCTAGAAAATGAATACATTTCCAATAAGTGTAATTTTAAAGTCACAGTTAAATTGACATCTGACAGCACAGACATGGCAAAGTGTGCAGATTGTTTTGCATACCAACTCCAAAAACATACATAAAGATTACGTAGGTAGAGTAGTGTGTTTTATTGAATTGGAGCACAGCACGAGCGTCTATTTTATCCGCCTTGCCCGTTATTCCTTTTTTAACAGCTGACGTTTTGCCCAAAAAGCACAACTGTTGACCTTAATCGCGGCCTATTTCCATTTTGGTGTGCCAGTAAACCGGCGTGCGCCACCACTAAATGGAATGTAGCCATTACTGATGATATTAGTTACACCTGTCTATCGTGTGTGTGTGTGTGTGTGTACCCGTGCTCTCTGCCTCACTGTTAGTAGCCAGTGTGTCAGGCTGCTAATCAGGCTGATAAGCTGCAGCTGTGTTGCCATAAAGGGGGCAGGTCCAGTCACAACGATGGAGAGAGGAGAGGGTTCTGCGGTTTTCGCTTGATGGAAGACAATCTGTTGATGACAATGGGAAGCAGCGGGTGTTTGTTCTGAGTCATGTTGGATGGAGAGTATCTCTTGGGGATTGTTGACGGTTTTATTTCATCATGTTTGAATTTCTGGGTGGTCTAAGTCCATACATGTGGAATTATATATCCAAGTAATGGTATATGTGCATGGGTTTCTCTCTCTAGGGATATAAAGTATTGGTCCTATGTGAATGATATCTTTTGTCTCACCACTAGCCAATGATTGTATATTTTTATACACCATGTACCATATAATAGCAAGAAATATATGAATATGTCATATTTAATCACCAGAATGTTAGAGGAAGGAAAAGGCAGGACATTTATTTAGGAATGTAGTTAGTGAAATATGAAAATATGTTATATAATCCTACTGACTGAGGGTCAGTCCCACTTTATTGACTGTATGTTTGACCAAAAGGAACCAGCAGGGAATAATGTAGTTATATTTACTGAAGATGGAACATTGTATGTTTCAGCTGACGGCATATACACAACGGGCTTTTAGGTCTTTTCACAACAGGTTTGGATGACTCCCAGATGATGGTTCTCCTCAGTCCATCCCAATATGGCAAGATTTAAATATGAGCTGCATAATACAAATAACCAAATGACATCCCTAACCGCAGCGAAGACACCTGGAAATGCATCCATTACCAGTGACTCCAGAAGTAAGAGTTCGGCTTTTAAAGACAGTTCGGTACCAAAATAAATGCCAAATTAAGCCAATTGGGAGAGATCTGAAATCTAGCACGCGTTTGCTTTTGTTTAATTTTTGGTGGAGTGAGCTGAGAGACGTTAAACTAGCAGCAAACTGTCGGCGCAGTTCAAAGTCTGGACATTTTCCTACTGTAGCACCAAGAGACCTGTTTCACCTCCACTAGTCCTCCATCAGCCATGCACACATACACACTGTACATGTTCAAACGCATCAGTAAAGCTATTAAAGACATCAAACCAAAAGATATCCACCTATCAAGGACTAGATATCTATGCTTTGAGCCATGTAGCTTCTATTTCGTTTCTTCCAAGAAGGGAATAGAGGACTTGAACTATATATGTGGAGAGAAATCCTCATTAAATGCAGGAAGGGGAGTAATTCAATTATGTTGTGGGTTTATGCAGCAATGAAAAAAATATGTCTGGAAGAGAACAGTTCATCCAGTTTTTTTATGTCAGATTTGATCAAAACATTTTGCTTTTGTGTGGAAGAGCTGCTGTACATGACAGAATACCAGTCAAGCTGTTCAGTATTAAGAAAAGATGTCATCCAACATGCTTTCACAGGAATAGTACAATACAACATATGAGAGCTGTGTTGGTCCTAGATTACACACAGATGCACGTTATATTTTCTTGTAAATGGAAGTGTTCGTTGATCATTGTTTGATCCTGACAAAAATATTTTAAGAGGACTATTTTGAATATAGATTTTATTTTCCTTTTTTTCTTGGTAAAAAAAAATCTGCATAGCCTGTTGTTGTAGAACGCTAATTAATTCTAATTAAAATATGAATTCCCTTTTCTGGAGAAACAAGAGGATTGTCTCTTTGTTTTCCTCGTGTACAGATGTTATTTTGACATTTTAGTGCTGCTGGATGCTTTGGGAAATGGAACAGAAAGCAAAAGGAATATATTATGAAATACAAGTTTATATTGCCACTGTCTTCTATTTTAGATATTATATATAGAACAGCTATGTTTAAATTATATTATATTAAATAATAGTCTGGCGCTGAACTTTGCAGATGAGGTTCGGAGGGTACCATGCTGTTAAACTCTACACATGAATGTTTCTTTGAGTGATTGTCAGCCTTTGTCTGTGTGTTGCCAAAGCAAACGTAGGGGTAGAAACAAGAGGAGATAACCACGCCGACACCTCATAGATTAGTTGTGAAAGAAATTAGTCATCCGGCTGAACGATTGTCTTTAAAAGGATTAGAAGTTGTTGTATGGATTGATTCCTGTGTTAAAACCTTGAAGGACTCCTAACCGGCCCTCTAGATGTTGTGTTGCACTGGCTCGTTCTGTAGTGACCCTCAAAGACGCATGTTATGTCTTCACCAATCAGTCTTGGGAAAATTAGATTTGTTTATTCATGAGTGTGGCGATGAACTAAAAAATAATAATTTACTTCCTTTTTCCTTGTCTGCGGAGTCCTCAAATGAACCAAATAGATATTTCCTTGCCTAATAGATTTAGAAATAGCATAAAGGATCATAAAGGTAGTAGCAGCACCCGTATGAGAACATTAAGGACGACTGTTAGTGGTGGAAGGACCTTGAACGCCTTGTGTTTATCACTCATTCCTTCTCCTATTGTTATTCAAATCAATAATAATCCATAAAAGAGATTCCTATTTGCACACATTAGAATGTCTGAGTCTGACGCAGTGATTGCTCTTTGTGTTTCACTTTACCGGAGAAGAACGCTGCAGCCACAGCCTGCACCATAGTGTTTCTAACACGGACTTTCTTCAGGATGTGACTCCAAGCTAACAACTCTGAGCTCTGGAGGTGTGGCGGCAGCTTTAGGACGTCCACTTGCTGCGAGTGGTTCTGGTGGTAAACCAGCTGGAACCACACGTCTGTGCCTCCCTGCATCTGCTAATTCTCTCTAGTTTTAACGATAAGAGCTATCATTGCACCACGAATGATGATGATGATGGTGATTTCATCCCTTGAATGTAGAACGCAGTGATGCTCAGACCGGTGTACTCATATCTTTTGAAATGAGGGTTAGACTACTGGTTTATGTTTGGATATTTTCCTCTTTTTTTTTGTTAAGCAACCCATACTGAAGGGGCATGTTTATAGCTATCTCAGTTTTGGCCACAACAGACACACAAAATATCTAATTTGTACCCTTTGCCGGCATATAGGATCCGTCCAAGCGTTTTGCTGAGAAAGTCACATTTAACCACAAAGAGTTAGAAACAAACAGGTACCGTGTGCCTGTGAGTGTAAATGCAGCTTTAATGAATGAGTTGGCCTATCTGAGAGCAGTGTCATGTACATCACCAGTGTTTTCTTCCAGGAGTTATTTGTTGCTGGTGTGGAAACGCCTCTTTAACAGCATGCAGGCGTGATTTTATTTGAATTTTCTTTACCAAGGCAGTATGTCTCAGTTTTAGCCATCCTGGTGATTTGATGGCAGGAGATCCATATTCAGTAGTTTTTGATGAAGGCTTTTCCGTTCCTTATTTACTGGGTAAATGCCATGGCTATGGGGCTGTTCTCCACTGGTCAGTAGTGTCTTATGATCTTTTTCATAGTCTTATTCACTACTCATGCAAAGTGTTAAAGGGCCTTTGACAGGATTGAGCTGTTTGTTTGTTTTCTGTCAGAGAAGTCTGTTATTGTTTTGTTCACAGAGACCAATTTGTTGTAATATGAGTAGTGACACTACTGCTAAATGTAGTATTTAATAACAGCACTATTTATGGTCAAAAGATTATCTAGTGTTATTGTACTTGCGGTAGCTTTGGAGGCAGGTGGTCATTTTGGAACTGTTCTTTAACATAAGCCACTCCCCCTCAACTACAAGGGATTTCATTGGTTCTGAGGTTGCTAAGTGACACTGGCCCAACATCATTTGGTTTCCTCAGTTACCATTTGTCTCCTCAGTGATGACTGCATGGTCTCACAGTTGACACCCTTTTTTCCTTCTTCTTCTTCTGCTTCTTTCTTTTTTTCTAAAGGAGAGTTCTTTTTTTTTTGTTCATTCACTTCATTTTACATTTTAGGAAAGGGAAAGAATACAAATGAAATAAATCAGAATATAAATTCAATCACTTTTTCTACTCCTATTTTCAATAAAAAGTGAAACGAAAAAAACAAACAAAAAGTTTATTTGTAAATAAGTAATGTACAGTTTGTATCTGTAACTTGTCAGTCTGTCATTGGTGACAGAGTCTGTCTTGCTTATAACGCACGCTACCAGTAAATAAAAAAAGGAAAAAGTATATTTAGACTGTATGGTCCCTTGAAAGCAAGTTTTAAATTAATATCTGATGTATATTCCTGTAACATTGCATTTTTATCTGAGGAATGATGTTATTAAAAAATTGCAAATAAATTGCATTTCCTACAGCTGTGTTTTTCACTTCCTTTTACATTTCAGGTCTTTTTCATGTCGACCGGTACTGGTGCTCAACTATCGAGGAACATTTTTAATTAACTGATCCACACAGGATTTAAAGAATTAAGATATATTACAACTCAAATAACTGTCTTCTTCACCATCACATCTTTTCTAAAGTTTAAACTCAGCTCTCTGTAAAGGTCTCAACACTGTTATTTTCCTCACAGTTGAATATGACTCATCATGCAAAGTAGCATGCAGAATTTGGAGAAAAAACAAAAAGGTGACAAAGTAGGAGCCTAAAACTAAACAATGACACCAGTTTAATAACTGTATGTAATGAAGAACCCAAAGCCGATAAGAAGAAATTCTACTGATTACTCAAAAACTATAAACCTTGTAGTGTCTTGTGAAAAATAACCTTTATTAGGAAGGGTGCTAACTCTGACTACAATCTGCTCTCCAGTGCTGAGTCTACTTTACGTGTCAGGCTTGTGAGTTGCCAGGTGTCTTTTCAGATTCCCCTGCTGGGAGAACTCCCTCTCACAGTTTGGACACTTGAACGGTTTCACCCCGTTGTGGCTGAGCGTGTGTCTCTTCAGGCAGTTCAGTGTGAGGAAGCGCTTCGGACACTCCGAGCACAGGTACGGCCGCTCCCCCGTGTGAGAGCGCGTGTGGACGTTCAGGTGGCTCTTGCTGGAGAAACCCTTCCCGCAGTGGGTGCAGGTGTACGGGATCTCGCCCGTGTGGGACCGGGTGTGCAGCAGCAGCTCCCCGGACGACAAAAAGGACTTCCCGCATGTGGTGCACAAGTAATTCTTCTCCCCTTTGTGCATCTGCATGTGTCTCGTAATTCCCGCCTTGCTGAAGCTTTTCCCGCAGATGGTGCACAGGTTGGTGGGGCCGTCGTGCAGGCGCTCGTGCTGCTTGAGCGAATAGTTGCACAGGAATCCCTTGTTGCACTGGCTGCAGACAAATATGCGTCCTCTCTTGTGGAGCCTCTGGTGCTGGTAATAACCCGAAGGGCTGGTGAATCCCTTCTCACACTGGGTGCAGCAGTACGGGAAGCTGTGAAGCTTCATGTGAGTCTTCAGTTGATTAGGAAGTTCAAAAACCTTCTCACACTTCAGGCATTTGGTTTCCTTCTCCGTGAAGGTTTTGTTGACTTGTCGCGTGCTCAGAAACCTTTTGTCTTCCCCCGTGGGCTCTTTCCGCCTATGTTGTTCCTTGTTCTCCAAGTTGTCCTTTTTTTGCTTACGTTCACACTTTGTTTCAACGCCGCCTTTTTGTTTGCGTTTCCTCTTCGTCTCTAAGATGCCTTCTAGTTTCTTCTTTTCACCGTTCAAGTCTTTACTTTTCTGCTGAGTCTTTTCTCTGGCTTTCTTCACAGTTAGTCTTTTCTGACAGGGAGCTCTTACGTGGTGCTCACTCTTGATGTGCTCTTGGACCTCCCTTTTTATGCGGTGAGTGAATGAACACTGAGGGCAGATGAATAAACGGGACAGAGGACCTGAAAGCATGAAACACAGGAAGTTAATCAAATAAGACTTTTGCTCTATTCTTGTCTGCTGCTGCAACAGACTTTGTCTAACCTGATTCCCTTTTTGGCAACCAATCATCTTCAGTGACGTCGGAGCTTTGACTCGAGTCTCCTTCTACATCTCCCAATGCCAGGTTCTCTTCCTCATTGTCATAATCATCATCTTCACTAGAAGGCTCAGTGAACCTCTCCATTCCAGTTTGAGCAGGTAAAGCCAGGGTGGACAAAAGGATATCTTCCTCGCTGCTGGAGGGAGCTGAAGGAAACCAAGACATTTTACACATTAGTCACATGCTGTTGTGATAGAAACATACATTTCTTTTAAAAATCTTATGTCAAAAAACAAAAACAAGTCAGAATGTAAGAGGGTCCACGACCAGTAGGAAGGAAACCAAGAAGAATAAACTGTCTTTTTAGACCTTGATCTTTTGAACAGATGGAAGCTACATTAAAAAACTTGTTTTGTTTTTTCTGTTCAACTTACAAGTGCTAAGAGTCCCCAACTGTCTGTGATGAAGCAGCAGACTCTTCAGGGCAAATGGTTCAGACAGATTTTGTCCAAATTCTTCCGACACAGATGTCGTTTCAGTGAGCCATGCTGCAGTCTGAGACACATAGAGAAGACCACAGAGATGCAGTTTGGCAAGTGAAGCAATAATTATACTGCATACTTTCAGACTTCTAAGCAAAACAAAACAAACAAACTGTTTCATGTAGTGGCTCAAAATGCAGGAGTACCTGTTGCAGGTCTGGCGTGGGCAGCAGCTGCTCCAGTCTGGACAAGAACTCAGACACCAGCTGCTGGAGTCTTTGGTCATAGTTTGAGCCGTAGTTTATGGGAAAAACCTCCTAAAGAAACAGCAAACACATAAATGCTGTAAAAAAAAGTGGAATCTTTGGATGTTCTGATCTAGTTTGATGAAAGAATAGCACATCCATTTCCTTAAAAAGCTGATCAACATTGAATCTTTCTCATTTGTCTTTTCTCTTGACGAAGGAGATCTGAATCCCTTCCATTGGTCTTTAAGGCAAACTCATTTCTCACAGACTTACTTGGAAGAAGAACTCCTTTTCAAAAGGAACATTCAATAGGTTCTGAACCAGGCCGGCAAAGTTGATGTAAGAGGTCTTCAGTATATCTCCACTGGCCTGTCAAGACATGGACCACAAGAACGTTGAGAAGGTTACACCAGTATGACAGATAATTACTGTTGGACTATGAGGAAATCCCAGATTTCTAAATGTGTGTGCTCTGTGTTTTCTTCAGAAACCTTACCATCTGATCAGTGGAGCTCAGTTCAACGCTGCAGGCGTGGATTTTATCCAGGTGGCTCTGGATGGTCCGCAAGTTGGCAACGCCATCACCACGACACAGCTCCAGCACCAGCTGCAGCAAGGCATAAGGAAAGAGCATTACACAGCGGGGAAAAGGTGGATTCTGTTAGGAGAAAGCCAGGACACATACAAACATCACATCTAAGATAATTACAAAACAAAGTGATACATAAATGAGTAGAAAGGGGAATAAAGGCATTCTAATGTGAGAAGGTCCTAGAGGTGCCTCACCCTCGCCCTCAGGCCCAGGATGAGCTGAGCTCTCTGGCTGGGACTCAGCAGCTCTGGGACGATCTCTGTCGCCAAACTGATGAAGTCCACCAGCTTGTCGTACTGCAAAACGCTGTGCTGCTGCACGACTCGCCATATGAAAGCAGCCATGAGTCTCACCGGAGAGACGAGCAGCCGGAGGGAGGCCGGAGGAAGAAGGGGGCCTGCAGGGGACATTTGAGAGAAGTGAATTAACGAATAAGGTAGAAGAGGCTCGAATAACTTACAAGCGACTTGAACACAGCTCCTTAGAGGATTAGCAACGTTAGCTTAAGGTAAGTAACTGTATTTAGGTTGTTTTATTTCTGTAAAATGTCTATCTGCGTTTACTAGCAGATATATAAATTAAATGTAATATAGATGAATATTGACCCAGACCTTTGCTTTTCCACGCCATATCTTCGTCTAAAAACATCTAACCAATGTACAAAATAGCATCACTTGCATCCATCCGACAGACCCAGGGAGGCAAACTAATGACTTCCGGGTAAAGCGGATGTTATGAAAACTGTCCTGCCCAGTGCGCTTTCCTTCACAATAAAAGCTTGCTGTGATGTTTAATTATATTAAATAAAGTGAATATTGCGATGTGACGCAGACATAAACGAAGCTATAGAAAAAAATAGAAGAGGAAAATCCTCCATATGTCACATACATTGGCTACATCCACAACATACAGGTGGGGGCGTGTGCATACAGGGAGAAAGCACTTTCTGCCAGCAGATGGCGCACCTTTGTCACTCGTTGTGGTGTCCTGGCTCTTTCGCCCTTTAGTTTATTAATTTGAGCATGCTGGTGGAAAGAGAATTATACAAATTAATATATCCAAGCAAAACTATACATGTCTGATGTAACTAATCGGTGTTATTATCGTTTCCTTACTACCACGTACACTATTTTTAAATTAAAGTAAATTACTAATACTTTAAAAATATCTTTATATTTAAAAAAAAACAATATATATGTATATATATATATATGTATGTATAGAGAGAGAGAGAGAGAGAGAGAGAGAGAGATACTCAAATATATTAGTAGTTAGTAGTAAATGCAACTTTTAGTATTACACTTATGACAAAAGAACACAGTAAATGAAAATAAAAATACCAACACAATATAGCCCGTGCATTCTGTCATAACCCGCATATATATTTTTTAAATACACTTTATTAATCGCATGAAGTAACAAACTTCCTTGTTTCGCTTCAGATCTACGGGGCCAATCAGGGTTTTTAGTTCCAGGAGCAGGTTGTATCATATGATCTGACACACCGGTAACACCCACTTCTTACACGCACAGTCAGAGCTGGCGAGGCGGCTTGTAGCTCTTCTCTGATACTGTAGTTCGGCTCAAGTATCCTGAGAAGTCGTTCTTTGCTTTACGGCATCTCGTTTTGTAGACATTTAATCTAATTTGTGCGTCAGGATAACGCGCCTGTTGGATATTGTCACCATGGAAGGACGCAGAGGCGCACCTGGATCTGGAGATGATTACTCCCTCGTCAGCCCAGTTGTCAAGTACCTGATGTTCTTATTTAATTTCATATTTTGGGTGAGCGTTTCTCATTTCTATTAAACACAGCGTGTAACAAAGACCTGGTAGCCTGTATTTACTCTTCTCTGTGCGCAGGTTAATCATTATGTGTCTCGGCTTATCAGATTCCTGGTAGCTGCAGTCAAACTACTTGTTAAAAACACAATAAGAGTTAACCTTAATCTCTCTGGAATTCAAGTTCCAATTTGCTGTGTTTCTTACTTGTGAGGGAATGTCTGCTGGAAGTAGGAGCACCCCCTGCTTTATTTGAGATGGTTGTTTATTTACTTTGGTGTTTCACCTAAAGTGAAACAGTGCCAAGGAAAAAGGAGAAGGGAAGTTAATATGTAAAACACACACGCACACACACCAAGTTATAGTCTCACTTTTAAAATCAGAAGTCTATTTTGGCTTATTGTAATTAGTCAGAGGGGATTTTGAGCTCTGAACCTGTTCGACCTGAACATAACTTTTCATCTCAACAACAATGCTTAAAACACCTGCACTCAGTCAACATGACTGCTGTGATTTCCTTTCAGGCTACGTCCTTTCATGACTTACTCAGTTGCTTAGGAACACAAACCTTCATTGATTCATATGCTGATGGGCCTTGTACAAGTGGGTCCCCACTTCTGGTGGAAAAATGGCGAAACTCTTTGAGTAGCAGACTCCACACTAAGTGAAATGTTGCATTTTATTCCTTTCAAACAAGCTGTGCAGGTCCCACGTGGGATGTTAATAATTGTACGACTTAATCCAGAATTCAGCATAACTCGGCAGTGGATTGTTAACAAACCAAAGTTCATATCGGTGGTCAGGTGCTCAGGGACTGTAACATAAGGAGATTTCCGGCTTAAAACATTTTAAAGCAGATCTGTTGTTGCCGATTAATTGTGTTGGAGTTTAGTAGACTTTTTTTGTTGCTGGTTGAGGGAAAGAGCTGCAGCAAATTACAAATAGTGAGAACTACAATAGTCTCTAATATCTATTTGAGAACATGAACAAACGTTTTCAGGAGTGCTTCTTTCCATCATAAAGGCTGCAGAGCTTTGCTTTCTCCATTTCCGTCTCCTTTTTCTAACAGTGCCTCTCAAACCCACCTGTATGACTGTGTCCGCCGTGCACAAACAGGATGAGGCTTTGTAAAAACTTGAAGCGCTTGGAACGTGGAATGTGTTGTAGTCATTTCTGTTGCCTCTGGCTACACTGTGTAGACTGCGAAGAGGACACACCAAAGATAACAGCAAAAGCATGTTTCTTGTCATGGAGTGTTCATAGTTCGTTATGAACCATGTCATCAGCTGTTTGGGGGAGTCGTTACAATTAACCAGATGAGAGAATCAGTTTTGTCACAAAAATTAGCAATTTAGTGGCCACTTAGTTTTAGCATAACGTTAAAAAAAAGAAAAACATGTATTTAGCTAATGCAACACCAAACTACATAAAAACCTGTTTCAGGTGTCTGGTTTATTCACCGTGAAACTGAACCTTTATAAAAAGGAGCCGACACATCTAGTGTTGCCCTCCCACCCCAAGGGGGCTCAGCGTCTGTGGTAACTGGATCCATTTCATTCAGGGTGGGAAGAGGGTTTGTGAGGGCTCCCTATTATTCTGTTGGGGTGGAGAGAGGAGCGCCGAGTGAAAGGCTCTTTATATTTTAGGGAAAGGTACAGGTTGCTGCCAGGTTGGTTTAGTCAAATGGAATCTACATTTCAAAGGAAAATGTCTCGGCCTTCTAGTTAAACACTGATTACACTTGGAGCAGTGACGCAAAAAAAAAAAAAACATCCTGTGTATTTTTGGGGGAAAGTATAGCCATGTCTATATGAGTCATATACAGTATACCTGGGGAGTGGTGCCACTCCTTGGACAAGTATGGACATATAAATGGTTCTTCACCTACTGTGCCGTGTGCTTAATCCTCATCATGCCCCAAATATAATATTTTAAGATAGTGTAAAGATATATTTTCTCTTTGTTCCTAGATAATCGCCCTGGTGATGGTGGCCATCGGCGTGTACGCCCGCATGATGAAACATGCAGGTAAATTATCTTTGAGTGACGGCGCGTTCAGACTTTTCTCATTTTTAGAGTGAGAAGTGGGAGTGTTGCGTGTCAGGACAGTGCTTCTGCCTTTTGGCTTTGTGCTACTAAACAACACAGTGGGGAAACAGCATCTACATCTGTGTTGTTATAAAGGGAATTAAATGCAGCAAAGCTCATTTAACTCTTACATTGTGGATACTGGCAGAGCTAGAGAAAGATGCTTGAATGCAGACCTCCATACATGTTTTCCTGATACTGTTGGAGAGGGTTCATTCGGCTGCTCTCTCACATCAGTCTTTAAACCCCTCTTCTGCTCCTCTTTTCAGAGGCCGCTCTGGCATGTCTGGCAGTGGACCCCGCTATAATGCTGATGGTCGTGGGGTTCCTCATGTTCATCATCACCTTCTGTGGCTGCGTGGGCTCCCTGCGAGAAAACATCTGCCTTCTGCAGACAGTAAGTTTTTTTTATTTCTACTGCCAGGCTTCAATGTGTCTATATAGTGTTCATAATGAAAATTACTCATAAAGTTGAAACAAAGATTTTATTTAGAAATCTATTTCACATTTGCTCTTAGGATTCTTAATGTTTCTGCATGTTCTCTCCAAGTATGGGAGGTAACAAGGACACACAGGTTCATATGGAATCTGTAATCTAAAGAATTAATCCAAAACAGATTAATTTTACGGCGCTTTCTCTTTCCTCATCGCAGTTCTGCATCTGTCTGACGGTGATCTTCTTGCTCCAGCTGACTGCTGGGATTCTGGGCTTCGTCTTCTCTGATAAGGTAATTAAATAATATGGAGAGGTTTCCTTATCCGAATCATTTCTGCGTAAATGTATGTTATTTCCATGTTCCTAACTTAATAAAAACATTGGAAATAAGATTCAAATGGTATCTCATTTGTGAGAAGCCCAGACTTCACAATAATACTGATGCACCTTAAAAAGGCACTGCATTTGTTTATTGATTCTTTCTTGGGGTGGACTTTGCTTAATTGTGTAGATTGATGAAACACTGACCTCTTCTGGGCTTTATCTGTAACTGCTGCATTTGCAAAAGAACTTGAGAAATGAACAGTTTTGCTCACAGATACTGCTGGTAAACACTTCTGCTTTGCCAAGATAATCCATATGTGAAAAAACTCAATTTTATGATATAGCATACAGTGTTCATCATGTATCTTTTTGTCATACAGGCTCGGTTTAGAGTGACGGCGATGATCAATAACGCCATCGTCCACTACAGAGAGGACATTGATCTGCAAAACCTCATCGACTTTGGTCAGAAAGAGGTAAGGATTTAGTCCACATACTGAGTCATCATCCATACTACATACACAGATGATGAACATGTCTTCTAATTTCTTCCATCTCAAATGTGTGCGTCTTCAGTTTGGCTGCTGTGGTGGCGTGACGTACACGGACTGGTCCCAGAACATGTACTTCAACTGCAAGCAGGACAACCCCAGCAGAGAGCGCTGCTCTGTCCCCTTCTCCTGTTGCATCCTCCCCAAAGACGAGGTAACCTGCTGTACACGCCTCTGCTGGTGGGTGATGGACGCGCTATGTGACCGTTCCTTGATGCATTCGTCTTGTAACTGTGTGTGTACAGCAGGTGGTTATCAACACCATGTGTGGCCAAGGCATGCAGAATTTAGAGTACGTTGAAGCCGGAGACCAAATCTACACCAATGGCTGCATAGACACGCTGGTGAACTGGATCCACAGTAACATGTTTCTCCTGGGAGGCATCGCCCTGGGACTGGCCATACCACAGGTAGGGCACGCACGCACGCACGCACGCACGCACACGCAGCTCAAGCTCAGTTGGTGAGCCCTCTGTTTGTCTTTTCTCTTCTGCAGCTGGTTGGCATCCTCTTGTCTCAGATTTTGATCAACCAGATCAAAGACCAGATCGAGCTCCAGAACTACAACAGCAAGCACCGCTCCGATCCGTGGAGCTGACCCCGACCGGATTAGACCAGATACTGATGAGCAGTACCAGAGACACGGTGGCACCGGCAGTGAGGGGGGATCGGTCATCTCTGGCTGTATTGAGCAGCATCATTGCTCTTGGACCTAAAACACAGGACTATAGTGTTCAGCCGGCATGTGGACTAACAGTTAATGTGCTTTCAAATACTTGGAACTATGGAAGTGGAGGTCAAAAGAAAATCATGGAGAAACGGGACTCTGTTGCCACCTACTGGACATGGACCATGCTTGACTTTACCTAACTTTAGAAAGTAGTTGAGGGTTTTTGGTGGTCAAGGTCATATTGACTTTTACTTAAGAGCTACAATCAGTATAATCTATTACAAGTCAAAGACATCAATGCATATGTATTTCATTGTTTCAACTGAATCCATGATGCATCAAATATTAACTACCCAAAAGGGAAATGCATTTTCTAACATCCATTTATTTTGTATATTTCTTTTTTTAATTTTCTTTATGTAATAAAGGAATGTCAGACAGTGTCTTATGCATGCTCAGCAATGTTGCTCATGGCTGCTAGTGTCTGTGAGATGCATCTGATATTTGGTTTATGTTTTTATTATTGTATTGGCAATATGTACCCTAATTATGCATGTTTTGAATGTGTTGTTGAAATACCTGTGTCAAATAGGTCCGCCTGCTTTATACATGGTGGTCCATAAAGCAGGCACATATGCTAGTTTTTCAAACTATCACAAGCTTTTATATGCATTTAAAAAGTATTATGGGCCCAAGAAATGCCATTTACCTTTTGTATAAAAAATGAATATTCTAACAGTACAATAAACTTTTAAATTTTTTTTTTAAGGATGCATTTGACTATTAACTTTATAGATAATGTGTAGCCCCATGGTCTGACTCCATAACAAAATGGCCATGATAGGCTACTTGTGACTGACGCTGCAAATGATGCCATTTCTTCCTCACGTGTCTCAGTATGCTGCCAAACCACACAGGCTTTGAAGAAAGTTCATTTTCTTTATATATGCCTGTCGATGATATGCTGTTCTCATCTCTTGCTTTTTTTCTTTTTTCTCTTGAAATGACGTTAAATGTAAATGCAAAAGGATTCGGGAATCCCCGATCCCAATTCCCCACTAAAGAAAACCGTTGTGTGAATGCCTGAGGTGCTCCGCCGTTGTTTTGTTGATGTGGTGACTCGAACCCGCCATGTTTGTGTTTTGTGACCAATCAGTGAGCAGACAGCGGTGGAGATTCTCTGACTGTGGAAAGAAAGGGGAAAAAAAATACTTGAAACTAAAACACGAAAAATAATCTCACCCTCTTGTGTTGTTTGATACCCTACAATTACAGCATAATTTGCTCTGACGGCAAAGGGAATTGTAGCTGTATTTAAATGTTTTTGTTTGGTTTTGGGTTCAGTGTGCTCGTAAATTTTAAGTGTTTTGTGAGTCTGTGAAAGTCATCCACATTTAGATTTCAATTTTCGTCACATGATAAATTGAGGCAAATTGTTCAGGATCTCTCAAATGAAGAGCTGTCGTTTAACTGGAGACATTTTCCTTAGAAGCTCGGGAAAAACTTGAATGTGACTGTGAAGAAGCACAAAACAACACGAGCTCTCATCTCCACGCGGTTTCTCCGCCTGGCGAATGAAAATCTGAGTTGAGAGGCATTTTCAGCCTGAAACCTGATGCCTGTAATCTTTGTGAGCAGAAACAGACCTGCATGTTTAACAGCCTCTGACACAAGTCCACAATCTAAACAAGACATTTCTGTGTTAGTTTAAAGCTTAAAGCTGCAGTAACTCCCCTTCCTGAGTTCAGCACGCAGCAAAATCTACTTTATCACCAATTTCATGCTGCACAATTTGGAATGGCACAGGTGTGTGTGTGTGTGTGTGTGTGTGTGTGTGTGTGTGTGTGTGTGTGTGTGTGTGTGTTGGCTTGAGCTCCACTGCTCTGTGTGTGGTCCCTGGTTTTTGCCTCTGACTCATTCAGGCGGCCATGTTGCTGTGGGTTTCATGGAGGCCTACACACACACATACACACACACACACAGAGGAGGAACCAGAGTTAACCCAGTTTTACTCTCAGAGAAACAAAGCAGCTACAGCCATGCAAATACCACAAGTGCACCGTCCAATTAATGCGATAACAACAGCACCGTGGTGGAGATTTGGTGTCCGGGCTTATCCAAGCACATCACAATGAACGTAAAGTAGCAGAATATCATGGAACTGTGTGTACATTCATATTTTACGTTAGGCACTTGTAGTTTTTGAATATTCCTGCAGCCACCTTAACAACAGGAGGGAGCCCACTCCCTCCCTCCGATACTATCATGCACACTACTTCCATATAAACAGACACTATCTGTGTGACAGCATCTCTGATGACTGAATAGTTTCAGTCTGTATCATACGTGCAGATTTGGCCGCGTGTACAGTATCTGTATGTTGCATGACTAGTGTGCTCTCAAATTTTGAGTTGATGTGTAAAATATGACTATATCATTGCTATACCTTTATATGATATACCTTTATTTATATTATGTAATACATGTATTTCTGGAATTTATTTTTGCATAAATAGTTAAATAAATGTATACAGTCTCAGGTATTGTGTGTGTGTGTATATCGCTTTCACTTTGTCTTTAATTTGTATTTAGTTTTCATTCTAATTCTTCTTTATCTGTGTGCTTACGTCTAAGCCTTCCTCTTGAGCGGCTGAAGCATGTGAATCTTTAATCTTATTCAAAGATGATGACAAGCCCATAATAGATTATGAAGAGCTGCTTGTCATCTTAAACTAATGTACGGCACCAGAGGCACAATTTTGAGTTGACAAAATTACATTTTAAATATCCAGCTATTATTGACTGCTGTATTATGACCACTGTATTGATTGATTTGGTAGTTCAGTTGTTCTCTGAGGGTTTGAGGACCACCTGGGGGTCCTTTACCATAAGTGAGAAACCCTTGAAGTTTGCACTGGTGACACCTTATAAGACTCTCAGTGATTCAGCACAAGCCACCAGACCCCTCTCACGTGAGACTGAAGCAGTCAGATGGGGGTCCGTGTTGTTTTGGGGGGTCTTTGAGAGAAACACTGTGGAGAAGGCCTGCCATAAGGCACATTCTTCCACTTGCAGAGGGGGATGGGAGGGGAGGTTTAGTGGCTCGGGCTCTCCCCCCACCATGTGCATACCACAGACACACAAAAACACAACAACTTCCAGTCACGGATCTGCAACTCCGGACCCCAACACGGCTTCCAACCCGTCTCCTCGGACACTTCAGACACGTCCACGCGCACCCTCAGAGATGTGGGAGAACGGCCCATCTTGTTTTTCTGCCAGCGTAAAGAAAAGCGGGGGCTGAGGAGGAGAAGGGGGTGGTGCGTCTGAACTGGAGATCCTATTACAGACATCCAGACTTTTTTTTTCCTTTTTTTTTTTTTCATGGCAAGTTTTTGGTGTTTTTTTTGGAGGTGGGGGGAGGGCGAATCCGCAACTTTCTCGGCCTGATGTCTTTTTCATACCCAGGAGCGAACACTTTACGGGGTGTTGAATAAACGACGTTTGTTTTTTTTGTTTGGTTTTCTGGACGTTTTCCGGCGTAGCTGTTCGGATGTTGGATAATGAGGGAATCCAAGAGGATCCAGCGAGGATCGGACGAGAAGCGCAGAATAAAAAAAGTTTGGGAGGACTGCGAGAAAACTTTGAAGCGCCCCGCAGATCTCCCCGCGCCGTGCCGACCGTGGTAGCTTATTCTAAAGCGAATGAAGAACGCGTGTAAACCTCTTTGGGCTTCCCGAGAAACTGGATAAGTGAAGCCCCAGAAACCAAAGTGATCTATCTCTTTTTTTTCTCCCCCCTCCCCGTGCACGGTTCAACCTCTTACTCCCAAGATGTCCTCCCAGGGTCGGAGCCCCATTGTTGGCTTGGGCTGGATGCTGTGCGTCTGGGCCGCCTGGCTGCAGGGCTGCGGCGCGGCGCTGTCCCCCAACGGGACCGTGTTCGAGGACAACTGCAAGAAGACGTCGACTTGCGAGGCTCTGAAATACAACACATGTCTGGGATCGCCTTTGCCGTACACGCATACCTCCCTGGTCCTGGCGGAGGACTCCAGCACCCAAGAGGAGGCTTTCGAGAAGTTGACCATGTGGTCCGGTGAGAATTATGGGTCCAATAACTTGGCTAAAATGTGATCCATCGCATTGTTTTATCTTTTAATATCGAAGAAGAAGAGTGGTACTCGTGCTGCAATCCAACAAGAAAAGTATAGAGGTGGTTACACTGGACCATGGGAGATACAGTCTCAAAAGCACAGTGACACCGACGGTGTTATTATGAATATTCACATAATTTACATGATTTTAAAAGTGATACTTAATAACTAATAGAACTGAGAGCTTGGCGTTAATGGTTGCAATTTGTAGCAGCCTAATACATAGTGTATGAGGATCAGTTTCACTACACATTTGTATTCAGCATTGTTTATGTGTGTTAATAATGTTAATTGCTTTGACAATGGGCTGGGATGGAGGCTGGAGGTGGGGAGAGAGCCTCAACAGGAAATGAAGGGTTAAAAGCCATTAAAGGCAACAAAAGGAATCACTCATAGGTGTTGGAGAGCCAACAATAGGATACTCTCGCTGATAAAGGGCTTTTAGATATTCTGCTTCACATTCATAAGCACGTACTAATGGTGTGTCAGACCCGGGTCACACAGGGCCCCCACGTTGGATGAGGGGCCTCATCTGTGTGTGATGTGGTTTCCTCTGGCTCCTGTGTCATATACAACAGGGGAGGGGAGAGAGAGAGATCACCCATTCATAGACTGTCTAACTGTGCTCATGTTTAAGTAGATCAATGTGTCTCATGCACACTCTTCCTCATAATGCTGGATGTTACATTGTATGTAGCTATTTGTAAATATTGTTACGCTACACAGATGCATTTGTATTCATATTTTATATTCCAAGCATGTCATCAGTCTTCACCGGGAGTGTTCCCAAACAAATTTGTGGCTGCTCAAATTAGGGCAGCGACCACTGATTATGTTCCTTATCTAATAATCTGCTGATTATTATCTCGACGAAATGAGAGCCATGTGGGACGTCTTCAGATTGCTCGCTTTATTAACGATAATAAATTAACTACCGTGTATGACAAAGGCCAGTAACATCCTCATGGCTGTGCAGCTGGAATCAGCAAGTTTTTGTCCTTTTTGCTGATTAGTTGAATCACTGATCGGTTAATAGACTAATTTAGTTTTAAAAATTGCTGTTATCAGTTAGATGTGACTGAAGATGATCACAGTCCGTCAGTCTTTTATAGACTGGTCTGTGTATTTGCTCGTCCCTGTCATAACTTCTAGTTATGTGTATGTGCACGTCTTCAGTATGATGATTATACTGGTGATCCCCATCGGTCTGATAAATCCAACAGCTCTCCCGTCTAACTTGTTTCAGGATGTATTGAAGACCGTTTTCTTTCCTGTCCTAGGCCTGCGGAACGCTCCTCGCTGTTGGTCCGTCATCCAGCCGCTGCTCTGTGCCATCTACATGCCCAAATGTGAGAACGGTCGGGTCGAGCTGCCCAGTCAGAGCCTGTGCTTGGCCACGCGTCGGCCGTGCAGCATCGTGGACCAGGAGAGAGGCTGGCCCAGCTTCCTCAAGTGTGACCAATTCCCTGTGGGCTGTTCGGTACGCTTCGCCCTCCTTTCATGAGTTCTGAGACTTAATTGATCCCCAAACGGGGGCTTTTCACTGCAGGTCAGAGATCAGAGGTTGCATTTGTGTCCTCTGTGTGCAGAATGAGGTGCAGAAGCTGAAGTTCAACATGTCCGGCCAGTGCGAAGCTCCTCTGGTGAAGACAGACATTCAGTCCAGCTGGTACAAGGACGTGGAGGGCTGCGGCATCCAGTGTGACAACCCGCTGTTCACGGAGGAGGAGCACAACGACATGCACGCCTACATCGCTTACTTCGGCACCATCACCCTCCTCTGCACCTTCTTCACCCTGGTGAGACACGGCGACATCATCCCGTGCGATTTAACTTTTTTCAGGGACAGCCTTCCTAATATCCTGAGATATTCCTCTTCTCACCCTCTGTGCTCCGTTTCAGGCGACGTTTCTGGCCGACTGGAAGAACTCCAACCGCTACCCGGCTGTCATTCTCTTCTACATCAACGCCTGCTTCTTCGTGGGCAGTATCGGCTGGCTGGCCCAGTTCCTGGATGGCGCGCGCGACGAGATTGTGTGCAAGAGCGACAACACCATGCGACTCGGGGAGCCGTCGTACGTCCAAAGTCCTCAACCTCTCAGTTAGGAGACCGGAGATCGTTCCCGACTCGGAAATGTAAAAAAAATTCCTGTTCGTGCCGTTTCCCCACAGGTCCTCAGAGACGCTGTCGTGCGTCACCATCTTCATCATCGTGTACTACTCCCTGATGTCGGGCGTGATCTGGTTCGTCATGCTGACCTACGCCTGGCACACGTCCTTCAAAGCGCTGGGCACCACGCAGCAGCCGCTGTCTGGCCGGACCTCCTACTTCCACATGGTCACCTGGTCCGTCCCCTTCGTCCTCACCGTGGCCATCCTGGCCATCGCTGAGGTGTGTAGGGCGCCGTCCGCCTCAGACAGTCCGACACTCCAGGTTGAAAAAGGGGTTGACCGTACGTTCTCTTCTCATTTGTCGTGGCTCCGTCACTCGCAGGTGGACGGAGACTCCGTGAGTGGGATCTGCTTTGTCGGCTATAAGAACTACAGATACCGGGCTGGGTTTGTGCTGGCCCCCATCGGAGTGGTGCTTGTTGTCGGCGGCTACTTCCTCATTCGGGGTGAGTGTTGTTTCACATTCTAGTGAAGTAGCTCAGTGACCGTCATTGGTAAAGCAGATTTAACTCAAATTCATCCACGCATCCTCCGTTTTTATTTCTTTTTTTAGGCGTCATGACTTTGTTTTCCATTAAGAGCAACCACCCGGGACTACTGAGTGAGAAAGCGGCCAGCAAAATCAACGAGACGATGCTGAGACTTGGTATGTTCTCTCATCTGGTGCCACTTCACACCTGAGTGGCGACCTGAGAAATAGTATGAGGGCAAACATCATCCTGGTCATAATCGGTTTCAGAGACCTGGGTTTCAGATGTTTTAAGAGTCCGTAGCAGCATGCTTTTGGGCACCCTGAACACCACATCTGTGTGTTTTACAATGATTGTACATATCATTCTACTTTAACATGTAACATAATAATATTCTACGGTACATTTCCCTCACTGTATGAATGCTATTTGGAGTGATGTGTTTGTGGTTCTGTTCCTCCTCGTCAGGTATTTTCGGATTCCTCGCTTTCGGCTTTGTTTTCATCACCTTCGGCTGCCACTTCTACGACTTCTTCAACCAGGCTGAATGGGAGAGGAGCTTCAGAGAATACGTGCTGTAAGTTTGTATTGTCTTTCTGCGACGCTTTGCTGCTGCACACCTGCAAACTCTCCGCACAGAAATCCACAAGCTGATGCTGTCGGGACTCAAAACCGCTGCGTAACCACTCGGCCTGCAGCGGTGAATGCAGCCCTATTTCCTCCCGGTGTTGACTCTGGCTGGATTGGAATTAATTTCGCCTCAAAAATGTAAACCGCTCTCTCCTGCCCACGCATGTGAAAGACGTTCTTATTTACCAGGTCCAGCATCTGAATGCACCTCAGTGCTGTGGAGAGAAGTTCATGCAGCACGGTCGAGCCGCCGGCTTTTCATCTCTGCAATGTTTTCGACAGGTGTGAAGCCAACGTGACGATCGCCTCGCAGACCAACAAGCCAATCCCAGAATGCACCATTAAGAACCGGCCCAGCCTGATGGTGGAGAAAATCAACCTATTCTCCATGTTTGGGACGGGTATTGCTATGAGCACCTGGGTCTGGACCAAGGCCACCATCCTCATCTGGAAACGGACCTGGTGCAAGTAAGCGAACATCCACTGGGCTGCAACATTCCAAATAAAGATCCTTTCTGTGGCTGGAGTTGTACAAATGTTTATTCAGAAGATTGTGTTTAGTGTTTGTTGTTCTGTTTCTGCCTTTTCCAATCTCCCCGTCAGTCCCTTCTCATTACTATCATGGCTCCGTGCCGGGCCACGTCCATGTGGTTTTAAAGATATTATAACAGCGTGGGGAAAGTCTAAGCTCTAAGCATCCAAACCTGTCCCATGACACACATCTTTTTAAAACTGTGGATATTCAGCCTGAGTATTTAAAAGTATGGAGGCATAAATTTAGTCAGAATCCAGTGTGTGTGTGTTTTAGGTGTGCGGTGTTAATCCCTGGTTTTGTAACAGCGCTGACACGGGCTCACTGGGACTTGGATTTTACTCACAGGAATTACTTTCCTTCTGGCTTTGAAGAAGGACAAAAAAATTCAGCTTCTTGGAATTATTGTTTTTGCTGTGGGTTTAAGACCGTCTCATGCAGAGTGACGTAAAAAGAACGTGCGTGGAAATCGGCGTCTTGCCCAGTGTCACATGGCTGCTGCTGAACGTGGGATCCTCCATCGGGACTTTCTTTCTGAACCGGCCTTTTTGTTCCCGTGTCAGGATTATTGGCCGCAGTGACGACGAACCCAAGAGGATCAAGAAGAGCAAGATGATCGCCAAGGCATTTGCGCTGAGGAAGGAACTTCACAAGGACCCGGAGAAGGAGCTGTCCTTCAGCATGCACACCATGTCCCATGAAGGCCCAGTGGGTGAGTCTTTCAGTGGAGTCCTTCCTCCTGAGTGAGTCTCAAATGATAGTTTAGGATAAGTTCAGTACATTTTAATGCAGACTACGTGCTCACCAGGCACAGATGAAGCCGTGTCTGGTGATGTTTGCATACCTCCACCTTGTGGTAAAGAACTGAAACTGCAAGGCGTCTGATTTGGATTATTTATGGTGGAGCTCATACCTCATGTTGGTATTGTTATTGTACGCATATTATTCATTAATTCACCCGTTTAATACATGGCTGTGTCGCCCAAAAGTACAAAAAGATAGTTTCTCATTTATCCCGAGATGTAGCCCTGCAGATGTATTCGGGTTTGGCACCATATGTGCTCATGCCAACAACCGCTCTTTATTACTTTTCTTTCGAATTTGGCCTGAGAAGATTTTTCCATTCGCTTTTGTGTGGCTTCGAGGCTTCGAGGCTCCACGGCCAGGGACAACTGTTATGTCTGCAGCTACGAACTGAAAGACACACCTCTGCTCATGTAAACTGTGTGGCTGCTGCGGCCGCCCACCTTGTTTAGCTTGGAGCACTTCAGAGCTACAGAGGCACCGCGGGGAAGCCGTTAAGTGTGCGTTGGGTTGAAAGCTGTCCTCAGCTGTCCCTGTTGTAAACGGAGAGTTTGTGGGTTTGTCTTCTCTCATTCGTAGCTGGAATCAATTTTGAGATAAATGAGCCATCGAATGACATGTCGTCCGCTTGGGCGCAGCATGTGACCAAGATGGTGGCCAGGCGAGGTGCCATCCTGCCTCATGACATCTCCGTCACTCCTACCGGTACACCAGGTGAGCGCTGGAGGCCATTACGCCTGCTGCTTTACACATTTCAAATCACATTTTTCTTTATCTGTTAAATACCAACTCGCTCTGTTGATTCTTCCCAGTACCACCCCCAGACGAGCGGAACCGGCTGTGGATGGTGGAGGCTGAGATCTCACCAGAGATGATAAAGAGGAAAAAGAAGAAGAAGAAGAGGAAGAAGGAAGTGCATCTGGTGGAGGACGCCGCGGACCACCAGCCTTATCGCCAGCGCGAGTTTGGTCGCAGCTCGGTGCCCCGCTTGCCCAAACTGCCATGCCACCCCAGTCTGGTCGCAAATCTGAAGGAGAGGCAGAAGCTGGAGGAGGAAGTCCTGCCAGGGTCCTACCCAGATATCCAACCCTCCCAGCCGCTGTCCCGTGAGCAGAAGTGCCCCTATCCGTCTTACCAGAGCAGTCGGTACAGCTACGGCCGCAGCCACCCTCCCACCTTCAACGACCGCCCAGAGGTTCTGGGTCTCGGCCCACGTTGCCTCCCCTCAGCCTCCACCTGGCAGCCCAGTGGACCTTCCAGCTACCCGGGGGAGACGGATCTCACTGACGGGCTGTCGGAGAGGTTGGCCCACGTGGCTCGGGTACCGGCAGGACGAAGGGCCGGCTATGGACCCATTCACTCCCGGACCAATTTGATGGAGGCGGAGCTCATGGATGCCGACTCTGACTTCTAAGAGCACAGCTCCGATGTATTGCTTTGCGGTACACAGACAGTAAGCTACAGAAAGTGCTGGATACTTTAAAAATTCTTACTAAATCGCTTCTAATTCCACCTCCCTCGCGATCCAGATGGAACTAAGCCGGTCAGTTTTAAATTAAGGGGATAAAGTGGAAAACTATGTTGTGAATAAGTTAATGAAAAATATTTTTTTTAATACCGTATTTGTGTCCAATCAAATTTCAAAGGCAACTCCATGATGACGAGACAAAAGGCAGCTAAACTTTATATGGCTTGAAACAGAACCCCGTATGTATTCATCAGCCCGGCCAGAAATCCAACTCTAAACGCCATCGAGGAATTTCATTTGGACACTGTCAACTTGTTTCTGTTTTTTTATTTCCATTAAGGACATTTGAAGATGAAGGCAGCCGGTACAACTTTTAAAAGTCAATTATATTAAGCTTTGAATGACAGCTTGTGCCCCAGGGCTGTGAAACCGGACCACACAGGTTTACTAGATGCTACGGGCTACTTGCAAATACTTATGAACCCAGGTCTTCTTTGGTGTTATATTTAATGTTTTTTAGACTCCATTTCTCTCTTCCCACCACTATTTAGCCATTAATTACTATGTTTATGTTCAGTTAACTTGAGGTGCAATTTGCATATGCTCGGTTGCCTGGTGCAATAAACCAACAAATATAGCTTATTTCTTTGCCTGGAGAAAATAAATACTGAATTAATGCTGTGGCTGTCTTTTCCTCAATGATGTATCCTTGTATATTTCAACAACTTTTGAAAGTGTTATTTTTTTACAGCTCCATTTCTACTTTTGTTAACCTGTTGTACATATTCAATATAAAGTGAGCTTCAAATGTTTTTTTCCTTCATCCAGTTCAAAATCTTTTGTTTGATGTATTTTAGACTGCAGTGTGCTTAGAAGTCACTTTTTACTTAAATGCTTCTATTTTACAGCCTCTCTTTCTAAATGTGTGTTATGTATATAGGTTGTTCATAGATTTTTCAATAAGGGTATTATTTGTACAGATTTATATATCGAATCACTTTTTACTCTGCTGATATGATAAATAAAAAGGGAAGAGTCAACGATGCTATAAAAGGTTGTCACTGTATTTGTGCTGTAACCAAAATGTCACCTAGTCTTGTCATTTTACACTCAATATGGATAAATTATGCTGAAGTCATAATTAGTCAATGCGGAATAGTTTGTCTAATGTAAGTGTCTAGATATTCATGTGAGGTGTGTATGATAGATACTTATTTATGTTGTAAGTAGTTACCACACTGCTATACATTCAACAATCTAGGGAGCTTAGTAGCAAACTAAAAGAATATCTGATATCCACCCAAAACGTTTAAGTTCAAAGATTAATAAGAGGCTAAATGAAGATTATGTTTTACTTGCTATGCCCTGAAAAGTAATAGTTTCTGTTTTTGTACGCTGTCAAGAAGATTTCGGCTTCGAGTTGCTTTCTGTGTTTAGTCTCCCAACTGTGTCAAAAAAAGTTTACGTCCCTCTGTGCAGCTGTACGTTTTGTTTTTATATGTAAATAAAAGGAACCCTACACTTTGTGCTTCGTGTATCTATTATTAAACCCGAGTCAGAAAGCCAACCATCTGATTGGATGAAAAATAAATACCTTTTTGATTTTTAAAAAATGTAGACGCTCATTTAACAATGCATGATATTCAGAATCCTCTTCTGTCAGCTGAACATTAAACTTTTCTCTCTTTTTTTTGTCCCTCTTTTTCTTAACACAAACAAAGATTACATGACAAATGTTCACTCAACTTGTGTAACATGAACTAAAAAGTTCACATTTTATTGGAATATATTAATGTCACCTTATAAAACCTATTATTCATACAAAATAACGTGTTCAGTTGCTTCTGTTTTGTTTGTTTTGACAAAAACAAGATGCAACGCAGTAAGCTCGAGCATCTGCTGTGTCACACTTCTTTATTGACGCAATCACTGGGGGCGTCAAAGCTGCTCGTTTCAAAAATCCCACACACAGCTTGTAAGATTAAAAAAAATATATATATATATATCCACAGAGAGGAAGACAGAAAGGAAACACGTGCAAGCCGAGCAGAGGCCTTTAAGAACGGAGGGAACGGGTTCAATCAAAACGCAGCTCCATCCTCACCCCGCCCCCCTCCGGATCTGCTGCTGTCAGACCGTAGGCGTGAGGAGCGACCAGTGGCCGCACGGCAGACTCCATAAAGAGGTGTGGGGGGAGGGGCGGAGTCCCTCGACGCACAGATGATACAGGAGCGACACTTGCACCCACGAAATGTCCCACAAAAAGTCGCCATCGATGTCAATTGACGTGGAGAACCTGCGCAGGAGGTCCGCGGCGGATTCAGGTGAGACCAGAACCAGTCCACCTGCTTTTGGACTTCGTTCATCAGAGTCACCTGTGCATGCAAACCTCCCTCCGGTCTGAGCTAAACATTTAGAGGACTTCCTGCAGGACTTTCTGTTTGAGTCGCTTTATTCCGAGAAGAAATGGAGTCATCGTAAACTTCTAAACGTTGCCGAGGTTGCTTTTGGCGCAGAACTACTTTTTTTTTAATTTATTTTAATTTTGTGATGGTCCAACAGGTCGAGAATTTTGTCCGAAATCAGAGGCATGCGTTCTTTCCTGTAGTCCATTGCCTTGTGATGATCAAAACTGTTCGTAAGAATCATCATGTAGTTTATTCACCTCGTGCACATCTTGTTAGTTTGGTGGATGCCTCATCAGGGAGATAAACTGGCTGTGAAAAAAAAAAAAGCAACCATTAATTGGTCCAGACTTGCATTCCTCAGCTAAAAGGCCGCTCTCTCACCTACCCACAACCTTTTGTCTGTTTTGGAGAAGTAGTTCACCAGGACAAAAGTGGATATCAGTTTCATGTGGAGTTGAAATGTTATTTCTGAAACGTGAGTCTGAAGCATCTGCTTTTAGTTGCTTCCAAAAATATGCCCGTTGCACCGTTAAATCATGAACTTCAACTTCACGTCTTTTATCAGACATGGGGAGTAGAACATTTGATGGATTATTTACAGTACAAGCGACGTGCTTCTATTTTTAATTTCAAAGCACAGCCCTGTCAGCAGGCTTTTCGTGCATATGGGTTGCAATGCGTCTATAATGTGATCCGTCGTGGCAGGCAGCAGCGTGGGGGAAGAGGGGGACACTGCATGACTCTCAGGAGGTTTTCGTTAGTCACACACATTTCCATGGATGGAAGGCGTTGGTCCTGGATGTCAATCACGCGTTGCACCTCTAATTCAATGATCCCCCCCCCCCAGTGAGGGTGCTCTGTGTGTAGATGTATGATATCAATGCACCATCTCATGAGTGGAGTCGCCATTGTTTCACTGCTGAATTAGCAAAAATAATCAAGTTGTATGTTTTTTTTAATCCACGACTCTGTTCTCATAATATTTCAGAGAACTCGGTAGAACCTGAACAGCATCACCGGTATCCACGGCGACAGTGCCAAACTGATTTGCTCTGTGTCGGCCCCCAGCATCCGGAGCTCGGCGCAGTGGAGACGCCCTCCCCGGATGCTTCTGCCCACCACTTCTGCCACTACACACCCAAATGTTTCCTCACCGTCCACAGAGGTGAGTGGTTCGGTAGGAGGTTATTGTCATGTGGGAAACTTTCCCTTCTTGCCACGTGGAAGAGTTTTCTCACAGCCGCGATCTGCCGCAGGAGGACTCGGTGCCTCCCAATCTACTCCCTCTCGCTACGGAGAGGACATTTGGCACGAAGGCACCACGAAGACCACAATCAGAGCGGAGAATGAGGTGGAGGCGCACCGGGAGGCCAACAACTACAAGGTGGGATGTGACTGGGTTAAGACGACACACCCAAACACACTGTGTCCTTTGCAGGGCTGAAGGGGAACATGTGGAGTTGAACTAAGTTTGAATCTGATGCATGTTAATAATACCAGACTGTTTTTATATTACTTGTTTTGTGGGACATACTGCCTTTTCAACACAACAGAACAATCCTTGACATTTAAATCAACATGATAAAATAAATAGTAAATAATCAAAACGGTCATATTAGTATCAATAGTTTAGCTTATAGCGAGTATAAATGCTAACCTTTATATACATGCACATCTACACCGACAAATGCTTATACATATACACCGCCATCTACATCCACATATACAGTTAGGTCCATAAATATTTGGACATTGACACATTTTTCATTATTTTGGCTCTGTACACCACAACAATGGAGTTGAAATGAAAAAATCAAGATGTGCTTTAAGTGCAGACTTTCAGCTTTAATTTGATGGTATTTACATCCAAATCAGGTGAACGGTGTAGGAATTACAACAAATTCAAATGTAGCCACCCTCTTTTTAAGGGACCAAAAGTAATTGGACAATTGGCTGATCAGCTGTTTCAAGGTCAGGTGTGTGTAATTCCCTCTATTTCATTTACAAGGAGTAGATAAAAGGGTCTTGGGTTCATTTCAGGTGTGGTATTTGTGTTTGGAATCTGTTGCGGTCAACTTTCAATATTAAGTCCAAAGAGCTGTCACTATCAGTGAAGCAAGCCATCATTAGGCTGAAAAATCAAAACAAAACCATCAGAGAGATAGCAGACACATTAGGTGTGGCCAAATCAACTGTTTGGTACATTCTTAAGAAGAAAGAACGCACTGGTGAGCTCAGCTACACCAAAAGACCTGGAAGACCACAGAAGACAACTGTGGTGGATGACAGAAGAATCATTTCCCTGGTGAAGAAAAACCCCTTCACAACAGTTGGCCAGATCAAGAACACTCTCCAGGAGGTAGGTGTATCTGTGTTAAAGTCGACAAATCAAGAGAAGACTTCACCAGAGTAAATACAGAGGGTTCACCACAAGATGTAAACCATTGGTGAGCCTCAAAAACAGGAAGACCAGATTAGAGTTTGCCAAAAAACATCTAAAAGAGCCTGCACAGTTCTGGAAGAACATCCTATGGACAGATGAGACGAAGATAAACTTGTACCAGAATGATGGGAAGAGAAGAGTATGGAGAAGGAAAGGAACTGCTCATGATCCAAAGCATACCACCTCATCAGTGAAGCATGGTGGAGGTAGTGTTATGGCGTGGGCATGTATGGCTGCCAATGGAACTGGTTCCCTCGTATTTATTGATGATGTGACTGCTGACAAAAGTAGCAGGATGAATTCGGAAGTGTTTGGGGCAATATTATCTGCTCATATTCAGCCAAATGCTTCAGAACTCATTGGACGGCGCTTCACATGCAGATGGACAATGACCCGAAGCATACTGCGAAAGCAACCAAGGAGTTTTTGAAGGCAAAGAAGTGGAATGTTCTGCAATGGCCAAGTCAATCACCTGACCTGAATCCAATTGAGCATGCATTTCACTTGCTGAAGACAAAACTGAAGGGAAAATGCCCCAAGAACCAGCAGGAACTGAAGACGGTTGCAGTAGAGGCCTGGCAGAGCATCACCAGGGACGAAACCCAGCGTCTGGTGATGTCTATGGAATCCAGACTTCAGGCTGTCATTGACTGCAAAGGATTTTCAACAAAGTATTAAAAGTGACAATTAGATTTATGATATTAATTTGTCCAATTACTTTTGGTCCCTTAAAAAGAGGGTGGCCACATTTGAATTTGTTGTAATTCCTACACCGTTCACCTGATTTGGATGTAAATACCCTCAAATTAAAGCTGAAAGTCTGCACTTAAAGCACATCTTGATTTTTTTCATTTCAACTCCATTGTTGTGGTGTACAGAGCCAAAAATAATGAAAAATGTGTCAATGTCCAAATATTTATGGACCTAACTGTATATACATACCATCCCACATGTATATTATTTTTTCAGTTTGGCTTCAGGAAGTGGAAGGGCAACGTAACGGAGAAGCCCATTGAAGACCAATCGGACATCATCAAAGAGCTCCACTCTGATCTGAGCTATGTTAAGCCTCAAGAAGGTCTTTGTGTTCATTTTCTATCTTTTCGCATTCAGATATGGAGTTGTTTTTCGGGAAAGCAATAACCTGCGTTTGTGATCTCTCCTCTCCTCCAGGCTCAGTGGTCACCTTTGGGAACATAGTTTATGTCATTTTATTTGGATGGTGGATATCTTTAATCTACTTCCTCATTTGTCCTGTAATGTTTCTAACGATCGTCGGTGCCCCTTATGGTATGTATCCTATAAACCAGCTGCATCCTTCAGAGTATTGTAGTGTCCTCTGAAATACTGATTTACTTTTGTTGCTGTTGCTTTTTCCAGGCAAACTTTGTTTCAAGATGGCGGGCTACTTTATTTGGCCGTTTGGGAAGTCGATAACGAAGGTAATTTGGAATATAGTATCATAATATTCCGCTATTTTAATTGTCACAAAAGAAGCTGAGACATTTACATGTTACCAACAAGTGATACAAGGTTGTCTTCTCTGCCCTTTTCAGGCTTGTGATGTCGTTCAGAGACTTGTTGCAAAGCCTCCCAGGTTCGAGGTCATTCCTGAAGACAGTGAAAACAGTCGGGAAAAGGACTCTGCGCCCCTTCTGATGTCTTCCCCACTCCCTGTCATGATCCCGGTCCCAGAACCACCAGCTAGGAAAACTTCAAAGCACTGGGTAAGAAAGGCAGAATCATAATCGCATGGTGCATTAAAGGTTTCAGAATATTTCTATGCATCATGAATGATTTTAATAGTTTGTCCCTCTCTGCAGTGCCGCATCAGCACTTATGTGTGGCTGCTGCTGGGCTTCCCGGTGCTGGCTGTGGTCCACTCTCTGGCCTGTTTGCTCTCCTGGCTGCCGGTCTTCACTATTCCTGTAGCCAAGATGAACGCTCGCACACTGAGCATCGTCCTCCTCGTGGAACCAGAGGACATTCAGATTCGCAAACGGGAGAAGGTACACATTTGTTAGTCGAGAACGACGCAAGCCGACAACTGCTCTACTTTGCTTCATCTGAAAGGAGGTGCTGGAAGCATCCAACTGACTAAAGATATCTCTCTTGGTTGGATATCAAAGCAAGGAATGTGTGCAATATTTTTCTATCTTTTGCCGTCATGCTTTTTAAACATGAACTGCAAGGTTTTTATAGCCGCCTTATTAGCTATGGCAGCATCTAACTGATTGCTCCCCGTGCATCTATGACTTGTTTTCCTTTTGAAGGGTCAGTTCCACCAAATCACAAAGAACATAGTTCTCCCCCAAGTGGTGTGGAACATGTACTGCAACTTGCAAATGTTTTAAGATAGATGCCTCGAACACTGTGGACAGTTGGCGCAATGCATTATCCAAAGTAACCAGGATGTTGTTCATAGAAAGGCATGTTGCTGATACCACTAGAGGAAAGCAGAGATGTTATTTTGTATTTAATTTGTGTAATCTGGCTCTTTTTAAACCTCACTTCCTAATTGACCGTTCACATCTCATGAATGAATTTGTAACTTGAGGTGTGTGTTTTCTGTTCTCTTTTGCAGACTTATGGTTGCGAGACCAGAGTCGTCTTATGCTGTTATCATGCTTTCAATGCGTATTATTACAAATACACCATCCAAGGAATCAACATTTTTGCTCTCAGTATCCTTTTTGGGTTGTCTGTTCGAGCTCAATATAAGAGTGTGTGTGTGTGTGTGTGTGTGTGTGTGTGTGTGTGTGTGTGTGTGTGTGTGTGTGTGTGTGTGTGTGTGTGTGTGTGTGTGTGTGTGTGTGTGTGTGTGTGTGTGTGTGTGTGTGTGTGTGTGTGTGTGTGTGTGTGTGTGTGTGTGTGTGTGTGTGTGTGTGTGTGTGTGTGTGTGTGTGTGTGTGTGTGTGTGTGTGTGTGTGTGTGTGTGTGTGTGTGTGTGTGTGTGTGTGTGTGTGTGTGTGTGTGTGTGTGTGTGTGTGTGTGTGTGTGTGTGTGTGTGTGTGTGTGTGTGTGTGTGTGTGTGTGTGTGTGTGTGTGTGTCCATTTGTTCTCCTTAAGTCTATGTTCCCTGCAGACCTGCTTCCCCTGGTGTTCAGCACTCTCGTTATTGGCTACACTGACCGTGAACACAACTTCTGCAGCGCAGAGACCAAGTTTGCCGCAGCCATCACTTCCATCATTCCTCTCTCCTACTATATTGGCATGGGGATAGCCAGGTACGTTTTTTTTTTTTTCCCCCCCCCTGTCTCTCGCCAGTAGATAAAATTGAATGAAAGCAAAATGGAGGTGCCATTTTAATAAATTCTGATGCACACTACATAAAATGGTTGGGTTTATTGGTACCTGCATATTCCTGCAGCATTTCTGCACAGAGCAACTTTGCAGTGGGAGCAGTGGTGAACGCGACGTTTGGTTCCATCTCTGAGATTACCTTTTACATCACGGCACTGCTGCACGGACACCATGCAGGCACCAAATGTTATGAGGAGATCGTTAAAGCGGCGCTCACTGGGACCTTGCTCGGGTGTATACTGTTTGTACCTGTGAGTGCCCCGAGAAGGAAAAAATGAACACATATCGGTTAACATGCAGCATTATGATCCTCCGATATGATTTACAAACCTCTTACTGTATGTTGTTGTTGTCAACTGCACAGGGTATGTGTATGATCATTGGGGGCATTAAACACAGGGAGCAACGATTTAACAGTCGGTCAGCCGGAGTGAGCTCAGCTTTGCTTTTCATATCTGTTGGAGGTATGTATGGCAGCTGTGCATGTTTTTTATTTTTTTTGTCCTCCACTATCATACAACCTGGCCCTCATGCTGTAATTTGGTCCCTAGGTGTGTTCGCTCCCACCATCTTCTCAAAGGCCTTCGGTAATCTGGTGTGTGAAAGCTGCACCAACATCCCGGGCAATGGCAGCGTGCCCTTCGTCTGCAAAGACTGTCACTACGACACGGTGAGTTGGAGAACGCTGCAGTGCAAGTTTTGTCCACTGTACCTGCATGTGTGAATGATGAGGGGAGCAGCAGTTTGATTTATATACAAGGTTTTCAAAATTAACTTATTTTTTTTTTTTTTTTTTTTTTTTAAACAGAGTCAAGCTGTCCCACAATTGATCCTGTCCCATATTGAGTAAGTCCAGCTGCTACATGCATATTTATCTTTACTATGCAGCAGAATTTTTGGTTGTCTGTCCAATTCTCGCGATATCTCAAGGATGAACTGAATCAAAGGTCACTTTGAGTTCACAAAACATGTTTCTGTTCATGACTGAAGAAACCATATGACAATTTCACACAAATGTATTATTAGAATAAAATTACAGCGTTTGGTAATTGTAGTTTTAAAGTCATCACTTAAATTGTGTTTTAACTAGTTATTAAATACAGAAAATGTTTTCCAGGCCCCTGGTGTACACAGTTTCTGTGCTGCTGCCTGCTGCATACCTGATCGGCCTCATCTTCACACTGAAAACCCACTCCCACATCTACGACATCCATATCAGCGATGGTCAAGGGGGCCATGCGCATGGTGGTCAGTACGCACATGAGGGTTCCAGCAACTACCACCCCACGGGTGAGGTCACCACTGGTCATCACCGTGTAGCCGACAGGTGTATTAATGCCAGCATTGTTTCCACCAGCCACGTTGCAACAGGTGTGTCTGTGGTGTGCATGTCGTGTTCTTTAATCTTTTGGGTGAAGGAGCATGGAAATGGCCCCCGCTGCCTGCTATATTTGTGCATGTAAGGAAAGCGTTTCCCCTGCGGTGAGGTAAAGCTGGGCCTGTGCATGGCAAAACCCTGACGCATGTGAGGGGGAAGAGCCTAAACACGGGTGGAAGATCAGACTTTGAACTCTGTTGGAGGGATGTGAAAGGGGAGGAAACACGTCCTGCAACAGTGAGGTAAGTCTGAAATGTTTCATTCCGGTAAGCTTATCGTGTGTTTTCAACCAGCAGGTCATCATGTAGTCCACTGGTCCCGCTGGAGGGCTCTGGGAGTGCTGATCGCTGCCACAATATTGATGGCCTGCTGCGCTGACCTCAGCACTCGGAACATAGAGCCCATCCTGACCCATTCCTACATCTCCCAGGTATTCAAAATGCTTTATTCTTTAAAGAGGAAGGCTAAATGTTGCTTAGATTGTGCGTTTATTTGGTTCTTGGTCATAGAAGAGAATGTGTAGGAAGCCTCTGTGTTAACCGATGTGTTTTAGATTTAAGACTATGAATTGTGTACCTCGGTGTGTGGTGTTGTACTTGATGCTGCTCCACCTTTTGCAGTACTTCATTGGTGTCACAGTGTTGGCCATGGTGCCAGAGCTTCCAGAGATTGTCAATGGGATCCAATTTGCACTGCAGAACAACATCAGCCTGAGGTACGTGTACACTGCTGTTTATTTACCGGCTTATTCTTCCACTTTATAAAGACCATACTCTAATGTTGAGCAATGATAGATCTGGCAATGTCTAATTTGTAATTTTACTGATTTATGAATATAGATGTTCACATTGTTTAAACAGCATTAGACTTTATACATTATTTTTCTATAAGTTGATACCAATGTCGATTGAGCTTTGTTAGAAACTTTTCAACTTTAACATTGTTTTTGGCAACAGCCTTGAAGTGGGCAGTTGCATTGCTGTACAGGTCTGCATGATTCAGATCCCACTTCTCGTACTCTTCAATGCCTTCTATGTAAGTGCAACTAATACATTTAATAATTCATTTCTTTACAAAATGCAGTCGTTTCAATCTGACTTTTTCTCCACAGGATGTTGGATTTGTGCTTGTGTTCAGTGACATTCACCTCTGGGCCAGCTTCTTCAGTGTCATTCTGGTCAATTACATCTTCATGGATGGAAAATGTGACTACTTTCAGGGTAAGAAGCAGTTTTTTATACATTATATATGGACATTATACATTTACAGAGACCAAGAGAGAATATTAGATGTGTTAGCAAGTTTATCATATCTAACTTCTAAGCCATGCGGTCTGCTTTATACTAAATATTAATCTTGAGTTAATATGTAGATCATAATCAACTGTTTTGTTTGCAGGCACTGCTCTCGTGGTGGTCTACCTCATTCTTTTGGCCCTTTACTTCTTTGCTCCTTCTCCACGTTCTTGTTGATCTGCTTGCCAAGAAAAATCCTTCAGCCACTCCAAGAATACGCTGACTTCCTCTTCAGGTGCTGTGGATTCAGTGGCTCAAAGCACAGAAGGGGATTTGTATTGAGTTTTGGTTGACGGCAGAGTTGTAAGTGTATAGCTGTCTGCTTCTTGTCAATATGTGATGTTGAGTGGTGTTTTACACGCTGGAGCATGTTCTCAATTCTGGCTGTCGTAAGAATCTGTAACTTAAATTTTTTGCTCTTGCAAATGTACATTTGTGGTGTTAATGTTTGCTTCTGATATATTGTAATAAGTGGTTTATACAGGACATAATAAATGCAATCATTTATAAAACCTCTGTGAAATAAGACCAGTCTTTCAACCAGTACTTCACTACCGACATAGTTGTTTTTAAACTCTTGTGAAATATTTACTGTAAATTGTTGGATTTTCATATAAATTTGCTTTATGGCTCTAATGTTCATTAGTAACATTTTGCCACTAAATATGCAACAGGACTAATGACATGCATGTTATCATTTTAATCCGGTGTGCATTCTTGGGATAGAAGTGTCAACAGCAATGCATGCAAAAATAGTCAAACAATTTGGGTTTATTTCTGTTATGTATCATGCTAAAGATTAGTCAAAGTGAATGGGGGAGCTCAGAGCTATTTACAGCACTTTTATTGACAATACTCCACAACCTTCGCGACCTTCACTGGTTACCGGTGGCCGCCCGCATCCGCTTCAAAACATTGGTACTGGCGTACCGTGCAACGAACAGATCTGGTCCAGTCTACATCCAGGACATGGTAAAACCTTACACCCCAACTCGTGCGCTCCGCTCGGCTTCTGCCAATCGGCTTGTAGCTCCGTCACTGCGAGCTAAACACTCAACAAAGTCTCGACTGTTCTCTGTCCTGGCTCCTCGATGGTGGAATGAGCTCCCCATTGACATCAGAACAGCAGAAAGTCTCTACATCTTCCGTCGCAAACTAAAAACACATCTTTTCCGACTATACCTTGAATAAAGGAAGTAGCACTTTAGTAGCACTGGAATGGCTCTTACTGATAGCACTTTGTAGTTGAACTTTTTGTCGAAATTGTACCTTCGTGATTCTTGTTCTGATTCTTGTTGTAAACGGTAGAATGCACTTATTGTAAGTCGCTTTGGATGAAAGCGTCAGCTAAATGAAATGTAATGTAAATGTAATGTAACATTCACACAAGCCTACTGTACAACATTTTAGTGGTCATCTTTAAAACTATGTCCCGTAGTAAAGGTTTGATCATTTTAAATCATGCACAAAGTAGTATATGTTGAACATAAATAAAGGGGCAATGTAGAGAAGGGCAGGCAGATCAAACCAAAGGGTCTCACCTAACCCTACCCATTAGAATGTTGTCAAAGTTTAAACGTTTTGGCATCTGTTAAATTATTTATTACACACACGAAGTATATGATTAACAAGTGCTTTTAGGATTAATACCCAAAAGGCCTAAACGCTGCATCCTGTTCTTAAGTCTACCGTCTGGCCATTAACAGAATACAAAGTCTCTGCAACCTTGAAGCAGCATAGAATATTGACACCAAGATGTTTAGTGATTTGATGGAGCGGCTTAGTCAAAATAGCTAACATTTACACTTTCTTAATTAACACCATAAACCCTTTGTCCAAATATGTAACGATGTCATACTGCCTAATGATGAAATGTCAGCCTCATTAAATGTTAGGAAAAGGCACTGCAGTAAAAACACTGTTGGTATAGACCTGCTACTAAAGTAACTCCCTGTGCAAAACATTTCACGTCATTAACCGAGAGGGACTAAATGTCTCAACAGAATTAAGTCTTTATTCGAATAAAAGCATTTAGAATGAATTTTAAAGAGCACCAGAGTCACAGTGATGTGTTGCATGGCTTGGTTTACAAATGAGAGCTGAAAGCAAATGGCATGGCAATTAAACAATGTTGAAGATACCCACCATTAAACATTTTTGCAGACTGTTTTGTAGACTATGCTGCAACAAATCCAGAAAATACAGGTGCTCAGACGTAGGCAAATCCAGCATTGAACCTTTCCTCCATTCACTAATTAAGCGCACAGTGTTTCTGCATGTTTTAGCTAATTTACCACAAACATTACTTATTACATACTTGAACTGAAACTTCAATGTTTTTACTTCCCTCAAGGCAGACACTGGTTTCCATTAATGTAGTATGAAAACAACTTAGAAAGACATTTAAGATTGGTAATCCCTCAAAGTGAATATCATGTCTGCTTTAAGTTATGCCAAATGTAAGCAATATAACTTCAACAATAAAAACACAGAAATTAGTGTGATTGACTATTGACTGGCTTCTGAAAGTTGATTTTCATACCATAAGGAGATAAGTGAAATAAAAAGGCTGCCTGGAAGGTCGCAAAATCATAAAAAAACCTGAAAATTATAAATGAGATTTGAATTAAATTGGCTATAATGTGCAGAAACACTGGTATGATTGTTTAGCAAAACTACTGTCTGCCATGCATGTTTTAGACTAATGATGGCCTGATAATAAGATCTATTTAAAAAGAAAAATAAATTGTAAATGTCCACGAATATGCAAGACAACGTGTGCAAACAGCAATATCAGATGACAAAAAATGTAGGGGAAAAAATGTAGTCCTTCAAATAAATACACATGCATTCTTCCTTTGCCCAGATTCCTTAAAAAGTAGTAGAGAAGGCAGATTTTTTTTTTTTACATGGGAGACGGTCCTTGAAAAAAAAAAGTTTACTTGGCAAAATAAAGTATTTCCAGCTGTCACAGTTTGGAGGATAAGAAGTGGGAAATCATCAGCTTGACACAAAGGCATCATGTAAGAGAGGGAGCTGGGTAAAATCCATAAAACATTCCACTTTTAATTAATGTATCTTCACTGAAACAGCAAAAAAAGAAGAAAAGGCATCCCATTGTTTTTGGTTTCAAGGCGGGGCTACGTTAGGCAGGTGAGGGAGAGGGCTTTTTCCAGAGAATTTTGCTATGAATTGACTTCTGTGCTCTGTCAGACCTCAACTCCTCTCGGTCCAGTCTGTCCCACCCATTCATTTGTCCGTCCTCCACTGTGCGCCCTATTTCAAGCGTTCAATGAGTTCCTGTGTGAGGCCCAGGTTGAGCAGCTGCATGGTGGGGAGTGAAGTCAGGTGGGGGAAGGCTTTGAGGAGCTTCTCCCAGCACAGCTCCAGCAGGCTGGGCCCCGCCAGCCAGATCTTAAACAGAGAGCCAGTTCTCTTGTTCTCATGGATGTTCACGACACCCCCATGGATATACATGCAGCCAGCCTTGAAGGAACGAGAGAAAGATGTAAATATTATATTCAGTTTCTGAGCTCAACACCCAGCTGGCAAGTGATTGGAGGCGGTGGTGTTGTACTAACTGGGGTGACAGCAGCACAGTGGAAGTAGGCCGGCTCAGGCATCACTGCTGGTAGTTTACTCCACTGGAAAGTCTGCAGGTTGATCTTCCACAGATCAGCTAATATCAATTCCCCGTTGTAGCCTCCACAGATAAATACATCTACATCAGAAAAAACGAATGGTCAGAAAGTGTATCACGTAGTTGTGCATTCGGTAACTGGCAGGAAGTTACTTTAAAACATATGAGGATGTGATATCAGGAGCACCAGTTTATCATTGAAGCAGAATTACATAAGTATGATTTCTTTTCTTTTTTTTAATTTTTTTTTTTTTTTTAATCTGGTGATATTGGTTGCACAGCATTATTGAAAAGTTCTCACCATTTCGTATTTGTACACAGCTATGGCATCTCCTAGGAGCAGGATACCCTGTCAAAAGAACAAACATGTTAGAACGCTGTGAAAGAAAACAAAAGTTAATAGTGAGGTGCCGAAATACAGACCTAATTTGTCCTGAGGTTTAGTTGCAATCTCCTCCCAGGAATTGGTCTCCAGATTGTATGCATGTATCTGTTAAAAAGACAATATTTACTGTTAGTCTAGCAGTGATTAAGATTGATTTTGCTTGTGTACACAATTTAACTGGAGCATAAACTGTAATGAGCATGTTGAATTTGAAATCCGGGCTGGCAATCAGTTAAATGTCTTTGGCGCGTATACCCTTAGTGGTGTAGTACCTTGTCCAGAGGGTAGGATGTCCAGGACGTTCCTCCTCCCAGAATGTAGATCCTCTGTCCGTCATGTGCTATTTCATGCCTGTACCTGTGACACACAATAGCACGGCATGTCATGGAATTTTACTGAGCTGAAAAGATGCCGAGCCCAGTTTGATCCCGGAGCACTTTCAGGCGACATGAAGGCGTACCGTTCATCAGGCAGGTCGTCTGGAGGGTTGTTGGGCTTGAGGTGACTCCACTCCCTGGTGGTCAGGTCCAGCCTGTGCAGGTCTGTGCTGTAGATGTAACCCGTCGTCCCTCCAAACACATACAGGAAGCCATTTATGATCACCATTGCCTGAGGAAGGAAAGATATAACATATCAGAGTTTTGTATACTGTATCTACTGGACCAAAAAAAAAACAAGCAGTCAAAATTTCAGAACCCTTAATTTAATTCGACCCAGTGAGCAATCAAATGAGTGATTTATGAAGTTACCTGTCCGTAGATTCTGTTGGGTTTCTTCCCCCGACAGTTGAGCAGTGACCATCGCTTGTACTTCACGTTACAAACATGTACGTCGTTGCCATTATTCTCCCCAAAGGGAATCCCGGTGCCACCAAACACCAGGAGGTTGTTGCCGTGCAAAACCGCTGAGGAAACAAAGCGACACCAAACTCAATATACATTCACACTTTTTGAAGAGAAAACTGGATTTTTATTTAGTGTATAAAATACTAATGTTAAGTATTGAAATGTTCCAAACTATTAAATAATGTTTCACCTGACATAGACGCAAGCTCTGTGGGCATATAGCCCTCTGTTCGAATCTGCTGCCAGCAGCCGGTGGCAAAGTGGTACCTCCAAAGTTCCCTGAACAGCGGATAGTCTTCATTCTCTGAGCCTCCTGACTCGTCGTAGTCAGGGTTGTACCCTCCAAACACATACAGGTTAGTGTTGTCCGCAACACAGCGATGCCCACTGCGGGCAGGGGGCATACGATGAGCTGGAGAGGGAACAAAGAATGTCATCGGATGACGAGAGGAAGAGCATGCTAGCAGAGATACCAGACGAGTCACCACATTGTGACGGCATGATGATGCATTTATCTTACCCGTCACAGAATGCTGAGGGCACTCCCAGCATGCCGTGACAGAAAGCAGGAAAACAACATACTGTACGCAGGTTGTCACAGGGTCAACACTTGAACAACACACCAGGCACTGCCTTGATGACAGATCTATTCATTTGTGCATTGTGTTCACACCCAGTTGAATGTCAACTTAATACATCTGCTGAAAAGATACTTAAGCAATAGGCGTGTCCTCCTCATTATGCTGTATATACGGCGTCCAAATGAAGCGGCCCTCTGACACTAAAACTGCCAGACAAGTCTATTCATATCAGACGGTGCTATATTTAAAATACTGAATCAGACATTCACAACATCATCTGCCAGGCCTACAGTTTTACCTTATAGGGAAAGCTTTGCGAATAGCAGAACATAAAACATTACCACGATACTAAGATGTTAAGCCTGAGGGATAAGCAGGCGCATATTAATCCAAATCTAATAATGTACCTTTGTTTAATGTACTAAGATTAGAACTGAGGCCTACCTAGAACTCAGCAGTGATGTTTCAGCCAAACAATGCATTTTTAATAACCACTTTTGTAATGGACTGGGAACAGAGACACAGCAGAGGAATGTAGAGCGAGGGGACGATTGAACATCCGCACTGATACAAATCTGATGCCAGTAACCCGACACAAGGTGGCAGGTTTTATATCATCTCACGCCTCTTCAAATTTTTTACAATCATAGCAGACCAGGATTTACTGACACATGTTTGTAGGGGTATTTCAATCATTACATTACATTACAGGTGATTGTCAGATGCTCATGAGGAACAAGATCAACCTTGGAAGCATAACTCTTCCAAATAAACAGCTAAAAAGTGTGTTCAGAAAGCTACAAATGACCAAGTACGGTCACATTCACTTCTGACATGGGAGACAAGCCCAAACCTGAGGAATGAATGAGCGCCACATATCTGAGGGAAGTCTGTCAAGACTACTTATTTAAACTGAGCTGTTATTTAAAAAATTATGTAAAAACATTCAATAAAACATATCAAAGCAAGAGTTTGGATATTTTGGTCTCTTCCAGCATTTGTTAGAACTGCTAGTGCATATCAAATTCAGTTTGAAACCAATAGAGCAAATTAAAGCGTTTGGTTGTTATTAAAAGCTAAATAAATACTTAATCATTCTATTAATAATCAAGGTCATTAAATATATTTTGCAGCTGCATGTCGATATCACAGAGGAACCTGAGATGGACCGTTTGATACACATTGCTTGGCCCCAAGGTGTGACTGGCCTTGCTAACTGTAGTCTATATCTGTGGTACACAAAACAAACAAACAAAAAACAGAACCAGGATCAGGCAAATGGAAAATGTTCGGACTCTTTTTCCAACCATGATGGATCATCTTATTCATGTTACATCATGTCCATTGAGTAATAGCGAGCTGTATGTTATGTAGCTAGATGATTAATATCAATACTTGGTCCCCAGCCCTGAATCTCCTGGAAACACTGCAGGTCATAAAACCTAATCAATGATTAAGCCACGAAGCTAGAAGTTAACTGTGCAGCTGAAAGACATATTTTTACCAAAGAGGACCGACTACGATAACCATTCTGGTTGATTTTGTAACACGTAATATCTGATGGCTCTAAAGCTATACAGAGATAAACAGGCATAATGCTAGGTTAGGTGTCGCTAGCTTAGTGTAGCTTATTTACGGGACACGTTTAAACCCCTCCACGCGCTGAGGAAGGCGCCGTGTGTATGTAGCTATGTGTGTGTGTGCGCGCGTGGAGCAGATGGTCTCGGTCCCACGGTGTTTGTTTGACAGGCAGAACACGGCAGCGTGAAGTTAAAACAGCTCTCGTTAGCATGCTGGTGACCGACCTGCTAGCGTCTCACCGTGCGGCGGCCTGTGTGTCAGTTTCTCGAATATGTTTAGCTGGTCAGGTCTGCGCGCGCCTTCCGGGTCCGACATCTTGTCCCCGTTACAATCCAGCCCCGAAGAACGTCAACGTCGAATAAAAACAACATCTGCTAAAGTGCTGATAAAACATCCTCAATCGCTTCACATATCTCAAGTCAGTTTGAAACCATTCACAAATGTTAGCCCCCGCCTCGTCCCCCCGGTCGAGACTCTCGACCAATCAGAGGGCTTGTTATTAGGAAGTTGCGTCATCAGAGATGGGCGTGTCGGCATCCAAAACAACAGCTTTCTTTTTTTTTCTCTGTCCAAGTGCATGGTCTACTCCCGTGACCTGCAGGGGTCGGATAGTATTCATGTGCTTAAATAGAAAGTAAAAGTTTCCTTCTATGAACTACGAACACTTACATCGTCACAATGCCACCGTTTTTAGTAATTTGTTCAAAATATATTTTATAAAAAGAGTTGAATCACATAGCACTGAGGTTTAAATGGTACCACGTAGCCTATGCAATTATGTTCTGTTCTGAGAATAGCCTTTTTTTTATTGTATTGAGGTACTTTGCCTAAAAACACAATAGTCAGAATCTTGTCACATTAACATCGGTATTTTTTCTGTAATAAAAAATTAGCATACAAATCACCAATTTCGCAGAAATATTACTAAGGGGAAAACAATGCAAATTAATAACTTTATCAAACAATATCAATGCATTTCAGAATACGCTAGCCCTATTTTAGTATGAGATATGCATTGCTTCAACATAGCTTTGGCCACATTTATAAAACAGCACCCTATCCCTGAGAAAATAATATTTTTTAGATATCTATCAAACAAAACATTTTATTTGGGGTCCTTGACATTTGGGATCCTTGACTTCAGTGTCAGATTTCATTTGAGTTGTGTTCACTCTCAATGTTGTGTTCAAGGTGACTAAATATAAGTCACCAAAAGTATTCACACTATGTTTACTGGGTGGTATGTAGCAGCCTACAGCACAACTGACAAGGGACAGGTTAAAAATACACGTATTTCCCATAAGACACCTGATGGCACTTAATAGAATGATTCACATGATTGCACAAATTGGCAACTCCGTAATACACTCTCTACTTTCCTCACAAATCTGAAGTGAGGTGTCGACTCAATACAAATTGAAACAAAGTTTCAGTTAGAAACATGAATTTAAGATTAGGTTGGATAATCAAATCATTGCCTGCCAAAGATCTAACACAAGTGTAATGCATTAGAGGCATTCTTTGCTCATTTCAATTTTTTTTTTGTGAAGACAAGCTATGACGTACAAGTGAATGATATCAAATTTGATAAATCTGCAGATTTAGTTGAGCACATTTTGTCCAGAACACGAGTCTGTTTCTGGGGGTTGGTGAGGGTCACTGTATGTAGGTTCATGCCCAATAGGAGTGCAGCTTAGCGGCGTCTGTTAACGTCACATCCAGTTCCCTTATCCCTGATCTCAGCTTGTTAGAGATGTTCCTAAGAGAGGAAGATCATTGTTATACTGCCATTGTTAACCTGAGCTTCCAATTGAGAGTGAAGGGAGGAGGATACGCTGACAATAAGGGTGTGATGACAATACTCTTTTACATTACATTACTTACTTCTAAAAGACTTGAATGCAGGAATTTTTACTTGTGACGGAGGGTTTTTAGAATATGGTACTACTGCTTTTACATAAAGGGTTTCGATAAATACTTCCTCTTTTGTACCAGTGTGATAAGGGTGCTTTAAATTGATGTTAATGTTGATGCTTAGTTTCTGTGTTCTACTCTGTTGTCTTTAATGTCTTTTTTATATTTCTCTTGTTTATTTGTATATAATATGTAGATATGTACGACGAGAGCAATGTGTAACCAGTCAAATTCTTTGTATGTGTACACACACATGGCCAATAAAGCTGATTCTGATTCTGATGAATTATGTAAAAATAGATGAAACAAAATTAAGTGTAAAAGGATAACAGCTATTAAATCTGATCCTGCTTTATATGAAGCAACTATTAAATGAAAAACAAATATTAAAAACTTGATAACTGAGCTGCTTTAATTTAAAGCATTTGCATGCCTCTGGTTTTTACATGTGATACAAAAAAATCCTTACTGATAAAGATTAATAAATTAAATTCTGATAGGTAACAACCTACAAAATTAAAATGAGGTTGTCAGTGAAGGAATCCTGCAGGTCCAGCCAGGGTCCGGGTCTTCGCAGGGTTCTTTCAAAGCGGAACCTTTGGGTCCGGGTTGTATTTTCCGGGGGACCACAGAGCCGATCATGGCGACTCTCGGCGGCAGTCGTGGGGATCGTCTCGGCAACACTAATCAACAAAAGTCTTCGTTTGCATCTCCAGAGAAAGTCCGCGAACTTCTAAATGCGGGCGTGTCGTCAACAGATATCGGATCCAAAAGGTGCAAAATATATTTTTTGGGAACAATCGCGCGCCACTTACGAGATTGAAAGGGGCCGGGAGAGCAAGTTGATATTAGCTAATTTGGTTAGCCACTTAGCCTGGAAGCTGTGCCGTTTTAGCCGCCGTCACCCGGCCTCATGTGATATGGGACAAGTCTCCACAGATTCAGGAGCTTGTGTGCCAAGAACAGGAGTTTTCACCTATTGCTTTTTCTCCCTTGTATTTATTGTAAATAGCAGACAAATGTGCCGTGGCAGCCATTGTGCTATTGCTCCCGTGCACTGAGAGAGATAAGGGGGTGGGGACCGAAAGTTTTACTGGAACACGGTGCTCCCATTAGTTTGCTCTTCACTTCTGGACTGTTGTCGACTTGCTGCTCAGCCGTCCAGGCTGGATTAGATGCATGTTGGGTTTTGACTTCCTACTGTGGGTTAATATACCAAACAAGCAGGAAAGAAAAGTGGAGCTTTTTTAAGTCAGGTGGAGCAGTGTGCTACATCCCCCCACCAATGAGCCTTCACTGTCTGGCTGTGCAGGGTTTTGAGGAGAGATTAGAAATATTATAATGTACAGGCCACGTAGATTTAATCAATTGCAAGTTTTTGTTATTCAAATAAGAAGCATGCATGTGGAAACTGAATGTCTGTCTTCTCTCTCTTGTGTGAATTTCAGTGGACAAGGAAATTTAAAAGTTCTGGAAGTAAAAAGCAACACTCAACCCACTTGTGAGGCAACGAACAAAGATGCATTTTTCTCAAGAGTGGAATCCTACTCAATATCCTTTTGACTCAGTTTGAGAAGGCATCCAGGTTTTTTTTAAATTATATCTCACTATCTGATCACTCATGAAGACAGCACTTGTTAATTTATGATTTTAAGGTTTTTTTAATGATATTCCACTTGAAACTTAAATGTGTAGATGATATCATTTATTCAGAGTAATAATGAATGTTACAATGCTTGTTTTGTGTCTTGAGTGAAATTTTCCTTAGCATGCCACTGTTTGAAATGGGCAGGAAAACCCCGCACACTGTCCCCCCTGATGTGTGCCAGATATGGCTGGATCAACATTGGCTGTGATATGCTCAAGTGCTCCAGTTGCCAGGTTTTCCTTTGTGCAGCACTACAACCAACTTTAGACTTTGAAAAATGTGAGCCAAACATAAATCTACAGAAAAAGACGAGGACACACAAACACTTTATTTTGTCACGGTCATGCTGATGATCCGTTTCTGCCAAAAATGAAAAGCCAAGCAACTTTTCTTCTTCTTTTTTTTTAATAGATGGGTCCCGCATTGCAGAGATATCAAGACAGCTTCGGACGCAGCATGAGAAGTTTTGCCCCTGGCCTGACTTTCCATGCCCGGGTAGGAGCAATAATTTCCCTATTTGCATGTAATTTATGTCATGTAATTTAAGCCAAAATTGCCCCGAGTTATCCACGTGTTTATGGTGACTGTGGATGTCATTTCAGAGCGGTTCTGGCTGGTTCCAGCCAGTGAGCCATCAGCACTGCTCACTGCCTTCTTAGAGCGCTTCCAGAGCACCTGTCTCCTTGCACAGCAGCTGCCTGCCATGAAGCCGGAGCAGCTGAAGTCTATGGTGAGGCAGGAGTCTTCAGACTTTATGGATATGGACAAAAATGCACTCCGAGGCATTATAAACATATTTCCTTCCAGAAATTGCTTTAGTCGAGATATTATGAAAAGGACAGTCAGATTATGTCGAAATACGTAATGTATTCAAAATGAAAAACCTAACATTTTTAGTTGTTGACATGTATATTGATGTCCACTGTTTCTTTGCAGTCTTTGAATGAGGATGTCATCAGTGTTGTACTGCAGCTGATTGAGGACGAACAAAAAAGAAAAGGAGGTTCTTCATATTCTGAATCTCTAGCTGTCCAGGTGGCTGCATGCATTGTTTCTCTCTGTGGCTGGGCTGCAAGGTGAGATGGAACACCCTGTTTACTGTGACACTAGACACTACAACTGCACAATAACACAATGCATTTTTTCAATACACACATATTGATATTGTCATAAATTAAGCACATATAGCGGCACATGTTCAATGTAAAATATATCCTCAATGGTGCACAAGCTACATGGAAGGAAATGCAATGAAAGGACATTCACTTCCTTACAAACTTATTTAGCACTTCAACCCAATGAGGATGTCTGAGCAATGGATTTCTCTTTCTTAGCCCAACTCTGCACACAATGAACCTGCCCATCCTCACCTGCTCGTACTGTATGCGCAAGGTGGGCTTGTGGAACTTCCACCAGATGGAGGGCACGGCAGCCGATGGAGAGACCTCACCAAACACCGTGGGCGCGTCTCCTCAAGCATCAAGTCCTGCCCCAGCAGTCGCACATGAGGGCCAGAAGGACCAGCCTGCCTCTGCCTTATCCACCCCTGCCACACCTCCATGTCGCATGAAGCTTAGGAGCCAGGACTCCACCCGCTCTGACCAGGCAAGCTATAAGCTAGGTTAATATGCATGTATTCAATTTCAATAGCAAGGGGCCTGTACCGGCTGCTTTCTTCTTTTTTTTTTTTTTTACCATGCTGGGGTGTGTGTTACAGTGCGACGGAACCTCCTCCCCCGTGTCTTTGCGTGCCCGGAGCAGAGACTCACCAAGCCCCAGTGAAGAGCTGCTAAGTTCTTCGCCCAGAGGCAAACGGTCTGCAACTCGCGGTAAAGGACATGGCGACCACTCTGCATCTGATGGCGCTGCCAGCCCGCATCACCCTCCTAAGCGCCTGTGCCTGTCATCATTTGGCAGCCCTGTAAGAACTAACATTACAGCTGATTTCACACATTGTTTTTTGCAGCTGTAGGACTGCACGTTCACTTTCATAACTTATTTTACAGTGCCACCTGATCATTAAGATCAATTTCAAAGTAAGAGTAATATCAATATTCAAGATAGGGCTACACATTTTTTTATTCCGTCTTGCATGAAAGATTTCCGCCGGATTTGCAAGAAAATCCGTTACATGGAAATCAGTGCGCCTGGTGTCTTTTCTAAGTAGCATCAGCAAATGACAATGATGAATTGTACACAGGTAGAGGAGGCATACACTATTCTAGGGTAAAGATTACCATCAACAGCACCTAGTTTGCAAGCAGTGTGTTGTCAGTCCTAGCACAGATTAACACTATACATTTATGAAAACACAAGCTCTCAAAGGCACATTGAGATCACACATACCGTATCTTTATCTAAATATTGTTTGCCAAAGACTCATGCAAGAAACATGACTGTTCTCACTTTATCCAGTATTTTACACAATACCTAATTCAAGACAAGGTAGTATAACCTGGACCCTACTCCTAGTTTAATTTTATTGTGAATTTGTTTTTACATACTACTACCTACTTTTTCAGGATGGGCTCCTGCACAGGAATACATTTGACCCCCTCGCTCAGCACAGAGACTGGTGTCCCTGGATCTCTGTGGGGAAGGAGAATGTGGATCCAGGGGCGATCCCCTGTTTGGATGGAGTCTCAGCGCTTCATCAGCAGGGCTGGAAAGCTGCTCTCGACCTCCTCATGCCCATGAAGAAGAACTCCAATACAGCAGGAGATAGTCCTGGACAGGCGAGTCAAGAATTTCTATTTTCAACAAAATTTGTCCACATCACATCCTCTGACATATGACTCATAGCTATAGATACTTAGACGTCATGCTAATTTCATAATTTTGTTTAGCTATGTAGCTTTAATTTAAAAGATATGTGACATTTTTCTTTGCTCTCTTTCCTCCCAGGGCCCCCGTGACAAGTCTAAAAGGGTGTTTGATATATTCCGTCAGTGGCAGGTATCCTCTCCATCTCAGTAGACTGTTTCCATCCAAACGGCATCACAACACTGAATTGATGAACTGACCTGCCCTCTTTTTTTGTGTGGTGCAGAGTACCAATGACAGGAATGTCATGTCGTATCAATATATGCCATCCGTTAAAGTTGTGTTTACAGTCAAAGTGTCTCTGGAGGAAAAGAAAGTTGATTGTCTTTCGGCAAATGAATGAGTGTCTTCTCTGTGAACAGTGAAATATGTGAAAGATGCCTCTGTGGCTTTTTAAAACCTTTTGAATTGCAGATATTGGGGCCTGTATAGGCCTTGTATCATCTGTATGAATAGGAAGTCATCAAGTAATGGGTAATATCTCAACGTATAAATTGGCCACAAACCAGGCATTTACTAATCTTAACCTCACATGAAGTCTGCTTCTGCAGGACGTCGTGGCATCCTGATAGTCTGGATTTCTGTAGAACACAAGAGGCAAGAAATCCCTTATTATCGTGAGAAAGGGCCAAATGGCTTGACACTGGAAAGGCAATGTTTACCTTCAATCTATGTTGAGTCAATTGAGGGAGTGGTCAATGTTTAACCTCAGATGAGCATAACAAAACTGTGAGGAATCATTTTTGTGTACCATTGCACGTGAAAGGTAAAGTGGATATGTGTTCTCTTTTGAAAAGAACAATCCCTTTTCGAGTAGTGAAATGTTTATTTTCTTTGACAATACAATACAGAACATCTTTATTGTTCACTAAGGTCAGTCCTGTTTCCTGCAGGCAAGTAGTACCATGTGCCATAAATTTCAAAACTGTTTTAAATTAGATTTTGGACTCCTGTACTTTCTTTTTGCCTTTGTGTGCAATCCTTTCTATCTTGCATGTGCTTTTATCTTCATGGAGTTTCTTAAAAGCGTTAAATAAAATGCTCTTCTGAAAGTTTGTTTCACTTGGATTTTTGGTCCACTGACATTTCAAGAAAGTATTAATTAGAAATGATTTAAATGATTGTATTGTGATTTTAAAAGGAACATATATACAGTACAGTAAAATATGGTTCTTGCAACTATTTCAGTACCTATTTTTGCAGGTTGCACAGTGAATAACTTCAGAATGGTTCTGTTGTTTCACATAGATGTGATTTGGGATTAGCTAATCTATTAAATGTACTGCTGTATGTTGCCTCTCAGCACTCACTCACTGGCAGCCGATGTGTTGCTTGCAAACCAGACATTTTGAGTTATATGCTGGTATCCATTACCTGAGTGGTGGAGAACATGGAAGACATGCAAGAGCAGGTGGCACAGCAATGAAGGCAACCTTCAGCATAGCAAAACCCTGAACAATCTCTAAAGATTACGAGTTCCTCTACGTCTTGCTAATTCTATATAATTTCTACATCAAAACAACGTAAGTGGCGTCAAATGGCATTGTACAATTAAATGTAAGATACGGTACCAAAAGTGTTCTCAAAAAAACTACAAAAGAAACATGTATGCTGACGTCTGGTCGCAGTTATATGACGTAGGCCGCGGAGGGATCCCTACTTGTCAGGACCATGGTCAGAGCGCTCAGAGGCAGTGAACAGGTCCAACGTTAGATCCACGACTCACTTGGACAGAGAGACATTGAACCGTGAAGACGTTTTTTTGCTGTGAACATTTCCGAAAACAAATGTTAACTTTCGGATAGTACCGTGTGCTAGACTGTCTAGCGTTTCGGGGGGCTAGATTTCAGTTTACTTACTGGTGCTCTGCGGTGGAAATAGGAAAAATGTCGTCTCCAAGTCCGGGTAAAAGGCGAATGGATACCGACGTGGTGAAACTGTATCCTTTCTGAGAACATAAACAACAGTCGCTCGTGCGCCGTGTTGTCAGCTAATGTTATGTCCTGATGTATGGTGTGAAATATGATAAGAGCATAACCTGTTTGTTGACGCTGCCTGTTTTTCTTTGTAACCCAAGGCAGAGAGCTTTCATTGTGAACCACTGGTGTTTTTGTGTAAACAACATTTTGCTAGCAAAGCCAAGTGTTAGCTATGTCTGTACTGCGAACCTCCAGTCGCTTATCGGGACAGCTGTGCTAGCTAATCACATCCGTCCCATGCCTTTTTTTTTTATTTATTTTTGAGCATTTCCAAACTATGTTTGCTGTTTATTTCATTTTACAGCAACAGCCGAGCAGACGCTGACGATACACTCCTTTTTTTCCAGAGGTTTCTTTCATCTCGTGGCACCACTAACAGACCTGGCAGCGGTAGACTGTGTTAAAAAAAAAAGCACCTTATGGAAATGTGGATCCTTTGTCCAGCCTGTTGTTGACAGGGGAGTTAAGTCAAACTGCCCCTTTACACGTTGACACGAGAGCTTGTTTACATAACGTAAGGCTAACCTCATCTGCAAAGGCAGCTGTCTTTTGTTCTGCTCATAAAAAAACACGTTGGCGTTGTTGCAGCATTCAGTGTCTCATTAGCTTCGCTCAGGGTTTTCTAATTGTGTTATTGCATCTGCCACTTGACATTTGTGTTGTTGTGTTGTACCTTGTAACGCTGCCGAACAGACTGGCTAGTCTGCTGGTTAATTTCAACATCAAAATGGCCACCTGATCGGTGTGTGTGTGTCTCACTGTACTTCAGTGTCTGGAGGCATATGGAGGGCTAACTTGTGTAATTGTGTAGTGGTTGTAGTGTTTTGCTGCACGTATCGGAATGAATGTGGCAGCTGGTTTTGTTAAGTGGTGCATCGGGTGTCATCGGATTTTCATTGTGGAATGCTTTAACTTTTAAGTGTGTTGTTTCCCCCCTCAAGTCGTTGTCACCATGTTTAGTTTTGTCCTGCTGATTTTTAATTGTTCAACTTCATTCAGGGCTGCCAGAGGGAGATCTTAATGGAAGCATAAGAGTTTATTTCCAGTCCATAAAATCTCCAAGAAGATCATTATGAAGTAGTTTTTGTCCCAGCACAGTGGAAACCAGCTTAATGATTGGGTGGCCTGTTACTAGCCGGAAACCACAAGAGGGAGGGACTTAGAACAGCTGATGGGATGGCTGTGCAGCTTAATCAAATATGGGGCTAGAACTGGGCTGGTTCATAACCAACCAAAAACAAGGGTAACTTGTCCCAACAGGGTCAACCTGATCTTAAATATATAGACCTAACATTATCTGACATGAATTAATTACATCTGGTCTCATACTTGATCATCTAGAGTTGGAATATCAGTGGCCTATATGTGAATACACTTGAACCAGGACGCTGTAGCTAATCCCGTTTATATTTCTCTGGTTATTCTGCCGGTTACCTGAGGTATTTTATCGCGTTTGCTAGCTGGCAACGATACTTGTTTGAGCAAGTTCACGCTCCCCGCCACCCCCCTCCACTAGTGTGTAGGCTATGGCATCCATGACAGAGTGATAAACCAGACAGACCGAGAGTTTTTAAGGGTTGCGGCACACACATACAAGCAGCCTTGCAGTAGTAATACGCACACCCTCCTTCACAAGCTACTTGATTGACAGTCGAGAGCAGGTTTGCTCAATGACACTTGCTCAATTCCACACAATGACGTCTGTTTGTTTTACTATACCACGAGTGAGCAGTGGTCTGCATGTGTTAAGGGGGCAGCCATGTGTGTTTTAAAAGTAGGTCTACAGAAATCAGGTTCACTGCTGACTGGCCTTGTCTTGTTGGGAAGGGCTCCAGGTTACTGGTATGGGAAACAGTTCCTTACTCTTGTTTATGTCCCCAGAGCAAAACTAGCAGTAACAACCTCCTCTCTGTGATCCCTATCCCCCCCCCCCTTAGTGTAACCAAAACCAGAAACTCACACCGCCTTTTAGAAAGGAGTGGCTTCTTTCTTACGGGATGACACGGAGCCCTCACGCGTTAATTTGCTGTGGCCACCAGAGAGCTGAGAATCTAGAGCGTGGACCATTAGGGGATTCATGAAAATGAATGTCAGAATGACCTCAGCATGTCATATCACTGGGGTTTAAGCTTTGTCCTGGGCCATGCTGATGAATGGCAGCCTGCTTTCATCACCAAATGCACAGTTGTTTTTGTGTTTGCGTGCAAGTAAACTGGACTATCTAATTAAATATAGTCACAGAGGACACATTAAGTGTTGGTATACACAGACTTGACATAATGTTTTCCTGCATGTCCCCGACTCGTTCACACCCCTTCGTTGCAGTAATCATTCGTGGCAAGAGACGGCTTGTTTATTGTCAAGGTTTTGCCAAACTGTAGTTCTCAAACCTTAAATCAGAGTTATTCTCCTGCATAACTTTTGGCCACTGGTCTGGCTCGTGGACATGTTGCTTTCATTTTGGAACACGATGTTCCTGACCAAGACTCTTACAGTGTGTCATTTAGACGGGCTTTACGTTCAGCTGTGGTGTGTGGGGATGACTGCACATACTGTGTAGGTAGTTGGGCCATTATTTGCATGTATTCACCGCTCCACTCGATTTACAAACGCTTTCAAGCAGTAAGCTGCTGGAATTTGAGCACAGGTAGATTACAAAGAACTGAGCCTATTTTGAATGTGAACACAAGCCATTGTGGTGGCTGGCCTTTGGATTTTAATGCAGAGAATGGGACAGAAAAGGAATATTGTATAACAATCTGTACGGCAGTTTACATGTAGTCAAGAATGTCAGAAGAAATGTTGTGTATTTTCATAATCGTCCCCCTCAACAAGGCCATTATCATGTATGTTTTTAATTTATTTAAGTTTCTCAATTTTAGTTTATATTGGTCAAGTAATTACTGCATGCTGTGAAACCGTACATCATTTTTTTCCACATGGCTTCAGGTAAACAAACATACTGCAAAATGTGTGTGATATGAAAGTAATGGGATGTATTCAGTAAAAATGCCAGAAGATGTAGATAAACTAATAGATCATAACACCAAGGAGCAGAGTTTGAGTCTTTCAGTCTAATCGGTAAACCTCGCTTTGTTCGGCTCCTTGAAACGGCACTTCTTTAGTCCATTGTCCTGATGAAGTGTTTATCTTCATGACAACACAATGAGCCTGAAGACTTGCGCTGTGTATTTGTTTAAGAAATCTCATAACATCGGAGGGGATGTTCAGATATTGTTTTATGAAAGCCAAACTGCGTCTCCGCTGTACTGTTCAACCTTTCCAATGCAGCCGGAAGGTCTGAAAGTGATTGGATAGCAGCTCTGTGAAGCATGGCCACAGATGAATTATATCTGGAGTTGTTGGGGGTGTTGCATACTTCACCAGCCCAGTATTCATCATCATACCTGGCATAAATACCAGTTATATGGGTCTCAATCATGTCATCTCAAATTAGACATATGATACAGGTATGTTGTGAGTCATTCTTCCCTGGAGGGATTGTTGAGGCAGCATTTGGCCTTCAGTAATCCTGATTTATTCACTTGTCCAAAATCAGGGAGTAGTCTTCTAGGGTCAGCGTCCACCTGCGCTCTCTCTTTTTTCATTTTAATGCCCTACTCCCTTCCCCTCCACATCCCTTCATCCTCCCTGAGTGGAATACCAATTCTGAGCTTTATCTGCACTCCGCTTGGTGTTTCGGCCCCATTGTGCGCTTGTAACATGACATCCGGACAGCATCAGCAGTGGAGTCTTTTGTGTTTCACGTTTACAAAAGCCCCACGTGACCTCCACCTCCCGCTGCTGTGTCAGACCATGTCACACAGTCACAGGCGGCTAATCTGCACCCAGCGCTATTATCGCGGGGCTGAACCAACTGGATGCAGTTTACTGTAGCGCAGGAGCCAGCGGTGTCCTGCCTGTTCCTGAACTGAGAGGTGGACTGAATGAACAGGAGCACGACGGACTCATGGCCAGAACAGGGAAAGCTCTGGTCCGGTGATGAAGTTGCATAAACAAAATGCTTGTTATTATGGTGTAATATAAATAACTACAGCAGGAGACACAAAGAAGCTAAGCGGGTTACAGAAAGCCTGCAAGCCACAGCACGCGACCAACACAAACACAAAACAGATGTTTTGATTTCTACACAGTCAAATTATATGTTGTTTGGATCGGAATCTCCAGTATGTCTGGTGACTTCACTTAAGCCACGTTTTCCTCTCTTCAGTAGGCATTGGTCATATGGTTCACCCGAAAGCCCAATTATCACTTTGTACTCCATGTTTATTGTGGCTACAGGTTAATATTTAATCTTTAGTAAGAAGCTTAAACACTGACTTAGACAATGTTGGGAAAGGCCCACCTGCTGTACGCTCAACCAGTGATGGTAGGAAATTAGCAGGGCTGAACTAGGATCATTATGGTGTCTTAAAGTCCTGTGAAAGATGATATTATAATAACTAAATTTAAATGGTTTGGTTTTATCTTAAGATGTATATGTGAGTGGATTTTGGGCTGTGTTTTGGCTCTAGTCATCTCTTTCTCTCAGTCTGAAAGCTTAAAAATACTGCTGTGTCTGCTTTTTATATCTACATATCCTTGTTTTGTGAGTGTACATACGCCTTTGGTATTTTTATAAATATGCTACATCATTCAGCCTGAACCAAGCTCCTGCTCTTACCCTATTTTTTCTTCTCCTAGGTAATCTAGTGAATTGTGGACGAGGCCCCTTCTAGTCAGGGGGCCCTCACCTTGATTGACAGTCGTGTTTTGTGGGTCCAGGAGCAAGGCATCTTGGACAGTAGGAGATTTGAGGCCCTCACTGTTAATCCCACAGTGCTGACAGTGAAGCTTCCTGCACGCATGGCTGAGTTCCCTTTAGAAAAACAGATGGACTGAAGTTCCTCTCTTTGTTTCACATGATTTTTCTTTTCTTCTTACACTGGGGAGCTCAGCCTGCCGCTGCTGCTTTAATGTGGAAAATCGAACGAGCTACACTTGGTCGTATGGCATATGGGCCGGTGACACCGAGGCACTTAAGATGTTGACTTTAAAGTACCCCTTTTGTTTTGGCTAAAATATAATACGTCTGTGTATGAAAATACAGAGCCTTATCAAAAAAGTGCAACCTCACTCTCCACACCCTCCACTTCACTCTATCTGGTAATCTGCCTCTGTGTGTCTGCGCTGTATCAAGTTGATAAAATTAGCTGTGGTGTGTGTCGCTCAGTATACTGTAATTCTGGTTTGTTAGCGGTTACCTCAACATGCCAGCGTTGAAATTCGCAGAGAGGTTGGGTAATGGTGGTGGTGGTGGTTGGGGGGGGTTCTTTACAGCAGACGGCAAATCTTGCCTTGCCTGTTGGTAGATTTGCTCATTAGATGCTTGCCTCCGATTCAGGTCATTGTTTCTCCTGCCCTGGCTCAGTTTTGTGATCATTAATGATAATTTTGTTTGTGTGTATGCACGCAGCTCAGATGCTGCGCTATTGCTGTAAATAGACTGTTGATTTAGTGAAGGGCTGAGAGGAGGAGCAGCTGAGGGATTCACGTTGGATTGCAGTGGGTGGGCTCTCATCTCCCACCAGCGGAGACAAAGAACGTAGCCCGTGCAGTACTGTGCCGTTCCAGCTCTCACACAGGGAGGTAGCCATCAGCTAACCTAGCATTCTCAGGCCCGTGTTCAATGAGAACCAGATCTGCATTGCAAAATAAATATAATTTGGGTTAACTGTTGAGTACTCAGCTGGGTATTTTTGGAGGTAGATTTAAAGATGTTTCACTGCATATGCAGCTTTTCCAAACTGTTCCTATAATATTGGTTGCAAATGTTCATCACAAGGTGTTTTAGCCCCAGGCGAGCATTGCATACCTGTCTTTCCACATTTGTATATGAGCTGAGACAACAGCCTTCTGAATAAGACCAGGTGCAAGGTGTTTACTACGAAGTAACTGTTTGAATTACAGTTGTAACCCTTTGTCTTATCCTACGTTAAATGCGTTGACATTCTAGGCGTCGACTTTTGTTTCATTTTCAAAATGCATGACTGAAATCGAAATATTCACAGAGATAATTAACTTCCCATCCAGCATCCAGAGAGTGCAGCACTTCAAAGCGACCAGGCATTTACATGTGGATTTCAGTGAGTCAGGCCTTTGGGGCCATGTGCCCATTGATATGTAAAACGTGCTGCAAGGTTTTCTTTTCACCGACCGCACACGCTGTCACCAAGTGCTCCGTCAGCGAGTTAGCCTGCTCCATTTCATATTACTAACATAGTTCCATAAACCTGACCACAACAAAATGTACTGTAACCTGCTAAAGTGGTTGAAAGAGAGATGAATGTATCAGCGTGGTTGTTCCAAAGCCTGAAAGCCTTTTTATAGCCTTGTAGTTTTGGGGTCATTGTCGCCAAACTGAGCTCCAATGGAAAACAAGCGCTGTGGCACAGTTCTAAATATTCGCCTGAGCCGCGTGACTGTGATCGTACGGATTTCTGAACTTAGGCTGTCGGACCACAATGCGTTCGACTGCCGTCTGGTTCGTTTCCTAAGATGATTTGTGAGGCAGCACTAGTTGGCAGAGCGGAGAGTAAACGTGAGGACAACGGGGCTGTTTCGGTCCCGATTAAAGTCCGTTACATGTGTAACCCATTTCCTGTTGGAGATCAATGAAGCTCATGTCGTGTTTTTTGTGATAAGCAGAGGTGAAAGTAGAAGCTTGACCTCAAGAAAGCTGCATGTCCCAAAATCTCCCGATCATACGTTTGTTTATGAACAACTCTGTGAAGCTGACTATTCTAGCCCGGTCTTTGAACGATTAGTTCACCCCTTGTGGCTTATTTAGTTGTTTTGCTTCCACATAGAATGATCACATGTGCCTAATCTGTTTACAAGTGTGTTGTAGTAAAGGTGATTAAGTCCTCAGCTCCCCAGATCTACAAAACTATCTCTTGTGGGATCTGGGCAGGAAAAGGGGGACGTGAGAGCAGCTGGCCTGACCGCAGGCACGTTGGTATCACACCAGTACACCTATTTCCAGTTATCAGCGCCAGCCAGAGCAGTCATGATCAGCCTCCCCCCCCGCCTCATGCCGGGGCTGAGAAAACACATGCCTTACATTGACAATGAAGTACGTCGGTTGTTTCCTACATCAGATTTTGAGACCACGAATAACTGGCAGTATGCATTGCGGTGGCTTGTTGGTCCTGCACGGTGGAGGCAGCACACTTTCCAAATCAGTCACGCAACGCATCGAAACTCCTTATCGCTGTCGCACCTCCGTTCTACAGTTGGACGCCGTGTAAAGAACCCTATACCAACAAAATGTGACCTTTGAGTTCTGTCAAGTTGGCTCGATGATTAGCTTCTTTACTGCGGCGCCCAAATTAAAACTTCTTCATTCATAAACTTTGTGAACAGCTTGTATCTGGGCTGTTTTTGCCATGGATGTTTTTTCTGCTCTCATGATACTTCTTTTGTAGTGTCAACTTGTTTTGTTGTTTTCACCATAATGTCAGCTTTGATATAAAATAGGAAAAACATCTGAAATATGAGATTGGTATAAGAAAAATACTTATTTTCATATCAATACTGTAAATGAAAAAGTTGCCATCTGTTGTCTGTATGAATGGGAGCTGTTGTTGAACTTGTCTGAGTCATTCTCATTTCCGTCCCCTTCAAGCTCACCATAACATTCACAGCATTACCCGTCCACCGACTCAATGGGAGCTGGTTTCTGGCGGTTGAACCGGTTCAGTTCGACTCGATGAGCAGTGAAGGCAGTAAGCAGCTGGGCGAAGACGGTGGCCTCGGTATGAGAGGAGCCGTGAAAGAGGGTCCGTGTGGGTGGACCGGTGACGGTGCTCGTTTGGCGTTGAACTGATTAAATCACACCGTCACAGCAGCATCACCCGCTCGGCCTGCTGGGGCAGGACGCTGGCTGCGCTCCTCTCGCTCGCTGCCTCCGTTTTCCGACCGCTGAGTGTCGTGGAGGTCACGCTGTAATCCGGCTTGGCTCAGCGCGCTAGTACATACAAAAAAAGGGTATTGCACAAACACGGGCACATTTCCACACAGGTTACGACTTCAGATGAAACGACGCACACGTGTGAATACAGACTGCCAACAAGCAAACACTCTGAGACTCAAAGTGATGCTGAAACAGGAGTTTTCCTCTGCTCTTTGAATATTGAGCCCATATTGGGAGGAAGAAGAAGAAGAAGAAGGAACAGCTTTGTTGTCGGTGTAAAATGTAGCTCGCTGTCTCGAGTAAGCAAGACTTCTCTACTAGCTTGTGTCTTTTTTGGCGGAGGAAGCCACGCTGAGGGCAGCTGCTATATTTCCTGCCTTTCATCTGCGAGGCCTCAGATTGTACTCTGCAGCTACGATCTGTGTGTAAGGGAGGCAACACCAAAGAGAGGAGGGCTGCCTCCTTATCTCTGAACAGAGATGTGCTCTGAACCGAGTTGCTCTCCGGGAAGAGTACAGTGTTTCTTCTTGCATTTAAAACAAGATCATTTGGCAAATCAACAGCCTTTAATCTCTATGTACTTAAAAAGAAATCCTTTTTCACACCAAGGTTTCTCTCTCTCCAAGGCCTCGGTACTGTCAAGTGTAAAAATGATTACCGACAGCATGAACATATGAGGATTATGCAGCCGGGCGTTTCACCTCCCTGAAACCCGAGCTACAGTATGTTTTCCCCAGTGGTGGAAGGATGACTCTGTGTTGACAGGTCATCTGCTCTTTGTCTCTTTCAAGATCTGCCCCTTAACAATGTGGAGGGTTTCTTATTGATGCTGTCATCTCAGTAAATTTGTCTTATTTCTTATAACCATGTTCCAAACATAACAGCACTAGTTTCCCACTGAAACGTCAATCAATCGGCTGTAACGCTTAACCCGTTATGTCTTTAAGCTTCTTGTTCTTAGTGAAGTCAAATCCACACATGGGCTCTGCACGTTTATGGGTCTTGTAAACACACAGGCAAAGTCCTCGTCATCGGCCTGCAGTCCACAGCGATGATGTCATTCACGTCCACAGATCTGCCTGCGAGGCCCGATGAGCATTCACCAGGCTGAACTCTTTTCTCTCATTATCTCTGCATCACTATGTCTCCTTTCCATGCCTCTCTCTTTGCTTTATTCTTCACAACTCTCTGCATCTTCTTCTCATGCTCTCTTTCTCCCCTCTTTCAGCCCCCTGCTCTGCTTGCTGACCTTTTTTCTGCTCTCTCCTTTTATGTTCCTCTTCCCCCGCTGGCTTTTTGGGGGTTATGGACTATTAATGTCCTTCAGGCAGGCTTCTTAACTTTTGCTTTGCGTCTTATGTTCAGCCTTTGACGATCTCCTTCTCTGGTTAGTGCCATTTCATAATTGGAAATTCTACATGCCACTACTTCCTTCTGCTACTCTGTAACCCAGCTTGCTCCCAATGCTTTCGGGATTATTTGAGTTGCGGCCTTTCCTGTTATTTCAGCCTAGTCTGCCCAGAAGCTCTGTACCTTTCCTTTCAAAACGAATACTTGAAGCTGGAGGTGTCAGCAGGCGGTCAGAGTATTGCATTCTCAGATGTAAATAGTCTACTCTGACCCGTGGAGTCAGTTTGTACATGCCGAAGGCATAAAGATGTATAATGGTTGAAGAAGTGGTTCTTGTTCTGTTAGCACTTTTTGATTGCTTAGTTTTTCACATCGAGAAAGAAAATAAGAAGTTGATACTGGATTTACAAAATGTGTTTTATCTATGAAAGGATAGTGCGGGCTTTTCTTTCCCTTTCACCCCCTTTTAAAAGAAAAATGAGTTGCAGATGCTTTGAAACATTCAGTGTCTCCCTTTTGACAGATCAACAAGTTCTCCGTCTCCAAAGAGAAAAACGTTCACGCATGGTTGACACCACATTGTTTGACACAGTGCTGTTTATGATTCCCCATCAAGTTTGTTTTCCATCCTTGGAAGGAGTTTGGTCAGGATGGGATATTTTAATCTAGCGGCAGACCGGGATAGCGGCCTAAATGGACAAAAAGGAAAACAAGATATGTCTAGACCGCAACCTCTAAACGTGCTGTATGAAGTTCAAAATCAGGATAACATTGAACTTAGTGCTTGGATAAACTTTGAAACAGGCTAATTGGTGGCCTGAAAGTATGTCTTTTGGACCTTTTTAAAGTGTGAGTGTGTTATTATATGAAAAAAAGAAAAGTCTTGCGGTGAAACACACAGGAAGCTGTTGCTGTTTTCAGAGTTGTGTGAGATACGGCAGTGAAGATGCGTGTCTGGATTGATGGGACTCTGTATCCGATTACAAGTGTGTAAAAGGATATTGAGCCGGTTCTATTCACAGATTATGATTTATACCAATCCAAGGTGGGGGGTGGACAGTTTGTCGTTATGAGATGGAGGAACAAATAAATGTGAGAAAAACAGTGTTGGGAGTTAATTGTCCTAAAATTGGTTGAAACCACCCTGGTTAGGTGACAATGAATGTGTTGATTTTTCCAAACCAAGCGATATGTGATACGATTACATGTAATTATAGTAGTATATACCAGCTGTTAAAGGCAAGCAGATCTACTCTTTTAATATACAAGATGTAGGTTGAATCAAGTTATTGCCAATTTCTTTGTTTACAGTGTTCATGTAACTCAATGACTTCACTTGACTGGATTTTAGACACTGAAGCACCTGAACACACCATCTCAAGTGTCACTGTAACATTGATGTGCGTGTGAATGCACCATACAATCCAACTTCTGTCTTCTTTTCTTGCCAGCTGTTCCGGTGACACCCACTCGCCTTCATTTTTTAATCACAATACTTAATTGGTAAATATACGAAATGTCCTGCCCGTCCTGTTTTGCGGCCGACCACATATCTTTTTGTCTCTGCTCGACTGGCTCGGCGGCTGTTTGTCAGCTCATCTCTCGAAAGCATCTTTCACTCCGTCAAACTGTTGAGATTTTACCGGCTCGACCAGGAACTCCCCTTCGTTCTGAAGGACCTGCGTAAACACCGCTGCTGACAGGGACTTGTAGTTGTGCTTTGGGTGGGAGGAATAAGTGCCTGCAGGTTTCGGTCTGCCTGTATTAAACAAAAGGCCGGTGGATTGAATCCTTGTATCGCGACCACATGGCTGTCAAAGTGAAATGAAATGCAGTCCGGTGCATGTGTATCCTCGTATGAAGGGCAGAACTTGGTGAACTGCAGTATGCAGTCTAACTGGAGTCTCCCTATTGCATATGGCTAGTTGGTGGTTATTCATTCTGCTCTGGACTTTGCATCAAAGAGCCTCAGAATGGCTGTTTGATGCCAACACCAGTCAGAACGGAGAGCTTCCTCTTCTGTCTGATAGTGACACATTTCCTTGCAGAAGCCAGGGAATCAGTCTGCTCTTTGCAGACTCCATCAAAGCTTAAAATAACCTGCAGTTTGATTTAACCCTTTTGTGGAGGGTCAGGGCTTCCGCTAATGGGATACTCGCTCATTGACGAGCCAGCTGCTACTGTGTGGCACGGAAAACTGAGTTGTATCACATCTCTGAAACTTTCAGATTTTTGATTTTTCTCCTCTTTTTTTTTTTTTTTTTAAATGTTCATTTTACTCGGTGTGCCTCTTCCCTCTGCTTACATGAAAGAGGAATAAGAGTGAAAATAAAAAATATTCAGAGCGAACATATATTATCTGCTCATAGCTGTAATATTTAATTGTCCATATAATACACTGAATACAAATAATCTGAAATTCTGAAGGGTTTGTTATGATTGTCAGTCTGTAATTGTAGTTTGGAGCGTGAGATGTATTTGATAAATATCTTGGCCGGTCCTTTTTTTTCCTTTTAACTTTCTTGTTTGGTGTTCCAAGATTCCTGCATCCAATTAGACTGTATGTCAATGTGCGAGCCAGGTGTTACTAATATTAATAAGAGTCCACATTATCTCCAGTATGTTGCACGGAGAGGGTAAAAAGTGACTTTGAGAGCACCGACCTCGCTGTAGATCATGAAGATGCAGATTAGATGCTCAGAAATGAATAACTCATGATGCAAATGAGCTTCCCCAAAGAGGCCTCGTAAAAACTACTTAATATTGAATGATTTTGACCTCATGGTTCACCGCTTGACAGAAGCACATCTCGGTTAAGTAACTGGCACATGCAGAGTGCTTCTCTCTGATTGGCTGGAGTGTTTGTTTATTTGGGTTAATGGAGCCACTCTGTCGAGGGATTCAGAAATAGATTACAAGAAACAAAGCTGTTTTTCTATCCTCTTTCAGTGGTATATGTGGCACTCTTTTTTTTTTATTTTTTTTTATTTTATTTTTTTTAAAAAGGGGTTGGGCTTCTGTACCTTGTTCTGAAGCATGGCTGAATATGATCTGCTGGCCGACGTGAGCCTGCATGATTGCTTTGTTTTGGAATCGCTGGCCCGCATACTTCCTTCAGTCTCGGGATATTAATTGAACGTGCAGAATGACAGATCGGCGCGAAGCTATCGATTTGCCATTGAAGGTGAGGCTCCAGGACAGAGTCAAATCCAGAATCCAAGTGTAATTTACCTGCATTGATTTGTTTTCATTACCCGTCTAGAGCGTTCATGGCTCTCGTTAGTTTCCATGACTCTGTATGGAGAAGGAAAAAAGGTCAGACTCTGCTCGAGTTAACAACTGAAGCAGCTGAAGGACATTTCCCAGAGGACGCATTGTTCGTGTTCTTGAATATTATTAAAGAAGTGCTCATTATTGTTGTGCTTGTTTATGTGTGTGCACGTCATGTGAGGATGTTGTCCTTAACGGCTTTCCAGCATCGAGAGCAAGCATGAAGTCACCATCCTCAGTGGACTCAATGAATTTGTAGTTAAGTTTTTCGGACCACAAGGAAGTAAGTGTTCTCTTTTCTGCTTTTCACATTGACCTTTATTTTTTATTTTTGTGTCCAGACACATTAAACTGATTTGTTGCTGAATCCTCTTTCGGGCTAATCCACGTGCTCCTGAAAGTGGCCGTAGGACTCCAAGAAATATTTAACAAATGAAAGAAACGTTCATTTGTGCATCCGCCATTCGGGATCTTCAATGCTCTCCCATTGATGCCTCTTCTCTGACCAAAAATGTAACCTTTTAAAAGTAGTAATAAAACAGAAATTGACATTGCGGTTTAAAAACTGATAATCTTACCTCGTCTGACATTTAGTCAACGGAGCATGAAATGACAATGAATGTAGGGCCGTCGCAGGAATCAGTCATTCTCCTGCCTGGGACATAAAGAGAGCTTCGTCTCAGCAGGCCTGGAGCGGGGAATGGATTGAAACCAGGCCCGAGGCAGCAACGTGTACAACGGAGGAGCTTGAGGGGAATGTGGATGAGGAGAGAGGCCTCATCAGCAGGAAATACTTCTTCAGTGTGCTGCTCACAACATCTGTCGCACTGAAACCACTCCCACTTACGCCTCGGTAAAGAGAGGAAGTTAGCGTTTGACCCTGTTTATGATGCCTTGTAAAAAATGAAATGGCAGCAAAAGTGTGTGTGTGTGTGTGTCCATTCATCTTCAACACACGTGTTTTCATCTGTGTGCTGTTCAGTTTCAGTGCTGCACACGAGGGTCCCGTTACACACCGCTACTCTGAGAGTGCGCCACACACTCAAGCAATCTCACTCTCTTCCTCTTTGATGTCGGTGTGTTATATGAAGTGATTTGAAAAGTAAAGAATGCCTCCTGGGCTGAAATACATTACTGCATAAGATAAAAGAAAACAGCAAAGGGAGGTATGAGTAGCTCATTTCTCCAGTGTTCCTCTCTCCGTTGTGTTTCTGCGAGCGGGGAAAGGGACTGCAGAAAACTGATATAACCCCACAGTGGAGTGCATAAAGGATGAAATATGATGTGCAACGGAATGAAAGTCTCTCGTCTGCCCTCAACGGCGTTCTCATTATTTTTGTGTGTCCCCCCCCCCTCATGCGCAGCACCGTACGAAGGGGGCGTGTGGAAGGTGCGAGTAGATCTTCCTGACAAATATCCTTTCAAATCACCATCAATAGGTAAGGGCTCTACGGGACCGCGGTCTGTGTCGGGGGAGGGGGGTTCCCGCCTCACTTTTATTTATATTTAACGCTTTCATCGTCTCTACTTTTGCTTTTGCAGGATTCATGAACAAGATTTTTCATCCCAACATTGACGAAGCGTAAGTTGATTTCAGTCACGCAATTTGAAGTGTCAATGTTTTGAGTTTGACGTCATATGACGGATTGTGCAATTAAAGCTCTTCTGATGATATTTGCATATTGTTATGCCATGCTGTAAAAAGAGCTGGCTTGTCTTGTTTTGAACTGAAATAATTCATATTTCTGTTCTCTGATTTTCCATGTGTTGTGCTCTAGCCCTTTTAAATAGCGTAAAAAGAGTCAGCTTATGGCGTGAACTACACTTTGAACTTTTATACGAGTTCCTAGTTTTGGCACAATCTGCGAACAGCAGTAAATCCCACAAATATTGAACCGGGCCAAGCTCTTGGTTTCTCTTGGCTTGGTAATCCACTGCTTAGAGGCCAGATCCTCTGAAGGACATGCCCTGTAGAGTTAGCTCTCTGGGAGGACACAATAGGACGGTGTAGTCTCCAAAGACCCAAGATAATGGTGCATGGAGGCTGCTCTCATCAGAAGGTTTGACATTCATCACCAGGAAAATGCGTAAATACCAGTTTTGAACTGGGGTGAGTTCCATGTTAACAGTGTTTACAGTACAAGTGGTGTTATTTAAATTAAACACATGACAAACAGCAGGTAAATAAATCAATATAACTCCGAGAGCTAAAAGTAGAGTTAGTCAAGCTTCAATAATTCAAACCCAGCCTTGTCATCGGTCTTCTGAAAGTAATATATCCCCCAGTGACGATACTTATTTGATTGCAACTATCTGTTATGTCTGACCTGACAACAATGTCCTGAACTCTCCTTTAAGCACTTGACTGCCACATGAGCATTTAGGGCGCCAAGGAATATATCACGGCCGTACTTTGAGGCAAAAAGAAGGCGCCTGGATGAACATACTGGGACACTCCCTCCCTTTGGCCTTGCCCCGTTCACTCTGTTTTCTTCCCTGTTTCCCAGGTCAGGGACAGTGTGCTTAGATGTCATCAACCAGACATGGACAGCCCTTTATGGTGAGTGGCCCGGCCGCGTGCGTGTCCATATTAAGTTTCCCCACAGGAGTCTGTGTGGTTATGTGCGACTAACTTGACACGGTGCCGTCGGCACCAGGGAGGGGACGGCTGGCCCCTCGGATAGAGAGCGTGTCCACATTAGGCGCCGGTGCACAGTCGGCCCTAATCTACTTACTGAGGGGAGAAGTGAACAATAACTGGGTAATGGCCTCACCCAGCAGGGTCAGAAAACATTCACCTCCGACAGGGATGATTGACCGTCTTGTCAGCTGTGAAAGACACGCTCACATGATCGCACTTTCGCTTCGTCACCCGGTGGCTCTGCTCCCTGTCACCGCGGCTCTCTGTGCCCTTCTCCTTATACCCCCATTAATTTCTCATTGCAGCCCCTCCACAGGGCTCAGATAGCAGTGGAGCAATATCAATGGCGTTACGGTAATACCTCCCTATTTGTTTTCGCTGCTGTTCTGCAAATGACCCCAAGGCAAGTGTCAAAACTGAAATGTTGCTTAAGCAACTTCATTCAGAATAAACTCTGATTCCAGCATTTTGAAATAAAGAGCAAACATATTTGCTAATCAATGTCAAGTGAGGCAGCGTGGCCTTTTTTTCCCCGTTAAGTCAAGAATCCAATGTGAGTTATTTTACTGTTTGCATTGGACAAACATGGAAAGAATGGAGCAATCAACCAAGCAAATGTCTGTAATGATTCCTTTCAACGGCAAGAGGGAACAAAAGCAACTGATTGAATCACTTAAACATGACGATACTGTACAATAGACTGTTTGCTTCCCCGGCTTCAATGGGCTCAACAGTGACACCCTGGAGACGAGCGCAGCATTGCAGTTTTCTTTCCTCCACCAGGCCTCGGCCTGCTAGCAGAGAGCCAGTGAAAGGGATTAGTGTGGGTCCAGCCTCGGTGAGCCGATGCCGGGCTGTGAGATCTCGTCACGAGTAGCTGCACCGTACATCTGTGCGTGGTCATCGCTGACTGATGCACGTGTACATTGATTATACGCTTTCCTGTTTAATGTTCGACTTGAGCATTTCTCCCTCGAGTTCCTTCAGATTGATGTTGGGATTTGGGAGAAGCCGGAAAGTAACGGACATGATATCACCAGCGTATATCACGTTCTGATCACTTGCATCTTCCAGTTGGTGAGGTGGTAATCCGTTTCCTCCTTCCTCAGATTTGACCAACATCTTTGAGTCGTTCTTGCCGCAGCTGCTGGCTTACCCAAACCCCATCGACCCCCTGAATGGAGATGCAGCTGCCATGTACCTTCACCGGCCAGAGGAGTACAAGCAGAAAATCAAAGGTTATTGCACACCCAGAAAATATATAGTATATAAACATATGTTGTATATTTTTGTTTTGTTTAAGCCCTCCCCTTTTCCTGTCTGACCATGCGCCCTCTCTCTCTTTCTCTCTGTTTTTCCATCCACAGAGTACATCCAGAAATATGCAACAGAGGAGGCTCTGAAGGAGCAGGAAGAGGGGGCAGGCGACTCCTCATCTGAAAGCTCCATGTCTGATTTCTCAGAAGACGAGGCCCAGGACATGGAGTTGTAGTGATCGGAGGGCTCCCCCATCCCGCCTCCTCCTTTAACCCCCACAGAGACTATATTTGATTTCCTAACCATGAGAAAGCAGACTTATAATATTCATATTTAAACAAGTTGATTTTTTTATTATTATTATTACTACTAAACAAGGATTTTTATGGATATCTAGCCTTTGGTGTGTTTGACAGACACCCCTCCCATTCTGTAGCTGTTTCTCCCCACACAGATGTCGCGATTGCTTTCACACGCCCTTGTTATCCCCACATTTTTAAGGTGCGTCATGTAGGCGTAGACAGGAAGTCTCCCCGTGAACATCTAATTTCTTTACTCAAATTTCACTTTTTAATATATAAAAAGTATATATGTTTGACCTGAACCCTAATTTCCTTTATTTTTAGAGCTGCTAAGGTCTTGCTTTATAGGTGCACAGCTCTACAATATTATCTTGTAGTCCAGACGGTGTTCCTGAGGCGCACAATCACACACAAGGTGTCATCGCACACCTTATCTAGAAGTACAAGAAGTGTAGTGCCAAAAGAAGCTCATGAATCCACCCCGAATGCTTCCTCAGCATATCGTTCTCAACATTCAGTCGGGACGCTACCACGGCATGTTACTTTGCCTTTTTGTTACTCGTCGTTGACCTGCTGCCTGTCTACATGTGCCACCGTGCAGAGCAAAAAAATAAATGCTTAACAAGGTCTTGAAAAATAATGCATCGGACACATGTCTTGTTACAGGGTGAGTGACAATGTGGTGACCGAGACGTGTTGGGTGCTTTCGGTGTTGATTTGTGCAGCGTTCACGAGCTGCATGGAGGATAAAGGCAGTGAAGACGGAAGAAGGCATGTGTGGGGATTCTGGTCAGACTCCCTTGGTGGGATGGGAACAGGAAGTGGACCACAGCTACCCTTTAAACATCTAACCATATGGATTTAATCTTACATGCACATTCCTGTCATGAGGCCTCTTCTCGTTGTGCAGGATGCCACTGGCTGTTTCACCTGTCCTGCTTCTGGAACACATTTCTATTAGTGCTATTGGTCGAGAACAACTTTTCAGGTCGAGAAAGAATGTAATGATCACCTATTCTGGTGAATTTAGAAAACCAGCACCAAAGTCCGTTTTTAATTTGCGCGAAAAGCAGCAAAAGTGGTCACAAGTTTGAGTTAAAGCGTAAAAGTGGTTTATTGAAGATTCCGGTTTGTGTAGTATCGGTCCGACTCACATTCCTCTGTTCGCTCCCATGCATGCTCTTCATGTAGGTCCAACCTGTGGTCTGCACCCACTCTCTCTCCCTACCGGCATCTCTAGTTGGAGGATTACAAAATAAGAGCCCAATGTATGACATACAGGCTTATAGCATTTTTTTTTTGTTGAGGGGATTGATTTCATATGTATAGATTTGAACAACAAAAATTGTGTTACTCATTGTTGAAAGAATGTGGCGGCATAAGATGTAAATCCATGATGCGTGGAAATTGCAATCGCAGCTTAGACATATGGCTGTTTTTTTTCCGTCTTTTATTTCCTGTACATTTGTTATTCTTTTTTTGCCGACGGGGGGGGGGGGAATCAACACGTTTGGAATTGTTTCTGTGTGTATGTACAGCATCTACCTTGTACAGTGATAAAACACCTCTCTGTAGCCTCACGAGAACCCAGTGTTGAACCCTAACCACTGACCGAGTGTGGCAGTCAAACTACCTAGAAAACCTTGAAGTGTATTCGCGTCGCAGACTGCAGTAAGAATGACTCGTTGTGGGACAAAAGGTCACACCATCACTTCTGATCTCAGCTCTTCTGTGCCTCATCACAAAAGGAAGGGTGACCATTTAAGAACGCCCCCAAAACCAAAAGATCATGAAGTTCAAAGGTCACTAGAAAAGCACATGTTTTTACACATCTTCACTCTCCGCTCTCCATAAAGTGATCCTGTGCAAATTGTGATTCGACATCTAAATTTCTACACTTATTTCCGCAGATGAGGGGAGTTACCCCTATAGAGTAGCACTGGGTTTATTTGAGCTTATGTAGGATTATTCTGGCTCAGGGTTGATTGCATAGTGATTTAACAGTTTCACCCAGGATGCATTGGAAGGATGGCAAACAAAACATCCTGTTTTTGACAGGATAGTTAGTATTTGCTGGGTGTTGACCAACTAAACCACACCCACTTTACGGCTGCATCCCAGATACCTGATGAAGCACTCATCTGACTTTTGGTATAGTGTCTGTTGTGTGGTGAGACGTACAGGACTCAAAAGAGTGGTTCGACCCTTTTTAAGAGATTGGATTTTCCCCCAAAACTCGATTTAAATACACAATTATACGCTCATAATTATTACATTTGAATGCCAATTCAGAACAGAGACACAATCCCTGAATTTGTTTTTAATTTCCAAATACGTATCCATCGATTCTGGCTGTCGAAGGTTCTGGGTAATACTTTGTCTCATCCTGTCTAGGGAGGTTTTGGTTTGTTGGCCATTTTAACTGTTGCAGAGATCAGTGTTGTGATGTTCCACATGTTCAAGGCAGTATGAAGCTATGTGAATGTTTTCAGTGTTTGGGATCCACATCCACTTAAACAGAACACGCCTGCAAGTCGTATTCAGAACTCCTCCTCTTGCGTTTTCTCCCTAAGCTGCCTATAAATGTATTTCTTTATTATAGAGACCTCCTTTTTTGTTTTTAATATTGGTCATCAAGCGCCACTGTACGGTATGGGTTAGCTAAATTCTTCACACCGGTGAGATCCTTGAGTTTTATGTTTTGTTTTCAGTTATTCCGATTGAATGCTTGTTTTACTTTTACATTTGGGCAGTATTGTATGCGAGTGCCGAAAATATGGCATATCCGAGTTGATTATTGTAATAAAATAGCACATTATGAGGTAATGGTGCAACAGGGAACTAATTACATTTTTGTCTTTTTCAAAAACAAGGCTGTTGTGTTTGGGGAAAATCATAATTTTGGTTTTAAGCATTATTTGCATCTGCAGGACAATAGATTGATGATGTACTCAACTGTGGCCTGGTATTGCTCTACTACATGACAAGCATCGGATCCTTTCAGCGGCCTCCCTCATTCTTTGGCTCTCCACATTTACTTATTCAAGGTCAAGAGAAATAATCACTGCCTCTGTGATTCAGGTTGTATTTAACTCTGGTCAAGAACTAAAGAAAATGTCCTCAAACCAACTTGAATTCTAAATTATTTTTGAAAAAGTATTGAGAACCATGTTTATAGTGCTTTTTTTATTTAATTTCTTTTTGGCTTCCTCGTCTTTTGCTCTCCGACCACAGGCTGAGCATACAGATAACAATGTCTTCGCTAATACGTTTTAAATAAACAGCGACTCCAGACGAGCACATTAACATGATTTTATGTGGCCCCTCAAAATTCAAACTGCAGAGAAGGTCCAGTCCAGAGCCAAATCCCCCCCCCCCCACCCTCCACACACACCTCCCCCTGTGTGTTGGCTGTATCTCCCTGTGCACTTGCATGCTTCTGGTGTGGGGTCGAGGCTGGCTTGGTGCACACCTCCCATTCTGTCTTGTGCCCCGTGCTGGCCTCCTGCTGCCATCAGGGGATATAGCAGGCACACACAGCATGGACATTTTTATTATTTTTATTATAGAAACTATGTCTTTGTTACCTAGTGTGCGATACTTGAGGGTTAAAAAGTCACGTTTTTTTTTTTTTTGCTTTGAAAAGTTCTTCCGTGGTTTTATTTTGATCACCCTCTTTGCCCTCTTGTTGTATTTCTTTGCATTGTGAAGTGGGCATGCTTGTCAAAAAGACAAATGCTCTCCATTAATAGGCTTATAACCTCATAAATAGTTGTGTATAAAATAAACTGTTATAACTTCTTTTTTAATAAAACATTCAATGTGTATAAAAGTTTTGTCTGAGTCTGATAGTTCTCATGTTTCACATTATGTTATACTGTATCTTCAAGACTTCCGATTCAGAGATAATTGTGATTTCCCTGAGTTTTATTCATCAACGTTACTCATCTCATTTTAACATTCAGTGCTCTTTTAATGGCAACATCTATGAAAGCTTTTTTCCCCGTTCATACAAGTTGGAACATGTGGACCCTTGTCCTCTGATCTGGGTTTATCTATCTCCCTTTACTTTCTCTCCGTGAGCTGAATTCCAGTTGCCAGATGGATGAAATATCCTGATGCACTCAAACACACCTATTATGTTATCAGATTATTGTTTATTACAGTTCAATTATACATAGCTTTTCAGCCACTTTAACACTTTTAATATGTAATAAATGGTTCTGATTCTGATTCTGATATGCCATAATTTCACATTTATGTATGGGGATAAAAACAAATCACAGACACACCAGGTGTTTCAATACTATTCAGTTAGTCTCCACGCTATTAATCTATATTATGTAAGGCAAGGCAAGGCAAGTTTATTTGTATAGCACATTTCAACACAAGGTGATTCAAAGTGCTTCACATAAAACCATTAAAGCATAAAAACACAATGCAAAATAAAAGATTTAAAAACAATTAAAAGCATAAAAACACAATCAAAAATAAAAGATTTAAAAACAATTAAGAACAGTCATTAAAACAATAAAAAAAAAACAGTTAAAAGGCAGAAAGCAGTACAGTTTATTTTATTTATTTACACGTATCCTTGGAGGCCAGGAGAAAGGCTGCAATACCCAATACAGTGAACTCGAACGAGAAGCTTCTACTGTATCAGAGGGATACAGCGCTCGATCGCTGAGGTTTATAACACCAGTTCACAAATATTGTTTTATTTCTCCTTGCTTCGTAGTACCATAGACTATGATTTTCCCTTTTATTCCCCTTTAATCCCCACAGATATGTAGTCGAACACTTTCTCCCGAGGAATTCTCAGTCCACTTTTGTGTTCTGATACACACGCTTTCAGATTTCGTTAATTCACCAAGACTTACAAAAACCACCCACACATTCCATGAAAAACAACAAATCTATCCCTGTGTCCTTAACCTTGCAACACCATGTAACACATGTAACCATGTAACACACAGATTACATTTAATCTTCCACAGAAGACTGGCCTCTATAGCAGCACTTCCACCAGGTGTCAGTGTGGCTCCACCTCCATGTCTCACCCAGCCTTACTGTCTCTGGCATGATCCCTGTGGAAGATGAGAACGAGGTCCGTACCCCCAGTATGTCCAGTCTGAAATGGATGTGATGAATGACGACAGCTTCTGAATTTTCCTTCCAACATATTAAACCGGTGTTTTTGCGGACCGGTGTGTCAACCCTTCAAAGAGCTGTTTGGGTTTATATAGCATTGCAAATCTTGTATACTCCAGTGATCTGTGCCAAATCTGCTAAGCATTTGAGCTTCTGACTGGGGTTTTTTTATTTTGAAGGGGACATTGCACTGTGTGAGATTAACCTTGCATTGAGGGCAACCTTCACATGCAACGATGGATGCAGTTTCACAAAAGAGGCAGATGAGGGCGCTGTCCCATACATCCTCCCCTCAACCCTCTGCTGAACCCCCCTCCCCCCCCCCTCCCCCACCTCTGTATAATCACAGCAGGGGGAGATAAATGCTGTGACATAAGGCTGGTTAATCCCCTCTCCTCTGAAAATGTATTCTGTCACGAAGCAATCTGCTCTCTCGCCATATTTGTCTTCATTTCTGTTACATTGCTGAGACGTGAAATTACTCTCCGGTTTGATATTTCTAAGATGTTCCTTGCGTGGTTGTGCTGGATATTTCAAATGAAGTCTGCCTGGCTCATGTAACATCCTCGTCCTCTCTCTCCGTCATGTACACACTAAACGGGTCGACAAAATGCCACGAGTGATCTTTTTTTAGCCTGTAGTGAGACACATTTCATTATTTGACCGCACATTGTAAGATACTTGGTGCTCTTGCTACACACCTCTTGCCCTGTACTGTACATCCTGTGCCAGGCCACAAGCTCCAGCCTGTTCAGATCAGAGCCCCAGAGGGTCTTCATCACGGCCAGGAATGTCAGCGAGGGGATCGACGCGTGTCCGTGCTCCAACCAAAGAGATGTTCAGAGCGACAGTATTTCCTCACGATCAATCACCAAACTGTGGGTACAAATACAAGGAGTACTTCATTCAAATTAGTAATGCACTTCTATTAAGTTAGGGGGCCGAGGAGAAACTATAAAATAAAGTCCAAATTGAAGCAGCAGAGGAGAAGGTATCCTTACTTTTATGAGTCAAGCTTAAAAAATGATGGTTCATGCAATTCCCACAATACAAATCAGTGAATTTATGTTTTTTACCCTCCCTGCTTGTTTAAAGCAGTCACCTTACAAACCCCACACCCCTATAGTTTAAATGTAGAATTTGAAGTCTCAATGATCCAGATTAATTTCAGAAGAGGCTTCCTGTGACACCTGTCATTACGCAGCAGCTATATTTTGCATCCCGTTTGGAGAGTTTTCTGTATAATATATAACATCGGAGAAGGCACAAGTCAGAGCAGCATGCTACCTTACTGTGAACTTCATATCAAGTCCCCTGGTTCAGGACTATTGTTCACAGAGGACTCTTTTTGTTGTAAAAACCCAGCCCTCGTTGCATCAAAAGGGAGGAGGGTGATGGGGGGAGGGAAGGAGAGAGGGAGGAGAGGACCAGGCTATTTGTCTCTTCAGTCCTGACCTCCAGAGGTCCAGCAACCTGAGATCCTCAATGAAATATTTAAAGCTTCTGTTTTATCCGCAGTGCGTTGGTCAAGACTCACTGTGGGCCTGCATGACGTAATGCCAGTTGTCTGATTGGTGCGCACTGAACGGGGTGGTCATGTGACCTGCGCCGTTATGGCCTTTTAAGGCATTACGACGCCCCGAGGCTCCACATTAGGCCCACGAGCTGTCTGCTGCGAGTTGCGATCAATTACTGTTTGCTGCGGTATTTTCCATAAGCTTTTAGCAGTACGTCTACCATATGCATATTATTTAATAAAGGCCCTAGCAAGTTATACTTTAGAAAAGAATATGTCTTGTTTGTCTCAGCAGATCGGTGGATCATAAACATGTTTGTTGTATAATACGACTAAAGATACCGAAAATGAAAAAGCGGATTTTGTTTATTCTCTTATGTTTCTTCCCTCTACTAATTCCCTTCTTTTCCAATCCCCCAACATGCCTTGCTGCTGATGAGCTGACAGCCCGTCAACCAATCTGTGTGTTGGGTTTCTCAAGCTTGTGCTGGGTGGCAGGCCGTGGGCTCTCTCGGGTTACAAGCTCCACTTCACGGGCACAGTGGGGGGTGGTGCGGCGTGACAATGATCCCGGGGTCTTTACTAATAGATGACCCACTGATGAACATGGCCCCATCCACCGCCAGCACAAGCATCCACTCATTGCTGCAACATGGGGCAGACGGCAGAGAGACAGCGGTGCTGGAGACCCTGCAGAATATGGTTGAGAGGGATGCTATTCAAAGAACAGCTTCAACATAAAAATAATATTAATATGAATAAAATGTTTTTTCAATATGAATTTAGCACCCCCACCAAACAGACAGACAGACAGTTGTCAGGTGTGTATTATTGTTGCCCTTATTTCATGACCTTATTTTCCCCGTCATCTTGTTTTATTTTCCAGAGTAATGATGCTGCACGTGATGAGTGCAGTAAATAATCCCCTGTTCAGTAATCCTCCGCAGAAGTAACGCCAGTTGGAGCTAAATTGTAAATTTCATATCAGGAGAGAATTGACATGTTCCTCCACTGATATTAGTTATCATTATCCTGTTTGGTTTATTGATAAGAAAATATATGTCCATGTATATCCAAGTGGACCCAATATTTAGAATAAATTACAACTGGCCCAATAATTAAAATGACTGTATGTCCGTATCAAGTTCCGTGAGATAACTGATCTTTTCCAACATTTGTTTCAGCTATTTCCTTGAATATTTATGATGAAACAACCGCCTCTTATTTTTCCTTCTGAATCCCTGCCTGGCATCCTCAAGAACATGATCTCTATTGTTGCCATTTATTTTTTTCTTTCGGAGCAGCAGACTAAATGTTGCCGCATTATTATTTCATCCAGTGTCCTATCATATGGCCTGGATCCCTTCACGGGAGTCGGGTGCATGGCGGCACAAACGCAGCGCATCCACCTGATCCCTCCGCTGGCACCTGTTTCATGGCACCGGCACGACAGCAAGCGAACCAAATGAGTGTTTTAAATATTCATCGAGGGGGCTACTCGTCTCCCATACACGCCGGGCCTCTCGCGCAGATGATCCGCGGCTCCTGTTTCAGCTTTTCCAGCTGGAAACCACGTCAAGGCTTTGGAGAGGCTTTGGGCTCCGGCCCCTCAACGCTGAGCAGCAGCAGGGCCGAGTCACCGCGGATGGATTTCACTGTCGCGATCCACTCTGAAAGGAGTGTAACACAACCCAGCCTCATCACCTCTAAATATTACACGAGTTTTGTCCACCTAGTTATCTGCCTAATTATCAACAGCAGGTAAATGGACTCTGGCTGGCCATCGGAGAGGAGCTGGCCCTCATATATTAGGCATCCAGAAGTGAACAAGGGACATACTTCGGGCTCCCACTTGAGCTGGGGCCCCTCTGATGGTGTGCTGCTCCAACCTGAAGAAGAGGAGCATCACCGAGAGGCCCGAAGGCCCAGAAGAGCTGCTGCCGCCTGCCAGGACACCACGCAGGCCTCCATCAGGCCCACGTCAGGTTGTATGGTTTTGACTGGAAGGGTTTTAGTGACGGATTCCTAAACAAAGATGCAGAGAAAACAAATCTAATAGAGGTGATAACCAAATAGGAAAATATTCCCGCTTTAATGTTTTAGCAAAGGTATTTTTCCTGCTTTTCCTACATGTCATGCAATCTGCGCGGAGTATCCACCATATAGTGCAAGCTTTTAAATGCAGTATTTTATCATCATTAGCCATCTGGACGTGGTCATTTGATCCGGCAGCATCTCGACCAAAGAACTGCAGCCTCAACAGCATCAGCAGACTAAAACTAATCCCGCGATGGGGGGCTGGGAGGGTCCTCCAAAATCTGATCAGATGTGGGCTCGTCGATCCATGCTGCACACATCCAGAGGTTAATTTTCTCCAACAGTCTCTCTCACACTGTCTTTCTCTTTGAGACGACGTCTGGGTCTGCAGGTGCTGCTGAGGTAAACTATTCAACCACAATTAAACCACAGGCCTACTTTTTGCTGCATGCCTGGAAAGGCCCATAAGGATTAAAAAAAAAAAAAAAACGAGATTATTGTGTGAGACATTGTTGTATCAAGTTTGAATTTCAACAGTAAATGTCTGAAGAGGGAAAAATATATATACAACAATATACAATAGGGATGGGAATAGCATACACAATCTATTTTAATTGTTCTAATTGAACTAGCCAAACATAAATATAGGGTAATACACATATAAATAGATTGGTCTGAATGTGGGGTTGGGACATTCTAAAATGGGGGTTGGTCCAAATTATTCATCAGGAAATCATTTAATCCGGAGAGACAAAACCAATCCTCATCCGCTCAGTGAAGCAGCAGCGCCCGGGGTAGCACATCGCCACTTTTAAGGTGTCCTCGCCTTCAGAGAGATCCACCTTAAAACGAGCCCAGGCTATGGGGCCCGGCACTCGAGGCCGTGAACGCAGCAGAACAACCGAGGCAAGTGCATTTGGATTATGGTTTCAGTGCTTCAACATGTGTCTTTTTTTTTATACCGGGACTCGCAGCCTAGGGAGACTGAATGGAAGCTGTTTTGGTTCCGTTTCTAGAAAAACGACCACTGTTAGGAACACAGATGCACACCGGTACGACAAGTACCCAAAATATAGGCTCATATCTGTAAAGATTAAGTAAAAATATCGGAATTTATATACACCCCCACGTCGGTAATGTATCAGTGACGGCAGCTGTCTTTATTAAAATATTTTAAACGCAGAATATTAAACAACTGCACGTGTTCAGAGGCTGTAGTTTGACAAAGCTGTGAGCTTGCTCCTTTGTGTGTGTCTGCCCCTTTAAGAAGGTGCACGGAGCACCTTTCTTTCTGCCAGTGTGCAGTTCGCACGCGCAGGTAAAAGGGAGGAGGAGGCTGGGTTAGGAGAGAGAGAGAGAGAGAGAGAGGGAGAGAGGGAACCAGCAGGACAGAGGGGAGAGGAGAGGAGATGAGCACAGGGCTCACATTGACATCTGATACTCAGGAAGTTCACAACGCCGCCTGGATTTCTTTTGTTTCATTGTAGTTCTGCAGACCTGCTGCGGGCGACGCGGACCGGAGGCTCGTGTTGCCTCAACACGACGTTAATAGTGGAGCTCTTTTAATGCTAATAACAGGTTAAGGACTAAAATGTCTGATGGGTTCGACTTCAGTGCAGTTTGTAGCTTCAGGTGTGACGCACAGCGATGGACTCGCAGGAAGGTATGCACTACATTTTACCGTTTTACTCCAGTTCGACTTTAATGATAGGGTTCTAGTTTATAAAAGAGTATTAATAATAGGGTTGTAGTTTAGGAACGGCTCAGTTAGGGAAAGCCACGTGGGATAAAAAGAAGAAAGCACCGCGATGAAATTTCATAAAAGGTGGCCGTTTTACTTCTAAAAAATAAGAAAGCTGTTGCTGTGGTTATCACTCGATGTTTCAGCTTTTTAATAATGAAAGGAATGACTCACAGGTTTATAGTTTTGGGATTTAGCCAATTTAAAATCAGAAAAGCCATAACTGCGATAGGCAATAATCAAATTGAATGTGTTGTTTTTCCAGTTTCGCCACAAACAGTATTTGTTCGGTATAAAAAGAAAATGAAAACAATTCCAGGGTTACGAAATTAAATCGCCCGCCATTAATAATTTTAAATTATCAGCCATGTTGCTGTTGAATGTGTTATTTCTGATAATACCTGAGAATGGTTGGTGCGTCTTAATCACATTGCACCTGCTTATTTTCAGCTGCAGTAGATGCCGAAGTAGGCCTATGACCATAAGGATTAATACTGCGTTTGGTATCTCAGAGGATAGTCCGTATGATAATATCAAAATAATAAATGAGGAAAAAACAGAAATCTAAATTTTACTTAAGTATGATGTAACTGCAATACAATTGTAGTTTATTATAATAAGAATATTGTCTGACTTAAAAGATAAGATAAGAAAAACAAGTAAGTAACGTAGTATAACTCGCTTAGGAATAAAATGAGAATAACATATTTTTCATATGATTTTCACATGAGGCCGAGCCTTTTATTTAGATGCTGTTTAAAGTACTGCAGGTTGCACGGGTGATAGTGTATTTGCATCTTGCTGCAGGACTTAGAGGAGCGCTAAATCCTCCCGAAATAACCGTGAAGTTGAGGACTTTACTCCCGATTCAGACAAATGCGATTAACTGAAGGGGCTTTGGCGCTCTGAGGTTAAACTAACGATGGCAGAGACAAAAGGCTGTCCGCTGCCTCGCAATGCGGACATTCCACTCAAATAAAGCAAGTTAGTAAATTCACAAGTTGCCCAATAATGAGGAGAAAAATATTTCTAAAGATCATAGATTTATGACGTGTCTGCCACTGCCACTATTGTCTTTAATCTTCTACATATTCTGATTGCACAATTGAACAGAAACCTTTTAGATTGTATTACTATTGTGCAATAAGGAGTGTAGAAAACCTACACATTTCTTGTAAATGTGCAAATCTTAAAAATCTAACGATTTTCACAGGAATTATCAGACTCTAAATTATCCTTATAAAAAAAGGGCGGTTCCTAATGATATAGGCTAATGCAGATGGGCTTTTCTATTTTAACAGCTGGCCTTGATGACACACTATGTCAACTATTAGCTAGATAACTTCCCAAACTAAAGGTATATTTACATACACATTTATGTAAATATATATATAAAGGTCTACATTAACACACATACTTTGAAATAATGCTAATGTAATTGATAGTAAAAACTAACTAAAATCAATTCAGTAATCTGTTCCAGTGGTATGAAACACATTTAGTTTTTCGTCTGAACTACTGCCAAGGACTCTTATATAATAATATATTCATAAAATCTCATGAAGCTCCATTATTAACTAATTAAGGTACATGAAAAAACTCAGCCAGAGCAAACCTGAAAGAACACAGGTTCTTTTTGACTTGGCTTTTTAGTGATATTGATTTCTCAGGGAAATGGCAATGTGAGTCTTGCTCGGGGAGCCATTTGGGCGTCTGAGGAATCACTTAGTACATGGTTTGATCGCTGGGATCAATGGGAGCCCCGTGCACTGCAGGGCCAGGGTGAGGGAGCTAATGGCTGAAGCAAGGGTGGGGCGTCTGAGGGCGGTGAGCCTCTCCGATTCGGATTATCTGCAGCGCAGCGATGCTTTTGACAACACATCCAAGGTCAGGCGGCGGACTGAAGGTTATCATTCAGCCGCAGCATTGTGTCGCATCATTTGTTCGGTCTTAATAATCATACCGAGCTATTTAAGTTGAGTCGAACTGAGAGAGAAGGCGGCATTAGATGATTTGCTGCAATGCCCACAACTGACTGATGGCAGCCATTTTCTGGGGATTTGAGCTTTACATCGATGGGAGGAAAAAATACAACTGGCTGGCTGTAAGTCACTATGACATCATGCGTATACATTTAGTAATGCACTTTTATAGGGATATATGTGTTTTCAAAAGCTTGTTATAGATTGAGCATAGTTAGTAACAGAAAAGAAGGATTCACTTTGCATCATCAGAAAGTTTCCAACTTGGATCAATCGTTAATTCAGTCTTTAATACATACTTTATAAAAATATCTTTCGCCAACATATTGCCATTATGACCAGCAAAGATTAAAATACCTACTACTTGCTTGCTATGTCGAGGAGGTGGCAGCATGTCTCCCTTTGATGGGGCAATGTTACAACGCTAATCTACAGAGCTAATTAAGAGGTCAAGTTTAGGGTGTCACCCTTTGGACAAGTTGGGGGAGGGGAGGGGCAGAGCCAGGACATAAAGAGATTACCTATAAACCATAAGGGCCATCTCAGTACCAACCTTATGTTGTCTTATAATGTTTGTTTCCTCATTGCATCCTAGCAAAATAGTATACATTCATTTTGATTATTTTACATGTTTGTTCAGTTTTCATGCTGTTTAAATCACAACAATCTAAAAGATAGCAAAGTGCAGTTTTCATGTAGGATGTGTTCGCAAGATCTTGGCATTCAGATTTTGCACAAGCACCTAATTACTAATAATAGTTAGCACGCAATAGTTCCAACCGTCAACCCCATCTCTCCTTTCCGAGAAATCTAAAGACGGCCATGCAGGTGATTAGCAGCGAGCATTTAGATTGGCTGGCCGTACATTGAGACAGAGCAGTCTTTGACCTGTTACTAATGCGTGGATCAATCCGCTGCAGTGCAGCACATCTTGAGTTAAGCTGCGTCACCGCAACCCTTTGAACACATTGGAAGGCCATGGATGCTCCTCCCGTTTCACATGGCTTGCTCTCACTCCTCTGTCCCTCCCTCTCTCACTGTCTCTCTCCAGGCGGTTGTTTCTGCCCTCCCCGTGAGGGCCGGTGGTCTAGTCTGCGTAGCTTTGCTTCAGTGGGCTGACTCTCCTCGCAGGCCGACCGGCTGGGCCTCGTGCTGGGGGTGATAACGACTCCTGTTCTGTGTATGGCACTGGTAGAATTCACTGTGAGAGCTCACTATCAGTGAATTACCATAGGGCCATAAACAGAGCAGAGAAAGAACCACTTGATGATGCCCGGCCATAGCGGCTCACTGTGGCTCTCCTCCTGTGCTTGTGGGCGGGGCGATGTGATGTAATGACTCTGGTGCGGTTGCGTCTCGCTGGGTACTCCGACTATCTCTCTCTCCTGATGTGCCTCCGTAACAACAGCTGCTTGCATTTGGATGCAGCCACTCCTCTTCTTTGCCCATTTTGGCACTAGCACATTTTTGCTTCTGTATATATACTTTGAGCAATTATGTGTAGTGCCAATATAGGACAAGACAGACTTTCATCGCTTTTGGATAATCGAGGATTGTAATCTTCTCTGCATCAGCACGTTTGGGTGTTCGCTGTTTCTAACGATTGACCTCTGAATTCTGCTCACTGTCTCCTGTAAGGCATTTTCTCCATCCAGTTGTCCCTGCATGTAAATTTGGTCGACTGTGAAAAAACCTTCAGTGGACGTGCACCCCATATTTTTGAAGATATCAGCACAAGTGAGCCTAAAAAATGTCATAAAACAATCAGTTAATTTACCCCTTGTTCCTGTCCCTCTGTTTATTAAAGGCACCTTCACTTTGCTAAACAATTCAGATTCATGTCATCTCATTTTAGCGGGTTCCTCGTATCAATTTGAATCCCTCTACATCCTGAGAATCCATGTGTCTGAAGGGGCCAAGCGGCTCTCTGGTGGTGTTTGGCAATGGTAGAACTCACGCTGGTGAGGTAGCTGGATCCGGTGGTTCTAGACTTGCCAACTACTGCCTGAGAGCGTCCGGCAGCTGAAAAACAAGACAAAACCAGCCGTCCAGTCCCAAGTGGAGAAACATCCTCAGGATATTTTAGTCAGTGAGTGAGTGGCTGATGGTGGCGAAGGGTGGGGTGAGACTTTGTTCCTCCCCTGCGCACCCCGGTCTCAAAGCTCCAGTATCTCTTTGAAGGACGGCCTGCACAGCGGTCAGGGCTAGAACCGGACCCCGGATGAGGAGAATCCAGATGAAAAACATTCGCTGTTTGCCTTCTTGAATTCACCAAGGAGGAGATGCAGGAGGCAATATATGGTGAAATATGGAAGCACTTTTAAGCTTTAAGATGATGTAGGTTTTGCAAATGAATGCAACTCATGAACAACAAAAGAAATGTATTTAGTCAAATCTGCATGAATCTGATATATATTGGTGTCTGTCTGTAACGTATTGTGAAAAATAGGCTGCAGAAGAATGGGTGCCAGCCTTAAAAACAAGAAAGGAAATAAGACCTGGAGTCAAAAATCAATTTAAGTGTTTCTTGAAACAAGAGTTTACAATGCAATCAATGGGAAATCTCTCTCAGCACCTCCCCAAACCCTTCATCAGACAATACTGCTAGTTAATCATCTTCAACCCCCAAAGCAAGATATCACAACACATCAGTGTTAAAATAAGTACTAAATTAAAGAATTACAGAATTGCAGAACATTACTTGTCAGTAATATTAGAAACATTTGTTGTTTGCAGGTTATTAAATGTGAGCATCTGTTTTTATTTTACTGTCATTTCAATATCTTTGGGTTTTAGACTGTTGGTCGGACAACGCTGACTCCTCACCTTTTACCACAAACCAAGTTTTCCTGATGCAAACTAGCATAGTCAATGATAGGATCGTTTGTTTTAAAGTAATCATCAAGCAAAATGAACATTAGTTGCATCCCCACATGCATTTAATGGAAGGAAGCGATGGCCTGTCGTTTTCCTCCATGGTGATTATGTTTCCACGATAATGGATTCCTCTGTTCAACAGTCGGCCTTAGATTCAGGTTTGACAAGCAGAGTTGGATCAAGTGAGTCCAGCTCTGCAGCGGGTGGGACTCACTGGCCGACTTCACGTACAGAGGTTCAGCTATTCCGCCTTCAGCCAGCCATCAGGGGGTTCCTCTCTTAGCTCCGTGGCATAATTGGCAAACCGTGCGGTGTCATCTTACCCTTCTCTTTCAATGCAGCCTTTTTACCCTCCTCCCTTCCCAAACCAAAAGGGTGGAGAGCGAGGCAGTCTGTCTCAGATGTTGGGTTTGTTGCTGTAACAGTCCATTGATAGTATGGTTCAAAAAAAGCTGCTACTGTACGCACTGAGCTCCATATATCTGGGTCAGGGTCTGTTTATGTAGGTGACAGGGGGATCTGGGGATTAAAACCTCTTTATCTGCCTTTGCATAAATCCTGCTTTATAGCCTACACTTCAGCTTTAGCTAATATGATTTGTATTGTTACTAGTTTGCCTCCGGGCTAGCTTTATTTGATCTATGTGGACGTCGACATCGGACCTGTGCGGTGGCCCTTCTGCTTTTGTGCGTGTCGGCCAAGAAAACAGAAGGAGAGTGGGTAAGTGCTGAGATTGTGGTGGGGATGCACAGACTCAGCTCAAGCTGTTTTTTCACAGGACAACTGATTCCGCTTTGCTGTGTTTGTCTCTCATGTTACGGAACATATCACGCACATGTGTATATATATATATATAATGTGTACATGTACCCACACAGTCTGGGCTCCATCCATGAATGTAACAAGCAAACCGTTTGTTCTGTGAGTGCGCACCTGTTGATTTTCTCTCATAAATGGTGGATGTTTTTATTTATCATACAAATTCTTTTATTCGTGATGCAAATAAACACTTTTAAAAGACTGATCCGTGTGTCAGACTCTCTCTAACGATCTTCTCTGCAGCAAAGTGCATTGTGGGATAACCCTCCTCAATGCAGGCCTTCTGCAGATGGGCCGAGCAGCTCAGGTTACACCGCATTTTTCAGTGCCCCCTCTATCCCACAGCCCCCCTGGCCCCTTTTTCCATCTCTCTCTCTCACACACACACACACACACACACACACACACACACACGCACACACACACACAGTTTCCTGGGTGGGTAGTCGGGCTGAGACAGTGCTTTGCCTGTGTTCTACTGCAGGCTACAGAGCATTAGTGAAATGAGATTATCGTCGTTCTTACGCTGTGTCTGGGCTGGAGGTGGACAGAGGTGTGAGTTGGGAAGGTGAGGATGCCATTATTAGACTATCAGACTACATTATGGGGGAAGACGCTTCATCAGCATGTCTGCTGATGCTCAGGCTTCAGGGGAAACTCTCCATTAGGCCCAAAGATCGATGGGCCCAGAGATGGATTTTCTTTTTAAGACAGGTATTATGTTACAGTTTTTTTGCATTTTCACAGATCGTCTCAGGCCAGAGGGTCAGACGGGTCAACATTTATTTTGTGAATGGTTAAGACGGTGGCCTTTAAGTGTTTCAGGGACATTTTTATTTTGCAGGTTCCATTTCCTTGTATGAGAAAGAGGTCTTTCTTTTTAAATTGTGACCCAATCCTATATGCTCAGGACGAGGGGTAGGAGATTATCTCTTGTTGGAGCAAGTGTGGGCTTGGACTGTGAGCAGTTTGTACATATGTGTGTGCCAGTGTGGGAGTGTGTGGGAGTGTGTGTGTGTGTGTGTGTGTGTGTGTGCGTGTGCGTGCGTGCGTGCGTGCGTGCGTGCGCGCAGGGGGTGCAGGGCCCGGGATGCACGTATTAAGAAACGATTAGTGGAGATTAAAGCTCTGCCCTAGAGTCTGCCTGCACGACTCCAGGCAACAAGAATGACCCCCCCCCTCCCCCCCTCCACCCCCCTCTCTCACCCTGCAGTGCCCCCTGTGGAGCCGGGCCACTGAAGCCCTGCTCGTCCACCGGCTGTGGAGAATCAATAGCGCTGCCTTCTCTCTGCCCAGCGATCTTCCAGCACTAAACAAATTGCCCCCAGGACAGAGCGCGAGCACTCACTTGGATGGTTTTAAAGACATCCATTCAGGTTCAAAGTCAGTCGGGTGGGTCTGATGATTGGAAGAGTGCACGATGATGTAACTTGTAACAGTGTCTCACGCAATGCAGCACAGGCTCTGTCTTTGTAAAACATTGCTCTGAGGCCAAGATGGAAGCCAGTGCAGGTGCAGTAATCAACCAACAAATATGTCTTCACCCAGAACATGACTCCAGTCATTGTTTTCATGGGACACATATTAGCAAAATTCTATACTTTTGGCATTCTTAAAGAATATATTTCAAGAGATAAAATATACAGCATATTTTGCATTGAATAATGATAAAAAAATATCTTGTTTAAGATAATTTATCATGCAAAAAATGGTTAGGTCAGATTTATTGCAATATTATTGCAAATCTTTATTCACTTTTTCTCAATCTAGACAGAGGCTATGAAACATATTTATCAAGATCTGAGGAAATAGGTTCTACTCCAGTTTAATTGTCAAATACTATACTGCAGAATCCGGTAGGGAAATATATAATACATAATTAATGTATTTGTCTAGCTTTACTCGTTTAGTTTGGATATTGGTTTCTTTAGTTCATATTTTGGAATGAAAAAAAAAGGCGTATTATTCACTCAAAAAGCAATGCAACTTTCTACAGTTCTATCCAAATCCAAATTAATTCAAATACATACACACTACTAGGATTTAAGCATCTATAATAACACTGTTGAAGGCCCCATCTTAAGACTGGAGTTGGCAGCATCACTTTGAGACAAGTTCTGTCCTTTTTGAACCTGTGCCATTTCATAACTCAGTTATGTTCAGCCTTAATGATACAGTTGAAAGGTTTGGATGCACTTTGTCTAAGTGTAGCTGAGTGGATGGTGCGGAGAGAGAGACGCAGATGGAGACGGAGGAGGGAGAGGCTTAGGTAGCATGAGGTGTAGGCCTTTTTCCAAGAAAGCACGCTAATAAGGCCTTCTTAATCTGCAGTGACAGTTTGAGGCGCATGCGTGCCGTGCACCTACAATGACTTCGACAACGTTTTCTCACACACAACACACACAGCATACCCTCGAGTGTTTTCCAATTGAACAAGGGGTCCAAATTAAAAAAAGATAGAAGAGAGAATAAAACAAGAAAGAAAATGGGATCTTTTCATCTGTGTGAATGCAACCTGCTTCCGCTTTAATCTGCAGGAGGAGCGGGACGTACACTGATGCTTGATAGATTAAGGCCTGGACGCTTCTCTCTCTGTTCTGCTCTGCAACAGAAGGGCCCGGCTAGCAAATCCCAGGCTTTAAAGCAGAGGAGGTTCAGGCAGCTTATGATGTAATCATGGCCCTGTTTGTCACAGCAGGGGAGGTGGGGGGTGCTGAAGAGGAGGGCGTGGAAGTTATTGGGTTTTATGACAACTAAAGCATTACTAGACACAACGTGGCTCTCCTCAAAAAGGGAATAAAAGTTGTGAATACCAAAAAGTCGAACGTAAACCTACGTGTGTGTATGTCTCTTTTGCTATTATAGAAGGAGGTGAGCCATGGGAATTATTTTAAATACAGTTTCAAGTCAAACCCAAGTCCAAGCTAACTCCTAAATTGTAAATCTTTAGTTGCTAAACAAAATGCTAACTAAACAAATTGATACATGTACAGACACAAATATATTAGCCAATAAATAAAGTGCATGATTTTATGTCTTGTGTTTATTGCACATCGACAGACAAGAAGAAGTTGCACTGAATTGTTTCCTGCCATCTGGTAAATATAATAATAAAATATAATATGTCAGTTTTGTTCTCCACCTGCTCCTGAATAAAGGCAGAGGTCACCTGTAGTCTTCAGGGGATGTTTGAGTCAGTGGAAGTTAAAAGGCTTTACAGAGCTGCAGAAACGCCCTTATTGAAAGTAGTCATTTGATTTAATGTTCATGTGAAAAACCGAGACTACTATACAATTAGAATTTTTTTATGCATTGATGGCTACGCTTTTTCATTCTCCCAGCTCATTTTACAGCCACTAGTTGGTTCCGACTCTGATTTGTATAATACAGGCCTTCATGCTTGTCCTTTGAACCCTTCATTTTATTTCCTGGCACTCCTTTGTAGAAAGTATATTGTGTATTCAAAGTGGCTCCACCCCTGCAATTGAAAAAGAAGTCACCTTCATGAAATCAGCCTCAAAAACCTGGACAAAATAAAGGAGGCATTCAACTCGGGCACCCAACACCATGGTAGGTCCCTCAATGGGGCCCTCTTCATCTGCTCAAACACCCTGTTGGGGAATTGCTTCAGTTTGGGAAGGAGCCAGTGGCTGTGGTACATTACACTACACGTTTTACATTGACACTTCTGACCTTCTCAGGATTGGACGATGTCTGTCCAAAGCGTGCACAGACAGAGATGAAATCAATTCTCTAATTCTAAAACTCTACTCATCCGGCATTATCATAAGCAGGTCCAGCATGAGGGACATACTATTCTTGGAGGGTGCCTGGAGAGCAGCAGTTCTGTGGATCATTGGTAGAAAACGATGAGTCAGAAGCATCCTTTATTACTGGGTCATATGCCGAAGACTACGAAGGAAAATACAAACTCAGTGGTTGACTGCCAGAGTGCCAACAAACCTTTCTCCCTCCAGGCTCGGCTGTCTTTGGACCATGGACGGCCATGGCACGGTGGACTAGAGGAGGTCCAGCAAGAAGCAAATGGTAGATGGTGCTTTTACATGTATGAGCACAAAGGCCAAATATATATCAAGGTCATCGAGTGGATGGACTCCTCGAGCTTCATAAGTGCTCTGCAACAGTTCTTCTCTGTCAGAGGACCACCCAAAGAGATAAGGTCTTATTGTGAGGCATTGTTCAGGGCCTGCAGGGAACTGCAGAATCAGTGAGGTCTCCGTGTAGTGAGTCTCCACAGATCCAGACTCCCCACCCACTGAGGATGGAGTTTATGAGAATAATCTCTACAGTTTCATCATTTGTTAGCGTAATTACTAGCCGTAGCCAGTAGAGTAGGAGCAAATATTCAGAATAAAATATTTTGGAGTAAAACAACGTGACCACGGCCACTACGGTTCCTTAAATTCCAGTTTATGGGACGGAAGAGAGCTGAAGGAAGTTGAATCCAATTATCTATAGAATTATATATATAGAACTGGATTCAATATAGAATATAATCCAATTCTAGTCAATTATCGTCAAATATTGTAATAATTGATACTTAAAAGCAAGTTTAAAAAAAGAAGAATCAACCACTTGGATGTACTGAGTAGAAAGCACATTGTGGAAATATTACCTTAAAGTACATTTTTTAATTAGACGCCAATGTTTGAATGGATGTTAAGCACTAGTCATTGAGCCTGGTAGGCTTTATGAGGCAGATAATTCATGAAGGACATGTATCAATGAGGTCGATGTCCAAATTTCTTTCCTTTATGGTCATTTTTTTATTTCAGTTTTACTTCATTCTTATACTGTCAAAACTAAATGATGGTATATCATTGGATATATCCATCATTCTTTGACTAGTTGAAGAAGTCATCTGTCTGCCTTGTTAAGGAAAGGGACTCCTTGACGAGGGCAGAACACAGTATACTAAAATCAAGAGAGAAAGTGAAGGGATGGTAAACAGTCTGGACTTTATTTTTTAAATAGTGGTGAGAGTTGAACCAACTGTTACAGCGGCTCTGAACTAAGTCGATTCTTGGCAAGCAAATGTTTTGTTGCAAGATGTTTAATATTAGCATCACACATAATGCAGCCCCGGTCCAGGTATATGAACTTCCTGTGATATACAAAGTGATGCAGTGATCCAACAAGTCCTCAGTGACATACATGTTCATGTTACAAAAATAACATAGCAAGGGGGTGCCCCTATCCATGCACTGGAAATAAATGGATCCGGTAGACAAAATGTCTGCTTCAGGACGAAAGCTCAGCAGTCCAGCAGTAAAAAACGGCTCGCTGGAAATCCTGAGTCTTCACAAATCTTGGCATGTGCGTGGACTACACTAAAACAGCACAGGGAAAAAGCACACGAGATGGTATTTCAACATAATATTTCATAATCTAACGTGAGAAATGTGTGGGAGCTCAAATGCTGGGGTTTGAGGTTGAGGTGGAAACAGTGAAATTTAGAATAGTGATCAAGGATATAGGAAACATAAGAGGTGGGATCTCCGACTATGGCACTGAATTGTAAATGCATCCTAAAAACAAAACAGCCAAGCACAGAGACAATAGTGAAAATTCATAACAGTGATATAGTTACACACTGTGGGTGAAGCAGTGGTGGCTTTCCTCCGGGCTTTTTTGGTTCATCTTTGTTTTGAAGTAAAGGTTCATTGTAAAGAAATAAATACTAAATACTCAACATCACAGAGCTAAAAAAAACAAACAAAAAAAAACAATATGAAGCTAATTGGGAGAAATATTACACCGACAAAAGCAATATCTTTACATAGTAAACACATTGATAACTCACTTCGACCTCCCCCTGCAGATGTACATTTAAAATATATTTGACATTGTACACAGCGTGATGATCTGGAAAAAGTAGGAGGAACAAATCCCCACGGCGGCCGTTCAGCGCCTCCTACTCCTTCCAGGGCCTTAATTGTCACTGTTCAAGGGTCACGACCTCCACTGCCTGGCCGTCCAACGTGACAGTGTTATCTATGCGCGTGGTGACAGGTGCCATGGCCACCTGGACGGGCCTGTTGCCGTGGGCGAGGCTGGTCACGACAGTCTGGTACATGCTGACCGGGATCTGGACCAGACCTGAGGGGAAGAAGCAGAGATCTGTTGGATTCAAACACAGCATCAGCACCGTTACCCTGAATGCAAAGTATCCCAGTAGCTGCATTTCAGAGTAGAAATAACGAATCAATTCATTTATTAGTAAGACAGAAACTGACAATCGTTCTAAAACAGTATCATTTATCATTGGTTATTCAATTGAAATACAATTCAGCAGGTAGCATGAAATGAAAAGTTGGTATTTTTCCCATATGATTTTTTGTCAGATAAAAACAAGCATTGACGCCTTGAAATAACTTGAAAGCTTCAAAGAACATACATGCATTTCTTATCAATTGATTAATCGTTCACGTCATTTATCATTGCATAACATTTGATGGTTTCGAGATTCTGAAACGTGAGTTTGCAGCATTTTGTACTGTTTGGATGAAACGATCAGCGTGAAAGCATCACCTTGGTCTCTGGAAAAGAGCGTACATAACTATTTGACATTGACATTTTTATAGACTGAAAAAAAAAATCATGAATCATGAAAATAATCATTCGTTTTTGGCCAGAGGTTGTGTTGTCACGAGACTGCGTGTTTGAAACGGCGTTTGGGAGGCAGCCATGTTACAGAGACGGTACTACTGATGAATGGTTCTCAGCTCCCTTCCGCCATGCCCAGCTGTGTGTGTGTGTGTGTGTGTGTGTGTGTGTGTGTGTCTGTAGGGATTACTGCTGCAGTCACGTGGGCCTCTGCCCCACCCTGCAAGCTGTCAGTGTCACAGGCAGGCAAGAAGGTCAGTGTAGGGGATGGCAGTGGCTAATGCCCGCTCTCAACAATGTGAGCTATAACACTGGAATCCTTTCAATAGCTACAATATTTAATAAAGATTATGAAAAAGAAAATAAGCGCAGAAAAATATAAAACGCATGTTAACAACTAGTCATCTTTCAGGCCCCCGTTGCCGGGCTGGTTTGTAATTGTTGGCCCTCTAATGCGGGCCCTTGATCAGCCCACTCGCCAGTGATTTGTGACAGGGGTAAGTTCTGCTGGTGCGGGTAATTGTGCCGGCGGTGATTACGGAGGGGAGCTTAGGGAAGAGGGCATTGGGCCTGGCACAGTGACGCACAGAAGGGCCTCATTTGGCCACTCCAACCTTGTTACTTAGACATTGAGGGTTGTATGTGTTGTGCGGCCGTGTGTATGCATTAGTGTGTGTCTGCATGCCTGTGTCGGCGAGGGGGTCACTACACAAGCCAATCAGCGTGGTCCGGGCCGGCGCACTTCAAACGGGGCTCTCCACTCCACTGTGCAGCACTCCAGTGATTAGCTAAGGTCAATACTCAGGAGGAGGACTGGCTCTGGCAGCTCCATTAGTTGTTTAAGAGAGCCACAAATGCTCGTGGTTCAAGGAAGCAGGATGTCAAACTACAAAGGCTTGGAATTACATTAGTATTGCAAATATACATTGTACATACTGTACTTTATCTGATGAAATTAAATGTATTTTTGACTAACCAGATTTCATAAAAACTTTGAATTGTTTAGCCCAGTGTTTTTAAACCTTTTTTGAGCTGCGGCACATTTTCTACTTAAAAAAACCCCCTGCGGCACACCAACAACTATAAAAGTAAAGAAATGGCACATTGTAGCTTAATGCAGCATATATGGTAGGTAATTATTGCGCTACCTACTGGCATGGAAGATTATTTAATTACTAGGCCGGCCACTATATTGCAGGCTAAGATGCTCAACAATGGAAAATTATTTGCAACAACTAAATAATATTTTTTGGGACCAATTAAGTGAAATTTACCATTTCCCACGGCACACCTGACGATCTCTCACGGCACAGTGGTTGAAAATCACTGGTTTAGCCAATGGAAACATCCAAAGGGTACCAATATGATTCCTGACATTTAACACCCTATTTCTGGTTTTGTATATTTTAAAATAAACCATAAAATGCTGCCACAGCAAAGCTTTCTCTCAAAAGAATAGAATAAATCCCAACTTTGCTTTCAACAATCCGTTGCACACAATCTTAAATCCTCTTCTCCGAATAAATTGTGCGACACACTGAGCGGAAAAAAAGGAATGCAGATGCACGTGTTTAATTTAGAAAAGGTCTATATTCCTGTGACATGCATATGTGTGAATGTACATATCCGAACGAGGGAACATGGGGTTGCATGCTGACAGCTGGCCCAGTGATTAGACCGTGGACTGATAATGGAGAGGATTGGCCCTCCTTAGGAGCCCCTGAGGATCCTGGAGTAGTGTATGTGTGTGTTTATCCCACGGTAGGAAGGTGCTGACTAGAAGATAAAAATAAGAAAAAAGATCAGCTGATTAAATGTGTGCGTTTATCGTTGCATTCATTATAAATGACGATGATTCATAGCCTCGGTATGCTGAAAGAGATGATCGAATTGTTTCGGCACCAGCAATAATCAATATGAAAGGATGACCATATCAATAATAACAAATAAACAACAAAAAAATCATAAAGATAAATTATAATGCATCAAACGATAAGTTTACAAAACTGAAATGAGAAAGAAAAATATAATTTTGCCCTTATTGCACTTGCTAATTCAAATCAAATTGCCAATAAATCAGCAACCCAATTACGAAGGCATTAAGTCTTATTTGATATGTGACAATGAGAAGCCATGTCATGGTTAACGCCAGGAAAGGCCAGAAAACAGAAAACATGTATTTCATGTTCACAAGTAGTATTGTTTAATTATTCTAGTTGTTGCTTATTTATTTTAGATTGTTGATGTATTAGTGTAGTTTTTTCTTTTGATAGTTTTTTGGTTTTGTTAATTATTTGTAGTTGTTTACTTAGTCTTTAGATTATTTATTGGTTTATTAATTAGGCAATGCTGTGGGCACCTGGGGTTTATAAATAGGAGTAGGCGTGTACTGGACCATGATGCATCTGGGCAGTCCTATGATTTCTTACCAGCACAGGAGAAGCAGCATGGGGTTCCCTTTGTTCTTTTGTTAAGTTACAATAAATATCCGAAAAACTGGAATCCCACATGGACAATGCCTTCTTGTGGCTATGTAATCTACCCACGGTGCGTCAGTGGCTTTTTGATTTATGTTTATTGTCTTTGATTCATTGGACAAATGACCACTACACTGAAGTTGATCATTGGTGAGCAGTACTTTTACATTCAGATACTTTTATTTTGGTCAACGCAGTCCAACAAGGACCTGATAACGTCATCACAAACTGGTCCAATCCCAGTAGACACCCTCTGCCACAGCAGTGAGTGAGGAGGTTGGCGATGGGGGTCGTACAGCTAAGGTATCACTGAAAGGAGGGAGTATTGCTCCAAGATACGCACGCAAAGAAAAGCACACCATCTGCCACATCAGCACAGAGTAGATTAGAGCGTACGTTGGAGCTCAGAGGCCGCAGTGCTGCAGCAGGGAAGCTTAAACTCAGTGAGACTCATTAGGCACGCCATTGGCTGGGGAACACAATCAGTAACGACGTTATGTCAAAAATGAAGAAAATATAGGTGTTTACGGTTCACTAAAAAGTGAACTACTGCGTGTCTATTATATAGGGAGTTGTGAATAAAGGAGAGAGTGATTTTCAGAGACACACAAACTCGGCGTTTACTGATGACGCTAGTAAGCAGACAGTACTTCACCAAGTTATCATCTGGTGCAATAGCAACAACAACAGAGACTTCAGACTGTACATGCAGGTGTATTCTGCGTGTTGATAACGTCATTGGTGAATATTTTTACCTGTAGCATCTTGAACCCCTGCCAGTGCTCCAACAGCGGCTGCTGTCTCCGCCAGGACAATCTGCCCTCCGCCTTGTAGGGTGGCTTCTGCCAACGTCGCAACAGCATGGGCTGCTGCCTCACTGCAACACACAAGAGCACACGCAGCCTTTATAGTGTACAGTCAAAACTAAAATGTAAGATGGACGTTTTCTTAAGCTTCCGGATACAATCATTGGTAGAAAGCAAAGTACACACACACACACACACACATGCACGCGCAGTCAGCTCACAAAGGCAAGGGCTATTATAGAGATGTGGGGTGAAGTGGTAGGAGTGTATGAGCTGTAAGAGGCTTTTCTAGTCTGGACTTATGGAGAATCTGTCACATCTCCCGAAAGGCCAGGTGCTCCGGGTCTAACAAAGCAGTTTTATTGAGCAGATCTACCCAGTGGAATTACCACGAGCCTATTACCGCACCAGCTTCGTTATGAACTAATGGAACTGTTCACAGCTTGGCTGATAATCACATCTGAGATAGAACTTCAGACGGTCAGATAAGGGGAGGCGGAGCTAAGAGAGTACAGACGGAGACAGTAAGCGGCAACGATGCGCTCACACTGTCGGAAGTGAACGACAACCAACTGGATGTTGTTCGGTGGGACAATAGCAGTAAAATCTGGCAACATTGGTAGAATAATTCTTATTGAGCCTTGAATACAGATATTAAATGATAATTATTGCTGTTATATTGGTATGCATTTTGTATAAACATTGTAAACATGAGTTTATAGCTTCATGATGTCATTAGTAAATGATGGTCCCATTCAGAGTAAAATAGTGGATAAAGCAGGCTATGCTTTAGGGCGTGGCTACTTTGTGATTGACAGGTCGTTATGACAGCGTTGGCAGCTCTAGATGTTTTAGTCTTAGAACTTTAACTCTTTCACGTTATGTTTTCAGTTCATGAAAGCTCATTTTTGGTTGCCTAAAAATGTTTTTGTCAGCATTTAGTTGTATTTAGCCTCTCGTATCACTTCTGGTTGCAAAAAGCCAAGATGGACCTGACCAAAATGCCTAACTCAAGGCTTCAAAATGGCAGTGGGTGACGTCACGGTGACCACGTCCGCTTCTTATATAAAGTCTATGGTTTTGCCGTTGACCGCAATACATCTTGGAACACAAGATGGTTTCATCCACACAGCAGAAAAGATAAAGGAAGAGGCTCTATTATCCCTCTGGAAATGGGAAGCAGAGACAAAATGTTCCAGAGCCTGTGAGAGCCCAGAGTAGCTTGGCACAGGTAAACATGGGAGGGTGGGGGAGGGGCAGAAGGACTCAGGTGGGTGCAGGTAACAAGCCCCAATGGGACATACCCATACACATCTGAAATGATTGCCTCGACACTACTGCAGCGGAAAACCAGCTAACATGTGAGCACCTCAGCAAGTCTGACTGATTAATCTGGCAAGTTAAAACCTTTACTGACAATATGAAACATCATGAACATCAAAGATGTAGATCGGGAAATGGCTACAGCAAGCTAGAGCTCTACTGAGTTTAGTTGCAGCTAAAGAAAACCAGCTAATTCTATCCATGAGCACGCTCTCAACCTGCTGTATTCTTGCATTGAAATCAGATCCTGCAGAAGCCTGGCCCTCCATGGGACATGATTTAGGATCCTGTGGTAGATCCCATCTGAATATAATTGTTGTTGCTGATTTCCCTCCAGAAAAGCATTACACCAACAACAAGCCCTGTGCTTCTATTATTACTGGAGTGGCTGCATTTCCAAATGCTGCATGCAAAAAGGTCAGCATCCTCAACTCTTACACTCTTTGAATTACAGGAACAAGTACATGTTCTGAATGCTATGTTATGTGTAACCAAGCATTTAAGACATTTTAGTAAACAAAATCATATTGCGCCATGGAATTGTGAACCCTGCCTAAAGGCTAATTAATTAGATGCTGAACTAGGAGGAGAGGCAGTGGACTCGTCCTCAAGGGGACCAGGTAACCCGCCCTGACAGTGGTGCCATTCTCATCCAGTTGTCATGGCTGCCTGAATAATTATGGGTTCTTCTTCCTGTGATGTTTTGATGGCTCCACCACCAGTAACTGAAAACCCTTGAGGATTATGTCAGTAAACACTACAGTATGAGTACGTTAGAAAAAAAGAGTGTACAGCTTAATGAGAGTACTTTTGCTTTTTCTGTCTGAGCTGAGGATATTAGCCAGAGGTGCACTTGAGATCTTTAAGATCTTATGGTCTCAATAAAAATCAAAAATAGTGACGAGCATTCTCCAAATGAGAATAACACACTGATTCTGAATATTAAAATAACTAAATATGTAGATATGCATTTGTTTTTAATTAGGTACTAACTGAACATACATGTCTCTTGAACTCCCTCCCATGTAAATATGCCTTCCTTCCTTTCTAACGTTGCCCAAAGTAAAAGCTGAAAGCCACCTAAATAACACCAAGATGCCATTTATTCCAACTTTAACAGCCTTGTTCCCCTAAAGCCGTCTCCCAGCCTCACCTGTTAAGCGCCATTGTGACTGTGGCTCCTGGCTGCATTTCGTGACTGGCAGCTACAGCGGCTTCTGCCAGGGATGCTACTGCCTGCGTGGCCTCTGAGGCTTGAGTGGTTTGAATTGTCATCTCGCCGCCCTGGAGGGTGGCCCAATTCTGCTCCACCTGCAGGGGGAAAATATATAATTTCACAAGGAAAACAAATGAGTATCTGGAGGTTAGGTAACACAGATTGCATGCAACTGACTGATTATTGGTTATCTGGCTTGACTTTGTGGTGCTGAACGGACAGCTCCCAATACACGCTGCACTGAATTTACTGCTTTCTTGTTTCCTAGTGTTTTTCTCTCCATCCATCTCCTATCTGACTGCTCGTGAGACACCACAGGGAACTCACTCGCGGCCCCTCAGTAATCGACTGAACCCCCCCCCCCACCCCTCGACAGAACACAGAGAGTTTGGATCAGAGTTCACTTCACGTAGATTTATTTGTAACATTACATTACATTACATTTAGCCGACGCTTTTATCCAAAGCATCTTACATAATATACAGTAGACCGTAGGCACAGCAACGGTGAGCAATTAGGGTTAAGTGTCTTGCTCAAGGACACAACAACATGGACTAGCGGAGCCGGGGATCAAACCACCGATCCTCTGATTGAAAGACAGAGTTGCTGACCACTGAGTCACAGTCGCCCAAATACAGTTTACAAACAAAACTGAGTTGGGTCCGGAATATAGACAGCATCCTCCTTGGACATCTGTCTTTCCCAACTCCCGAACGACCAAACAAACACATTATTTATACATAATAAACAGTTTCAGGTTCAGCCCCCGTCCACCCACTAATTTCATATTCCTCGTCACTCACTCTTCTCATATATACCAATTAAAGCCGGTGACTTTAAGGATTGTGCCCTGGTTTCTCTGGCACCTGAAGCTTTCTACCAGCTAATACTAGAAGAGAACAAGGCCACTGCGACTATCGACGCGCAGTGCTCAATGTTCCCTTTTATTATTATAAAACATTTTCCTTCAACACTAGGCACAAGTTTTTATCAGATCTATCAATTTAATGCGTTTTAGGAAATGAGGAGGTAGTTGATTTGGAGTTTATTACTGCAGTCCGTGTGTGTAATTAATAATAATGTTAGTAGTAATAAAAATGTAACTTGTGGTATGTGTCTTGTGCATGAGGTTGTACCTCTCCATCAGTCACAGTGGCGTAGTTGACCTGCGCAACCGTCACACCGGGCAGCTCCGACGCATCTGCCAAGGTGGCAACTGTGTGTCCTGTGCCAACCTGAGAGGAAGGGGTGGTGGGGGGGGGAACAAATTAAAAAAGGAAATGTGAACGGAGGAGGGTGTAATCACACCGTAGAATGGCTGAAAAAGATTGTGATTTGTTAAAATGTACTGAAATGTACCTGGATGAGCGAGACCGTTCCATCCGGGTTGTTGATGGTCTGTACCACCGTTTGTTGGGGCACGAGGTGAGCGATACTCTGCGACGTGGTCAGATGGTGATGGGTGGTGGTTGTCGTGGTTATGTGATCCTCAAAAGCGTACAACAGATCCTCACGGCCATGCTGCTTGTAGCAGTTCTTAACGATGGTCCGCAACGCCTGCGTCCAAGACACCTTTGGAAACATAAATGCAAGTTAATATGGCAAATAGTCTCTTGTTTAAGGACTACCGGCTTTGATTTTGGGACCTAATGTACAAAAAGAGACATGGAATATCTTGCTTTTTAACTATTTCGCCCCATTTGAAAAGAGGATAAATCACGGCTTATCAAGAACAAATGCCATTTAAAAAGGAAGGGGGCTACGGAAACCAGTATTTCCCTGCAGAGTATCCAAGTAGGACGTCATTGCCACAGTATTTCGCTCACCCTCTGTTTCTGCTCCTCTGTGCGGACGTCACTGCGGACGTTGGCCCAAGGGATGTCCTCTGGCCACCACAATGGCTTGCAGCTCTCCTTCCCCCAGCCTGGCTTCCCTCGGCCCGTCGAGTACTTCAGCATTTCAGGGATGAACGCTCGCAGCTGCGCCTGGGGCAAAAGGGAGATACGTGGAGGAAAGAGATGACACCCAAACTCCGAAAGTGGAAAGCCGCAGTGTCTCTCTCAGACACACATAAGCCCACACGCCCTTGAGCAGGCGGCAGGAGGCGCGTATTGATCGGGAACCCGCTGACGGGTGCTGAGTTGGTCAAGGCCTGCAAATAGAAACATGCTTTCTAAAAGGAGAACAATGCGATCATGTTTATTAATGGACCAATCTATGGCCGTGGCTCCAGCCTGATGTGTCAGACAGACACCATGGGAACATCGGGGGTGAACTGACACAGTCCAGCAGTCGACCTGTCCCCGCGAAGGCTCCGGTACACTCAGCGGGAAGCATTAACAAGGTTAAGCTGGCCAATATTGTGAAAAAGAAAATCAATGTCAAACTACAACATTAGATTTACTTTGGCCAATCAGGACGTGTGCTACATTATGGACTTGTGTAAAAACTCAAGTTAGTGTTTCATTATTGTATATTGACTGTATCAGTGAGTCCACTTTGTTTGAACGATGAAGTAAGGGAGCCAAGCGTCTTTGGTGCCAGTCGTTGGAACTAAGAAAAGCTGCTGTAATCGAGGGCCGATTGCGTCGCCCTGGAGTCAAGAGACCGGCACTCGAATAGTCCCTTCTTCAGAGCCAGGGCTTGTTGTTGTCACTAATTGTAAAAGAGGAAATTATCAGATGTGTGGGGCTACTACCAACATTTGAGAGTTTATATATATTTTTTCTTATAATAATATATTGGGAAAATCTATTATTTGTCTTACAGGAACACATTCATTAAATATACCGGTTGCTTTGTCTGCCATGTTGCATGAGAGGCTTCCGTAATGTTGCACTGTGCCCCATAGCAGGGAATGAGTGGGGGTCTTAATCTAATCCGAGTTGCTTGCTATTGATCATCCGCCAGTGTGCATACTTCCCGTGTGGCAGTGGGTGGCATGCCTATCTATCGCCATCACCACTTCCAGAACAAGCATGCTCTCACACTCGCCGACAGGCTGGGGTGGGGTTTAGTGCCAATGTCCTCAGTGTCCTGGTAATATGCAAGCATCACCAGGGGATTATATTGCACAATGAGGCACTGCAGCGTCTGCCTGCCTTGACATCATGGGCTAAATTTGGTTCTGGGAGAAATAAATCCATCCCCCCCCCTTAGACCCCCTTATTTTTTAAACTCACAAACTACCTTTCCACAAAGATGTGTCAAAGTGGATTTTGCTAGATGGTCAATAAAATAATCACACCAGCTTTGGACCGACACATCCGGTGGTTTCAGTAAAGGGGCTTCACTTCAGCCAACACTTGGCATACTGACAGAACAACTTGGATTAACCCCAGAAAGACGGACTTAGTAGCAAAAAGATGCTTGCATTTCCACCTGTGGCTCATCCATGTGTGAATGTGTGTGGCTGCAATTGTGCTAGGCCAGATGGCCTAATTACAGTGGCGAGTGAGTTAAGTGGCATGTTGTGCTTGCACCCACCACTCCACCCCCTTCCCATTCTAATCCTTCAAGCAATGGTTCAATCAGCATTTAGGAAGGCGGCTATGTTGCCGAGTCCCTGGTCCTAACAAGGCTAGGGGGTAATTATGGGCTCAGGCTGGACCCAGGATCACCTGCTACAGATGCCCCATATATCAGACTAGCCGAGGCCTCTGCCGGCGTTAGTAAACCTCACTTGGAGTTTCTTCAGCTGTTTTAAACACACTGCAGATGTCTGCACAGAAGACAATAATGCCTTGCTGATAAGGATGAGGAGTGCAAAGTCTGCATTGGCTCCCTTTTATTGCAGAGTTCTCATTTTCACACTTATTTCCAACGCCGATCCACCTTTCCAGGGATTGTACTACATCCCGTCTCCAACACTTGAAGCACACGTGCCTCTAAAAACACCCACCTCCACACCTTTCCACCTGGCTTGGCCACGCTGAGTGAGGCAACATATTACTAGTGATAATCTCATCCTACAACCTCCAGAAAAACAAGCATAAACCAACACCTGCCCTCCGAGGACCCGCCAGGCCCTGGTATTGGCTACCGTGCTCCCAGGGGTGAGGACGGTCTCCGAGGGCCGCTGTCATGCCGGCTACTCTGACGATGATCCCGAGAATGCGTCAGCAGCCCTGGGATGCAGGAGTAAACAAGCCGGGTTCCCTCGGGTGAAGAGAGTACTCAAGCTGCCAATGGTGCTAATGTTGCAGTGTACGATCTACCAAGATCAGTGTACTCTGCACATCCTCTCGCTGATCACTGGTACCACAGCAAGTCTTGAAAAAAGAGGAGACTTGGCCTGTTTGAGATGGCAATGCTACGTATGCATCAAGCATACTGTATGCCTGAATAACAATGTTTTACCAAGACAATGTATTCATGTATTTTAGAAAGAACTACCGGTAAAACACGAAAGAATCAAGCTAATCAGTGACACTGATGGACATGTATAAACAGCTGAAATGAAATGTTTAACCTTGATTCATATGCAATTGCTAGCTAACCTCACAACAGACATGAAACGGTGACGCTGCTTTGTGGCCAACTGGTGCCCTCTGCTGGGAGCGTCAACATTGTGTTTATGCCTCACACACCAAAAGGGAGTTTTGGACTTGTCCGTTTCTACAAAGGAACAGCTGTTTAATGGACCATATTACGTTGGACCATAATGGATGAGCAGAGAGCGTATTGAGCCTGACCTGGGTCATCTTGTCCACAGAGACAGGAATGCCATCAATGGTGAGGGGGGGCAGCTCTGAGGCCAGGTCTCCACAAGCGGGGGCATGTTCAGCCAGAGCGTTCTCCAGATCCTCCAACATCATGCCCTTATACTTCCTCACCTGGAGGGTAGAAAAACAGTTGTGGCACAGTTTTAGTTCAGCGCTGTAGCTATTTGCTAAGATACGGGGTTGACTTCCTTTTGCATGATCAAGCGAAAGACAAATAATTGCAAACGCCGGCTGACTGCAGCACTCACCACGTTCTCCAGAGGAGCAGCACCAAACACCTTGAACACAGGGTTGGGTTTGGAGGGAGAGATACACAGCACTATGGCCTGTTGGCCCACTCTGGTGGTGTACTCATCCAGGGTGGCTCGCAGTTTCCTGTAAGCACAGCATCGTTTACCTCCGGGTTCACAGTAAAAGTACAACATCGACTCTGTCTGAGAGCGAACAAGGATCTCGGGTACTGTAAGTGACATACTATGGGAAATACATGGTGGAGGCAAAGGGGACTTTTGGCCTATTGGTGTCTGACGCTCACCTGAGCAGACGAGTCTGCTGCCTCTTGCGGATGGAGGGGTTGGATTCAAAGATGTGAGGCCTCTTTCTTTTCTTACCAGTTGCCACAGCAGCAGCAGCTGCCATGCCTACTGGCCCTGAGAGGGAGAGAGAGAGAGAGAGAGAGAGAGAGAGAGAGAATTTTGTTTATTATTAGTAAAAGTAGAGGCTAGTAATCAGAATGAAGGATATTCTCTAGATTGTCTTTGAATGCTGTTTTTGCCCCCTCTCTGATATGAGCTTTCAATAATGTACAGCCTGCACAATTATTTTTTCAAAAGGATAAAATAGACCCGAGTTGCAACTGTGTCTAACTGGTACCATTTGGTGCCCTCACAACTTGAAAGAGAAAAAAAACTAAAACAAGCATTATCAGTAGCTTGATGGAAGGCAAGACTACAGATTGACACTGCCTCCACTTAACAGGCCACTGGCACCACCTGTTGTTCAGTGAAAAGCATTACACTGAACTCAGGCTATGGATGTTTTACTGGATCAGCAGAATTCATCAGAAATGCAAGATAAAATGGATCGCTTGTCTGCCAGACCCTGGTTGGGAAAACTCCCTTAGTGTTCTTGGATGCTTCTTATCAAATAAATCCCACTGCCACTAACTATGATCCACCAAATGCTCGGCTTCTCTTACCTGCGGCTGCCAGGTGAGCGGTGATCTCATCAGTGCCTGCCGAGTTGAGGATGTCCGTGTCGTCGTAGGGATCATCATCAGGCGAGGACGTCGAGTCTTCCTCAGCGCTCATCATGGATGCTTCCGTAAACGTGGCCACATGTACCTACACACAGTGATGATCCAAGTAGAATGGGTTTAAATCACACATCTTAAATACCTTGTGAATAATGGGAAGAAAGGCGTCTGTCTCTTCATTCTCCCACTGTCTAACTATTCTGTTGATAAGTGCACCTGATGAACTTGTTGGCTGACGGCGCTGGCCTCGATGGTGGTCATGTGTTCCGTCTGGTGAACGACGTGCTCATCCATTATTGGCCACCTTGTCTACACAGCTGGATCCACGGTACAAAGACTGAGGAGAGAGAGAGGAAAAGAAGAGACGCAGCATAAGATAATGACAGGAACTGTTGTTTATCCCTCGATGGTGCCTGAGTAACCTCCATTTATATATTAATGAAACATAACTCGTATGGGGAGTAATTCCTGCTTCATTGGCTATTGATACACCTTAGCAGATGCATATTATTGCATACGCACAATGATGCCATTGTTGGGCTTTTCTGACACTTCTCTTTAGTATCACGTGACAGTCGGGGACAGGCATGAGATGGACAGGCGATTTGGTGCGGCGGGCGCTGTGGTACAGAGAGAGCTGAGCGATAAGGCGAAGCTCTCGATTTACCAGTCCCTCCATGTTCTGACCCTCATCTACGGCCATGGGCTTTGGGTAGTGACCGAAAGAGTGAGATCGTGGATACAAGCGGACGAAATGATCCTCCTTTGTATGGTGGCTGGGCTAAGCCTTAGAGATAGGGTGAGGAGCTCAGACATCCGGAGGGAGCTCGGAGTAGAGTTGCTGCTCCTTCTGGTCGAAAGCTGGGGTAGTTTGGGCATCTGACCTGGATGCTTCCTGGACGCCTGCCTTATAAGGTTTTCCAGGCACGTCCAACTGGAAAGAGGCCCCAGGGTAGACCCAGAACAAGCTGGGCAGGTTAAACATCTCGTCTGGCCTGGGAAAGCCTCTGGGTTCCCCAGAAGGAGCTGGAAAGCGGACTACACACCTAACACTAACCCCGGATAAGCAGAAGCTAATGGATGGATTGACAATGTAACATGTCCTCAAAATCTACCATTATCTATATTGGAAGATGTGCTTATAATCATATGAAGGCATATACGTCATTCTGATCACACATAATGAATCAAACATACTGCCTGGTACATTCATCTGCAAATATTTTGTATATTTATGTGAACTCCAGCGCACCATGAATGCAAAGACTATTAAACGGAAGCATATTTACAAAACTGTGACCATGCACAGCTGCTATAATTGTTATTTATTTCACTTGAGGTTTTGGTACATTAATGCACAACAGTTATCACTCTCCTCAAAATGATGCCTGTATTTATGTGTGCTTCATGCCCGAGTGCACTGTCTGCACCACTGCTGCTCTGCCTCTAGATGGCTTCCTACTGCATCAATATAGAATATTATTTAGGTTAACATGAGTGATCAAAGCATGAAAATGTTTTACTTTCCAATTTATTTTATGTTAAATTATATGTTTCACAAGAAATTGATTTACAAAACAGCATTCAACACATTATAGACTTTAATATTGAATGATTGACACTACTTAGATACTTAACAGTATTAAAATCATTTGAATGGGTTTTTCATACAGTATACGAGTAAGTAGTAGTCAAACAAGTGGAAATGCAGTCAGTTGTAAGTGTCTCTTCATTCATTGGTGAGGAACATCTGTGTGTGTTGAGTGTGGTATTGTAGTTTGACTGAGGGTTGAACATCACTCGCACAATAAAGTTGAACTTAACAGACACAAATACAGTATGATTTTATCCATGCAAGATATCCAGGAGTGTATCAATACACGGTGAATGTAAACACACTTGATCAGTGAAATTAATCACTGGGGTAGATGTATGGGGATCACATGTTCAATTGATCCATGGTGGCTGATATATGGATCATGCATTTCATTTGATCTGTCCAATACACCAGTGTTTTCTCACAGAGAGACTTGGACAGGGACATTGTTGACACACACACAGGATTATTGGTGTGCAACATCCCCTGTAACAACTACACAGACTACATCTGCTGATCGGATCAATGGGACTGTGCACGACTCCACAATAACATTGGTGTTGAATCGTACCCATGGCCCACAAACAGGGATATTCCCAATCACCTAGTTAGTAAGACCAGTCACGCATTAAAACATCTGCACGAAACAGGCAACGCAACTGCTCAAACAGCAGTAACGTTAGCAGACTTGCCGGTTCGGCTCACACCGACTACCAAACAGAGCTAAGCTAGCAATGTCATACATTTGGCTAATACGCTAGCTAGCTAACCATTTCATTTGGCGGTGCAACTTCGGTCATCTGAATGGACATTAGCTGTGATCGTGAACAGCAACAGCTCCCCGATGTTGGGGCTCTGAACAAAGTCGATTTCAGCGTGCAATGAAAGACATCCTGGTAAAACTGGCGCAACATTAGCAAGCTAGCATGAAACCCGCGCAATACCAAACAAAACAGAGCGCTACGAAAGGCCCAGCGGCCTGCATGTCATCCACAGCTATTCTACTCTTTATGACCGTGTTGTGAGAAACATGATTCCTCACAAAAAAATCCAGAAATGTATCAAAACCGCGTTCCAGTCAACATCACAACAATCTGCATCTTTCACCCCCCCAAACGCTGCCGGGTTCGATGGTGCGGCTGCGCCGGGGCTGAAATAGATGGAGATTGCGCGGTAGGGCACTAACCTCAGAGCGGCTGCGCTACTTCGGGCCTGCGCTGTACAGTGGGGATGGAACCGAGCTCTAATGGCCGACAGAGGGGAGCCAGCAGCAAACACAGCGAGCAGACCGCACACAACAGTGATCTGCACTAGTGATGCCTTCAGGTGCTCGTCCTGAGCCTCACTCCCATGCAGTCACGATGCACACACTCGTGCGTGCATTTTTTTAAGCGACTTTAGCTTAAAAGACTGGAGATAAACACTATTATAAAGGGTTTGTTTATTGCTTTCGTTTCACACAAAAAGACACATTGTGCTGATGGATGCACTACGTATGTTGACGTAACGGAATAGTCAGAATAAATGCGTCAGCATTACAGACGGTGTTTTGAATACATACTTTGTAATATCAATACTGTATTTGCACATATTAAGGAATGTAACAAAAATATATAGTCTTGGAAGTGTTTGCAGTTGTTGCCAAGCCAGTGCAATATTCATTATGTAAAAGTAAAAACATTGGTAAAATAGAAACGCAACATGAAAAATGTGAACCATAAATGTTTAGGCAAAGCATGGCTAGTCTTTTTCTATTGTAGCCTTCATTTTATGCAATAATCGTTTAAACGTGTTTGTATAATGCACCGAAACATTAAACGGGGTATTACACGTTTCTTTATTCCTATCACAGTGATTGTGATTTCATATAAAATCCATAATGGCCATTCATCCGCCATTAATCAATGGGTTTTATTTCCGATAGTTATTGAACGCCACATAAGACCCGCGAAACCACGCCCCTTTCCACTGACACTATGAACTCGTTATCTGCTGGTCTTGCTACAATCAAAAACCAAAAACAGTTAAGGTTAGTTATGTCGCGTGACTAGATTAATTAATTTATGAAAACGTCACTGCCAACAAAAGGGCAAATAATGCTGGATCAAAACAAACTTTACTCCAATTAGCAACACCTGTGTCATTTAGGCATGCTGCATCACTTTATACACGCAGCTGTTGATTCCCCAAGAGGTTAGTAGCATTTATGTACAAAACAATGTTTCTAATGGACCGACCAGCTGACAAGTAACGTTATATAATTATAATTGTTGTAATTGTATATTCTGGTGCATAACTAGGCATAGGTAGCTAAAGCTAATAGAGTAGTCACGAAGGTTATAGTGTAAGGTTATAATGATAATGATAATTGTGGAGGCTGCCGTTTGTACTGCTTTGTAGAGAAAATGTTTTATTATTTAGCCTACTCTCATTGATATTAATGTGGTTGACAAAAATATTAGAAACATCTGTCAGTAAAACGCAATACAATTCAACAGAAGCACAACAATTCAGCCTCAAATGATCATGACAGTCGAATCAACTCCTCTCAAACGTTAGCATTGGTGGCAGGACTGTTGTGAGAGGCTTCATTGGTTTTAGCTGACTGCAGCTAATAAACTGATCACAGTGTCATTGTGTCTATGATATTTAGGTGTATCTTACAGAGCTTCCTATGAAAGTTTTTATTTTTAGAGTGGCCTAATTTTTTCTTCTCTTTATAGCTTCACATCCTCAAGAGCCAATCGGTTTCCCATGTGGCAGTGATGTCAAAGCAATTTGGAAGGTAAAAGTCCCTTAATCTCATCGGCGGATATCTGCTACTCTACACATGTAATGTGTTCATGAAGGACTAAATGTATCCCTGACATGGGCCATTCTTTCCTGTATTGGTTTACTGGACTCTCCTAATGATACAAAATCTTTCAACTGCAAACAGACAACTTCAGTGATGCGTTGAGGTGAAAGACCAGTGGGAGAGCAGACTGAAAGGATAGAAAGGTAAGTTTCTGACAATTTTGTATATTTCCTTTGTATTGTATTCCTATTAAACTTCACTACTCTTTAATTTTTATTTTAATGCTCCAATGACACATTACAGACCAGTTTCCACAACCTGACTCTCATCTCAAGGGGGCAGCATTGCATTACAAATCTCACATTGCACTCAGCCTCAACTTAGTTTTTAACAGGAGATGGCAGTGAGGCATCATTGATGCGGCTCTCCGCAGGTGCCCTGGCGTGCATTCAAGATGATGGATGTTTTACATTAGCGTGCGGTGACAGCAGCTTATGTTTGTGCATCACTAAATGTCAGCCAGTATCATATTCAAAAATCTGGCAGGAGAGACGCGGAGTGTTACTCCACATTTACAGCTTCCATACTGTGTAACTGACCTTCACACTACATTGTCTCTCTGTCTCTGCTTTCAACATCTGCAGACAGGATGCCGCATAATCAGAACATCAGCGTCTCCTAATGCTACATGAGTGACAAACGTATGGTCAGAAACAGATGCGTATACTTTAAACTATTTAGAGTTTACAAGAAATGTGTTGCGTTTGCCAAAATCCAGCTTTGGGATATTTGGTTAGTCCTGTCTTCATTTATTTCTATATAAGGATTAAATGCTTTGGTCACTACCTTGCATTCTTGTCTGTAGAGCCTCTTAGAAAAGTTGTAGCAACTTATTGATTTTGTATTCATTCAATTTATTTCTCAAGGGCACTGCAGTGGGAAACCGTTTTTGTCAGGCAGGTGATCGTGTGACGTAGATGCAGGGAAAAGCTGGAGTGTGTTAATGAACCAAGGCCCTATTATTTGGTCCTATTCTGCCTTCTCCACTGTGGGCTGTGGTTGGGTATAGATAAGGTTTACAGCCTGTGGGTCCGGAATCAATAATAGATGTAATTGGTGAGGTGGAAGTGAGGATAATTGAAGGTAATTGTGCGGACCGTCACAAGACTATGAGAGAGGTCAAGACAAGAGTAGTAGTAGACGAAGAGAAGAAGCAAGTGGTGGGGAAAGAAAATGATTCTGTTGTCTAAATGTAACATTGCCATGGCACCAACCTTTCACTAGTGGTTTAGCTATAATTAAACATTATTTTAGGTACAAATACAAATTTTATCAAACTAAACTCCAACAAGGTATTCATCCTTTCTTGAAACCACATGAATTAATTTTCTCATGTAAAGTTCTTGTTCTTACTTCTTCACCCTCAGGAAGCAACAAGTTCAAATTCACTCAGAGAAACTTTTAAATATTAAGCTAGATCTTTCTCTGTCGCTTCCTTTATTTCTCTCTGCCTTTCCCATTAGTATAAAGCAGAATAGACCAACTTGGTTGGTAAACATGAGCAGGTTGAACGAGTTCCTGCCATTTGCATCTGCAGGTGTTGCCTTGCAAAAAAAAAAACATATTGGTTTTCAGATCTGAATGAAGTCTCTTAGTTTCCCAGTTTTATTTTCAGTCCAATACAATTCCTAAATACTTCTCTTATCACCTATGTGGTTTTCTCTTCTCATAAGCACAGCTATGTATGTTATTGTGCTGCTGTCTGCCATGGAGTTACATTGTAGCAGTTGTTGGATACCTGCCTTGCTTAATGGCACCTCGACAGTGGTACATATGGGAGGGAGTGCATTGTTTAATGCATTCACATCTTTGTCCAAATCATTTCAGCCAGACAAGATCAAAACAGGCAACTGTTTACATCTCTAGCCACCAGTGTGCATCAGCTTAAAGTCGAAGTGTAGGACTTAACAGCAACGGGCATTCTCAGTGTTCCTTTGGTTATGTGTACCTTATATCAATTCAGTGAGCAAACACAAGCAATACTGAGTAAATGTCCTTGATTATGAAGTATATTCCTTTCCCCAAGGTTGTTGGATGTTCCAGGGGTTCTTACATTGGGTATAACGGGTGAACTATTCTGCATTAGCAGCAGGGGGCACTGCAGTACAATGCATTGAACCACAACTGAACTGCTGTTGAAACTTTATATCTGCTCTGCAGAGTCATGCCCACTGAATGATATGACACCTTCATTCATATTTCACTCTGAGAACCTTCAGAGATTACTTCCATTTAATATCTTGGGGCAAAATTAATCTTAAAATCTAAGCTATGTTATCTTTCTGTGGATTAGATCGAAGGGTGTGCTTTGCAGTTGAATGTACGTCCACTTGCAGAAAGTACATTGTGTGTACGCAATGAATAAATGAACGAATACATCTATTGGAACCTTGAAAGTAGAAAAAACATTGTCGCATCGTACACTATATGAGAGTAACAACATTGCAGCATCAGTATAGGTTTCTCCCATTTGTAGACTCTTAGGTCCCCATGCTCAACGATTTAAGAGCCTGATCAATACAGTTTTTTCTTTATGGCTTACACCAAATGTATACATGTGATAAGTTACTTTACAAACTTTCTTGCATAAACAAACATCCGCTAAACAAACTTTGTATTGATGAAAGTCTTTCTTAATTACCTCAAGTACTTTCCTTTGCATAAACTATTAATGTCATTTTTGTGTTTTTGTATATGGGCCAATATATCAGATGATTTATTCTTTCACTCTTTAACAATTGTCATATAGCCTAAAAAATAACACAAATGGTTCTTGGAGAACAGAAGGACTTCACATGGGTAAATGGGAGCAGTGGTTTGGATTGACAAACTAAGCCTGAGACATTTTGGGTGGGTAGGTGTAATTGCATTGACACAACATCAATCACTTGCTTTGATGCCGCAGCCAAGTGTTTCCAGGTGAGCACACAACTTCACAGCTCTCCTGTCATTGGCTGGCTCAGAAGTAGCCGCTCCAGCATTTCTTGTCGATCGCGTCCCTGGAGGATCTGGTGAGGGATGTTGTCAGTGATGAATGCTTTCTGCAATTTAACCAGATATTAGATTGGAAGTTACTTCACTGTAACTTACCATTCTGGAAGGGACTGTGAATAGATGTAGAACATTTAAAGTATCACACATAGATGGAAATCAGGGATATTTTGGCTCTAGTTTTCTGTGTTCACCTGCTGTAAGACGCATATTTCCACCTTTAACCTCATGCTCTTCTACGCTCCTCTCTCCCTTTATCTTTTCTTTTAATTATGTCCTTCAACTCTCAGCGTAATTTGAAAGAGTGAGTTTGCCTCTGTATATGAGTTTAGAAGAAAGGAGGAAGAGTAGTGTTTTCATTACAGATAATCAAGCCGAGGCTTTGCTTTTCAACAGCACTGCCTGTTGTCAATATGAATTGGAGTGTGGAGAGGGTGACGATAAAGGGCAAGAAAAATGGGTTGAAGGGAAAAACAAGCCGCAATTGTAAAGGGAAGACCGACTGAAACAACTATCAGTGAGCTGTGTCTCTTTCCTCCTCCACGATGTGCTCCCATGCCTCGTTGGAAATGCATTGTAAGTAATGAACCTGTTTATAGACTCATTATTACAATATTCAGCATTAGCACAAGGTGTCGTGGAGAGGAGACATTTGAGAATTATGCAGGGTGAAGTATTATTGTCATGAATCTGTGTACTTTGACGTAAAATATTTTGCAGGTGTACTCTGATGTCTCTTCACACATGCTGATTGTTGAGACCAAGATAATTGGGCCCCTGTCGGCTTGTGTTGTGCCATGAATGCTTGTTTAACACCTGCCAAACAGGGGAGTATAGCCTCATAAAGCCAGGCTGCTGTACATCTAGCAAGCTCAGTTTTTTTTTTTTTACTGCTAAATTGAACATCATGAGCTAAGCAGAAATTGTGAGCTAGTGTGTTGCTCGGCTAAGGCTAGCAAGGCACCGTGTACAAGTTCCTACCAGCTGTTTAGAATTTAACTGCAAGGACTGAGAACTGGCAAGAAAATATATACAACAAGATGTGAAAGTTTATCTTCCCCCCTCAATCTATCTCTGCTGTGCTGAAAAAACCGGTTCAGTTTTGTGTCTTTGTCCATATTTTTGGGAGTTATTGTCTCTGACTCTACCTGTGTTGACTGGCATTGCATCTGCATAATCACAAGAGTCTCCTGAGCTTCAGCAGTACATTTACAACCCAACCAGTCACAATTTTCACGCCCTGCAGGAGTCTGGTAAGCCTAGTTGAAATTCCATTTACGCAATAAATAACATTCTATTAGTTACAAACTGTGCACTAACACCATGACCTTAATTCTTGTCAAGCTGTACCATAAAACATGGTAATAGATTCACCTGTTTTAACACATGGTTAACTGCTTGGAAGAAGTGCATATTTTGATGCCTGGAGTGAGTCACTTTATGGTAAAAATGTTTTCTCTTTGATTTAATGAGGCTGATTAAGTTTTGACTTAGTACTCCTTAGTTTGGGGTGTCCCCCCCAATGCTAATTCAGTGACTGCTGTTCTCATGCTGGGTGCTTGTCGAGTAGAACGGTGCAATAAAGCATAATTCTCCGTGATCCTGAAGACTGGTTGTCTTGTCATATCTCACTTAATGTGTTGTAATGCAATTAAGAACTTTACGCCACACTTACTCGACAGGTCAACTCTTTGCCATTAAAGTGACCTTTCTTGTTCTTCCGGTATCTCCCAAACTACTGGTCTATACAGTCAAATCTGCTTTGCACCACAACCAATGGCATTATCTCAGCCAAGATTCTCTGATGCTGATCCATTTAAAGCTGGAGAAAAAGAGCTGACTGAAGGTAAAAGTAACTCTAGTCACTTTTACTGTGTGTATACGTGTGTGTGTGCTTGTGCTGTCCTTTCTCTAATTGACCAGCTGTGGCTACGTGTTCTGCCTCCTTAAAGCCCCCATTGATCCCATGGCCATTTCACAACAGGCCTTATTGCTTTGCTTGTGCTCTCTGTTGCAGCCGTCCGTAACGCCTCTGAAGGGGAGAGAGGGAAAAGGTGGGTACTGTGATTGCAGAGTGAGGGAGAAGAGAAACATTTCAGCGAGTGAGGGAAGCAAGTGGAGGAGAGAGATGGATGATAAGGGTCAGCTAGGGAATAGAGTATCAGGAAGGTCAAGATGGGTGTGCTTTGTCTTTTTATGAATCCCGGTCCCTTATGAAAACTAGTCATATTGAAGATTAAATTTGATAGTATTGACCAAATCCTGTTTCTGGATCCTACTTGATACAATGTGCAATAATCAATACATTGATAGCACACATGAATTGCTTAAGATTTCAAAATGATAAAAGAAGCATGCAGAAAAAAGTTTGCAGTTATTAAAAAGTAAATCTTATAAAATGTCAACTTAAGTGGCAGTAATATAGCCTAAGTGGAGTACATTAATGTGTCATCTAAAATATATAATTGCAGAGCTACCTGGGTGTCAAGTAGTCTGAAGTGCATGGCACATTTAACCTCATAGTCTGGGTTTGAGTCTGTCCAATAACCTTTTGTCACCTCACTTGCTCTCAACGTCTTTGTCTTTTGTAACTGGACAAATCTTGAAAAACAAATAGAATTGAAATTGGCTTTGTCGGCTAAGGTCACAGAATGTGGTACTTTCAAACTTGGCTGACTTTGAATGCATGCTTAAGCACATTTTCAAGGAGAAAAACTTGGGAAAGTCTCGGTAAACAGAATTCTGTCTTATAGTCGATGCAAAGATGGAACCCTACCAAACATCTCATATCTCGGCGTTCCTCTTGCTCTCTAATATCATACGAACTTTGACCTTTCTTCCTCTAGGACTCTTCTTTGGTGTTGTGGGCCAGGGTCAAGGCCATTAAACCTGGCTTAATAAGCTGCTGAGCCCCCCCACTCCCACAGGTCCATGAGCAGTCTGAAGGTCCAGAGTCAGCAAAGTCAGAGTCCAGTCCTGTCAGCAACCTTCAGAGAGGGTTTGCAGTGCGTCTCTGTAGCATATCTATCTTCATCATGATGCTTCCTGATACATCCTGTTTCCTATCGATGGCCATTAACAGTTTTCTTTGGTATATTTCTGTTATATATATTATATATGTATGGTAGTTGATGGCGAGACAAAAATATTGTGTGAGAGACTCATTAGCCTGTGTAGCCCAACTCCTACATCTTAAAAAGGACTGGTGTGAGAGTGTATAGCTGAAATAGATTGTGTTTTACTGAGTTTTCTCAGCCTCTTTTGTTTGTAGACGTGCTTGATTACACACTCACATTTGCATCTGTGGAGATTATGTGCCATTTGTATAGCTTTCCGGCATTCATATAGCTATAACTTCCACTTATACCGTAGATGTACATTGTATGGATTGATTCCTCACCCATTCTCTCTGTCACATGTGTTCTGAAAGCAGTTGATCAAAATTAGCAATGCAGATGACAAGAAACTCAACATGTTAAGTCCTGAAGTTTGTTCTCTAGTGTCTTACTCTTGAGTCAATGCATTTTTAATGTGGACTTATTTTCAACTGAATAATTTAGTGCTTGGTCAGCAGCAGGGGTTATCCAGAATCTATCTGATGGGAAGAAAGAGCACAGGAGGTATATCCAGCACAGGAAATTTGAATGAACATGCATATTGTAGCACTGTGTACTGTGGGTCTATACTGAGTGATTTCTTTTTTTTGGCCTAACAATGTAGCAACAGCTGTGGCATTATAATCATTAAAAATGGGCAGTTTATCTATGCATTATAATTATATTGTGGGATGATCACATTCAAAATGTTGGTCTAAATACCAACGAGTTACTTATTCAGTTACTCCAGTTCTGATGTCTACCTACTGTGTACAGTTTATATTGGGGCGGCCTCGCTTAGTGGAATATTCGACTAATCTGTCATATTGGTCAACTAAGGTTTCTTCAGTCAATTAGTAATTTGTTATGCTTTTTTCCAAGAACACAACTCTGTTAAACGCAATATTTTATGCTTTTGCCTGAAGCTTTGAGGAAAAACTTGAAACTAGAATAAATCGACAAATCAATGAGTTGTTTAATTTATTTGACTGAGAATTGATTTAGTCAAGGACAGCCCTAGTATATATATCAGTCAGTTCTTTTAGTTGTATATTTTTGGTCCAAATGAATCTGTTGTAAATGGTTATTTTGGCTATGTCTTGAACATTATTGACCTACCTAACAATGCATTAACTGTTCGACTTTGTTTCAGCATAATGACAATGCAATCCGTTGGAGGTTTAGGAGATTCTGGGATAGGAAACCCAATGCTCAGGTCCCACAACTCATTCATCTGGCTTGTGTCTTATCTTCTGATGAAAGCCGTGGCACAGAAAGCTTTGGCCCTTTAAACGGATGAAGGGAGCGTAACGCAGCGAAACATATTCAATATATCCCTGTGATTAAGGACTACATCAGAGCAATGGGAGAGGAGGGACGAGAATGTTCAGCTAAACATGAATCATACTGTGATTATTGGGTAACAATATATATATATATATATATATATATATATATATATATATATATATATATATATATATATAGGCACACATTCAGCTTCATCTTGTGTTACTTTGTGTCCAAATCTCACAAGATATATGGAAGGGACTTGGAGAGTAGACCTGTTCAGTTATTGCAGCAATGCACCTAATAATAAACAACTAATGTCTGCATTATGTATTTTCAAGGTACACGTATTGTGGCCTGGTTTATTTTCTCTGACCCAGGACCCTCCAAGCACACACAGGACTGTATTCATTTGTTTTATTGTATTAGAGCATTATGTAAATATGTACATTGCCGGTCTCTGGAGGGAGGGTTCGCCGATGCTGCTGAATAGAGAGCATGCAAAGAGGGCAATTTAACAGCCAGCTATGAATGCCCGGTAACATATGTCAGCTTGTCACACACACACACACACACACACACACACACACACACACACACACACACACACACACACACACCACAAGTGGACATCATCATGCAGGCAAGCGAGTAGACCCATCTGTGCCAGGGGTAGACCCGGGCATCCGGGGGGCTGTGTCCCTTTTTTCATTTGCCGTGGCCGGGTGCTGAGTATGAACGCAAGGTTTGTGAATGGCCCGTTATAAATGAGGCCTCATTCGGCGCAAGCAGACACCCAGGGCTGCTGCTTAGTGACGTGCCCTCAGCCATCGTGAATAACAAAAGGCCGTGTGGGATCATTAGGCCCCTGGACGCCAGAGGGGTCTGCCACTTTAATCACGTTTTCGTAATGAATGCAGCTGCTGTGAATCACTGCTTATTCATAATATCTCCAAAATGCAGTTGTAATGTGGTATTAATGTTGCTACTGCACTGCCAGAGGTGGTGTGTGTCTGTGAGTATGTAATTGGAGAAATTGAGATGGTGTCAGATTTTATTACTCATGGACAGTGGCCCCTGTGTTGGTTGGATACTGTGACAATGTTATGACAAGGCCTAAGGTCACGTTAGATTGATCATCACTGGGATTTCCTCATTCTGCCCTCATGAGTATGAGCCATGAAAATGCATTTCTTGGTCCAGACACAATGTCCCCATGCCTTCTGCTGAGAGGGCAACCGTGTGTTTGAATGAATCCTGTCAATTGAAAGTGTGCTGACTTGTACAGGACTCCAACACACTGATGATTAGTGTTTTGATTTTCTTAAATTGGAATGTTGCGCCTGAGAATAACGCCCCAATTCTTCCTTGGGCCGCCGTATCACCCTCTGGGGGCCGTGTACCTACCACCACACTTAATGCCAAATGATTTGTGGCCTAATGTAATGTGTAGAGTTGATAACTGGGTTTGTTTGCTTCCATGTAAACTCCCTAAAGCATGTGTGATCTGATGCCAAATAAGTGACCTTTTCCCATTTGTCTTCCTCGGAGGGGACTGTGCCAGCTCTAAGCATTTCCCCCAGCTGCTGGGCTTACTAAAGCGCCACTGGAAAACAGCATGTCACTCTCATCTTTTTGATGTTCTCACTAAGCCTTTGTACTAGTCGAAGGGACAGCGGGCGTCTCTACATGCCAACAAGTCTTGAATAATCTAAATTAAAATGGCTAATCTTGTTATTAGGCCAGCTCTGTTGGGCCACGTGCACTTCAACGCATCTGTCTTTCAGCCTCCCCTTTTCTTTCTCTTTATGGCTATCAGTGAAGCCAAAGGGATTTGGAGCAATTGTTTGCTGCCCTTGGAAAATGTACATTAGTTTAAGAATATAGTGTTGATCACTGTCTCCTTTGAGGCCATTGTAAATCTGCTTTCTGTCCGTGCCAAGGCATCTGTCTTCTCACTATTGCAAGTTAGATGTAATCCCCCGAAGGAGGCTCAGTCCTAAATAAATCTGAATTCTGTTTGGCTTCAGTCCTCAAGTACATCTGGACTCTCAAAAGGAAAGAGCATAGGCCCCGGTCCCCAATCCCACCTTTTGTAAACCCCCAGGTCTGTAATGCAGAAACAGGATGCAAGTGTAAAGACGTCTGCTGCATTTTTATTTAGATTTCTGTCTATTTGCATATGCATAGAAGGAATCATTGTAGTCAATTTAATGAAGGGGGGACCCTCACAGGCAAATACCACAAAAAGAGAACATTTTGATGGCAGACATGCCTTCATGATCAGCTTTAATAGGGTATTTTACTGGGGAGCCGCATTGAAGTGGAGCGCATTAAGAAACAGCTTAAAGTGGCTCTTAAAGTGCTCGGATCCTCCAATGCTCACTGTCATCATCAGCATCATCCCAGACAGACAAAAAGCATTCCATTTTGAGAATGTTCTGCCGTCATCTTCTCCCCATCCCCACAGCCTTTCATTGTCATTATTTTAGATTTCTGAGGCCAGTTGTGATGCTGTTCTTAGTGTCTTCACAGGTCTAAATGTTTTTTTTTTTGTCATTTCTCAGACATGGTGGAAGTGGTGTGTCTATGCTGGACTCGAACCAGCGAGACTCATTCTTAGTGTTGTCCCCCATTCTTATCAATGTAAAGTCACACTCCAGGAAAGCTAAGACCTTTATTTGTTACTTCAAATTCCTTGTTCAGTCCCAAGGTCCCCTGAGGCTCACCAAGTTATGCGGGTACTATAGAAGGCACATGTAACCAAGCCTTTGCAAAAATAATCCTGTCTTCTTAGGAAAATGAAACTTTGTTTTCAGTTGACATGCCATATTTGTATTATTAGTTGCTGTACTGCCTCTCAGATCTTTGGTAATGTGCTCAAAATGAATATGAAGATTTATATATAAAATGAATATACTTCTCAAGCTTGAAAAATGTCAACTTTATACAGTCGCTAAATATCTAAATGTGGACAAATGTGACGCAACCTGCATCCAACATCTTTCCATCCCAATTAATTAGCGCTGACTGTTTTCCACAGAATGCAGATTCAACAAGCATCTTTCAGTCGCTCTCTATGGAGGGACACCTCTGTTTGTGCTGTCCTCCACAATCTGTCCTCAGCTTATTTACAAGCAACGTGAACAAGAAATAATGAAGCATTTGGGATAAAAGCTGAGACATGGCTCCTTGGCTGCTCTTGTGGAGCAGATTTACTTTTACTAGAGTAACCATGGGGGTGGAAAGGGAGCAATGAGGGTCCTCTACTGAGACCAATAAAGTGTCTCGATACCATGAACAGTGACCGTGAGGTACGTCTCCATCCATCCTCTTGAAAATGGCACTCCTTAGAGATTTCAAGTTATTTTGTTTCATTTGCAAAATAAATTGCATTGGATATTTTATTGATATATGATTTTCCTTGCACATAGCCTGCTTATTATGAATATCATACCTCCATAGTTTTACTTTTACTGCGACATAATGGCAATGTTGCACACACATATCCTGGCTTCAGGTCTGTGCATCACTGCTCACACCTCAGGTTTTTTTTGCAGTGATTCAAATAGATACATTTGTTTTAATAAAGAATGAAGGAAAATCAAATGGCAATTCAGTCTGATTTTCAGGATAGAATACACATGGTAAATAACATAACGCCGGTTCCAGTTATGAGACAGATCTCAGATTGCATGCTTACAACCATAAGTCTGTTAAAGCAGTTATTGGAAAGACACATTTATTGTAAAAAGAAACAAACTCTTACTGTTAATGTGTATTGGGGTTATAAAGAGTTCTAGAATTAATGCCAGCAGTTTAAGTATATAAGTGGCATTTAGTTTGATTCAGGACTGATTGAAGTGGCAGTCTAATTGTATGGTTAACAATTGAATATAAAAAAAGAAATAAATGTATCAGAAGGTTACCATCACATGAAAGGCAAGCTATCCCCTGGTGTGCATGGGGGAGGCAACTTTGCAGAAACCAGCAAGAGTAAATGCATGAACGCGCACTGTCTGACTACTGCTGGATGATGTAATCATGAGTGAAAACATTACAAAGACTGAGAACCTTCCTATTCAAGGGATTTATTGTAAACAAAACTTACGCCTGTGAAAAAGTTCTATTTAGCGAGCTGTTTTACAGCAATAAACTATGCCAGAATCTGTATTTTTCTTTAAATCTTTTTTTGTCAAATTCACAAAACTATTGACCTGAATTTGGCTCCACAGCAGACGGGCAGGTTAATGAAGGCGGGAATAAATGATTGGACGGGCTTATTACAGTCCTGTGAGAAAACAGATTACATGTTTTCATTGATTTTAATGTGATTTACTGATCGCTGTCGCAATGTGAAGAGAATTTCAACAAATATAAAAAAATGCTTCAAAAATAAATTACCTACCCTAGCTTTAACTGCTCATAATAGACTAAGGGTGGTGTTTTTTTGGTGAAAAGCTTTATAATTTTCTTCAGGAAATTAGTTTTTTTGTTTTTGTTTGGGCCTGACGGTTCATAGTTTATATTGTAGCATTTGAGTGTCTACAAAAGGAAAACAATAACATAGAAACAGTAAGCCGTGGGGAGGGTAATTAATTGTGTGCCTCAGGAATGAGCAGAGTGTGCAGAACCAAGTGTTTACAAATCTGAGCAAATGGGACAATTTTAGTTGAAGCAGTTTAACATATTCTGCTATCAAACATTAGGGTTATTGGGTAGGTGAATGATCTGGTTTTGTTTTCTGTGAGGAATTACCATACTGATTAGAAAATCATTTTTTGATGAATATATTTCAAGTACAATTGTTATACATTTCAACCAGACTCAATCAACCATTGTGTATGCTTATTTAAAACAAAAAAGTGAGTTGTGGATGTTCCTCAAATCATTTGTATTTTAAAGAGGCAGCATTTTCATTTGCATGTTGTACAGGGCTGTGAGGGAGATAAAAATCAGGCTTGCTTCAAAGATGGTGGTCCCATTCATAAAGCAACTTGGATATCACCTAATCACACTAAGGAAAAAACAGATTGACCACACATGTATAAACAGGAAGTTCAAGTGTTCTCTTCTTGATGCACGAGTACAGATGGGAGCAGACGCTGGGTCAGACCGCCACCTGTCAGCAGCAAAAATACAACTTAAGCTGAAATGATGTTACAACTTCAGAGGTGGCGGAGTCGACTTCAATATCCAGCTATTCCAGGACATAAGAACAAGTGAAATGTATCGGACCACCTGACAGGTTCCAAGCCTTGAGATCAACTGTGACCCACCAACCAGATGTGAAGTGAACGCTATTAAGGTCTTGCGACATGACAAGGCAGGAGGGTCAGACGAGATCCCTGCAGAGGCCTTCTAGCTGTCGTTGAAACCTCAACCAGCATGCTATAAAAGCTGATCAAACATGCAAACATACCAACAGACTCGAGACGAGTTAATTACTATCATACCCAAGAAAGGAGACCTCAGGGATTGTAATGATAATCAAGGGATCGTGTTGCTGTCATCACCAGGCAAAGTGTTTAAGCTATCTCGGAGCGACTAAGGGGGGTGGATGAAAAACTGATGGAAAATCAGACAGGTTTCAGACATGGAAGATTGCGCCGCAACAAAATTGCTACAGTCAGGATCATCATTGAGCAATCCATAGAATGGCATACACTTGTCTTTGTCAATTTCATTGATTTTTAAAAAGGCATTTGACAGCATAAAACGTGAGTTGCTATGGAAACACGTGGCACACGACGGAGCTCCCCCGAATCTAATCAGCATCTCTAACAATACTTATCAAGGGATGCAGTACCACGTGCTCCACCGGGGATGTGGACAAGAAAAGTTTGAAGTGCTTACGGTGATGAAACGGGGCTGCTTGTTCTCTCCTTTGCTCTCATGTATCGACCAAACCAACAAAAACAATTCGGCATCCAGTGGAGCTTGACAGAACAGCTTGAGGACTTCAACCTGGCTGATGACATTTCACTACTCTCACACACCCACCAACAGATGCAGGACTAGTCCCAGCTGCTGGAGCATCTACACCTGAGCTTCGACTTAAAATAAATGGACCTAAAATCAAAAGCATGTGGCTCAGCAACAAAAGCAAAAATCCTATAAGTATCTAGAATCAGACACTTGAAGAGGTGGATACATTCACTTAACTGGGAAGTGTTGTACCTGTGGGTGGCGGAAAAGAGGAAGATGCACAGGCAAGAATTGGGAAAGCAAGAACAGCATTACATCTTATGCATAAGATGGAAATCCAAAAATATTTCACTCAGGACAGAAATCAAAATCTTCAACTTTAACTTTAAGCCTAACAAGAAAGCTGCAGTCATTCATAAATCACTGTCTAAGACGAGTGCGGGGAATCTGACCGAACACAATTAACAACACTAAACAAACAATAGAAGTACAGCTGAAAAGGAAAAGATGGAGATGGATAGGTCATACCTGTAGACCAAGTAAAACAGCAATAACCAAGCAGGCACTGAGATGAAAGCTACAACTCAAACATGGTGAGGAATACCCAGAATCCCTTGCAGGAGGAGCACATATCAAGAGTTTAAGAAGAACGGACTCAGGTGGCAACGACTTGAGAAAATTGACCAAGGGTGGAAAACTTTTCATCAAAGGTCGAAGCAAGTAAGTATGATGCGCAGCATGTGCAAAGGAAATGAGGAGGAGGCCGAGGCAATTATACATTATTCAATCTTTTCTTCTAAAAATAGACCTTACCATCTGCTGGGCCCTTGGAATGAATCCCCATGTACAGTGTTCTGTAGATGGATATCATCAGCCAGGAGAAGGTGCTTCGTTAATTTTCTAATTCAACTGTTAATTGGTTACTAAATGAGATACCTGACCTTTTGTTTAAACCCATGTGTTTGTACAGTACCTGCATGCAACCCGGTGTATGAGTGAGAGTGAGCAAGAAAGGGAATGGGACGTGAGAAAATGAATGATGCCAAGGTATGGAAGAGGCTGAGATGAGGAGAAATGGAGGGAGAGGGCAACTTTTCACTTGGCCCCCATCCAGCCCGCATATCTACTGTCTGTTGAGCTTTTTCAAAGGCAATTTATTTTTAGATATTTCAAAAACTCATTTGAAGGCGATTTTCACTCTATGGCTGTAGCCCTCGCCTTCAGCCTCCTCCCTCTGCACCAGTTTTACCCCCTCTCATGTGGCACCCGATGTGTCGCAGAGCCTATTCCTTGGCAGTCAGCACAGTTTTGATTTAATTCTGAGGGCCATCTGTAATCCCCTGCAGGACACAGAGGCCCATAGCATCACACACCCCACCTCTCTATCTCGCTCTCTATCTGCTTTTCTGTCCTCTTCTCTGTCTGGACCCTACCTTCTCTTTCCTCTTCCCTATCGGCCACCACCAATCTTTAAACTTTACATTTTAGACTGAAAACCATAATACAACTAGAATGCGCTAATGGTCAACATTGTTTTATATAATAGGTCATGTTTCATTGAACATTGCAAAGATGTATGATCCCCTTAATGCATCATTGTTGAGAAGCATATTAAAAGTACTGTTGCGCATATTTTGAATACATTTGGTCATCCACATGAACAGATTTCTGAACATTTCTGAACGTTTGTACTTGATTTCTTTAATTATTGAATTAATCTGCAGATGTTTAGACTGAATACTGCATGACTTTGAACTTGGGAGTGCAATGCTGTTTTACAGCTTCCAGCAAGCGTTAGCTGAGCGTGTGCAGAATGGCTCATTCTATTTATTTTTATTTTTGTGGTCTATCGAACCTCCTACGGAAGTTCAGAAGTAACAAAAGTACTGCTAATGGAAGATCATTTCCATTCAGCCGGGGAACCCTTGAACAATTACCAGGCCAATAACACATTTACACATCCAACCACATCGTCCTTTGGGTTTGAACTCTTGAATATGGATTTGTTTCCATCAGTTTTGATTAGGCCTGCACTATGTGAGGAAAATCTGCAATATGCAATAGCATTGTTCAATATTGGGATGACAATATGACTAACGATGGATAAACAGATATAGAAGTGTATCTCTCTTCCTGCTTGCTGTGCCCCGCCAACCACAATAGTTTACAATATTGCTGATACAAGTGAAGATGCTGTCCTAACTATTCCTAAAACTGCACCTCTGTTTCTTAACTAGTGTGTCATCTTTCGGCCCTTTGGCACGGTTGGTACCTTTTGCTGAAAATGTTGAAATAGGAGTTCATGGTGCTTGAAACATAAATGTAAGTGTTCTGAACTGACACAGGAGTTTAGAAGGCACATATCAGTTCTGAAAAGTTACACTAGCTTGGCGGAAATATCTTTCCTGGACATTGCTCCTCACGGGCTGATTGGAACTTACCCTGTGAGTGTCTGGCAGTCAGGGTAAAGCGGTTTGGCGGTCGGTGGACTCTGTAAGCTCTGGTCAGAGATAAGCACCTGGCTGGAGAGCTTTTCCATTTCCTCCCAAAGCACCCAATCAAGTAGTGGCTGCAACTCGGCACTAAAGAGACCTAAATACTCCTCGCTCTTCCTGTTTCCCATTCCCCTGTGAAAGTCTTTCTGACTCCTGCTTGTCTCTGTCTTTACATATTATTTCAATTTCTCCGCAAATTCATACTCGGAATATCTCTCGCTGTGTCTACCTCTTGCCCCAAAGAGCTTCAGCTTGCCTTATCCCATCCAATGCTTTTATGGAGGCCCCGTTGTTACTGTCAAATATTTCTCCAATACTCAACTTTCCACTACCTGTTTTTTTTTTTTTCCTTTTTTTTTTGACGAAGCCCAATTTAATCCCACTTGTGGAGATTCTGAATATCTGCCCAGTTTTGGTGGCACTGTTCAAGTGATAGCTGGGGGTTGTGACACCGCTGTGTGTGTTAATTAGAATGATCAAAGGGCCACAGTGCCCGTAATCCCTTATACCCTGATTCAGGCAGAAATGTATGTCTTAAGCGTTTTTAATTTCTACACTTATCTGTTCCTGCATAATAGTGGTTAAAAAAAGTTTTTGTTTGGGATTTGCACAAGCTCACCAATAATCGTCTGCTAGCCTATGAGTGTTACCCAAGATATGGATTATGCAGAATTTGCTTCAGATCAATATCAATCACATGGCTCAGTGGCGTGGTTTTTGTGTAAATTGAGTGTGAAATGCCATCTAATTGTTTTAAGATGTACGTTTGGCCTTTACAGGTACAGTGACTGCACTACTGCCTTGATGAATGGGAAGAAGTACTCAGCCCCATAGAGCCCTATATATTATGTCATTATAAAGTTTGGATTATTATTATTATTTTGTTAGATTTCTAATTTTTTCTGTGTATCAGTTGGAAGATAAAGTATTGTTTAAACTCAAGATGTTAAGATTAGATGCCCTAGACTTGGTGATAATGTAAAAGTTTGACCATGCAATAATGGGCAAACATATTTTATCCAAAACGAAATCCCATGGTATTTAGTATGTTGCATATGTCTAATGCTCTTGGTCATGATTTTAATTGAAGACTGGCAGTATTTTCTATCCCCTTTACATGTCACCATTTTGTCCCTGACTTTGTTTTTTGTCCCTTTTTGGCACTTTCTTTTCTCAGGGTGGCAGGTGATGTCTTTCGAAAGTGCTGAATCAGCAGTGCCTATGATGGGCTGGCTGGATACTTTGTCTTGCTTGTGACCTTTGCTGCTCCTCTGATGTCCATAACAAATTGCCCCAGGGTATCAGCATGATCATGCAGTGGCAACACAGCACAGGAATAACAATAAGCTCTACCATGCTGCATTTGCAGTGTGTGTGTGTTTTGTTTCTGCAGCTACACACTTAATTACCGTGTCTTTCTTTTTGGAAAATCAACATAGTCCTTCACATTTCAATTCATGCCGTTGAGACCCAATACATTGATTCAAAACACCTTCTGCATGTGTAAACAGTGATTTAAAAAAAATTAACAGTTGTTCTTTACTGAAAAGCTTACAATAACTTACAATTTTGTTTTTCTGTGGCTGAAGACACCATTTTTAATTACAGGTGTGTGCACATTCATAATTGCCTCCTCACCTGTTTTTATCCCCTCTGTACAGTAGTCAGTGGCCTTTGTTATTAATGTCTTTTAAATATGTGATTCATTGAGTGCAAATGGCCTATTGGTCAAGTGGTAAGTGGCTGTGTCAACCACGAGTGCTGCTGGGGTTGTAATTCCCACTTTGTTCAATGCACAAGCTCGGCCCTTGATGAACAAGCTGGCCCGGGCGATTTGCTGCAGAAGCAGTATTTTCTCGTGTGTGTCTGTGTGTCTCTGTGCGAGCACGGACACATTTAGTAGTTAACTCAAATATGTGCATGTGAGAACGATTGATGGAATCTCTCTGTGTTTTGAATCATTAACCCACCATTTAGAATTGCTTACACATACAGTAGTGAAGCCCTCAAACGCTCCCAATCCCTCTATCCAGACTTGATGGGCTTTTTCTCCGTCAGGGTCACTCACATGGACCTTTGAGGCCCCATCACACTCTGAGCTCAGCATGATAGATGAGGGCTCTTATTGTTGAGCCAAGCTAGCTTGCACAGCCGCCCCCACCCCCCCCAAAATCTGAGCCACGCATAGCACCATGGTGCTGTCGCAGCATTGCATTGGCACACACTATCATAAAGATCCAAGGGCATCGATTTTACTCTGCTTCATTAATATGTATTGGAAATTATTTTCCACTTTGTAAAGGCAAGTCTTGCTTCCCTGAAGGTTAGGTCCAGTGGGAGTGCGTGCACGTATATGTATAGTTTGAGCTGGGCCAAATACAGTAGATTTGTAGTAATCAGTGTTCCATGGGTGTTCAATTCTTGCTCAGCAAAAAAGGGAAGTGAGTTATGCGTCTTGCCACTTGATAGTATGTTGTACAGGTTGTTATCCATCGTTTTGAACCTCAAAAGTGTATTAATTACATTAGCATTCCCTCAAAATGGATATTTCCCAAGAAGAGAGAAAAGAGAGCATTAACGATAACGTCTCCGACAGTGAAACTTTTACTCAGACTAAAGATTAGCTCAGATATGTATTCAAACTGTGGTATAAAGTTATACATTAAAATAGTAAATTATGGTGATTGCGATGTCCCGATCACATTTTTTGACTCCCAACCCGAGTCTTTGAATATAGAGTATTTGCTGACACCTATCATTCATCGCTGCTTTGTTCTATACAGCTGACTTGCTCGCAACACTGTATGAAGAGACCTCCATTGTTTTAACTGAGCTCAAAGGAGCACTTTTGACAGCTGGGGTACCAAGAGCAAATACACAAAGGATTGGAAATTAATTGGGCTTAAAAGCAATATTGAGCCATCAAAAAATGCTTGGATTGACCCCAGTCTTGATTCTGTGGACTGGCTTCCGGTTGATGATCCCCATCCTAAATAGGCTTGGAGTCCGATTGCCAGTTCCAGTTCGGATTCAGTTCACAGTCAGCCAAATACTTGGATTTGTTAAGCTCTGACACTGACGAAGCTCTTATCGAACCTTTTACCCCTCATTGTCATTTTTCATTAGCGAAGACCAATGTTGGTTAAAGATTTTATCGGCTGGAGCTAATTCATGTTAATTCCATAACAGCTACACTGGATCTCTTCTCCGTTGGTTATTGTGCTCTCTCCAAGCCGCTGACTTTGCTCTGTTTGTGAGAGAAAAGACGGATCACTCTATTGAACCGCAAAAACACAGTTCAACCTTTTAGGCTTAGCAAATCAATGTTTTCAGCTCATCAGCCTTTATTGTTCCGAATCAGGAGTGTGTCAGAGCAATCAATATCAGTAAACAATCAACCTTTCATATCTTCTGCACCTCCTCTCATTTTCAGGTTGTAGCTTCAGGTTGTGAAATTAGACTTACTTACTTACTTACTTACTGTGAATAAAGTAGCTCAACTAAAAACTAGTATTTCTGGTTGCTTGCCAAACAGGTGATCACAGATCCAAACTGAATCTATGACTTTTAGTTATTGATAACTTGTTACTTGCAAATGATGAAAGCTAAACTTTATGAGATTGGATGATAGATTCGAAAGGAGTCAATTTGGATAAGTTTGGATACATTTTGGAATATATCTATCATCTATCCATCTATCAGAAAATCCTGAGACACTGCAGAGCTGCATCTCAAATTAATCTCCAGGCTCCCACCCATCAGGTGATGTATACTTCTGCTATGCGTTACATACTATTGACCTGATATTTCTCTATAAAGATGCACTGCTCCCCCCCCCCCACACTCCCCAAAGAAAAAGGGGTTGAGTAGGAGAGGATAAAACATACAGCATTGTGTGTCTAATAACTTCAATCACTTTGGCTTTCCTCCAATAATAGACTTCTGATGCCGACCTAGGGCTTCCCAGCACTCTTAATTCTTTCTCTAATTAGTGCTAATAAGTGTGTGTGCGCTGGGCATTGTTTCTTAATGGGGCATAATATTGGCAGCCCTGGCACAAAGCGTGTCTCGTTGGGGAGCTGGTGACACCCAGGGCCAGCAGATCCCTTTCTAAAGCTGCTCATTACACTGGGTAAGCAGGGGCACAATGACACGACCACTTAGCATTTATAATAGCCAGGTACTTGGAGATTTAGGTAAAGATTAATGAGGGGGTGGGGGAGCACTGAAAAGTTGGACAGAGGGAGAAAAAAACTTTCTTATAAAAGATTTCATAAGAAGATTAAACACATGCACAAGACTTGGCAACTATTAATGTAATTTTTCATCTTTACACAGCATTTAGTTTAACATAAATTCATTATAGTGCTCTTATTGATGACATGTCAAGTGTACTTTTAATGTGGCCCCAGTTTAAAATATTATGTTTGCATTATATTATTATTGTCTTATATTATATTATAGTATACAGATGAAAACACAGCAACCAACCTGCATTAACATTATGAATATACTCCCATGTCTAAAATGAATCCACAGAAAACATTTAATATTTTAAAAGGGCCAAAAAGGCTCTTTTTAAATCGAAAATATCATAATGAAAGATTTTTTTTACTGCAAAAGCCCCCCCCCCCCCCCCCCCCCCCCCATGTGCATAGAGAAGACGATTTCCTTTAACATCCTTTAGAAATAGGAGATTTAAATGGAGGTGTCAGCACTGGGAAGATGGATAGGTCTCAGTTAATGTGTTTTTACTCACTCGGTATAGAAATTAACTCCTCTTCTCAACTCTGCCTCACCCGGGACGCCAGAGTAATGAACCCTAAAAGGAAAGCGCTGAGCATGTTTATCTTTTTTCTAGTGTCTCTCCTGCCACAAACCCAAATTCCTTTAGTCGACCCATGACTTATTGAGGGGCTCAAAGCCAATTTCACAAACATGTCCTCCATCTCCTATTTACTTATCGGTTGTGTGCGTTGAAGATAAAAAGAGGGCTTTAGTGTATAGAGGTTAAGATCTGTGTATGATTGTGCAGCAGTGCTGTTGGAGAGTGCATATACAGTATGGGCACCTGGGGAGCTTTACTCGCCTCACATCAAATTGAGGAGGAAAAGTTTTGTTAGTATTGACTCTTGTGTTGCATTCCCTGCTTGCCGACCAGCTGGGTGAAGTGGCCAAAAATATTGATAACTCTTTCTGGACTTTGGGGTGATTTACAATTTTAATACATGTTATGACATGCATGAAGCAGTTATGTTTTCAGCCCTGCACCCTGCAAAACTTGAGTTTTTTTTACAGTGTACCCTTTTCAAAAATGTCATTGTTAGTTACTCCACAGTCCTGTAAACTGCGACAGCTACACATGTGTATTTTGAGTATTTGTGGTCCAGCATACTGTACTGTTATTACATTACATTTCATTACGCTGACACTTTTAATCAAAGTGACTTACCATACGTGCATTCAACCATGAGTACAAACTCAGAACAAGAATCAAGAAATTAAAATGTCATCAAAGCACAACTACAAAGTGCTATAAGAGCCATTTGAGTGACACTAAAGTGCTACTTTCTTTATTCAAGGTATAGTCGGAAAAGATGTGTTTTCAGTTTGCGGCGAAGATGTAGAGACTTTCTGCTGTCCTGATGTCAATGGGGAGCTCATTCCACCATTGACAGAAGTTATGACAGACGTTATGACAGAAGACTGCTCATGTAGCCAGCTATCATCTCTTAATTTTCGATGGAAAATAACAGAAAATATTGGCGTGGATGAATTACACATTTTACTGAAACATTCTACCTAACTCAATGTATTGCCCCAAACCTATTAGGCTGTATTTGTAATGCAATTATTCTCAGTGTTAATGTCTGGGTCCATACACATGACATGTCTAGATGAAACCCAGAGACCCATAAGACCTGCCCTCTGAAAACTGAGGGCCTCTCCTCTTGATCTCTGGAGAAGAAGGGCCCCGTTATAGTCAACACAACCCTACAAGGCAGCGCCTGACTGGGCTTTTGTCCTCAATGTCCTGTCTGCATATGGTCCTCTGATTCCTGGCTTTTTTCCTCACTTAGCATGGCATCTGTGACAATCGCTTCAGGCCTAGGGGAGCGGACGCAAAGTGTGTAAAGGCTCTAATAAGATTCAGAATATGAACTCAAACTATGCTCACTTACGGCAAGGCAGTGGTTTCGAAAGTATCATGACCAAGTTTCATGACCTTTTTTCTATCATTCATCAAACTATAATACACATTTAGTCAAATAGTGACAGATTCAAGTAAATAGTTCAATTAGTCTTAAAGTTGATCCCTATTATGATACTGTCACACAATATTATGTACTTTTATTTTGGTATGTTTAGTATCTTTATTTTTACTTTTTCAAATATACTAAACAAATTGGCTTAAAATGATGGCCCGCCTCTCCAAACAAGAGTGGAGCTGAACAGAAATTCAATATATCCCCGTCCCTCCCTGCACCCCTTCTCACCTAGCACTCAATCCCACACCTTCTGTTTGCGGACACTTCCGATGGATATTGATGTTAATTAGGGAGCTTCCAGCTAACAAGTCAGGTGCTCAGCATTATCTAACCATCCATTAAAATTGTGTAATGTGCCCAATGAATAATTTTCTTCTAACAAGATAACTATCCATCAGTCTGTGTCCGCTATTGAAAGGTGGGTAATGAATAGCTTTCCACATGTAACCCTAAATAATGCAATGCACCTTATCAAGGGGTTGAACTCAATCAAACTGCCTGCTGCGTAACCAAACTGATTGATGATTGAGATTTGCTGCATATTTGTCCAATATTTGGCTAAAGCTCAGCTCTCTCATGGTTGGTTGACAAGTGTGTGTGTCTACTATTGTTTGGACAACTCTTGTGTATTCAAGTTATAAGCTACAGCTAATAACACTTTTTCTTTTCAAAGCCCTTTAATTCACCCATAGAAAATCAATGCAGCGCTCTAGATTTCTTCCACCAAAGTCTATCTTCCACCATACCTTGGGCAAGACACATAACCTCAAATTGCTCCCGAAGGATGTTCCTGTGAATGTTGGTGTGAATGGTGATAGTCCTTGGTGCCTTGCATGGTCACCCCTGCCATCAGTGTATGAATGGTTGTAAAAGGGTGATTGACATGTAGTGTTGAAGACTAAAAAGGCCCTATGCCATTTCCAATTTACCATGCCATCACAATTTCTCCCCACAAAGCCTGAGTATTTTGACATGGTGTATTTTTGGTTCACACAACTGCTCATCTAACTGCTATCACTTTTGCTGCTCCCACCAACTGGCATTACTGGGAGTTGTAACCACCAGGGAGTTGTCTGCCTGCAGTCGCTGTCCTCGCTCTGAAAATTGTTTCTGCCAATTGCACAAAAGCAGTCCTAAAATCTTCATCCACAAAAACCCGTTTCATATTAGTGATATTATTCTTTCGTTACTCTTCTTCAGTCTGTGGATGTGCCACAGCCATAGTTAATACCACAGAATGATAGCCAGACTCCGAGCCTCGATTTGATTATAATCCATCTCCCTCATCAAAGATCAGCCCCTCTGATTGCTTTGTGCTGTGTTTGACAAGATTAAGCCCTTTTTCCTTTGTAAGACATGACGATTGTGTTTGATATGGTGCTTCCTACTCGAGGTTTATTTGAACTTCTGTTCTCCTTGACACTATGATCTGGACAAAGAGAATCATGCCAGGCCAAATATATCTGTTTCATACATTGTAACTGTATTTACAATGTAGTAGTATTATAGATGCTGGTAAAAAATTTTTTGTCTCCTATTGAATTATATTTTGTGCCAAAGATCTATTCTGGTTGTTTACCGTTTTTCTGTCGTTTATTTTCTATGTTTGTACTGTGGCCTAGAGTAAATAAATCTGATGATTGCATTACAGGAAAATTATGATCCTATAGAGAGGCAGTAATTGATTATGAGTGCACCCTCCCCTGTACATTTTTTATATTTGCCTGAAACTGCTGCGAAACAATTGTTTGCTACTTCAACCCCATATGTGAACAGTAAACTGAAGTTGCATTACATGATTAAAGTCCTCTCACAGCTGCCATGTGAGACACTGCCAAGTCATTAAGGCATTTCCCTCTTCAACCCAATTAAACAAACTGGTGAATCAGCTCTTTCAGTTTGGACATGAACTGTGAGTCAGTTTCCAACCAGATATGTACCAGACCAATCTGCAAACTATGGGGAGGGGCTGATTACATCGCTGGCCAAATCTCAGAACTCTTTGTCAACACTTTGCCTATTCTAAGTGTTTTAAATATAAAGTAAAGCAACATTCTACAACTGCATGGCTTCTCTCTCTTATCACATATTCTTCAGGAAATTATATCTGCCATCGATGTTTTGCATTTAGAAAATTCAACTGACCAATGACCGCTTGGCAGTGACGTTCATCCATTGAGGTGAAGGAAGGGTTCATGTTGAAAGAGAAAGGTGTCAACTATTGTACTGATGACATGAAAGGGTGTCTGTCCCGAGCAAATCCATCTATGGCCTTCACCTGCTGTTGTAAGGTTATACTTCAATTATTCAGTGTTAAAAGAACACAGGTGATGCTATTATTAGGCCTTTGTAAAGGAGCATTGGGTATGTAATGTTGTATCAACTGTTGACAGCTGAAGACCTATTATTGTATATCATTGTTTGCAATGAGACAAAATATGCAAAATATGCACGAGGTTAATACGCAATTTGATTAGATATTCATCTAAAATATGTTGTGAAGACAGAATGCTTCAGTACAATAATCAATGTGATCTTTGAATTGATTAGTATTGACCAGGAACCTTATCAATTCCCTGCTGGTACATATATAGCCATCTATCTGTGTAATGCCTCATATTAACAGAGAATATGCCTCGCTTTTGTCAGGTAAATGTGTAGAGGCTGTTGAGAGCAGGTAGTTTGGCAGGGGAATAAACATCCAGGGAAAAAACGGTAGCATTTAACTTGGCAAGCAGCGCCCAGAGATTGAACTTCTGTCCTTCAAGCTCTAACAGGATAACACTTTTGTAGTCATTTGCATACTAGCTGACCTGCATTATGTATGCGTTCACAAATGCAACTAAGCACATTCATGTGAAAATAGCTGCGTGTGTGTATACATGCACGCAAACTCATGCACAGAGAAACCTTTACTTGCACATGCACACACACGCACACTTGTGGCCCAGCATTTTAATGGAGCATCGACTACGGTACATTACCAGTATCCCAGTGTCATGTGCAAAAAAACTTCAACCTGTTAATATATGTGTATGTATGGACAAAAACAATTATATTTCCAGCAGAAGAATTGAGCTGTGATATTTAGTTTTTCACATTGCAGAATTCTTTGGAATTAAAGTAATAAGCACAAACTAGTTTGGACTTTGGAGTTGGAATATGACTCTGTTGCAGTCCACCCTTCATTTCTCCCTCTGCTTTCATTCCATTACTCTAATCAAGCGAAGCATCATATTGGATTTTTGACCACAACAGGAACTTCACACATCTGGGATACTTTCTGTGTGTTTGTCAAATAGTTTGGGCCACACTGAGGGATAGAAAGCACACAAAAGAAAACATAGATAAGTCTCTTCTGTGAAAACACACATCTGTTCACAGCCCACACGTCAGCTAGCTGCTGTTGTAAAATCCCCAACATTATATTTTGCGGATCCTATTGCTTTGAAAAAAAAAAAGATGGTGGCACAATATGAAATCATGTACAAAGTTAATACATTAAATACATTGGTAATATAAAAAGACAATTTGCAAGCCGGTGAAGTTTGCAATGATGATCTTGAACAGAAACGGTAGTTTTCAGGGGTTTACTGCGTATACGTAGCCACAGGCTATGACTGCAGTTGCCTGGCGACTTTCTCGTCATGCCACTCCCCTCATCTGTGACCCAGAAGCCCCAGCAGTCACACAAAAGGATTGGCTGAGATTACTGTGCTCCACTGCTTTAAAAACGACCTGCCCAGGGGCAAATTTGATTGGTTAAAACACGGCATCTGTGGCTATTTTCCATGTGGGAAAAATGGAAGCCCACAGCAATGCGTCAGTGGAGCAGGTTCATAATGCATATTAATACCTGCAGTCTGTGGAACATTTATACCTTTACACTTTTCATTTATGTGTTTCTTCTTATCTACTAACCCCTGGCTGTGTTTCTCATTTATGTGGGCAGATTTGCCTTTTGTGTATTTTTACTATTATCATATTCATTTTCTGCTGCTCACCTTGTGGAGAAAAGCTCCAGGGAATTAATGAAAGCAGGTGGCAAAGAAGGAAAGAGGCAACTTTTGACAGACTTCCCTTTGCTTGATTGTTTTTATTGTATGGTATACACAGACAAAATACTTTACTTGCATTGTAATCCCAATATTGCATTTTAGCCTATGGTGTTGACAAACTCCTTAAAGATGAGATATGTTAAATATTTCTGGCTATTTGGATGGCACTTTAGAAGTTCAGTGGCTATTCTGTCTTCATACTATCTTTATTACTATATTATCTATATTATCTTTGTTAATTTGCGCTTTCTTGAGCATGTATGACACATCCTAGGATCCCACTGAACTGTGACCTGTGGAGTAATTTGCAACATGATGATGAGGTAAAGGTGAAGTGGATCCTCCTCGCTGACATGCACTACCACAATCAAAGGGTGAGATCGACATGTTCTCCTATCTTGAATAAGACGCAGTAAAAAGCAGGGCTCATTAATGGGCTCTGTTTTGAATGAATTGTAATCATATGCTGATAAGATCACAGCAATTTCCTCTTGGTTCACAACCTTTAAAACGATCCCTCTCTGGGTGTAATTCCGTTGCTAATTGGCGAGACTTGAGGCAGGAACAATTATGAACTGTGCAATTATTGGTCAAATTGGATATACTGTAGAGCAATAATACATCTTGTCCGTTGCCATGAGATCCTCGAAGCAAAGACGGAGTGATTTGCAGCACTATAGCTTTTTGACTGACATCAAATCCTACAATAGCGAACAATGCCGTAATGGCAAGGAAAATCTGTGCAGATACATTTGCCTCCTGCCATTATGCACCAGGGCCTCTTTTGCTTTTGTGGAGAAGACACACAATTGCTATGTTATTATCCAACCAGCCTCCTCCTCTTCTCATCTCTTTTTGAATAAAGTTGCCCTTAGAGAGAGATAAGCAGGGAGTGGGGGGAGTTTTTTTTTCATTTTAAGATACCTTTAGAAAGACCTGTGTAGGTTGTTGGATAGCCTGATGAGGTGTGTGTGTGTGTGTCTCTCTGCAGAACAGAGGAGGGTAGGGAAATGTATTTGGGCTCGTTGTTGAGCCAGTGATCCAGTGGAGATTGAAGGGATTTCCTGTTCTGTACGTCGCCTACACAGTCGACCCCTCCTACTGTCTCTGCTGTCGTTTACCTTCGTGCTTGACCCTCAGCCTATCCAAATCCTTTCCCACTCCCTCTCACCATTCAGTCTCTTTCCCTCCCACACCATCGCTATTCTCTCTTTCCATTACTCCCTCCTATCATCATCCGTCTGCTTTCCTGACTCTTCAACCCTCCTGCTGATTTTTTTTTTTTACACTTTTACTCCCTTGATTTTGCTTGTCTGTTTCCTCCTTCCAATCACCCCTCCTCCTCCTCTTCATTTCTTTTTCTTTCCTTCAGTCCATCCACTACCCAAGGGAGAAGTATGGGTCTGATGAACATGGAGAGCCCGGAACATATCAGTCTATCGATCTGTCGATGTATCCCTCGCTCTGCCCCTCTGATCGTCAGCAGAAAACAAAGTGTTTATTAAGCGAAACCTTCCCAATCTCCTTCTTCCCCCACCCCACCCCACTATCCCCCCTCCTTGGTAATGGAGAGCCTGTTTCTGGGACCTGTCCACCCAGCTGAGACTTGTCGTGTCTTCCAATTACATTTCTTTAGCAGAGTCCCACCTGTCAAGGTTCCTAACTTCTGCATTTCTTCACCTTCTTTCTTACCCTGTCCACCTCTACTGCCAATTTAAAGTTGGCCTGCACTATTCCCAAAGAGAGAGCACAGAGCTGGCTCTTATTTATGACGATGCACTGCAGCAAAGTAGAGCCACAAGGAGCGGAGTGTTTATCAGTCATCTGCAGTCTATAGGGCTTAAATTGGGCCTGAATTTTGTACAGAACGATTGCATTATGGGTTCTTCTGAAAGGCCTGAATTTGATTGAAATGGAAAGCAGTGCCTCCTTGCTCTGAAAATACATCACTGCTGATTAGATTACGAAGAACGTCAGGGGTGGAAGGGAGGGTGTTCGGAGTGGCAGATATGAGGCTGAAATGCAAGTAAAACGTCCCGTGCTAACAGTCAACTGGGAAGAGGGAGGAATAAATAATGATGGTTGCATGAGAGAAACGGACAGAAATTCCTTGATCCCTGGATCTTTCCATCTCTGGTTGAACTAACCTCATATCGATACGGTATTAGCTGGAGTCAGAGGTTCTACAGCAGAGCAGCTTTGACAGATAGACAGAATGGATCCATGCCATTCCCAGCTGTGGGGCTCCCAGGCCTTGCATAATCAATCAGCCATTAATGGAGTAAGTGGCTGTGGAAGGATATTAAATGTTAATTGCTGTAAGGTATTGATAACACCCATTGATCTCCTAGATAATTGCAACCAGTGAAAACAAAGATACATTGTATGAGACTAAGCCCCTTTTAGCAGAAGGCAGGGCTAAACAATGATGAATGGGCATATGGATGAGATGTGCTTTTGTTTCGTACATCTCTTGGTTGTGTGTCCTCAAGATAATTATTTATGGCAACTCTAACTTAGTAGAATTCACCTGCGAGGATGCGCTGTCTGCTGCTACTTTGTGAGTTTAGCTCGACAAGCCTTTTTTATTAATTTCCCCCATCAATCATGTTCCTGTGATTAGTTTCCTCCCGATTGAATCCTGTTTGACGAGGCAACATTTTAATAATTGCCTTTCCTTTTGAAGCAGTAAAGAGAGGTACTGTGTGTATATCCTTTGTTTATAGAGTCAAGTCTTCCATGGAGTCAAAATGAGAAACAGAGTAGAGGGACTGCATCCCTGACTTTATAGATGCTGGACAGAATGCAAGCATACAGTCGCTCACAATGTCTTGTAAATTGCTAATTATGCTTTGAGTCAGCATTTATTAACACATATTAACAAATGCAATCTTAAAAGGTTATTGTGAATAAATCCCTTTCCACTCTTCCCCTGCTTCAATCTTTTGAAAAATATTGTTACCGTCTTCAACAGCTGCACAGAAGATGATCAAAGGCTTAACTGCATGGTTGTAGAATGTAATATCAGACTTAGAAACGTGACAAATAAATATGCGTTGTATATGTTAATGAGTTCAACATGGCTTATTTGAATGCAAATATTTCAGATGGTGACAAGCTTAATTTCCCTTTTTGTTTCTCACTATTCTTCTCTTTATTTAATCTCTCAGACGCTGTCTGCAGTGTGTTTTCTGGGAAATGTAGATGTCCACAAATTACTTGGGAATAGCAGCAGACGGCAGCATCAGTCAGTTCATTATAGATTAACCCCTGAGTGGCGTGTGAAGTCGATCAGAGAGCAAAACAACAATCAACAACCTCCAGTCAGGGGAGAAGAGTCGAGACTTGGTGGTTTTAACTGTGTGTGTGTGTGTGCGTTCACATGTGAATGTAGCTGATATGTTGATGCTTTCACGTGAGGACTGCATGTGTGTGCTGGAGTTGCAGAGGGTGCGATGGATAGAGAGTTGTGGCTACTCCCAGGCCACCAGAGAGGCATTGGCAGGCCCTGGCGAGGCGTCGTGTCAGAATGCCTGTTGAATAATGCAAGTCCTCAGAGCAGTTGGGCTCTCTTATACCACATGGCTGTGAGACAACCCTCCTAAGATCAATAACACTTAGAAGTTGCTTTATAATGAAGGAGACACTAAAATTCTATCATCGGGCAATTAGTTGAACTCTGCCTCCCCGTTGCTCACCCCTCCTCTGCCATTTCTCTCTGGCCACGGCATCCGGCACATCGTTTGCTCAGAGGGAGTAATGTGAAGACAGGTTCGTCCATTGGACTGGTTCTTTGGACTTGATGAGGACATTGGTCCAAGGCTTTTGCTTGCTGTTTTCGAACACCATAATTTAAGGTTTTGTTTTTTGCTCAGTCTTTATGTGAGTGGGTGAGAGAACGGTACAGAGAGAGTGAGTGCCTGACATTCTGCCCTCTTCCCTGTTATTTCCTTTCCTCTTTTCCCTGCCGCTCTAATGCCTTGGGCACAAGCATTACGACGTACCCCTACAGTCAGGCTACATATCAAAAGCATTTCACATAACTGTGATTGGAGGTTCCTCAAAGAGTCTGGTATAAGTATAGACTGGCCTCCAGCCGGAGCAAGTCCAGCGTTTAGAGGCAGAGCTGGGAGTGTGCACTGTATTGGTCATTCACACACCCCATTATAATACCCATTCTCCTAGCGTCATGCTATGCGGTCTGTGTGAATGCATAATGACTGAATGAGCTCTGCAGACAGAAGTGCTCTCCGCTCTACTCCACTGGGAGGTCAGGGGTCAGGAAGCGATAATGCAGTGCAAATGTAGTGCCATGGGATTTGGAGTTCATTAGAGGTCCATTATAGTCTTTGAGTGGCATCCCTCTCTCAGGGAGCAGTAGAAAGGAGATGTGTGCTCGATCAGAAATGGCCTGTTGTCTTTGGTATAGTGATTTAGGATCGATGATCTCGGGTCAAGGATGTTGGAAAATAGAAAAACACTATTTTACACTAATCTGTGCAATGAGCAGCTTTGAAAACATTTGTAAGGGAAGCAGTGAATGCATCTTGAGTTCTGAGTGGTTCATATGTGTATGATCACAAAGCAAGTGAAACTTTAGAGACAATCCTTTATACTGCAGAGCTAGCACTCTCTCGCTTAAGACTCCTCCGCAACCTCTTCAACCCCATTATCGGTCATATTCACAATCGGCTGTAAAACCCACTGCTGTCGTCTGCAAGTAACCAAATTTATTAGGCAAGCGCTAGAAGGGGGACGCTGTACCTGCTTAATTTGAACCAGGGCCAGCATCTCATTATTCATCTTCACTGTTTATTGGTGAAAGGTAGGGGAAGAGGTGGCGAGCGAGCAGCCAGGGAGTCATGGAGTCATTCAGGGCTGCGTGGTTGTACAGGCGATCTCTTCTTCTCTTCACTGTCTGTTTGGGTCCTGGAGGTCAAGCTGAGCTTGGGTCCCCTCTGTCAGTCTGAACTGATAGAATAATGGCATAATTAACTGGCAAGAAGATTTTGCCCTGGGGACACGTTCTGCTGCTCCATTAGAAGACGCTGGAGCTTTGGTCCTGGCTGTAATTAGGTCTCTATGGGTTCTAATTGTCCTGCAGTTTGAGTTTAAATGGCAGCAGTATGGCAGAATTGGATCTGCAATGAGGGAAGCAGAGAAAGTTTCACACACACGGACACATTGAAGCTGTTCTCTTTTGTGCCCCTGATCCAATTAAGGCGTATGGATGAGTAGATTGGGCCAAATGTTTAAAAAAGATGGATGTGAACTTGAAGCCAAATACTAGTATGCTAGATTAGTGTGGAAATGAGTCAGTTAATCAATTATAGGTCCACAGATAATTAACCACTTTCAAATTTGATTGTTTATTAGTTTTGCCGTTTTCTGTGTTTTAAAACTAATATAATTTTACAATAAAGAGGGGTTGTCAATTGTTAATTATTATTATTATTTTAAATGTCACCTTGGACTTTTTTGATGAGTAGTTTTTGTTACTTCCAGCATGGAAAAGATGGAGCCCCATCATTCATTTAAATGGAACTGTTGTGTGTATGTGCAAGCCTGATTGATGGTTGTACAGTAGCGGCGAATGCCGTTTTAATTGTAATTGTTGGTATGAAAGAAACTCCTGATAGTTTCATAAACCCCTGTGCACCGTTTGGGTGTCTGATGAGCCTTCAAACTCATGGATCTGTTACTCAAACAAGCCTTCCTGAATTATGTTTCATAGTCTTACTGTAAACCAAAACCCAGCCAAACCAACAGATAGATGGATGTTGTGAATAGGTTTTGTTTATACATGCACAATACATACCATGTTAAAACGTAAGCATTTCAGTAGGTTTGATAGCTTTAAAACTCCCAGTGCCTGAACAGAACGGATGCTGTGCAGCTCCCCTGAAGCCTGTTAGCGCTCCTCACCCTCCAACACATGTGGACACTTTATCTGGTTCTAGCAGAGTCATGCTCTTAACACAACAAAATAATATGTGTCTGTTAATATGCTATTGACTCCCTGATACTTTAACAATGCCTGAGCCAGCTAGCTCTGGCTCTTCCACCCCACAAACCGCTCTAACTGATCTCCCATTGAAAGAGATAGCCGTACATATCGGTTTTTCATACAGCCGCTTGCACTGTGCTCCACTGGATACAGAGGAGTGCTCCACTTCGTCCCCGTTTCTGATTCATTTGAATTTTCATCACCTCAATTGATCGAGACTCTTTACTCAAGGGACAAAGATACAGACTAAATGACTATTGACTGGCAAATGTTTGAAAAACATATTTGTCAGACCACCAGTGCTATTGATGAAGGTGTATTAAAAAATGTATCTGAACAATCAATGAAGAGAAAGTCCATACCAGTGAGTGTTTTGCTCTCTTATTTGTGCTGTAGCTCTGGCTATATCCTTTTTCTTTCTGTCTTTCTTTTGTCTCCTAGTGCTTATGTGCTAACCACTGCTGGCGCATTGCAGTGTGTGTGTGTGTGTGTGTGTGTGTGTGTGTGTGTGTGTGTGTGTGTGTGTGTGTGTGTGTGTGTGTGTGTGTGTGTGTGTGTGTGTGTGTGTGTGTGTGTGTGTGTGTGTGTGTGTGTGTGTGTGTGTGTGTGTGTGTGTGTGTGTGTGTGTGTGTGTGTGTGTGTGTGTGTGTGTGTGTGTGTGTGTGTGTGTGTGTGTGTGTGTGTGTGTGTGTGTGTGTGTGTGTGTGTGTGTGTGTGTGTGTGTGTGTGTGTGTGTGTATAAATCCCACTTACTCACTGCGCACATGCTCAACCAGAGATACTGACCTTTTCTTTCAAGTTCTTCTTTTTTTTTATCTTGGTACAAAACGGTGAAGATGCATCGCATTGGAATGCAAATGTCACTTCGGAAGGAAGTTTGGGGCATCGACACATGAACACCATAGTTTAAATGAAACACTGAAGAAGTTATTAAAGGATATTTTTTCCCGTTGGTGTGCTTACACTTGGACACCACCCTCTTGATGAAGCCAAGAAAGTAAGGAATACTTAAAAGATGACAAGTAAAGGAATATGGATGAGTTTCTTCTCAAACAGAATCAATATGTCTAATATTTGGCTGCAGCCTGAACACTTAGCGTGAGTTGCATTTCTTAGCTCAAATCTGCAATCTGAATAGGATTTAAATGATTATTCCTCCTCACATCCTTTTTCTCCCCTGACGACCTTGCGTATTATCTTCATTTTTGCAATATTTGAATTTGCAAGTCTTGTTTGAATTGCGGGCCAATCAGAGTTGCAGTCATCTGTACAGAAATGTTAGCTGTCTGGCAGCTAGCTGTACAGTTTGATGGTTGTTTGCTGTAGGATTTTAACATCCTCATTTCATGACTGGCTGAACTTTATAGAGGAGGTGCAACAGTCCACACCATCTCGTATTTCATGTCCTCTTCACACACACTCACTCGGTCTCTGTCTATATCCTTCTCTCTCTGTCTCTATTTTATCTCCTCCCATAAGCTGACATACCTTCCAGCTAATGCTCTGTCAAGATCATTAGTGAGTGATGGACAGCTATTGATTGATGTGTCATCATTCATGGGTAGAATGTGTGTATGTTTATGGACCGGAGCGAGTCCCAGTCCAATTGGAGCGGCTCTGCAAAGGTGCAGCGTGACCTTTGACGTTTGAAAGCAGAAAATACAGGAGGCTGGAATGATGATGGACCTAGATGAGAGGAAAGTACTTCGGTATGGGTTTGATTTTGTTTGGCCTTTATTGCCTTGGAGGAAAATGATGGGAAAGAAATGGTTTAGGTAATGTGTGTGTAGGGCTTTGAAGTAGTATTGAAAGCATTGTTCATAAGCGAAAAGCCCACTACATGAAACGACCAATTATAACAACCAACTGTGATGCCAGAACTGAAGAGGAACAAATGTATTTATGACCAATGTCGGCTTCATGTGTTCCTCTTTAATAATTTGTCATTTAAGAGGTCTTGTGTCTAAAGCGCTCTGATTTTAATACATGCTTATTGACCCTATACTAGGTGCAAAATCTGTACCAAAAGCACATGGGAATGGTGAAAGGCTTCAATTAAAAATTCCAGGTCAAGGGGACTTCTGAGTGTTAATTAGGGGACAAAGAGATGACTTGAACCTGCTCCTGCTCATTTCAAGGGTGAGTGATTAGAGGTTCTAAGGTCAAGATACATCACTTTCTTGCAGAGGGAGGATACCTTTTTGTATGTGTGTTTGTGACACCCAGTCAGCCAACAAAAGTTGTCTCAGTGATGAATGATATTGTAAACATTGGGCCAGGCCAAAACAGGCCCCTGGAGGCCATCCATGTTTGTATGAGATCAGCAGAAAAAGCTTTTATCAGGGCCTATTACGGTCCTTCTCCTCAGCGTGGGATGGTATGTGCTTTGCATCCTAATGTCCTAATCTATTCTTCATTAAAGCTTAACGCAGCAGTTAAAGCCCCCTCTGATAGCATCAAACTGTGCCCTCGCAGCAACACAGAGGAGGCCTGTGCGCCACTGATAAAGTTTCAAAATGCAATGGAGATGGCTAAAATACGGCTCGGGGAACGCCACCTCGGGATGCCGACAGAGGCGATTGCCACGGCCTCCGTGGATACCCGATCTCATTAACAACACTGAAGTGTTAATTTAAAGGGAGCGCTCTCCGTATTTCACTTGCTTCCATAATTCAGAGAGAATGTTGACGCGTGGAGGGCCCTGTCATGAGTAGCCATGTGTTCCCATGGTAGATGATGCCATCTGGCCTGGTTTACAGCGGGCTGCTAAGGCCATCGTCAGGGCTCACACAGCTGATGTTTAATTGGCACCAACTTGAACCCTAAACCAGGCGGAGTGTGTGTGGGCAGGAGCTCTCCCACACCTACAGTCTGTTAAGTTGTACTGCCTCACTATGACAGATGTGGCAGTGTGACTGCCAGCATTTGCTAGATAATACAAGGGACATATTCATGAGCAGCATGCCAACACAAAGTTTCCAGTCTGCTGTAAAAATAGATAAATAAAAAGAGAACATTTAATTGGAAATGTACATCAATCTGTTTCCCATCTCGAGTGAAAGAGCCTTTGGGAAAAAAGGGAAACGCAAAGAACAACGCGATGTAAATCTGAGAGACTGAATAATAATAATGGATTATGGAGTGGAAGAAAAAGATAATTGCAGGAAAGAATAAAGAGAAAAGGGACACCGATGATTGACAATGATGAAGTAAGAAACGGAGTGATCAAAATGCAGCGTGCTCTCCTGCATGCAGGCAACAAGCCCGTTATGCACACTAACCCACAAAGCTGTGCTGTTGATCGCCTACAGGCCTTCAGTGTTTCTATCGGAGCAATAACCCCTCAAGGAGCTAGATGGCCATTTTTTTTCGATGAGTTTTTTCCTGTCTGTTGTTCATTTTTCATTATCTGTTCTCGTCTGACACTTACTTCTTTTGCAAATTCCTCCAACTTTCAAAAGAAATGCTGGCGGGACAAATGCTTGACACAAGGAAGTGTGATCCCGCCTCTCGATAAATGAGCTGCTCTCCATTCCTCAAAACATTCACAGTTGCAACTCTGTGTTCTTGATGCCACCTCCAAGAAAATAAGTCCTACTAAACTTAAGTGTATGTCTCACTTTCTCAATGGTGAGATGTGTAGTGTAAATGAAACACTTACAGAAAGGGCGGAGCAATGTATCAATGTTATATTGATTTTGTTATAAGAGACTAGATATCTTAGATTTTGGGTATTGTAATATCGTCCTTTCCTGGTTTTAAAGGCTGCGTTACAGTAAAGTGATATTTTCCTCAACTTTTATTTGCCTTTACAGAAGTATGTTTGAGTCCAGCTCTCTCTGGATAGAGAATTCAGTTCCTGCTGTTTCTGTATTACACTTTGAAGTTTTGTTTTTGAGAAACAGCCCCGTCTATAATTACATTTTTATACCACTACTAATTTGCAACAAAACACATTCATAAGTTTCTTATGAATATATCTGCAAAAGTCACAAAACGTTCATACTGAACGTAACTGATTCTGTATTCCTTCGTTAGATCTTTCTATACAAACATAATTTTTAGGAGACAATGTTTTGTTCGAAGTGTTCATATCAAACAACACAATATGTTTTGGGGGAAATTAATATAAACTACATTTCAAAATATAATAAACCTTCCTGTTCAAGGTTGTAAATGTATTTTGTGGATTGAAAATTAACTGAAAGTATAAATCACATTAGCTGTATATATTTTCTTTTGTTTATTATTAAAACTGCATATCCATCTATTTTTATGTCTTTTAAGAGAAGCTTACTTGTTGTGGATTTTTGTTGTACATTGTTTGTTTGAACCACAAGCTAAATCTAATCTCAGTATTTTATGATGTATGACTATTTATGTGCCTTGCTCAAGTGCACCTCTAAAGAAGTTGAGGAAAGGATTCATCGTTATCGCTGTCATCAGATTCACTCCGTGTCAAACTTTCCTAACCTTATCAGCGAAGGGGAAGAATCAATCCCAGTGTCATGTTCTCATTCTGCCTCCGCATCATTGATTAATGCAGCCAGAGATGTGGCATCTCTCCCCTAAATGAGCTTGAGATTGACACTCCAGTTTATTAGGCTCCATGCTGCAAACTGTGTGGAGTGTAATTAAAGCTCTCACCCTGGCAGCCGTCATAATGCAACCGCCCTGTGGTTGTGCGGAGCGTAGCATTGTGTGTCGCACATTCTTCAACACTTCTGCTGCTGTGCATTTGGCTACTTTAGCTCAAGTGTGTCACTTAGTTAGTTGGATAATGACACTGAAACCTAGACTATATGATGCAAGCTTAGAGTGGAACACGTTTTGTAATTTGCCTCAAAAGTTGTTAAAGCTCTTTTTTGTTAACGCTCTTTTTGTGATTTCACTTTTTTTATTTCATTGTCTTGATGCAGTGGCTTAACCTCTTGAACCATCCATTTCTCTTATGTGTTTATAATGGCCATTTTTTGCTTCATCTTCATTACTTTGTTGGCAGAAAATATTAAAATGTATATATAAATTATACCTTTATACCCTTACTCTAATCCCAAATCGGACGGTTAATTAAATATAATTTATGAACGGCAGACGAGGGATTTAATAGTCTGAGGGAAGGGTGCATAAATCAGTGGATAAATAGATGGATATAAATACTGATGGAGGGAAAGGTGACAGAGATATACCCTTAATACAACTAAACAATAGTAATTATATGATAGACTAATAATAGGTACAGTTAGTAATGGTAACTCTGCACAAAAACAATTCATTGTTTTATTTTTGCTCCGTTAACACAACAGTAATTATCACATTTCTTATGGACTGTGTAGACCGAGCCGCACGACACCTGCTGTTACCTGGTGAATCATCATCATTTTGCAAGCTGCATCCCTGGCCCTGTTCAAAACCCCTCATATCTAATATGTTTGCATAAGGTATAATAACTGTTCACTGAGCTTGATTTAAAGTGAATAGTCAACAATTTGGTCGTGTAGCGGTTCTCTCAAAACTCCTTATCTCTGAATGAATAAGCTCTGAACTGCCGTTTTATGTTCAATTACCTCTTCCCTTCTGCAAGTGGCTGTTATGACATGATGTTGAGCACCTGTGGATTTCTTTCCTCTGATCTTGGAACTGAGCTTTGACTCCAAATCAGACTTCTATAAACGTTAGCAGCTGCATCGGTTATTAAAGGGACAAGTCCATGAGTTTATGAAGCTCTGTTGTGAAGGTTGAACTTTCTTAAAGGGTTGTGATGCAATTTTTGCCCCCGAAAAGTCACCGGCCTACTTTTAATTTTATTTCCTCTATGCTTCTAAAAACCTGGATGGCTTCACAGGAAATGCTGCATGTCGTAATGGAGGGAAACAGATTCACAATAATACAGAAGTTAGGTGTGATACCTTTTAGGAGCTACCTCTAATAATGGCTCGAGGCTCAGTGTGCTTGAAAGTTGATTTCACAGTTGTTAAATTGCGTCACAGCACTCCAAGCTGAGATTATCTCGAGGCAATGCACTTATCCCTCAGCTTGAAAAAACCCCATCCCATCTTCCAACTCCGAACTGCTTCAATCTCTCCAACTTTGTGAAGAACTTGGTCGTCTCTCTCTTGTTGTGTCTGAGACGTGATAAATTACTCGCGGTCTGTCTCTAGATTTATGACCTACTGTCTCGCTGTGCTGCATTATGAAGTTGGAACGAGTGACCCAATCTAATATTCTGTACTTAAATGATGAATAATGTCACACCCCACCCACACGCAGCCCATAGGTATCAAAGCAGTGGAATAATAAGCATGGCCAAACTCAATTTTGAAAGCCTCCGTGGGAAACTGCGTTTCTAATGGAGGTTTGGGGTTGAGAGCGGGCTGATCGGCGCTATTTTTCTGTGGCACTGCTGCCGCTATGAGATGGTGATTTGGAAGGCAAGGGGCTGGCTACGACAGGTAATCTGGTACAGCCATTAGTGCCTGTTAAGTGGCTGGGTTTCTGTGTCACACCTTGTCCATCAGTCTTTATTTGGTGATACATGGACTTTCCATTTCAGAGGATGCTCTCTCACAAGTCCAACAGACCACTTTCCCCTTCAGATCCTCTTCTCGAAGCAGGTAACCACATGGGGATAGTCTGGCAGAAATGCTGACATCCCAAATCGACAACAGAGACTAATGCAGTGCAAATGGATGAACTGACCTGCCACGTCAACCGTCACCAACCCCCAGCCTTCTGTTAAGCCATCCCCCCTTCAATCCCTCTACCCAACCACTCAACCCCTCTGATGACTCCATGACCCTGGAGGGGCCCCTGATTGCAAGGGGTAATTAATGGCAACAGGGACATGTTCATAAAAGGGGGAGGAATAATAAAGGATTTTTTTTATTGCCATCATAGATACGAAGTTGATCGTATGAGCGTTAAGGGTTGATGGTTCCTACACAGATATATACAGAGCTAATTTATTGTAAATGGAAGGCTAATGGCTTGTTATGATGTTTAACAATGTCTGCATCTTCCACAGTGTTGTGAATTCTGCATCATGTCTGAAGTTAAAACAAGTTTTTTCTAACCCCTTTAATTACAATGAAGTGGTGCATAAATCCATCATTGAAAATAAGAAGCTGGAAGTTGTAAAGTAGCATCAGAAATACATTGGAAACACATTTGTTCAGCCCTAAAAAGCTGAGTTTCCAGCTGACATGACTTTACCATGTCTGAATTTCATTATTTTTAAATTAAAGCAGTAAATCACAGCCATGTACATTAACACTTTTCAGTGGCTCGTCCCATCATTGCCAACCCTCAAAGGCCAAAAAAAAACCGAAGGGAATTGACTACGTAGAAAACAATGAATTTAATGTCAGTTATCCTATTTCCTTTGATCCAGTTTGCTCTTAAGCGCTTAATAATAAATGTAAAAACATCAAATATCTCAACATGTGAAAATCAAAGCACTCGGAAACATTGACGGTAGGTAATGGAAGATATAAGCATAAACTTCCATCATGCAGTAAGTGACCTTTAAAGTTCAAAGTATGAGAGGGTAAAAAATCCAATCCTAATAAAGCCCATATGACTTAGTGCTGCCTTTTCTTTAAATAGTACGTTCAATGGAAAGCTGAACATTCATGCTGCAAGGAAAAATATCACAGGCCAGAGTATATTCATTTCCTGTTAAAGCTGAAAGACCAAGAAATGCAACCAGTGAGAGTATGGTCCACAAGTTGGTTGACCCAAACAGAGATTTTATGATGTCATTTTATTAACAACAGTATTAATCTATTGAACCATTTAAAGCTTTCTGCAGTCACGTTATTGGCCGGGTTTGATGGTACAGTTGTGTTTTTTTAAATATTTTTTCTTTCTTTTGTTCAACCAGCAATAAAGTACAGAATTGTGTATGTTTTAGAAGTTATTTGTTCCATTTTGGTGAAAAAGTGCTGGAGCTCAGCAATTTCTGATATTTTGAGTGCTGCTCTGTGGAGTCCCTGCTTTAGGTCTGAGGTACTGGGTCTGTTTAGTGTTTATCATTCTCTTACTTACTTGCAAGCCTTATGTGTATTGATGAACGGCATACACGACTGCGATGTATCTGCTTGAAAGACAGACACCATGAAGTTAAATGAGAGACAAATGTTAAAAGGTGCTTTGTTCGTGGAGAATAAGGGAAGTGATGGCAATCACACCCTTGACGAAACAATTATCTCTCCTCCCAGTCTGCTGCCACAGCTGACACTCTGAGGCCCATATAAGAGCCGGCATGCGCCCCACTGCTCGACTGTCTCACCACCTCCATTTCCCCCCCCGTCTTCACCCCCTTCTCATTTTTTGTCCTCTTTTCTCACCTAGCCATCACCGTAATTAGTGCTTCTGTCATTTGCTCTGACATGGGTGTGTACATGTTAGTCAGTGCTGTGTGTGTGTGCAAGAGTAAGAGTGTGTGATGGGAGCTAAAGCGGAGTAGCAATAGGTTGACTTCCAGAGCAATCGATTCTCAATTGCCGTAGAAGCGCTTTCCTCCTGTTTTTTTGCCAATTCAACACATGATTAAAGCCGGCGGGGCAATTACCATTCATCTGGAAGGAGACAGGAAGAACAGGCCCTCAAAGAAATGTGAGAATCAATCCATTATGAGCAGCTCTCCTCCTCTTCTCCCTCTTTCTTTCTCTCCCAGCTCTGTGGCTAATCTTCCCTCCCTCTTTTTCTGCTGCTGCTTCTTCTTCTAATTCTCTCGTTCTGTCTCTACCTATATTCCTCAGCTCCTCACCGCTCTGTTTCTTCCCCCTCGTTGGCCAAATTATATCTTTCCATCACTCTCCTTCCTCATTTCTCAGTGTTCTTTGTATCCTTGCTCACCACCATTAATTTATTTGGTCTCATTCACCTTTTCCTTCAGCTATTATACTGCAATATCAGACCCTTTCTTTTATCAGCCCTTTATCCACCAAAAGAGACTATTGATCCTGTGATTTGACATCTCTGTAAAGGAACTGTTTCATCTGAAATAACACCTTTCTAAACCCTCTCAGAAGCAAACGATGTTCTACAGTATATGTGTATGGGGTGTTAAGTTTACCATGTGTGATTGTTAGACATTTCATTAACATATTATTGTACTATTATTGTGCTTTAATGTAAAAAAAAAAAATTGTAGCATGTTTACTGGATGCAATCTAAAGTGGCAGAAATGAGAAAACAACTATTTATTTTATATTATCTTACCCGGCACCAGTCGACTACTTTGCTTGGAGGAGAGGGAGGGCAGCTCCGGGAAACCGACTTTCAGTTTGTGGAGCTGTCGTAACACAAGTTCAGCTGCACAAATCCCAGCTTTATGTTGCAGCTGTTTCACAGGTTAGATGGTTTTCTGCGGCTGAATGCTAGTTGCTAATGCTAACTGCTGATGGCTTGTCTCCCAGAACCGCCGCCAGCCCTCCCTCCTTCAAAGTACTCTTCTGGTGGCGACAAGAATGAAAAGAAATACTGGAAATTGAGGACGTGTACACTCTTTGTAATTGCTTTTCTAAGTGGGACTGTCCCAGGTCTGGCTCATTTATTGAGAGAGCCTTGGTCTCAGGTCATTAAACCATGCAGGCACATAATGTGGGTGAATTCATTAAGGTCTGATGATTGTTGAAGGCACCCGTGGGTTGAGAATAGACCGAGATAAGGAAAGGTCTTGGTAATTGGAGTTCTTTAGACACTAAGGCCTCACCCATAGTTGGAGGGAATAGGTTATAAAATTATCTGCAGCTGACGCGCATGCAAATGCTGCTTCACACACACCCAGAGTACACTGACATACAAATCAAAAAGGCGAACAGTAAATACACGCACACAAATATCAATTGAGTTTGAGAAAATTGTTACGAGTGCAACAGCCCAAAAATCAGCTCATTTATGATAATACGAAAAATCCAATTTGCTGCCGTTCCTCATGAGAAGTGATACGCGGCGCGTGTGTGTGCTCACATTTCTCCACCTTTTTGATGGAAAAGTGACAGCCGGGCACAGTCCAAGGCCCAAGAACCTGGCTCTTTATTCCCAAATCACACGGCCAAGTCCGTGTTCATCAAAACTGAGAGGTGTAGACTCTCTTCCTCGACGCAGCAGGAAAGCGTGACTGATTGAAGTTGATTTCCCCTCGCAGTGCTTTGCAATGCATAAGAATGGCGAAACATGCGAAGACGGTCGAGTAGGCAGACGTGGTCGGGCTGATAAGTAGCAATTCAACCCCCACCCTCCTCCACTGGAAGAGGTCAGGTCCACAAAGACTGGAGTTGTGATTATTCTGTATCCTGGTCCGGAGGCAAGTGAGTGATCAACTGTGGGTTTTGTTGTGATTGTGTTTGTGTAGAAGTGGTGGAAACAGACATCAGATGCTGGCCTATCATCAGATTGAGATGATGATATTTTGGGATAATGATCTCCACTGGATACAGTACACCCACCCACACGCACCACCACTGACACATTACTCAATCTAGATGAGTTGATTAAACCTTAATTACAAAGTCAGCCAACCACCGTAACCATAAATGTTACACCAAATATCATATTTTCATCACTGCAGCAGTAGATTAGAGTTGAAGGTTGTCCTGCAGTTTTTAGATTGCTACTTCCTGGGATTATCACTGATGTACTCTTGATTCTCACCATGACTTCATTTGGATTTTAGAGAACTGCAGATAATTATTATATTTTGTGTGCATATTCTCTGTCCTCTATGGCAATACAATTACAACATTAATACAACTCTGCTTGGATAGTGTAAGCTGCCATTTGAGCATGAAAAGTTACTGGAGAAACAGCTGCAGGCTGCTGAAAAGTTAAGAATTAAACATTATTCCATATAATTATCAAACTGTAGTATCTATCATAAATTAGACTTGCATTAAAATATTTAAAGCCACTGTGTGTTGAAGATATCAACTTTGTATTAGTTATAATACAGCAGCACTGAAATACATCCTACCTTCCCACTGTCAGTCACACAATAAAAAAATAATATTTGGACAAGACCACTTTATCTATAAGACAGCCATTAACAGTTTCTTCTTCCAAAGGGCTACTCGGTATTGCTTTGTGCGCCTAATGGTCGTCCCAGATGATTCCTTTTGTCCATCAACAGAATTACAAATAAGCACATATCACCATGAAACAGTACATTGCCTCCATGCCCCCAAGGCCATAGAGCAATGAAATTGATTGATAATCAGCGAATAAGATCACAGCAAATGTGATCTCTGGAAATTAATGAGGCTATTGTATCAACACATTTTCTTTTTATTAGTCTAGAGTAGCTCCTAATCTAATGAATTGCCAGGAGTAAAGAGCGCTTCTTAGATGGCAGAGCTCGGTTGGTTGTTAATCATATAAATGGCACAGTACCAATTAAGCCCCACAGTGCTGGGTGTTGAGGCTTTTAACTGGCCCCGGATTACCCGGACCACTCGAAGAACTTTTAATTATCACCTTTATCAGGAAAAGGACTGGTTCAATCGATACATTAAAGTCTGGATGAATTCATAGAGCGGGCTAATTGTATCTAATTGCCATGATCGACTTTTGACGGGAGGGTTGTTTCTGGACTGAATGTATTTGAGATTGTGTTTACGAGAGAGTGAGTGAGCATTTTAAGTTATGGGTACAGATGTACTTTTATAAGACAAAGCAGAAGAGACAAAAACGCACATTGTAGTCGGGGCAGGAGACGACGTCTAGACGACATTTTGGGTAAGGAGTTGCACTATTGATTGGCATTGGCAGCTTTAGTTGAACTAAATGAGAGAGAGGTGTTGTGTAAAATGAATCTATAAAAAGCTCAGCGGGCTTGTAAAGCAAGCGATGCTAATCCCTTTTCGTGTATATCTCATTAGACCAGACGGAACTAAAGAAAACCACTCTCCAGAAACAATTAAATTATATGCATGCAAAGTGAAATAATTTGTCAATTATGTTATCTGGCCCTTTATCCAATAAGGTTTGGATTCTTTGTCATTGTGCTTCTCTGTCGGTGTGCATGCAATACTGCAATTCTGAGGACGACTTGAAGACAAAGCGCCCCTTCTTATGGAGCACAAGATATGTCATTAATTACAAAGAAGAAAAAGACCCTGGCAAAGAAATTTAATTAATTAAATGTTTAAGATACCGTAAAGTAACAAAATGTGGTGCATTTCTCTTGAGACTGAAGATATGGCCATGCTATCATGAGTGAGAAATTTAATTCCACATTAAGAGCTGCTATAAAACCTCATGCTATTTCAACATGAAATGGCAAGAGACCGTGAAGGAAATTATAACATTTCTGAGAATATGCTGCTAAAAGTTGGTAGAATGCTTCTGTTGAATGAAATCCTTTCATCATCATGAGAAGTGTCTGACTTTCCCCTGGACATGCATGCTGATTTGAACTTGCATAGTTTATTTTAATTGGGTTTTAGGACCTGATGAAACTCGGCATACGTAAAGACAAGATGGTGATTTATTTTTTCCTAGCTGTACTGTATGTTCTGCATCAGGGGCGTCAGACTTTGTGAGCGGCAGGGTGAAGCATGTGACGCACACCCTTACCAAGCTTCATTTAAAAAGCTAGACAATGATTTGCCGATTGCAGTTATCAACATGAATCCTGCTCCACACGTTTAATATCATTCGTATATTTAAGGAATTATGGAAGCACAGGAAGTTTTTCCAAATCTGAACACGCATTAGATGGTTTGAAAATGAGCCATTACAACCACACGACGTCCACTGCTGAGCAAATTGAATTTGCAGTAGCAACAACAAAGTGCTAATAGTCATAGTAACTACAGTTTGTTTGAACCATTAGGGCACTAATGGCAATTTTGATGTCCCTCTTTTTCACAATGTATGTAAATCTCAATCCACACCTGCACCAAGAGTAAAGTGGCACACACTCAGTCACACAAAGCATATTTACAAGCCTGCATCTCATGAGGTAAGTTTGTTTTTCATTGGCTGTGAAAGTTCCCCTTGTTCGCCTGTTGCAGTGAAACCATGTAATGCTATTAGTCAGCTTTTGCATTTCAGCACTGTGAGGGTGCTTCAGAATTCTTCTCATGGTGTTTTCTTTCTCCCTGAGCTCTTCAAGGCTCTGGCAGCAGCTTAATTTTCCCTATTAGCAGAGCCACGGCCCCTTCTTGTTTGTTAACTGATACGCCGCTCCGTCCCAAATATGTTATTTAAAAAAGAAGAAAAAGAGCATTGAATGTCTATGGAGTGATGGCACTGTTGATCTATTTCACAGCCCATTGGCTAATTGCTATCTTCAGCGCAATCAGCCGTGTGCTCCACTACTCTTGTTGTTCCTGGTTCTGTCACTAACAACAAATGCTCTGCTCACTCCGTGTCTGTTTCTGTCTTTTCACTGCTCTGTCATATACACACTCACAGGCATGAACACCGGGAGGCACAGACACACCTTACATAAACACACAAAGACCAGCTGCCTATCAGATTGGAACAGGTGGAATAAACGCGTAGAAAACGGTGCGCTAAGAGGTTGCAATCAAATTGTAAGCACTACCAACACTGAGGAAAGGATCTGATGAACAGATGGAAAGTCAGGCAGCAGACTGCATGGTATGAGCCAGACATCGAGTCCCCAGTTTTATAGTTATTGATTAGTTACAATAGAAATTGCAACAAATGTTAAGTAGCCGGAAGTAAAAGTAGCGAAACCACCACAATGTAAGAATACTTTTAAGTTACTGTGAGGAACTTTGAACTGGTTGAGACACAATCTTAATTTATTCCTGATGCCTCTTTATGACCTACATACGTAAATGAGACCATCAGCGAGAAGAGTTATTCTTAATGTTTGTCCTTGGTCCCACCAGGTTGGATTCTGTGCAAAATTAGATGAACTCATGCAGGTTCATCAGGAAGTCCTTCAGCTCAGACTCCAGTGAGGCCTCCGGTCCGGGTGGACAAACCCAGATCCGGCTTCCCTTCGGTCTTCGGCCTGCATCCGGACGCTCCGACAGTCGGAAGAGAGCTCTGATGGTCGGCAGCGGAGCTCTCCTCGGGAAAGGAGCAGAACTTCATCTTCTGCTCCACTGGTCCCCGATGTGAACCAACACCGACTGGGGGCCCAGGCCGTATCGCAGGGGCCCGCTGGAGGGAAGGGAGCACAGGAGAACCAGGGCTGACTGGGTCAGACCCTGCTGCAGTCAAATGAGAGGTTCTGAGGGGATTCTTGTTTTGGAAACCTTTCTACTGTCGTCCACAGGGAAGCCATAAGCAAAACTCTTTACATTACCACCGTGTTCAATGTAACTAAATACAATGTAACCTAAATACAATTGAATTGGGATTCGTGTTTCTTACAGCAGGATGCAGGATTTTCTTCATGCTCTCGGCTTTATTGTTCAACTCCTGTGTACCTACACCCAATAATTCTGCTTATTGCAATTCCCCAGTGTAGTTAAATCAAACTCTTTACCTGATTACTCTGTATTTATGTAAACATAGGCAGCTGGGAAAATACATGCATACATGTTTTCTCTTTAAATTCACTTGGAACTGTTATGTTAATTATGCTCACACTTTTAATGTATTTAGAAAATAAAGCTTTCATATGTATCATTTGCAAAGGATTTAATTTATAGTGTGTAAAAAACATCCTATATACTTTTTAATTATTGATTTACCATAAAACATGTTATATTGTGAGATATGAAATTAAATATATATGATTAGAATGTTGTCCAGGTTTACTGTATATGTTATGCAATGTGGAATGTATGTAACACTATCGTTTTACACTTATAGGCTTGAAATACAAAATGTTGATCTGCAAAATAACTATTAAATAAATGTACTGTTGACTAAAAAGCACTGTTTTTCACTGACTTTAGCAAGTAGCATAAAAAGGGAAAAGCCACAAACATCCATTGAATCACACATGGCATCATACAAACATACAGCTACATTTGCCAAGTGACCAATTGCATGATTGAATGGACGCTGCCCTGTAATTACAGCCTATGACAATATGTCTGCTGCCCTCGGTTCCTCCGTCTCCCCCACAGTATCCCTCCATCCTTTACAAAAGCCACTGACCCGTTGGCTTCTATGTAATGACCATTGAAACGGTTCATTCCGTCTTATTGACACAGCCATACACAGCTTGGACTTTATGGCATGTCAGGATTGGGGATCACAGTTCCAACAGTAAAGACTGCCGTTGTGGATCACGCTCCCAGTTAATGACCCCTGTGGAAAGTGTCTGCCTTTCTGTCCATCTGTCTGTCAGGAGAACTGTGGAGGTCAGCGCCTATTCTGGGAGACCCACTGACAATAACAGGGCCTGCAGTTATGAATGCATTCATTCATCCATCCATGCATTAAGAAAATCAGACGCAAACCTCCGCAGCCCTGGGCCCCATATCCATTAGTGTTGACATGTATGTTGACCCACCCCTCCTCACTCCCTCCAGAAATCCCACATATTGGGGGGCTGGATCACGGCCCCGAAACTCAATGATTCACCAGGCGACAGATGGCGGGGACACATGGAGATGGTGGTCCGCCTTCCCTTACCACACATGCGCAGGCTCGGAAAAGGGATGGATGTAAAGTGTTCTTGTTACCAGCTGTGAAGAAACCTGGACAATTTTTTTATATGATACAAGTAAAGTACACTTTTCATGAAATTCCAATATTACGATCAGGATAGATGAACAATGCATGATACAGTATGTTTAAAACCACTGTGCCGGAACTTTGTAAAATCAAAATGTTCTCGATTTAAGCCGTCACACAACAAGCAAACTCATTGCTGCCCTGCCATCTGGTTAGTTTCTGAATCGTGCCAAATACAAAGTTCTTATAGATTGAATAAAGTAGTGATATTGTAGATTGGCTGGGCATGATTATGGCCAATGACATGCAAAGCAGCCAAGTTACTTTTGGCATAATTTAGATGTTTGGCCACCGCAAATACATAGATATAGCTGAAAATAATGCATTATGGTCTGTCCGTCCACACTGTCTTGGTGTGAACAGCTGAAGTTTGGAAAGGTCTATTTTCCTCACCCCAAAAACATTGTGAGCAGTTCCATTGAGTAACATTTTGTGAATAATACACGGGGACAGTTGGCTCTTCTTTTAGTTGTAGTTTTTCTCCGGTTTGAAAATGTGTACAGCATGTTCAATATTATGAATATAAAATGCAATTGTTTTTCCGTATATGTTCCCATATTGAATTGAGTGGCCTCTACCCCTGAGGGGTTCGAATTAGGAACGTCCTTTAGCTACCCAGAAACAAGGTTACCACTTAAAGGTAGCATCTCTGAGAATGCCTTTATAGGGCCGGTGGGACCAGAATTTAGATGAGGCTGGAGAGTGAGCCTAATCTCCTCAATTTCATTGTTTTCCCATTTTCCCATTATTTTCCATGGAACACATGCATCTCGAGGCCCTGCTCAGAGATTGAATGTGGCGAATATAATTCTGTGTGCATTCCTCCGGGCTTTGCTTAGGTGTTAGTGACTTGACTGACTTTAGCTGCATGCCTAAGGTCCTGATGGGATCTGTGCCACCCATGTACCTCCATAATCTCTGTGGAACAACACTGTCCCCCAGCACCCTCAGAACAAAGTCTCTACCTGGCCACAGGAAAGTGTGTGTGTGTGTGTGTGTGTTTTTTTGTGTGTTTTTGCCTGGCTGTCTGCCTGAGTTTGTGTAATTCTCTCTGTCTGGTTGTATGATTGACTTCTGCCTATTCTCTCTCTCCTCTCGCGCTCTCTTTCTATCGCTCTCTTTCTCTCTCTCGTTCTCTCTCTCCCCCCCCCTCTCTCCCTTCTATAAGAAGATGGGATCCGTCAGTGTTTACAAGTCTATCGCCATGGCAACAAAAGCACCTTCTAAGCATCCCCATACCCATTTATCTCCCTTCCTCAGGCATCTCGGACTCTCTGCACACACCCAACATTTCATGTTTAATTTTATATTCGCGAACACTTTTATAATGTGTTTTTTCTTATATTGTTTTGTATTAAATTGTGTGAAAGCACAACTAAGTGGAGAATAAATGACTAGAGTCTGAAGCTATACAGGTCTTTACCCTTTGAGAGATTTCCTACACTGTGAAAAATGACAAAAACAGCAACAGTGATATGATCACACGATGCCAAGTATAATGACCTCAGTGGATTGCGTACCAAAAACACAATAAATGAGTGCAATGCAGTGAGTCAAGGGGAACGTTAGTCTCTCCATGTTGCACGAGGGTGACTTTGCCGGAGCTGATTTTGGCGCTGAACAATACAGGTGGTTGTTGAGGTCAAGGCTCTGAAGCTGGACTAACTGGGTCATGCTGGCTGAGAGACACTTCTCTCCTGGCTCTAAGACTGGTGGTCCCCATGGGTCATTGATGTTCAGCCTTTCCCAAATTTGGCTGGCCTTTCAGACTGCAGTCATGCTGATTAAACAGACTATTGTCATTGTTTTCAGAGGCTGCAGATGTGGAGAGGTGCCACCGGCACTTTGCCCGTCTTTGCCTTAGGTAGAGGCCTAGAGGCTGAGGAGATGTGCTTCAAAGAGGAAAGTAATAACAACACTAACACGTTCTCATTCTCAGCTAGTCACACACAGCAACGTGGTCAGTGGCCTTATGCATCAATCTATAACGCTCTATCCCCCTTGTTTTCCATGTGTCGATTCTCGCTTGTTTTATGAACACTTAAGACTTTAATTTTCACAGTTTGCAGCATAACAACTACTTAGTTTGTGGTTTGGGTTCAAATGAATATTTAAGTAATTGACATTATGTAAGCGACGTAGATAGGAAACAACTGAAAACAAGTTAACTTTTTAGTTTGGTTTCAGGACCCAGTTGGCCCAGTTTGTTGTTATGTTCAATTGTCAATAGCACATTGAGTCTTTTGCCCAAGCTCAATTACTCGAAAGGGAGAAAGTACAAGGTTGTATCTGCTGTTTAACTCTAAAGTTTGGTGTCTACTTTATGAACTGAAATGTTCTACTGTTGTGGAGGTGAATGTGGAGTAGCAAGGTCAGGTGGAAGAGGAGGTATTAGGGAGGAGGATAGCACGGCAGCTCACCAGGCAATTATAACAAGATTAAGAGGAGATTTGAGATGCGAGAGATATTGTACTCGCATGCACAGAGGCAGACGAATCCAGCCCGCTCCCACCCACTCTCCCACATGCAAACACAAAGCCATATAATTTACTTTGGCATTTAGAGAGACAGAGCTTGCTGGTTGTCTTTTATAAAAGTGTAGTGACACAGAAGGCAGCCAGACAGTCACAATTACAGACGTCCTCACCGTCATGACAGGTGAAGAACTGTCTCCACTCCTACTCTGTGTCCTGTTCACAACGCGGCTGTGTGTATTGTTGCTTGCTTGATGTTTTTCTTTGCCTCCCTTTTTTGAGGACCCTTGCTTTGGGAAAATATGGGGGGGGGGGAATTGGCTGTAATTAGAATCTCTCTTATGACACACAATCTTCAGTTATGGGAGTGCACGGAGAGATGGGATGAAAAACCAGTAGCAGTCATTTTTAAGGCATATCCAAGTCAGTCTGAACCAGACCAAGTCATTTATGAGGTCGGATGAATCCAAATAATGTGAAATAGAAGAAAAAAAAAGATTAACGCATAGAAACATGATCGGAGGTCCAAGTGTCACAGGTTAACCTTTTCACCTAGAGTCCATCTGTCAGTCCCCGTCACTTCTCCGGCCCCTCGCTGAAGTGTCGTGTGCACACACTGCCAACATTTGCATTTAGAAAAAGCTACATTAGCTCATATCGTCAACCTCGCCGCCCATTAGTCAATTAAAGGGTTAATGACTTGTCACAGATGAAGGTTCAGTCTTGGTTGGCACATACTGCTTCCAGACAACCAACCTTTAATCTAACCCACTTAAATATGCATGAGCCCGACCAGTGGGGGTTTAATGGCCCTCCGTCTAACCCTATACCCCTGCCCCCAACTTGACAAATGAGATGGTGCACTTTGAGTTACCAAGACAACACTTTGCTCAAGGTTCTGTGAAGTAGAAGATCCAGGGAGGTACTTGTCAGAAATGTGTATTGGCTGCTGTGAGCAAGCCTCTCCTGACCTTATATTCATAGTAATGGTAGAGTGTCAGATCCTCGGATGCCAGTATGCAAATATCACACACACTCCTGTTATAGAAATTGATACCCACTATAATGAACAACTTTGTCTTACCTCATATTACCTGACAGGTGCAATTTGTATCCCAAGTATATGTACACTGAGAATCCAGCAAGATGTTCTTACTTCATATTCATCCGCCATATGTACAGTATGTATTATGCCAATGCCAATATGTATATTTGAGCGTTCAAAATGAACCAATAACAGTAAACAATATGTGGCTGTAGTATTTTATACAAGCACACAACAAAGGTGTGAAAGAGGCAGGACATTTTGTTTTAGCGCAACGCCAACACACTTAACTTATTTACAGTAAACATATCTATTGTCTAAATTGATCATATTTGTGTTTTTGATGCAACATAGATTAAACCAGTGTTTCATCCCCCATTCCCTTTGAAAGCCAGGTGTGCCTGCACCTGCTGTATTGCTATTTAAATTGGCAAAATGGAGAAGCAAACATTTTTCTGCAGTTAAAATGTTGATTTCGAAAGGCAGAACACTAACAAATATAGATTAAAAATGAACATTATCGTTAGAATAAACATTACAAAACATTAGGCTACTACGTTAACTATTGGTCACCGTTCATGGAATGTTGTGAAAGGAGGGAAGGGACAGATACACTGTGGTCCTTGGCCAGTGGACCCTCTGCCTCTGCCCTCTCCCAGTCCTCTGCCCCATCAAGAAATCCATTTGGTTTTGCAAGTGCACTGACAGCTTATGTAACTGTGGAGGATTGTCGACATGGAAATGCTTTTAAAAGTGAAATCACAGTCCGCTTTTGTATTGGAAGTACGTAGGTTATTGTTTTAAATGCTCGCGGACAACATCGTGTGTGTGTGTGTGTTGTGTACATCAGCCTGTTTCTTAAATCCCTCCCTCCAGCCCCCCTCCTCCCCTCTCTCTCATGTCCCTAATGACCTGAGAGCATATTGTTGTCTAAAGGCATTTCTCTGATAATTTCCGGGTCAATCGTGAACATATGGAGTCCTGGGAATGACAGCTGCACGGTCACTCAGTTATTGTAAACACGGCCATAATATCAATGATGGGAGGCTAAACAGTAGAGGTCGTTTGGATTGCCACTAAACATGTCAATACTGTTTATTTAAGGGATTGAACTGGTCAGTGCATGGCCATTGTTCTTCCACAGATCCATTTCAATGCATAGATGGAATCAATGTGCAAGTGAGCTTATGTAATCTGAGTATGAAGTGAGTGGTTTGCCCTTGCTTTTTCAATTTTCGCACTGACCTCACACAGATCCCCACTACAATTATAATGGCAAAAGTGGGATGGGAACCATGCTACAGTGTAGGGGACAACTCACATTGCACTGGGGAAACAAGGTCAACCACTAACCTTCTGTTTCCAGCCGCAAAGCAAATACTCAAAGGGAAAGACCACCATTACCGGCTCCCCGAAGGGAGTATCAAGTCAATTCCCAGCGGGGACGCAAACATGCATACACACACACACACACACACCCACACACACCCACCCCTTTCAATCCCTCCGACCTCACCTCAATTTCAGAGCGACATCTTTGTTTGGGTTCCGTGCCTAATTAGCACGGTTCACCACAGAGCGAGTGCTCGGTTAAATACCTTTTATCAAAGGGGCCTGGGACAACGCTTCATGTCACACCATTAGGATTGCAATCTCTCTCATCATCTATCCAGCTCACTTTATGAAGCCATTTGACAGTTTTGAGCAAGGGAATGAGGTAAAGGAGGGGAGGGAAGGGGGCGAGAGCGGCATTACGGAGCGGCGGACAGAAGGTAACAGCATGTAAAACAGAATGCTAGAAAGAGGGTACATGTGGATACTGAGCGAAACAGACAAATCCTGTTAGCAAGAGACGCGAGGAGGAGAGCAACAAGACGAGAGAAAAAAAATGAGTGACAACGTTTTGCAAAGTGGCAGATGGAAGAAGATAGTTGAATAGATTTTGTGAAGAGGGATAAATGAGGAAGAATGAAAGGGAAAACCAGCCTCTGAGGTATTTTTTGTTTGAGTCGGTATGGGCCGATATGCATTTAGACAGTGCTGGCAGCCTGGATCCCTCCCTATCACACCTTCCCCATGAGAACACAGCTTAATGGCTCTTTGTATACACACACTGCCTATAGAGGCCACTGCAGCCTTCAACATGCATCAAATATTTAAAGCATAGTCTGTTCTCAAGACGCACGCGAAACCCTCACACACCCTCACGCACATCTTTTTCACAGCCTCCGAGCCATAAATGTCAATCTAGAAAGCAATGCCGGCCCATCTCCCTCTGTCGCCCTCTGTCGCAGTTTTGCTCCCTCCTTTTGAAGTAAAAGAGAATTGTTTATCTGAATTGGTCCAGGATATTGTGAATCATTTTTCAAAACATTATCATTTGTTATTTTTCACATGGTGTGCAAATTGACGCATGGGGGAAGAGAGAAGATGGGGCGGCGAGGGACCGAGGGAGACGACCATCGGACAATCAATCACCGCAAAGTAGCCCCGCAATGACAAGTAGAAGGTCTGTGACATTTTTGACTGACTTGATTGATGTGTTTTTGAAGTGCGGGTGGAGACGGTGTCAAACTCCCTTTCTGGCACAGAGCAGATATATCACACAGCCGACGGCACTGCTCAGCTGGGATCAGCCAGATGCTTTTAAACCGTGCGTATGGACCTACTGCAGCCCGCTGTTTCTCAACGCAAGGAAGTGTACCCTGGAATATGAATAGTTCCACCGGACATCCAGAGTTTGATTCTCACAACAACTCTAATTATTCAAAATGATATTTCAGGCAATAGATATTATAATAATATAATTGATAATGGACATATACTGGGGTGCTATACCTGCACCATGACACATTATCATAATGGCGCATTGTCATTATGTGCTTATTATTTCATCAACTTTGTCAACTTTACTGAAGTTGAGTTAATTACAGTAATGTGAAAGAGCAACTTGTTGCTGTACATGTGTTGTGGAACCATAGTGAAAGGTTTTCTCTCAGTAATGTGTTGCCCTTCTGAGATTTTTCTTTAGAAATGTATTGTGTGTATGTATTGGAATGTTTTTTTTTTATGTGTGCGAGAGATTCATAGAAAAAAAAGGTGGGTATTGGAGTATGTAAAGGTGGAAAATAGGAGGATGTGATAAAAGCTTTATTTTAGAGGTGGCTACTAAAGCAAAAATAAATTCACCTACAAATCGGTAGTCACATAATCCTAAAATTCTATAAATTCATAATTATTTTAGATGTACCATACCTAACTACACCTGAAACTTGTATTAGTAACTATTTGACCTGTTAACTGTCCAAAGGTGAAGAAAAGCTGCTTTTGCCCCACTAGCTGAATTCTATGTATAATATCACAGGTAGTAAAGCTTGTGGCCCACTGCAAATATAAAAGTTTAGTAACTCGGCAACTTGAGAAAGTGTTGCAAAAGATGGAAAACAGTTGAGAGAATTTGGGTTTTATTTCCCACTTAGTATGTGCCATGAAGCTCTGAAAATGAAAAGTCATGTTCTGTCTTCTCTCCTCAAGCTATTTTTTCCTAGTGCTCTTATTTCACACCCTTCTTTCTCTCGGCATAAAGGGTGGCAAGGCAAGGTGACATTTGAAAAGTGCATTTCCCTCTCCGCTCCGTCAATCTGTTCTTTTTCCTAGCAGACAGCCCCCTCCATCTGCACACTGCCACAGCACTCGCACGTACACTTTACACGCACACACACACACACACACGCACACACACACACCGACTCCCTGCCCACTGACAATCATGTCCCTGGTTACTGCCGGGGCTTTGTGTGTTTGGCCGACCAGACTGCAACCTCTGGACCCCTAAATGACACTGCGGGCTGCGGTGTGACCCGAGGGCCCATTAAGAGTCAAACCCAACACCAGATCTGTCACATACACTCGTGTGACGAGCTGTTGGACACTACGCTGTCATCGCCCGATGACAGGTTGTCACCACCTGTGTCAAGATGATCGATTAGCAGATTGAGTACCCAAAAAAGCTTGTCCTACCGCTTGCTCTTCCCTCTTTATCCTGATTAAAACAGGGTTCATTTGTATTTCCTGGCACACAGACAGCAGGTCTGTTTATCTCCCTGGTGACAAAGTTGTGCCGCACGTTTTTGGAAGTTAATTGCTGGGCTCATTAGCCGTGTGTGTGTTTCCGTCTTGAAACTGCGGGGGATTTGATATTATCTTGTTACGGTGGGATGTTTTACAGTACAAGTGGTGATCTCTCAACCTGAGGCATACAACGGCCTGAGTGCTTTGGAAAGCCTTGTGTGATCTGTTGAATCTCCTCATTCATTTTTAATGGCCTTTGAAGAGAATGCTTGTTTTCCATCACCGCCACCATTTTGGCAGAGAGGTAAACAGATGGATACTGACAGTGAGTGAGCATCTCACAACAAGTGTCTCGCTCCGCCATATCTCCTTCTTGACAGAATTCAGCAAGCCTGCACCCAGTTTTTTTTTTTTTTTTCTCCTGTGGGTTGCCAGTAAAATAAACACCAGACATTATAGGGATTTATGTAGCACAGAAATAGGAAGAAATACCAGTATGGAATTGACAGCTTGTCTAACGCAGTCACAAATAATGGGGCTCTACAATGAGTTTGTTGCAGTTCGTGGTTCAGACAGCTCAGGGTTTTATTGCTGCAGCTGCCTTTTTAAAATAAGGGACATGGTTTCAATCTTAAATGTTTAATAACTTCAAAAGAAAAAGACCTCCCTTCACTTTCCTTCTCTCTTCCTCTTTGTGTGTGTTCCCGCTCTGTTTTGCATTTCAACTCTTTGTCATTGTGCTGGTGAAGACGTACAGACTTAATGTAACCGCGTGTCCTCCTGTCAGACACAAGTGTACATGCAACAATCACTGCTCCAGCAAAGCTATTGACAAATTGCTGTTATTGTGACTTTGAATGCACTCATAAACAACCAATTCATTAATCACTTTTCGGCGGATGGCTTTTGATCAGCAGAGAGAGATTGCGTTGAAGGACTTGTTGAAGGTCGCCGTGTGCAGATCTGTGATTGCTGTGTAAATCGATTATGGCAACACCTCCCTCCTCAAGGATGCTGTCAGAGAGCCAAGCAGCTCCAAGCAGGGCCTCAGACCCGAGTGCCGTGTGTGTGAGGAGCGAGGAGATTGGTTATGGCTCAATACATTCATCATAGACGAGCGTAGAACATTACAAATACGTTCGATGTATACAACACATTACATATTGTCATGAGTCCACTGTCTCAAACCAACATGCATACAAGTGGGCTTCAGTTTACATTAGGCTGGACGGATGTAGTATTATGTAGTCGAGCTGCAGCGTTTACCACACTGCTGCTGACTGAGCTACTGTGAGAGTATATTTCCTTTGCAAGTCACAAAGATGGCATGGTTTTGTAGATGTTCAATCTTAAACCTGCAATAATTATTCAAGTACTAATATTTACATTGGGTTCAATGACTGTAACACTAAAGAGTCATATTTCTAATGGCAAATCACAACAAACTGACACTCAAATGCGGCTTCGTAGCCTATTTTATTTTCATTTCTCAGCCTCTCTCATCAACCAATCAGCAACAAGCTCTGATACAGCTGAGGTATATATAGCGCACAGTCGGTTTCACAACAAAGTTTGCGACTAGCCAGTGAAGAACATTGATTACCCAACAAGGTGAAGGCTGAGCTATTTTTTTCCCCCTAGAGGAGACGTTGCCTTCCCGATCAGCGATATGTTTGATCAGTTGGTTAAAGCATGGAAACATCTCTTTGTAGCTGCTCTTTGTTCTGCTCTGCAACACATTTACTTGCCACCTGTTGATGGCTGTGAGTCTGGGCCATACAACGATGTGTTACTGGGAAAAAAAAGAGGGAACGTTGATGGATCACTGCAATGTCCTGCTGCCAGCCTCAGGACCACTCTGACGGTGTCCTCTCAGCCGCGGGGCACATTTGGAAAAGAGGCCGATATGAAGAGGACATTGAAAGGGTGAGGGATGTAACGGGCGCAGGCATTGTGAAGGTAGAAAATGTGAGGCAGCTTTAAAAGAGAGAGGCATTTAGAGGGACAACAAGAGCAACGGGTACAGACGGAGGATGAGAGACAGCAGAGCCAGGTGAAGTTATGTTCCGTCTTCTGAGGAGGGATGCGGCTGTTTTGTCAGCTCCTACCGGCTGAGGGTTATCTGTTTCCCCCAGCTGTGCCACCCAGCTGTCACACACTGCTATGCTCCGCTCTGTCCTGGCATCCTGGCACACGGCTCCCTCAGCCCACCATTATCTGCTTGTGTGTGTGTGTGTGTGTGTGTGTGTGTGCTCAACATTTGTCAGTCGTTACGGCTGAAGATTATTAGTATGGAAATGAGCAGGTTCAGGTTATTTATGCGGCGTGAACCAATACGAGAGTCTCTGCATGCCCTTTCCCCCGTCTCCAAGACGAGCTATCACTCTAGCGAGCTACCAGCCCACCACGCCGCCTTCTGTCTTTTAATTAATCAACTCGGTCTGTACACAGTGAAAGTTTTCTTTTCAAGACAGTCTTGGAATCTCTCTGCAGCCATTTCCCAGTGGAAGCCATGTGCCTCTCCTAGACACCAGACTAATCTGCAGTCCTCTCTGCCCCTCTCGCTACCCCAACCCCGCTGGGTAAGAGCCTCAATTACCCAGAGCCTATCACCACAAACAGCCACTTTGCTGCCAACCACCTGTGACTCGGACTGTGGGAAGCTTTGGCTGCACGGGGCTCTGTGGGGGGAGAACAGCCAATGCCTTGGGCTGGCCAGCCAACCATTGATTAAGGGAATCAGTATTGATTAAGGGAGCAGGGGACATCTGGAATGGACCAATTTATGTCCCCACATCAATTATTCAAATGGCTGCCGCTGAATTGGATTAGAGGACGATCTTCCTGCCATCATTTCTACGCCTTTACAATCTGTGCCCTCTCAGCAAGCTGTCGTTACAAGTCTGCTGACAAGTCAGCCCTTTGAAATGCAAACTTTTAGTTTGCCACATTTACTGCATACGCAACTGGTGCAAGTCTGTTCATGCTCCGTTCAGATTGTCTCTGCTAAATAAAGTGCATGGGTAAAATGCTTGGACAAGCTCTTTTTTAGCCCTGATCACTGGCTACGGCCTATAGCTGGTTGCAGGCCCGCACTGTGTTGTCAGATTTGTTTGCCCTTCTGGTTGTGTTGACATCTTGAGGGCTTGAACGCAGCAAAGCATGGCACAGCCTGCTAAAGTCTGGTCCAGAGGGTTATACATATTCATAATGTTGGTGCTGAAGAAGCTGTGAAAGCGTGAATGGCTTTGTTCACGTATGGTGTGTATTCTTTTGCTGGCGGCATTCTGCGTTCACATGCGTGTGAGCGTGCCGGGCGGGATTGTGTGTTGTGCGTCATGCTGCAGTCGGGCCCTCAGAGGAGGGCCAGCACTGAGCCCAGCTGATGGGCTCCTGTCCATTGGAGACAGGCTAACATGGTGGGAATGAGAAGTGTGACTGAGCCAGTGACAAAGGCCCACAGGTGGCTGACTGTGATAGTGGACTGCCCTTTGTCTATTTCCCCCCCGGATCAGCTCACAGAAACACTGATTCCTTTGACAATGATTGATGCATGATTTTACATTTTTCCTATATTATCATGGATTGTGTTTGACTCTGTACCAAACTGCAGAATATTAGTCATTTTCATTTTATATATGTTATTATAGTACAAGTACAACATACTACATAAGAACAATGATGCTTTACATGTATTGCTTCCTTTTATTTTATGTAAATGTTTCCATTAATTCAGTAATGCTTCATTGAGGAGCATGAATGTCAACTGAAAATGTTTAGCTTGAAAACAAAAATATTTTTGGATATAATTATATATATGTATGTGTATATATGTATATTTCATGGATATATCAGTGGTATATGTAACAGTAATTCAAATTCAAAATGAGGCCATTCACAGTAATGATGTTAACCAATCTAAATCTTATTATATTTGTAAAATGATGTTCTTGTAAGGGCAAAGACATACATATACAAATATTGTTAATATGCTAATGAAAAACAAAATGAACCGACACACTGTGTTTTGCAATGGTTTGGAATTGTGTTTTGGGAAGGGCAGTATGGTATACATCTGTCACGGTATTGAGCAAAATCAATTTCAGTGTGAAAAACACAACCTTCCTGACGCTTATACATGTTTCCATATTTATGCAGCAGAGGGATTTTCTGAACCTGTCTGTTGAACAGCTATAATCCATTATCCACAGGAAGAACGTGTTGGAAATGTAAGCGAACAATAGAGTAATATTAAATTCAATGTACTTCTCAACCAGATAATCAATTAACTGTGTTGTACAGGCTCACACAGCTCTGGTAATTTGTGTTTCAGTGAGTGCATACGGTGCTGCAGCCCAGGGAGCAAATGTGCAGTTTAGAAGGAATTGCATGGTCGTTATTGATTAGGAGATGAAATGGGAGAGAAGATTTGTGGAGCCCTTAAAGGAGAGACCTCAGAGCATGCTGTGTGTGCGTTTGTGTGTGTGTGTGTGTGTGTGTGTGTGTGTGTGTGTGTGTGTGTGTGTGTGCGTGCAGGGTTGTGGGAGATCAGTGGTAAGGTTTGGCATAACAATGTGTCTAGACCCTGTGCTTTGCAGCCAATTTATCAATGCATCAGGTGGCGGTCAAGGCTTTGCAGTCAAAGAGGTTTCTGAGATGTAGTTTGGCAACAATCGCATATGAGGAACCGTTTGAGCACAAATACTCAATCACAAAAACAATCTAATTTTAAGCTGTTTCACCTTTACACGATTTTAATGGAGTATGCATGGGGAGCCATTAAATAGGACTCGGATCCAAGTATCTGCAATAAAGAAGCATTATCACACACTTATTTATAGTCGTTGATTTACCTCCAGCAGACTTGCACACCTTATCTCCACTTGAAGGTTACTTCAGTGTTCAAACACAGTGTTTTGCTTTTGCTCTAAGGTGTATCTTCATTCTCCATCTGTAGCGTTCAGGGTGTCTCCGACATTAAATTCGAACCTGATTTTGTTCCCGCGCCATCCCTTCTGCCACCAGCAACACACGTTTACCACGACAGAGCAGACGGAGGAGGAGGAGGGGCTAATGTCGGTAATAGCTCCCATCTGTTTCCGTACAGTTGTCAATATGTCTGAGCTCACAGAGACCATTGTCCAAGCTGCACTGCTTTCCTCGGGCAGGCAGTCAACACAGCAGTCAGTTATCCACATGTCAGGAACCACGAGAGAAACTTGACTTTGAAACTCAATCATTTTCTGGCATCATCTTGAGATTATCAAAAGGATTTTAGGAAATATTTTGTCGCAAATTTGAGCTCAACTGACTGTCATACTGTTATCAAATCATTAGAAACAGCTTGAAAACACACTGTTGTGTGAACAGTAAAACATGAATGTCCTTTTAAGAAGCTGCAACCTTGTGAAAAATAAAATGAGCAAAGGAGAGAGATAATATGAGAAGATTTAAGCTCCATGCACCTTCTCCAGTTTGACACCTCTAAGTCTCAGATAAAATCCACTTCTTCTCCTCGGCTGTCTTCATGCTCCAAAGCGGTGAGTGTTAGAGATGCATCACAAACACGAGAAAGGCTGGCACCATTAGCCTGGCCAAACCATTACTAAGCTTGAAGTGTTTTATACTCTGATAGCTCAAAACTAAGCTGTGTGTGCAATGTTTTGCTCCAACATTAGTTTCCTACCTGGTCCTGTTACTCAAACATGTGCTCTTTGAAAGAAAACTTTGCCACAGCAGCTGATGGAGTGGCATTCATCTTTTGAATTGTTCTGTTGACAGTAAATCTAATAGTCCCTTGTCTCGAAGATAAGTCTTTTAAGCGGAGGTGGCCAGGGGGAGGAATGTGGGTTCAAGTCCCCGAAGCTGCAGGTTCTGCCTTATCGATTGTCCAATCCTGTAACCCCTCATGCCCTCTAACACTGATTGCCTTAACGGCCGCAAATTCCTCGCTTCTCCTCGTCTGTCCGTCACTCTATCTCCATGTGAACAGACGAAATCTTTTTTTCTTCTTCTTTTGCTATGGCCACATCACATCAGTGTCTTGATGTAATGGCTGGGTGGGGGTTTGGGATGAAAGGGCTGCGGTGATCATGGGAGTGTGGAAAACCACCCCTGGTGCGAAGCAATCATAGCCGGCTCTATATCATCCTGCCCCCTTCTCTACCTCTCAACCCATCACCCCTTAGAGTTGCCTCTCTCCTCCCTTCCATTATTCCCACCTCACTAGTCAGAAAATTAGGGTGACACTTGGCGCCCCCCACTCCGCTCCCTACCTCTCTCTCCTTCCACCTTCCCTCTTTCTATTTCTCACCCATTACCCCCAGTTCACTGGTTGGTATATGGAGGGTGACACTGGGCCAATTCAATCTCTCATCCCCGTCAGCTCCTCAGGCTCCGGTCTATGGGCATACCCCTCCAGCGGGTTGTCACTCTGTTATCTACACTTCACACCTTCCCTGCCCTCCTTTGCTACACATAACTTTCTATTTCCTCATCTGTCACTCCTGTTTTCCATTTACTTGTCTTTTTTTTTTAATCTTACCTCTGACTTTTAAAGCCCTGCGTGTCTCAGGGAAGGTGTTTCAAGATGGCCTTGTTGTACTGGTGTAGGGATATGCATCTTCATGCATCTGTACCAGAGGACAAGGTTGATGAGATAACGAAGCTGCCATTTAAGAAAACAGGAATCTAGTACATTTAATTGTTTGACAGCCTTTGATGTATTATATTGAATAATTCAGATTAAGCACAAGAAAAACATGATGTGTTTACTACATAACTATAGTTTAGCTTTGTAGACTATGTGCTTAGAGGCAGGGATTGCCCTTTCTGACTTCCTGAATGACTTCAGGACTCCTAGATTGGCTTCAAGAGAAAGAAGCTTATGGGTTCAACTAGTCTTTACCAATGCGGCTGCAGAAGATGTTGCTTTTACTGCATTATGACCATGGCTGCATCATGTCAGGAACCAAGCTTTTGTAACTTGCCTCTTGACAATATGAGTAAAATCCATGGATTTACCCCATGCAGTTTGTTTTACTGAGATTAGGAGCTAGCATTTGCAACGCTGGGAATAGTGAATAGTGGGTCCGTCTTCATCAATAAGTACAGTAGAGAACCCATCATCCAGTTTCTAACGACAAAATCCAACTTGGAAGATGGAATAGTTGTGAAGGGTCTGTGCACATTTACATCTGTGTGATGTACATTCAGACCAGCTGTGCCTGCAGCCTGTTTCTTTAAGCTTTCCTCATTAAGAGGAGAATAAACACGTGGCTCCATTAATCTCCAATAAGACTACTCTCAGCTGGTCTCCAGTTGTTATTGGTGGTATCCAGCTCTGTTCTCTCCATTCCTAACGTGCAGGGATAAATGTTTTTGTTCTGCCCTGTATGAGATGGCTTTGTTATTAGGCTGGGAATCTCTATGAAATGCAAAATGATCCACTATAATTTCAGCGGTTTTGACTAAATTACATGTCGTTGTTGTGGCTCTTAGAAAGGTAGGCTAATGGTATGACTGTTGGATGCTTATTTACATATTTAAAGATTTACTCCTTGAGCTACGTCTATTCACGATTGTACTATTCAGTGTGTGCACTCAAAGCATGACTCCCCCTTTGCAAAGATGTATTTCAAACCCTGGTTTTGTAATCTTCCCCAGTGGCAATGTGGAAAATCCAGCCACAGACATTACATTAATTTGATTCAACTTTAATTTGAATCATTTTGATACTTAACAGTTTTAAAAATAATTAGGCCATTATCCATCTTTCTGGAATCAAGGGGTTTTCTTTTTATGGGAGAGGTCTTGTTCAGCTATTTCATGCAGCACAGTATTTGTTCTCGTGTATCCTGATATGCGTACAGTGGGCCTCACAAAGAGAGTAACAGCTGTGTGTTATGCATCTTTGTGCATAATGTGTTGCTTTGTCTGGCAGCAGACAATGTGAGACCTGAGATGGCCTGAACAGCCAGTGAGGCAGTGATAGCTCCTGTCCTTGAGATGGAAAGGAGAACTAGAGCCATGTGACCTTTTAGGCAAACTATTCTATGACTTTTCTTTTCAATTTTTGGGATACTATAACATAACTTTTTCCATGTTATTTTTTGCAAAACTGTGCTTATGTCTTTGGACATTTTTTGACTATAGTATCCAATTACTTTTTTTTTGACATACTAAACAATTACCTTTTTTGACACTATTTTATGATTTTTTTCAAATTACTTTTTTTAACGTACATAAGTATTGCTTTTTAATGACATACTATAAACTGAACAATTAATTACAGAGGTTTTATGATTTGACTTCAATGTATAACCTTCTTTGTATGACTCTTCGATGACATATTATACCATACATTTTTTCAATTTGCAGACTGCAGTGTTAGATGGTTAGTACAATCAAAGATAACAAAACAATAATGAAATGCTTGGTTTCATAATAAAGTTTATTCTATATTACAAATAGTATTTTGTTCTTGACTGCAAAATAGGAATGCATTATATTTACATACACAGGTATACAATTATAACAAAGTTAGAGAAGCTCGCCTTATATCCCCCAGGTTTCTGTTTTGTCTCTTGATAAGATACTCTTTATCTTTCAAATATGGTCTAGTAAAAGTCTTTTCTAGCATGTTTCTGTAACACCTGCTATAACACTGAGCGAGGAGGACATTTTAAGTTCCTACAAAACGTTTGAAGGTGGAAACTTTATCTGTGGCGTTGGCAACACAAGGTGGCTACTAGCAGACAACCTTAGTTACAGGGAAGGGGAAATGGCAGAGGGGAGAAATGAAATACAGGATGTTACACTGGGGGGTAGATTCACTTCGACAGTGCAGGACTCATTATTATTGTTTAACACACAGCTCTGAGGGGGAACTTTGGGTATCTAGACGGAGTATGTGAATGAAAGGGGTTCTTTGAAATTATCTTACTTCAGATATGTTTCTAACAATCAATGCCAGCTTTGCATGAACTAATCATGTCAAGTCCCTAGATCAATATTTATTCCCCTCTTTTTCCAATAGCTGAGTGGAATTGGTTCGCTGTGTTTACTAAATAACATGTCCAGCAAGCACCGTGTGAATGTACCCCTCCGAGATGAAAGAACAGACATTCATCATACTGTATAGCTGCAGACCGTAATTAATGGACAATGACTTAGATATCTCACACACATTTGACACAATGGCTAAGAAAGAAACCGCTACTTGCCAAACTCAGTCTTAAACATAAGTCTACTATTAAGCCTAATAAGCCTTTCTTGTTAGAAAATTCTGTTCATCTGTTTGATAAAGCACACGTATACATTGTTTCTTCTGGGTGTTTTTTTCTATCTTTTTAGGTAACATTTTTATTTTGTGACACAAATGATGGCAAACTGATGAACTCTTTTGTTGCCTTTTTATGAAATGAACCGTCGAACCATGTCTGTTTGCTTTCATAAGGTTTGTGCTGGGCTCAACTGATGGAGAACCAAATTGTAAGCAGTTCTAGTGATGCAATTTCAATGTAATGCAATAGACAAGTACCAAAACAAGATGTGTAAGCAAAGCTAGCAAGACTCGACTTGCATCTTCTGAGTACCACAACTAAAAGACACCGCTGTCCCAAAACACTGAAGGCCTGCAATGGAGGCTGCGGTAAAAGGGACAGGAAATTCCGAACCGGGTTCATGTTATCTGTATGTGAGATCCATAATCTTAAAACTAACAGTTGACTTGTAAATTACTTTAAAGTCCCAAGTAGTAGTAGAGGTTTATAAATATCTTTGAGCAAGGCAGTTCTATTTCATACCATCCAAATAGGTCAACATGCAAGGGTATATAATATCTGTTTTATTTAGCATCTAAAACTTCACAAAAACATGAGCATGAGGTTCTGCATTAGGGGTTGAACTGGATAAAGGTTCCACCTTAAACGAAAGTTATAGTTTTTATTACAAGAACAATCCACTTTTTCCATCTTGATTCTTCCAAGCAAAAGAAAGATAAAAGAACACATCCACATCATCATTGCAAGGCTTAATTTTCTTATTTTTCACTTTTTTTTTAAATAAGTTTCTTAAATTGTTTACGTTTTACATGCGCTTAAAAAGCCAATAAAGGACCCAAGGTGGACCGAGGGCGGTCTTCACACATTCACATCACCACATGGGGCACGTTGTCAAGGCAAAAGAAAGGGCAGAGGTCAAAAGGTACGGAGGGCGCCTCCATCATCTCTCTTTCAATCGCTCTCTCCAACAAATCGTATCTACTTTTAATGTCTAACATTTTCTATGTATCCTGCCGTGATGCTCACGTCTTGTTCTGTTCCTGCTCTGCTTTATCCGATTTTTTTTCTTTTTTTTTCTTTTTTTGAGGCTTGGAGAAGGCCCCCCGCTGCCGCCACTGAGGACAACTACACTAATACAGACAAGAGCGCCTCAACAGTTAGGATTTTTGCTGTATGCAACTAGCTACCATCTCCAACGCTTGTGCAAAACAGAAAAGAAAACTGGTAAGTCAGGAGCCGGACACGAGGGTGAACGGTGTGCCGAGAACTGGAGAGACCTGGGACGATGGAAAGAGGAAGGAGGAACGGATCACCTCGCCCACAGAGCCTCTCACCTCGACACACTGAGGTCAGAAAAATCACAAGTTTCGTAAAGTTTCAGTCACAATATGTTTTGTCCTAGAAGTGGTCGTCTTTTTCTTAGTCCTTTTTTGTCAGTTCCTCAGTGGCACTTTACAAATACATTTTTGACTGTTTTGAAAATGTCAAGCTCCTTTGGTTTTTGGCTGACCGACTAAGTCCATCTTGTTTGATTTCTCCACACAAAAGTCTTTCAACGAGAACATCCTGGGAAAGAAGTGCTACTCTCACAATAGAGCCCCGTTAGAGAGCAGTCAGCCGTACACTGTATTGAATCATTCTTCCGATTTTACATGTTCAAGCAGTTTCTTACCCAGCACATTTCAGTCAGCGTTTCCCTTTACCTCCTCCAGGGTTGGCGTAGATATCTGGGCAGTCAAGATCTTGTGCAGCTGCTGATTGTGTGTGTGTGTGTGTGCGTGTATGTGTGCTTTGATAGACTGCCGCAGTGGCGACACAAGATTGGAAGTGGCAAGAGCCAGAGAACGACTGCTCCAGGTGTTTGGATGAGCAGTCAAAAACACTGTCGTCCAGAGTTGGTTGTGTGCTTCTTAAAGAGGATCCAACTCGGGTCGGGACCTCCAGGGTTTTGTTTAATAGGTTAATTTTGCAGTAGCCACATAAGCCAGATGAAAGCAGAAATCATGAGCGTTTTCTTTGAAGTAAATGTATGCGGGGCAGGGAAAATGTGCGAATGTTGTAAAGGGGTATAGTTTGGGGATGTTCTGGTATTTAAAGTTTTAGTGTCAGTCACGTTTCAATAACGGAAAAGTTCAGAGAAGCACTAATTCTTCCCTACCCCCATCAGTCTTTTTCTTAATTACAACTCCAGCTACATTGAGAGAGAGAGAGCACAAGAACATTCTGGTTTTGCCTGAACTCGCCCCAAATTTCGCAGATATGTATGCTTCGCTTGTAGGTACAGTGTAAACTTGGCAAACCATCCTTGCATTAATTTTCTTCAGAGGTGTTCATTTGGCTTGCAGGCATCGTTTTTGATCGTTTCCTCTTGATTCCGTACATTGAATATAGAACTACAATAAACTGGACTCTAGAGATGTTTTTATCTTCACTATCCTATTTCTGAAAAAAGTTCTCAACAAAATGGACACCCAACATTGTGGTTTTTAAAGAATTACCTATCAGTGTAAATTCTTAAAGGCAACATAAAAATGTTTTCCCCCCTCTTTTCTTCCAGCAGGGGGACTGAAGTATGCCAATATGGCCAGCTTTCAAGCAATCACCCCTTGAAGCTTTCTTTGTGGGGAAGCTGAGGGATTCCCCGCATTGCACTGTGGGAAACGCCGACCTCAGCCCCGAACCACCCTTTCCGATATCTTCAGGTAAACTAGTCTATGCAGCAGAGTGGATGAGGAAAACAAAATATTTCTCGGGGAAGAGGAAGCAGAAAAAGGTCAAGGAAGAAGTCATCATCTTTGAAAGGCGGAGGGAGGAAGTCACATGATGAAAAAGATGGGGACAGGTCTTCGCTCAGGCACGGCTCGGTTTCTGATGGGGTCTTTTCCCAGTGCGCCCTGGGAAGTGCGGTCCTCAGCTCTCCAGACTCATGAAGGCCACCACCTGCTCCAGCTTGAAGGCCAGCCTTTGTTTCCGGGCTGCATCGTCCTGCTCCAGTGAACACACGATCTACCAGCAGGACAGTGAGGTAAGCACAGACCGACATTAGACACTGAAGGTACTCAACCTGGGATATTATATCAACTTTTTAAGATGCTCCAATGTGTTTTGCATTTAATTGAAATTGAAATACTCCTCTAGAAAATATATTATATAATACCCATTTTCAGTGGAATAATCATTTAACTCTGCTTACAACAGATCAATAATATCAGTGTGTATGACTTGTACTAACTCTTAGATAATGGTGCCACAGTGTAGTAAGTGCACGTCTCAGTATTACGTACCTCCTCTGTGTATTTCCCCACATACGAGTAAATCTCACTGAGAGAGCTCATGCAGTTGAACTCATTCATGTGCATCCGTGACTGTTCTGCCAAGTAGGCATTCATGTCCTGGTCGCTGATCGCTTGCATCTTACTAATGTCTGAATAGTACCTATTAAAAGAGACAGGGAGGAAACAAAGCAAACACTTGTTAGGACTGTGTTCGCTTCTGGGAGCATTGATAGGAAAACAGGGGAATAACATACAGATACAGTTGACACTTACAGGCCTCCGATTTCAACCTTGAACACCATAGCAGAACACATGCACTGCATTGAGGTAAGGGGTAATCAGTCACTGTCGACAGCAGCTGTGTTGCCCCTATCAACTATGTTGATTAACGCTGGTTATTTACATATTCAATTTCTGTAGCTGTAGCCACTCGAGGACAGGCCTGGTGTTTGGCTGGATAATTTTGGGCATGTGTGAGGGAGAGATGGATTTGCCAGGAAGTAAGTCTTCAGAACAAACTGAGCAAAGGAAAAGGCAGGTGGGTAATGCACATCGCCTTCACACAGAGGTCACACACACACACACACACACATCAACACCTGTTCAGTGCTGGAGGGCTCCTAGCAGGGGATTGTTATGCAGAGAACAGGTGTGTACAGGAACACAAGTTTTCATGGACAAAACTAAAATCATATGCCTTGAAAATGTTTTACTTTTTGTGACACTGTTTTTATGTCTATATGCCTATATGGCATAATATACAATTTTTTGAAAGCATATTGTAATTGTTTTAGGAGATCTTAATGGCACACTTTACTCTTTTTATGACATATCATCATATCACATTTGTAATACTACACTGACAAACATGTCATAGTATGCCGTGAAAATGTCACAGTATAATATGTCTTACAGAATGTCACACAATGCCATTAGATTTATATGACGTACAATACTATAACACTCACAGCATTCAATTATATTATAATATGTCTTATGGCATACTATGACTCTTTTATATTTTTATAGTATACCAAAGTATGACATTTTTTGTGACTGTTATGAAGTAGTTTTCTATGACATACTGTTCTATGTTTTGTTTAACGACATACTAATTTGTATTGCACACTATACTATTCATTATTTTAGCATACCATATTAACACATATATTCTGACATCTATAATACTTTTTGGTGACCTTCTTATGGCATATTATTATAGTATTGATTACTACACTAACATTTACATGTTATCCTGTGTATAATATGTTTCACAGCCACATATCAATAACATTAACATAGTTTAGCAGGTGAAAATCTCTGTGGGATATCATTGGTCTGCCCAATTGCACTGCCTCCAAACCAAAATATATACAACAAAACCTAAAACTACTGAATATGCATCATTTTGCAGTCGTTGACTTGTGTTGTGGGGGGCGACTGTGGCTCAGTGGTTAGCAAGTTGGTCTTTCAATCAGAGGGTCGGAGGTTCAAACCCCGGCTCCGGCAGTCTGCGTCGTTGTGTCCTTGAGCAAGACACTTAACCCTCATTGCTCACCGTTGCTGTGTCTACGGTCTAATGTATACTGTATATCATGTAAGTCGCTTTGGATAAAAGCGTCGGCTAAATGAAATGTAATGTAATGTAATGTAATGTTATTTATCAGCATTTCCCATCTTTATATTTTTGTAGATCCACTGCAGAACACTACAAATGTCTAAAGGTCCCTACAGAGAAGCTGCTGAATGAGCAGCAGACATTTCCTTGCTGAGGCGCAGGTTTTTATTAGCCTGCTCTCCGGGTAAGGATGTTCCATCTTTACAATTACGCTGTCCAAAAGAGGAGAGAGGGGAGGACATCTCTTCTGTACCTCCACAGTATGCCCTTCCTTTCTGCAGTCCTCTTTCATAGCTACAGTATTCTGCCATTTAAATCTTCTCCCTGTCATGGCCCTTACTTTGGCACTGCTGGACAGCAGAGAGGAGCAGCTCTAGGTCCATCCTTACTCAGTCACTACTATTTTACAGAGGCCTTTCCAACTAAATAGCACAGATCCACTGGAGTGTTCACTGATGACACTATTGCTCCACCGAACTTGCAATAAAGGCTTAATTTAGTTACTTGAGAATACTGTGGGATGTTTCTTTTTACGGCTATTAACTCAAACAGTGGACACAGCTTGACCACTGCACGAGCGCTTAAAAAAAGTACAGGCAACAATTCCAGCTTGTGCTGCCCCCGACAGCGGCCGCCTTCTCTGTCCACACTGATCATTTTTCAGCTTAGAGTATTCACACATATCCATGCATAAATCAGCAGATGACCCTCACGAGTTCCTCACTTATGTATGTTTATGGGAGACTGCAGACACATATGGGACTAATGACTGTGGGCCTTTAGCCTGAAGCTCCCCATTTGCTTCCACCCATTCAAGCAGCGCACATATATTCTCGTCCCAAGGTTGGTCTTGTGATGAAGCTACCGGCACATTTATACTAGTCTGAACCGCTTCAGACTACCCCATCTTTTATTCAGGACCTCTTCGCCTCCCCTGCTAACAAATACATTTATTAAAAGTCTAATTTTAACAAATAACCTGCGTTTACTGCCTGCTATTAAAAAATGCTTTCTCTCTTACTCTTTCCACACAAAACACACTTCTCTGTACTGTAGATCTCATGCCCTGGGCGTTCACATCCATTCCCACTGTGTTGTAATTTGGATTGTTTCATAGCCCATAGATCACAGAGCCTGTGTGTGTGTGAGAGAGAGAGAGAATGAAACCTAGCTAATGCAGGTTTTCTGATGTTTTCACTCAAATAAAAGCCCACCACACACACTTCCTCTCTTCATCCATCCGGTGTTTTGTGTGTACATTTATCAACAGCTCACCTCTCAACCCAGCTCTTGTAGCTAGGGATGTCCTTGGCATAAAGCAGCTTGTTGGAGGGTGAGTCCTTCCCAAGGCGGTGTTCTGAGGTGGAGCAGGAGTCCATGAAGGTCTGGGCAACCACAGACAGACAGGCATCTGTGATGCTGCTCTTGTGGATGTCAAACACAAACTGGGGGTTCTTGATCACATTCACCCAGAAACGCAGAGGTAGGCTGCAGGGAGGAGGAAAAAGAGAACACAGGAATTTAGTGGCACACTAGTTGCGTTTAATACTTTTATTGTTTATCACTTTTCAATAATGTATGTAGGTGTGCTGCAGCCGATCTCCATTCAAAGGGGGTTTCCTCAAATTTCAAATAAATGCCAATGTTGTGGGGTAAAGGCGATTTACCAAAACTTTGAACAACATCTGTCATCTGTTAGAAAAAATACATAAATTAAAGAGCTAGTAGAACATATTTACTTATGCCGCGCATGTTGTCCTTAAAATTACTTTCGCATTCATATTTCAGTTACTTCTCAGTGACAGCAACACCAACATAGTCTTGCAAACAGAGGAACAAAGAGTGCAAAGTAAAACCAAAAAGTCTGTGTCCGTTTGAACTGCTCTGAGATTAAGCATCTCAATGCTATTTTCATATTTGCTTCAGCCAGTCAGGCAATAGACATGAACGTATTATGCGGCAGTAGGGGAACGAGGATTCATTGACTTTGCAATACTCGTGTTCGGGCCCTGCTGCCGCCGATGATGTGCGTTCAGTTCAATAAAGCCTTTATCTTTAAAACCAGGTGCTGGCTGGCTCTTGTTTTTTCCAGCGGTGTCCAGGGGTCCTCGCTGGGGGGCCGCACAGTGACACAGTTCATATTGCCTTGTTTGTGCAAGTGGGTCCTATTTTGTGCCTGTCCAGAATAATACAAATATACAAGTCTGTTTATTTGCTGGGCTTGTTTCTGGCAAAATCAAAAGATATAGGCCAGGCGTTATCTGTGTGTTGCAGTGAATGGGCTCAGGTGGTATTAAGAAAGAGCTGAGCTACTTGGATCTGTATATCTTTACTATTCCCTCGGTTTTGCATTTTTAGCTAATGGGGCAAAAATCAAACAGGAAGGACTCTGCAGTTTAACCTGCGTCGGAGTTTCTCTGTGGGACACAATATCAAAGGATGAGGGGAAAGAAAACCCAATAGAAACTGAAATGCAATCATTTAAATACCACCGGTGCTCCCCTACCGTCCCACAATGCATTTGTCATTGCACCGCCACCAACAAAGCCATTCAGATGTTCAATCTAACAAAAGAGGATTTGGAAAACTCCGCATTATGACTTCAAAATTAATCCAAGCAAAGAATCTAGTGGGATTAGATCCAGGGATCAAAGGGATATTACACCCCTGCTGTGCCTTGATAGTTGTCAATCTGCCTCAGCTGCCCTGTGCTTTGAGGTATGTGCTATGTCAATGGTGCAGCGGAGGCTAAGATGATGAGCTTTCCCCACATGACACTGTGCAATCAAAATGATCACCATAATAACATCTACACTATTCTACTTGTGTTGGAAATAAGCAGGGCACATCATTTTCCAGCAGTTAAACTTGTGCTGGGTAGTTTTAAGAATCTCAGGGAGGGATGTGATCAGTCCATTTGGTCAGGGATTCGGTTAAATATCAGCTGCCAAGATCAAGGGCATCTCTTATCCTCGAGGAGTCAGAAGAAGCTCATTTAATAAAGGACTTTTTCCCTGCCCATCAATTTAAGACTACACAATGCTGTGAATTCAAACTGACTTCAGAAAAGTGTTTACCCACTACTCTAACAAGGAGCATTTGATAACCGTTTGTAGAGTAGCTTTATTTACCAAATGGTGTTTGGTTTATTTCATGAATCATACATTGTCCATTTCAAAGAAGTAACTACTTACAGAGTGTTAGCCCATTTCAAATCAACTCTGCTATTCCTCATCTCCACAAAAAGGAAAGTTCACCAACCAGTATTAACAAAACTTTCCAATTGTCAAGCAGTAAAAACCATAACGCTACTGCAAACTCTATGTACTGTTTATCAGGTCAGTTCTTAATATTTTGACAGGTGCCAGACTACAAATGGCGACAACAAAAGGAACACAAGTGCATCCACACCAACACGTCTCCCTTCAGTAACATGTCTCACTGTCTCTCGCTGTTTGCACTGATTGACACTTCTGGCACACGGAACCAGTGAACCTCTGAATCTGCATATGGGATATCGTCCCAGTCCTGTAGAACGAGCCTAATGAAGTTGCTCGGGTCACAGATGTGATCCAGCGCATCTCATTTGAGGCATTGCAGCACAGGCAGGGAACTGACCACGCCTGACCTTTTTCATGCAGCGATCTAAGGTTTGAATTAACAGCTTTAGAAAGGTGACCTGACTGGGCATTGTTCCAACTGCACCTCTGTAGGCCAAAAGGCACAACCTTTCATGTGAAGGGCGAGTTGCAATCCTTCACTGACCGAGCTGTGTGTCTGGAGAAGAGCTTAAATTGAATGGAAAGTTTCTGGAAATTACACACCATATTATTTTATCAATTCCAGAGAATTAAGTCAACCCTAAAAGTCCTAGGGTTTTGACAATCTGAGTGGGCTGGGATTGTGGTATGAAAACAGACAGGTAGTTTATCTGCATGCAGAAAAGATGAGGGTGTGTGCCAAGTTTGCACAATAATTAAAATTCTGTCTGTTGCATCGCACCATGACAAACACTGCAGACAGACACAAACACCAATACAGAAGAGTGAGGATGAGAGGAGACGCTGACACACTGCCGCTAATCCAAAAGATACCATCTGGAGATGCTCTTGGAGCCAGTGACTCATGCATGCACACACCTACTGTACACACATACAAATTACAGCTCTGCCACACAATGCAGTAAGAACATTTAACTGAATTGTACCTGCAGTTTACTTTAAAACCTTGATAAGGCAGCTTGGATAACATTGAAGGGGGCATATGTGTGCTATTGCTATCACTGCACTCTTGTTGTGAGGGATGACCTTGGCTTCTAAGAGGTCCCAGATCATTTCCTGGGCTAGAATGGTGAATTTTGGACACCATTTTTCTTTCAGATATTAGTGTGCGGGTTTTGTGTGGAATCAATGGAAATATGAAATGTCCAAAAAAGCAACTATTTACTATAAGCTATTACAGAAACATACAACCTTTCAAACTGTATAAGGTGTTATACATATACAAATCTAAGCTTTTAATGATGTAAAAAAATAATGGTTGACTAGTAATTTACAAACATCCTGATGTGACGATAGAAGAAGAGAACTTGTAACAATGTAGTCCTTGAGGCAGCACAGGCTGGGAGATGATCTGGCATGAGGACTACATCAGAAGATGTACAGTGGAGGTCTGATGGTGGCCAGACCCTGAAGGGAGGTGGGGGTAGTAGTTGGGTGTAGGTCTGGCAGCAGTGATGGGTTGAAGTTAATAGCCTGTATGATGGCGATGGGCCTGGTAGGTTTAATGGGACAGGGGGCCCAGCATGGGAGGGATACTGGCCTTATTATTCTCTACCATTAGACACAAAGAAGGCTTTTGTCGTAGCAGACGTTGCACTCCTTTGAGGCGATTAAAGGTTACGGGTAAGTACACACAGTAAGAAGTGAAGAGACACATATGCACATCTCACACACAGAAGATATAAATTGTGGCATCAGCACAAACTCTTTTTGTATTCAATCTAAGTGGCTTTTTGTGATGGTGTGTTATGATAAATTGCTATTCATTCACAGCTTTCTGCGGAGAGCCCGTTCCATTAAGAGTCCAATGTAAGAGCGACCCGCTGCACCCCCCGAAAACACTTAACACACACCGCAAATGGCCCAATAACGCAGACGCAGGAAAATGACCAAAATTAAGACCATAGCGGAAAGTAAATAATATGTTTTCCCCTTCTTTAGCTTCTCTCTATCCATTCCCCCCTCCATTTCTCTATTGGTCCCTTGATGCACATCAATTTTATCCTCCCATCTCCATGGTTCCCCTGAGCCTTGGGCTGAGTGATGCATGCTGGGATTTTGGCAAAGGCCAGGAGGCTAATGAGATATTAGTGCGTGTTTAACTCCCACTGAGTTCACTTCCCTTTCTTCACCTTTTCATTTCTCTCCTCACTGCATTCTGTTGAACTGTTGGTTATTTAACCCCTACCAACCTCTTTAGGTGGGCTCACCGAGGTCAGTATGGTCTAAATTAATCAGCAGATATTAATTTCGGGGTGTACTTCCTTCACCTGGGAGCGCACATTGGTCGCTATGGAGCTTTTCACAGTGACAGGCGATTTTTAGCCCAGTTATCCATGATAATAGATAGTCTTGGCAGCCAATTGGATTAGCCCCTTGTGGATGGCTTTAATGAAGATTACATGCCCCCGTGGTTAATGGATATTAGGAAGGGAAGAGGCGTGTGGTGAAGCTTGGCACCGACGCGGGGCAAAACCAGGGCAATGCTATGTGAAATATGCCAGAATGTACAGATTGTGTCTGCAGTGCATTAAATAACAGTGCAGAAAGAAAAGGCCGTGAATGGAGCCAAAGGCACCAAACTGGTGTGTTGAGATTATATATAAATTGTGTGTCTGTCAAAGATCCAAGGATCCGCCTCACCAGTTCCTTAAGTGTTCCTGGCCAGTGCCCACTTTGTCTTTGTGTGTGAGTGCAGATTCCGCTGCTTAAACTCACCAGTTGCTCTTCCATGTGTGTCGGACATGCGGGTCATGGATGTTGTGTTTGTCGGCCTGCTCATCCAAGAAGTCAAACATGTACTTGATGGCCAGTGGCAGGGCGCTCCCTCGATGGGCCGTGCTGAAGATGGTCTCGAACAGGTCGTCCACAAACTTCTGTAATGTACCCTGCAAAAGATAAAGAAGAAGGGTTGGAAAACAGATTATATGAAACCCTAAACCAGGTATTTTTTCATTAAATGATATCACTAGTTGTGACTCAGCTGAGTTATCAGTAGCTGTCCCTACCGGCTGCTGGTCAATTCAGAGCAGTGAGTGAGGAGTCAGCCGGAAGTCAATAGAAGTATAAAACAGGCAATAAATGTTTTATCCAGAAAATGTGAGCCAACCACAAGAGGTCCTTGAGCATGCAGCCATACCTGCGGCAAACAGTATGCAGCTTGCTGCAGCAGAATGCGAGACTAGCCATGGACAGACACCAATGTGCACAATCACCCACTCAGACTGTTGCATGACTCTCCTGGCAGAGATAACGATTGTGGCTTGTATGGAATATGAAAATGTATGTTATTATGTATTTTTAAGCCAGTATATACATTGAATGGGTGAATGTCACTGTCTAATACATTGTGCTCAATGAACAATTCCTAAAGTTGAAGTACATTTTTTCCTGTGTGAGTACAAGTCGTGTGGTGCATGTCACTCTGTCCTCAGGCTCCGATGTTTGTGTCTGACTACTATCTCACGGACCTGGACCTTAAATCTGCTTGCAGCTTTGATGGGGGAAATTGTTATTTCACAGCTGACTTTTAATAATATCTGGGAACAGGAGGCGCATCTCCTAAGCCTCTTTGTGCTGCCGGATTAGCTCCCACACTGCACCATTGACCCTAATTTGATTTAATGTTGGCGACTTTAAGGAGGAGGAGGAGGAGAAGAGAGAGGAGAGACAGAGTGAGAGAATCTAATCCTCTTGTAAAGAATGAGCTGATGGGATGCACGGGAAAGAGGCGAGAGCGAGAGGTGGAAATGAAACGACAGAGGTTTCCTATCAGGAAAAGAGGCCATTGAGTGTGGCAGATGAGGTGTGTACAGGCACTGGCAAATAAAAATCCAATTTGGGTTGGAACGGGTGACGGAATCCCGGAGTCGAGAGAGGTAGACGAGAGTGGGAAGAGAGAATCCTGTTAGTCCGACAATCACGGCTATAATTCTAATGTGGCCCACATTCCCGACAGCTTATCGTTTTTCTATGAAGATGGAATTACATATCTCTATATCAAGCCGGCGTTCCTTCCAAGTGACAGACTGCATTAGTCGGCGAGGGGAGACCTAACGTTTTGTGTGCATGCATTAATGTGTGTGTAGCAACCGCAACCTGTGTGCGCGCGCCTTGGGGACTTCAATGCTTCTACGCTGTCGTCATCCTCACAGACACACACACACACACACACACTATCTAGCCTGTCATTAGACCGCACTCCAAACACAATGTGTCATCGGGATGTTTTGATGCCATCTGCCACCACATTAAAATGAAAGGAAAGCTAACAATCGTAATGTTGAGGAGAGTGCTGAAACTGAAAAGGAGAGATGAAGAAGGGGACAAATGACGGAGAGACGCACACGCACACACACACACACACACACACACACACACACACTCTTGAGTGTACAAGTTAGGAAAAGCATGCAAACCTTTCCCGGTGCCCCTCCACTCATGAACGCGCCCTGTACCCACACTCACTCAGACTGACACTGATGGAGCTAATATGAGAGACGTCAGCGGCGTTGCCAGGGAGAGGTATTTATTGGCAAGGTGAAAGCCAAACGCAGTCAATTACACTGCCTGTCTGCCCAATCATTTCTCACCAAGAGAGATGGCCGGCCAAGATAAACTGGTTATTTCACGAAAACAATCCATCTGGAAAGATGATGTGCTGTCTGCAGTCCGAAACCACCTTCCTGCATTGCATTCTGGACGGGGATGGCGGCGGGGAAGTGAGCGGCTCACGGTGGCCGAGGGGTGACGCGCACGTGTGTGTGTGTGTGTGATGATACAGCATACGTCGTGGGGACAGCTGCCCCTACGTCCTCTTCTTTAGTCTCCAATTTGTTTATTTATTTGTTTATTTCATAAGTTGCTGATCATGTCTTGTTTCACAGACACTACCCCTCTTGCTAAGTTGTTGTCACAGTCATCTGCTTTCATTTATTACCTGATTTTATCTGCCCACACATCTGTATACAGTCAAAGTATAAGCAGAGGAACTGTTACGTTGTTTGTCACATTGTCTGATATGACATCAGGCTGTAATTGCTACTTGCGGCCACAGCGGCAGTTGTTCAGCAAAACTGACATTGGGCGTCCATAAAAATTCTGTTCAGAGAGGTAACAAGGAAACAAACAAACTATTATAAGGAAACAAACAAACTATTTGAACCTGTTTGCATATTCTAATTTAAATATAACTTTGACTTGCCAAACGTGTTTTTATTCACACATTTCTTCTTCCTCTGCTTGTTTACGATGTGTGTGAGGCCCTCCTGTGAATTCATAATACAAACACTGAACTGAGTGGATGTTCGCCATGTGAACTGCTCAACAAAGGCGGGCGGAGGATAAAAAAAAAAACAACTGAAATGTTCCTGATTTAAAACATTTTCCATTTGCAGCCTTTCTTTATGTTTGCTTCTCTCTACACCTCTGTCTGTGTCTGACAGAGAGGAAGTCTTGATGAAAAAAAGAGGGATAAGGTAATTTCAGAGTGGCTTGGCAATTTGCATTCAGCTGTTGGATCAAAGTCACATTTCCCTCCAAACCAAATTAGCTGCTTTTTTTCTTCTTCCGGGGGCCATTGTCGGGAGGCACATTGTGAGGGACTCATTTAATAGCTATTTCTATTTTTGCCTGATCATTTTTTTTATTAGAGAAACTCCTTCGCTAGCTTCGTGGATCTTGTCTCATTTACCCTTTTTTTTGATATGCGGCCGCGTCAACACAACAGCAATGAAAAGAGAAAACAAACAGAAATATCTATTTTCTCTTTCTCACCTGAGGGGATAGATGAATACATTTGAATAATCTCACCCACTGAGATGACTCATTCTGAGTAAATATGAATATCTAAATAAGTAAGGTTTTTCTGAGTCATGGTAACACTGGGTGAAGGTTATAGTAACATTTTAACCTTTCAGCTGCTGACCTGTTTCATGAAAAATATGAATAATTCCCACATAAAAATGCAATTCTTCATTTTTTACTTTTTAAATCCTGGCCTGTAAAATGTAACGGCATGAATCGCGCATTACAACACGACGAGACGCACTCTAAAGCACAAACGGCTCACCTTGGTAGCCAGAAGTCGTGTCAGGTAGATCTCAGAGACCATCTTGCTGCCGCGGTCGCCCTCCTTCTGGTCTCCGTGCTCGTGGTTCTTCACCAGGTGCCACACCTTGACCCCGCTCTCCAAGTCGGGAGTGATCATAGGAGTACGGGAGCGCAGGCTGTCGGGGCTTCCAGTGTACTTGATCATGTTCTCTGTGGAGAGCAGCATGCATCAGTTATTGTAGTCTGATCACAATGTCCGATGAGTGTTGTTTTTTTTTCTCCAGCATCTGTTAAGTTTGTAACTTCTTTTTAATACATTTATTTTACATTTATCTTATTAGCATTTATGTTGACCAATACAGATCTATACTATATCTGACTAGCTGAAAACTGGATTATCACAGTGTAGACACAAGACACATTTAAATGTGTGTCTGTGGCTCAGTGGTTAGCAAGTCTGTCTTTCAATCAGAGGGTCGGCGGTTCGATTCCAGGCTCAGCCAGTCCATGTTGTTGTGTCCTTGAGCAAGACACTTAACCCTAATTGCTCACCGTTGCTGTGTCTATGGTCTACTGTATATCATGTAAGTCACTTTGGATAAAAGCGTCAGCTAAATTAATTGAATAAAATATGTAAATGAGGGACAAAAAAATACAATCAGACTTATGCAGCACAAAACATAAAAATAAAAAACTAATCAGAACAAATCTGTTGCTTCACCAAAGAGGCAAGGCATGTCAGCATCAACATCCAATTTAAAGGTCTGAGAGATTGGATATGAAACTTTTAGACAGTGTGCATGGTTAATGTTTCATAGCTTCTTCTCCCAGGTATAAGACATGTCATCGACGGCTGACAGAAAATCGAACATGTGTCAGACGAGATGAAATATGTATGGCCCACCCATTGGCCGGAGTGGCGATGACATTTCCAAACACATGGCTCAATGAATGTTTACCCAGTGTGAAAAAAATTGATCAGTGGGTGCGGTTTGGAGAGAGACGCGAAAAAAAAGTGTTTTTCATCGTGACGGAAATCAATCTGCCAGAGAGGAAAGCGGGAGGAGGGTACGCGGGAGCGAGCGCAGGAAAAATGAGACAGTTGGAGACATCAGATACAGAGTGTGTGTGTGTGTGTGTGTGTGTGTGTCTGCGCTAAATGTAATTACAGTGCTATTGTTGTGGTTGTGTGCTTGGTTTTTATAGAAAGGTAGTTGATTCATTTTGTGTAAATGATTTAGAAGTTAGAACGCTGTGGGTGATGCACATTTTTTTTATGGAAATATTACATCAAAGACAGAAGTTTCTCCTCTCTGTCTGACTCAACATGTTCCACAGTATCGGTCTTAATCGCTGTACTTTTTTGCATAACTTTCTCTCCTGCATCGCTCTCCCTCCCCCCTCATCAGTTGCTATATTAAATTCAGCCTTGTCTCTTTCTTCACTATCTGGCCATTGTACTCACGGAGAGTTCAAAGTCACTCTCAAGTACCACACCGGTTGTTAAGTGGATCACACCTGCGTTTGAAGTCAATCCCCTAAAAAAAAAAAAAAAAAAAAGCGATATTCCTGGCCTCCTCTTTCCCTTTTCTGTTGCACCGCTCACCTTGTCCTATCTGGTCTAATTTGGTGCCGGAGAAGTGAGGTGAGACCGTATGGAGATGAGGCGATGCTAATAACGTGGCACCACATTTGATGTGTCTGAAGTGTTTGTGGCCAGTGAGGCCGGCCCTTTGATCAGCAACTAACTTGATGGTTTCTCAGGTTGAAGGAGACGTGGAGCAGACGGACAGGCAGGAAAAGAAACACTGGCACACGAAAGGATGAGAGGACACACTTCGGAGTCTCAAGAGGCCAGAACAAGAGATGAAAAGTCTATTTGGTCTGCTGTTGTGTTTTAGAAATCCTTTCAAATACTTGCATCTTGTCTTTCTATGTCCGTCAGTGTTGTCATGACTGTGGATGCTTGTCACCAGATGTGTACGACAGGTGGAAGCATCCACTGCTGCAGGATCACACAGTTTTCACCCATCTATCCCCACCCCCCTTACTTTCTCTTATTATATTGCATTTTATCGACAAACATTTCAGATTTATATTGTCTTCAGTCTGTTGGGAAAATGGCTCTCTGCCACAGATACTGCTGAAACTTGAAGAAAGAGGTTGGCTTACCATATTTACTCGCAGAAGTCCGAGACACAGTGGAATTGTTTACTGAATTGTAGGCTGTAACTTGCTTGGGAACCAAGGCCATTACTGCATTATCGGTTACCTAAAAAAACAGACAGACATGTATTATGCAAATGACTCTTCGAAGTTGTGCAGATTTCTAACACAACCAATCAGAAAACCCATAGATCACTGTGTTGGTGTCATTTTTTATATTTCCCTCCATCTATTCTGGTTGCATGTGGATACACAGAGAATATCATATTACCCTTATGTGCTCTATTCAGCCCACACACACATATGATGACTGACAGGGAGGGAGAGTTTAGCAGAGCACCGTGCAGGCCTGTGTGAGAGGGAATATCCCATGATGATACCATTTTGCTCTAGGGTTGTGTGTGTGTTTGAGAGAGTGTGTATGAAGATGTGAAGAATCAAGCAGTGTGTGTCTCTGTGTTGGTCGATGTGTAAATACGAGTGTGTAAATTAATAAATGAGTCTATCGTGCTCCTCCTTCCCAAGTCATCCATACAGGTTTCAATTAACACGACTGGGATGTAGTCTGTCCCAGTTATGTGTGCGCACACACACACACACACACACACACACACACACCTCTTCTGCATAATCTGGCTACCCGTCCTGCAGGATAGGGTGGTGGGGGGCGGGGTTAATTAAAGTGATCTCTATCATAGCGTGGGTGGATGGGACAGGGAACATGGAGCAGGGGCCTTTTGTGCGTATACGTGTGAGTGTGTGTGTGTGAGCTGAGGCCTTTTTAAGATTGTATCATTATGTCACCCAGTCACTCAATCTGCTCCTTATGCATAATATGTTTATATTATTGTAAGCAGGAGGCCCACAGGGCAGATTTTGTTATTCCTTTGTGGGGAGCCCCCACCTCTCCTTACATCCTTAAGCATGCTCCCTAATCACTGCTGCTCTTATATGTTGAATGGGTATAAAATGAGCAAAGCACAATGGAACATAATGAAAAGGAGGAGTGGCATTTGGGAAATAACATTTGGAGGAGAGGATGAAGACAAAGCGGAACAGAGTTTCCTGTAACAGAGGAGGAGGAGAGAAATGTCCCTCATATTGGGGACAGAACGATCTGATATGGCAAATGTTTGCTTGTAGCTACTATGTGATGCTTTCAAGCATCAAGAAATCAAAGTTGTATGCTGTCACATTGTAACTGAAGGCAGGGTGAGTAATGCTCGTAGCAGATCAAACCAGATCAGTTTGAAAGAAGGGAGCTCATGATTCTATTGAGTGTGTCTGTTTGGTCGAATTAGCTTCTAAAAAGACAAAGTATATGTATATAACATGTCTGGAGGGCATCCTGAGACCGGATCAAAAAACATCCGGGTTGGCAGAAGTGGCATCATTCAGTAGAGTGCATTAATGGATTTGATTATATTATTATATTTAATCAATCAAGGGGTTTATAGATGACATCTTTCAATGAAATAATGTTAAAATAAGAGCAGAAAGGCGGTAAAGGGAAGATACCATTGACTGGCCTCCCCTCCCTTCCTTGCTCTTAAGTGGATAGGAGTGTTTCCTTTTTTTTTTGGCTCCGTCAAGGATAAGGCGCCCTTATACCTCGGCCTGAAAAAATGAATTAACTTCTGTCTTCATTATCTTATCTCGGATTCAAATCAGCTCCCTAATCCATTCCACCCGCGCCTCATACTCCGAGCCTGTTGACACTCTCCCCTCTCTTGGAGGGGAGAGTGGCTGCTTGCTTAGCATCTCCAATGATTAACACCTTGTTGACGGAGCGAGCCTGCTTTTCCATCCGGCCTCCTCCGGGTTGGCTGGGCGGGCAGTTGCTACTCATGAGGCACGAAACACCTGCAGGATACGTGTTGCACGTCTTCATGTTACTGTACGTGAAATCTATGCCAACACTAATCCATTTCAGGAGGAAGACGACACTTGGTTGGCATCAGATTGTAGCTCAAGCCCTCTCCACACACACACACACAAGGGATTACTGCCAAGTGCCACTGTTGTTGGTCACTTCCCTGCTCCCTACCTGGCCTGCCTCATTCCTCTTCACCTGCCAGATAAGTTGTGTGTGTCTGTGTGCGTGTGTGTGTGTGTGTGTGTGTGTAAGTGTGAGAGAGAGGGGTGTCCCTGTCAGCGGAGGACTCGCAGAACTAAATGGCTGGGAAGATTCTTTGACTGAATTGTCCATTAGATAGTTTTGGAGCTTAGTGCAGATCATCAGGTCACACAGCTTTAAAGGAATAGGTGGAGGGGGCATCCGAGACAGCTATAAATGCTATAGATAGAGGAATGATGGGTGGTAAGTAAGAAATGTTCAAATAAATAGCAGGCTTTTATGTTTTAATATCAGGCCTTTGTGTGTGGTTCCTTTTTTTTTTTCAATGTTGTCAGAAGTATTGTGTTTGTGTACGTTGGCTGTGAGAATGGGATAAACAGCTCTACCTTTTTTAAAAGAGAAGATGTGAATGCCTTCAAATTAAAGATGGAATCTGCATACGCTTCAGAAGATGTTCAATCTCTGCAGATAACAATCTTTTTTTTTCTTTTACTCCTTTCTCTGTGAGATCTAACATTTTACAAACCCTTTGTATTTCTAAAACTGCAACGATTTAGAAATTTAACAAAAATATGTAAGCTTAATATATTTGTCAATGGTAAGAATGAATAAAAACGTCTATGGGTGTCCCACACTATGGAATAACATGGCCCCAAACATACTTTGACTCAAGTTCTTTGAGAGTTGAAATATTCAGGAGGTTACTTTAAATTTTATTTTACATTTTTAGAGTTTAGAGTTGAATGCAGTTTGCAGGTTGCACATTGTAGAATATGCAAACGTACCTGGTAATGGTACAGCATGTTCAGTCTCTTCCAGTCCCCTTCGATCTTAGTGGTGACGTCTTCATCCTGCAGGATGATGCGCTGTCCTCGGCCCTGACGCCACTCTGCAATTGCGAGGGAAAAAGAAGATCAGAATATCTCCGGCTTTATTCACACAACACTTTTGACTCTTACTTGCAAAGATGCGATATCGCAAAAGCTGCTTTTTTGTGCGGGTATGCCTTTGGTATACAAAGAAGAATTTTCCGCTTATGGTGACAGTTGTGTTTTTAACAACAATCACAAAAGATAAAAAGTTGGTTCTAAACCCTAAGGTTATGTCCACAGTGACAATCTATATGTTACATTGAAATATTAATTATATTGCGTCAGTGCTTGTAAGAACAGGTTGAAAGGTTCTGATGGCACTAATCTGAACTGCATCGCATGCCTCTTCATCTTGTGCCTGATTTGATATATTCACATCACGTAGACTGGCTGTATGTGTAGCAATCTAAAACAGATGTTGTAATTCTAACCTCAGTTTGTAAATGTAGGTGAAAACATAAGAAACAGAAAAAGCATGAGCAAAAGAGAAGTGACCATCACTCTTTTCTAATCAGTCAGAAGACTAGTTGTCACTATCTCCATCTTCATCTTCTGAGGCTTTTCCTCTTTATCTCACATTGTCATGAAAACCCTGAATGGAATCAAGGAGAACTCAAACACACAAGATCTAAAGAGCAGGAGTAGAAGAGAAACGACATTCGTGAAAGACCGACGGTAACAACGGGCGAGTTCAATGAATCACCCACTCCACTCTTCTTAAAATCAAGCGCTCCCCCCCTTCAACTGCTTTCCATCTCTTATGCCGGTGCGATCGATGGGTGTGGTCTGTTGCTCTGTGAAGGCGCCTCTGCTCCCTGCTTTCCCTTCCTCAAACCCACATCCACTGCTCTAAGCCCCCTGCCTAGCTGCTCTTATTGTTATTGCTGGGAGCTTTGGTCGAAGAACACCAGGCTCACAGCCCCGGCAACAGTGTATAAGGACCACTGGAAAGCTGCACACATAAAGCAGACTGCAGAGTACACTCACTTCCACACTTTTCAACGAGCAACTCTCAGTGCACATGATAGTGGCTTTCATTTAAAAAAAAAAATAAAAATAAAAGCAGGATGGCATGTACATGACAATACGACCAAATTACATCTATATAACAGAGACACGCCCCCACATCTGTGCAGCCTCAGCACAAAACAAAAGCTTTGAGAGAAACACTACCCCAGCAACATTATCATAAGTGAAAAAGGAAAGCCATCTCAAAAACAAACAAGCAGATGATTCCTCTATTTTTCTTTTTGCAGACATCAGGGGCTTTCTGAATACGTTATTGTGTCTGTGCTCCTTGCTCTGCTTCCCACTTGTGTCGACCACTGCCATCTCCCATTCTGATCACAAACAGCAAAACAAAGCGGCAATCACTGCGCCGCATGATGAGGCCTGTCTTTGGAGGATTGACCAGAATTGTCTTGGCGTCTGGAAAAAAAAGCTGCAGGAAATAAAGATTCTCCGGTTGTTTTTGTCTATACAGTACATCTTCCCATAAAGATGCAAATGAGCGCCTGTCTCCAGTCGAGGCTCAGTAAACACAGGAAGAAATGAGAAACAAGAATGAATAAATAAAAGAATAAACTTGGTATGAAACCAGAGCATACTGAGATTACTCTGATTCCCAAATCCAGTGGTCGCTGCGCAGTGGGAAGAAAGCTGTGTGTGTGTGTGTGTGTGTAGAATTGCATTACAGACACACACACACAGCCAAAGAGATAAGGACGTTGGGGAGTGTATGGAAGCTGTGGTTAAGAGAAAGGCTGAAGGTGACTGTCGTACTCCACAGAGATGCATGACACACATGTCCTACTGGTAACAAAGGATACAAAGACACACACACACAAGCTTCTTTTCTCTCAGGCCACATCTTCTCTGAAGGATTGCAGCAGAGGGGAATCAAAAACAATATCAGGGATAACAACACTCCTGGCCAATCTGTCTCAGGATAGGCCTGCCACAATCTCATTATTCTTATCAGCCATTGCAATCGTCTGTGTGTGTCTGTGTGTGTCCAAGAGAGCCACAGATATTACCTGCATACGTATAGTAGAGCGACTCTTTCAAAGTGAACAAGTGTGTCAAAATAACAAATCAATCAAAGGGAAGACCTGATCAGTGAAGCATTATCATCAACACAAATAGCACAAGACCAATAAATGCTAATTAGAACAGCGTGCAATGCAAATTAAGAGGAAACCCACAGGCGTGAAAAGACCGGTCAATCACGTCCATGTCTGTTTATGGACTCATGATTAGGAGAGAACTTCCTTCCAATAGCACGCCAGATACATCCCGGATACACATGTTCGCTTTTTACTCATCCTCTCGCTCTTACTCGTACTCCTACAACCACACACACACACACACACACACACACAGAGAGCATGTGGCCAGCTAACTCAGACGCCTTCCAATTCCCTTTTGTAGTAAAACAATGATAGAACAACACATCCTGCCCAAAGGGGGCCATAAAACAATTTTATCCAGGAGTGCGTCAAAAGGCTCCACCAATCTCTTCACTTAGCTATCACACAGGCAGATTCCCAACGGTATGCACTCAGCCCGCCTTAAATCTAGGGTTGGTTAGAAATATGTTATTACAAACACACAACAGGGGCCTAGAAAATCCATCCGGCAATATTAAACCATAAAAAGCACAGTGCCGGGTGCAGAGACATCCTCTAGGCAAACAATCATGGATAACATCGTTGTGCTCCCAAACATGCATGTCTGTGCAAAGGTACTGCGCACACACACGCACACGCACACGCACACGCACACGCACACGCACACGCACACGCACACACACACACACACACACACACACACACACACACACACACACACACGCGCGTATAACAACCCCCCTGAACACTAGCTGTCTTGCAGAAAAAGGTATATCAATGCACCCTTTCCTGAGAGAGGCCTCTTAAAGCAATTTGCAAACATATTAGACTCCAGTTAGAGATACCCAATAAATACAATTACACAACTCAGGGAAAATATCTTCATATTGTAGCTGCCCATAGGGGTCATAAATGGCAAGAAGGGCCTGCATTCATACAATCGAGTCCTCCCTATTATATCCTATCCTAGAAAGAAAGAAAGCAAAGAAAGAAAGAGAGGACACTAGAAAAATGATTTTGTAGGGAAGGAATCACTGAGCTCCTCGATTGATTAGCTGATCAATCATCTGACTCAGACGCTAGTCGACAAGAGAGTCAATCGATGGGAAGTTTGGGGAGGGGAGAGACCGATCTCAGACATCTGAGCCAGGATGTCAAGCCTCCCGAGATTGAAAAGAAAGCTACTTCTTTATATCTAGGAAGACTTGTACTTTTTAAGAGGGGCTGGGAGATGAGGGGAGCCTCTGTAAAAATCAATGGGTGTCTAAGTTCAGCCTGCTTTTCTCCAGGCACATAGGGAAACCCTGCATGGTTGGACATGTTTTGACAAGCTGTATGGAAACTACTGGGAGCACGAGAACAATCATGAAAGCTAGAATCATAAATATCCCATTATCAACACGCAAGTACATAAAGGGCGAAGCTCTTCCACAGTCAGTCATGGCTGATCTAGATGGAAGGACTGTCGCGGTATCTTCTGTGATTAGACCTCTCCAACACGGTAATCAAAATTATTTGTCAGCTTTCTTCACATTATGTATATATAACAAGACAAAGATGTGTACCCAGGTCCATGTCGGAGGCTTTTAGGCGGTGGGAGTGTGGGACGTTCTTGTAGATGGCATCTAGGATCTTCTCCTTCGCCTGGCTGATGGTATCGCAGTTCAGCACCTTCACCTGGATCTCCGGGCTTTTCTCATTCTCTGGATGGATGCAGTTCACCACCTGAAGCAGAAATACACAGACATACAGTGTGTACTGGGTCTCTATAGGTAAGAATACTTGTAATATCTGTAACTGTAACCTGGGAAGATAAGCTCTCCGGGTTTCATGCAAATCTATTCTTTTGTAGAGAAGAGGTTTGTGTGTTTTTTTGTTAATAATGCTGATTGCACAGTGACTTGGTACTCAATAGAACTGAAATAATTGTGTGCTTGCCGAAGGGGTTGTGAGAGAATTGCAGGAAAAGTTCATTCACCAGGGAAACTGATTTTTCCTCCGAGCTTGAAGAGACAGCGATGTGCTACCTCAATAACTGAGCAGTAAAACAGCTAGTTAATATATTATTAGCATATTCGTTGCTGTTGAGGGAACTATCCAATTGACCAGATAAGCACAAATACACATAAATGAGAGGGTCAGTGGGTTTTCTTCTATTTTAAAGTAAAGTTTATACATATTTTAAGTTTATACATATCTTGGGGGAAAGGGTTGTTACTGGGAATTGGTGCTTTTTTTGTTTTGTCCCTATCACAGTAAGCATGGGCATTGATAGAGAATTAAAATATGTAAAAAAAGAGATGCGACAATTGAAAAGAAAAATAAAGACTCAACAGGGTCTGAGTTTTCCCTGCTCAGATAAACGCACCGTAGTGGAGAGAGGATGACAACAGACTGGCTCTGGGAATAAATGAGAGGTTCCAGAAGGTTAGAGCTTGTGCAGACACCTGGCTATTGTCTTTTCCTTCCTCCTCGTCCCGAAGCCCAGCTCTTTTCATTGACAGCCACAGTCTCAACAGAAAGTGAGGTCGCCGCTCCTATGCCCCCCCTGCACGTCAAGCGTGACAACGACAACTTTATGTCCTGTTGCTCATCTCATGACCGGCAACCCATAACCACCCGTTTTCTCTCCTCCGGTCCCTGAAAGCATATTAAGCGTCCCCTCTTAGCCCCCTGGGCCGGTGAACCCCTTACCAGCGTCTTGTAGTCAATCTGTTGTCTGATGAGCTTGTCCTCGCTGAGCGAGTAGCGTGCCTCTCCTGTGATGGAGTCAATGGGGCCTTTCTCCATCTGCTGCTTGATGGCGCAGAAGAGGGAGAAGAGAGGTTCGCCGGCACACTCCTGCGAAAGGATTTGGAGAGAGAAGAGAACAGAAAAAGTTCGGAGTGAGGAAGGAAACTTGGAAGTCGTTTGAGACTTGACTCACTGTCAGCGAAGTTTAATTACATCTGAAAAAAAATGGAATAAATGCTTTTTTACAGGCTGCCTCGCCTACAGAGTTGCACGCATTATGTCCCAAGCTATCGTCCCCCTAAATGAAAGAAAATTGTACCACCTATCAATACATAAACTTTGCTGAAATGAAGCCAGAGTTTGGCGAAGATTTAATGGCTTAACAGAAAAAAAATGCCATAAAAGACACTTTTGAAGCTACCCCCATCTTCCCTCCTGAAAACAGTTGTTTATCAAAGAGAAGAGATTGGCCATTTATCATAGTTTTTATTCTCCTCCAAGCGGCGGCTAGAGGAGGAGTTCAGAGATAAAGGAGAAAAACAGAATGATAGAAGCATTATTCTTCAGTGTGGGACGAGTGGTGTTTTTGTGAATACGGGTGCCCGATGGAGTCAAAGGACCGCCTCTTCAATGGCATATCTACATCAGTATACATGCTAGCTGAAAAAGGATAACGAATCTTCTAATGAATGCTTCAAGTACTTACGACAGGAGGACTAGTAGATGTAAAAACAGATGTTTGATAAAACTGTGAAAACAATGGTTTTATTCATTTACTTAATTAAACCTAAAATACAGGTCTGCTTACATTACATTACATTTCATTTAGCTGACGCTTTTATCCAAAGCGACTTACATGATATACAGTAGGCCGTAGACACAGCAACGGTGAGCAATTAGGGTTAAGTGTCTTGCTCAAGGACACAACGACATGGACTGGCTGAGCCGGGGTTTGAACCACCGACCCTCTGATTGAAAGACTGACTTGCTAACCACTGCGCCACAGTCGCCCCAACTTCAATTCAAAGTTTACGATCCTGCCGTGAGGTGGTATACTTCTTTGTGTATTTATGTTTTACAGCCCCCAATAGCACATGGAGAACTAATGGATGTCTCCATCACTTGCTATTGTTTCCATAATTCACAAATTTCAGAGGAAAGAAATGCAACCGCCTATCGGTGAAGACATTAATTAACCATCAGTGAGGAGATTTGTGGGGCTTAAAATGTTCAGCAAAGTTGAAAACAAACAACAAAGCGTTACCTTCAGAAACTTGTAGAGGAGGAACGTAAACCAGTTGGTCAGCATTTTCTCTGCAACAGACTCAGTCCTGCGAACGGATCACAAAGCACATAGTGAACATATGATCCCGCACGCTCTTCTTACCATCATAAATATTCAACAGTCATCAAATATTCTGCTAAAAATGATGACCACTGCTAATGAAAAGGCTTGTTACACACGCGTAATTGCAAAGACAAGAATTGAGAGAGCCTTTGCTAATATGATGGCCTTTCACAAAATCTTTCGGCTGGCTTTTATGCTCAGGCACGCCAAGGGCAGCTCGTCGACGGCGGCGGCGGGGATTTTAATATGAGGCGAAGCAATTAAAAGCCTTTATTTGATCCCAGTGGATTGATGTCGTTAGGGGCTGGATCGGCTCTGTAATAACACTGGCCTCATTATCAAGCGCTCCCTCGCCTATTCACTGGACTAACACTCGATCCGCGCACAATAGAAAGTGAATGAATACATCTCCCTCTCTTTCTCCGCCTGGCATCCATGCTCCACTGGTGTGGCAAAATGGTGTGTGTCTGCGTTTGTGTGTGTGTGCGTCTGTGCGTATGTGTTGACCTGGGCCAACAGTGTGATTGATCCCGTGTGAATGACTAATCTGCATACATAATAACAACAGCGGTGGTGGCGAGGGGAGAAAGAGGAGAGGCGAGGATCGGATATCCTTTGACAGCAACCTTCTTGACCAGCAGCAGGGGTGTGTGGGTAATCTGTCAGAACACCTCAAACTCTCTCTCAGACACACACACGCACACCCCGCCTTCTCCTTTCAATGAGAAACTACCATGGGCATCAATATTTCAGGATTAGTCTCCATTGTGTCCGTCCGTGTGTGTGTGTGTGTGTGTGTGTGTGTGTGTCGGTTTTGTGCTGTGTTTCAGCTGCCACCTGCAGCCCTCCCACCTTTCACCATTCAGACAGCCTCTTTAAGGGGCTCCACACTGAGGCGTGCGGGGGATATAATGTCTGCTGTGCCAGTGGGCTGGCCTGGCACCCCCCGCCAACATTGGCACAACACCTGGGGGGGATTAACTTCCTGCCTCTCACTGTGCCCACACTTTTATATTGCCGCCCCTCCCACCCTTCCGCCGTCCAAAGATCCGAGGGTCAACAAGGTCACTTTTGATCTTTTCTTTCATGTGTCCTTGCTGTCTTCGTCCCTCCCTCTGGCTTCCCCACTCTGGATCCCGTAATCATACACACTTCCAAATCCTCCCCATTTCCACAAATGTAGCCCATCTATCAAAGGGATGAAAGGAGCATGGAGAAAGGAGGATGTGCACAGGGAAGGAGGGAGGGAGCAGTGGAAAACGAAAATAAAGAAATTAAAGAGAATAAAGGGCTTGGCTGAGTCAAGCCTTCCCTTTTCTTCTCTGTAAACTTCCTTTTCCTTACTCACTTCCAATAGATATTGTGTTTTTGTGTGCCTGTGTAAGTGGACAAGTGTGTAGCTTTTTTAAGGCACCGGTGCAAAAAGCACAAATAAATCCCACTGCGTTTGTATTCAGAAATTACCATGTGTGCTGACTAGTGTTTAGTGTGTGTGTGTGTGTGTGTGTGTGTGAGTGAGAGAGAGAGCATGCTTCTGGCAGCCGGTGCCGGCCGTGCTGTAATAAGAAGTCTTGGCACGGCTCCATCAGTTTGCCTTTGCTCATTCTCGCTCATAGCACAGTGTACGGGGAACAGGGATGAGAACGGCACTGCGACGGAGCCGCTTTAAGATCCAACCTAAGCATTTGGCCTTACACGTTTCAAACACCCTTTTCCTAACACAGGGCAACCTACGCTTGGTTTAATGCAATGCTGGCATGGCCAGGCTTGCCTACTTGGCAGCCAGTCAGAGGGGCAGCGGGCATTGAGAATGATCTAGAGCTGAGGGGACCTGGCAGTGCTTAGTTCCCCCTGATTACTGATGTAGGGGGTGATGGGAAACCATGCAGCATCACACATTTAACATTTTGGTTGGCCATTTTTGTCATTGGCCTGTATTTGTGTCAAAGTGTGAAAAGGTTACTTTCGAGAAAACTGGAGAACTGTGAATCCTTGATGGTAAAACAAAGCCATGACATCATTCCACACAATGCTCTTCTGCCCATCCTATTGGCAGCTCTCCACTACTATTCCTTTAGTTTACACATTCGAATGATTGCTCGCTGCAATAGTGACGTCAAGTGCTTATTTTATCCCACCAACAATTTCTCACATTTAAGAAAATGGAACTAGTATGTGTTACATTGTGTTCACACATTAAATAATTACTTTTAAAAGGAAAAGGTTATTGCAAGACTCCATTCTCCTAAAAAGGGAGCGATGGCAGCTGTGTTAACCGAACATGTAATTGCATCTGAGGGTGTTGCCTGGTTTCTGTCGCATGTTTAAAGAGCACAGCTTGAGATCAGAAATAATTTCCATTTTCCACTCTACGTCCCAGAGAGGAAGATTGGTCATCATGTGTGTCAAACAGTCTCCCAGTGACGGCGACTTGTTTACGCCTTTATGCATTTATTCTGTCCATCACTCAGAACATAAACAAACGCATTTCCTCTCACATAAATATTCCTATAGATAAACAAGGGTCTGCTTAAGCCTGTGTGGTGATTGTGTGCCTGTGTTGGAGCCAAAGAGGGGCCGTAATCAACGCAAGCACATATTGGGCTTTCATCTTTTGACCAATATCAAAACTGATATTTTAACACATCAACTGCAGCCAAACTAAACTTAAGGCTATGGAAGGATGAGGAACGAAGGGAAGAGAGGAGTTACACGAGGAGGATGCAGCAAGGAATGCGACAGATGGTTGTGGAAGGCTCTCGTTAGTTAGCTTGCCTGGTGCTTGTACTTCAGCACAGGTTGAGATGGGACAGATGGAAGGATGTGTGTTTGTGTGTGGAGGGGAGAGGCAAAAGACACACACACGTACACACACAGACTTCTTGGAAGAGGAGGCAGTGGGTAGCCATGCTCAGAAGCCGTGCCAGAGACACACTGCTCACGCACTTTAAGCATTGATTTAGCAATCAAGAAAACAGGGGAGGGGTAAGAGGAGGGGAGCAAGAGCCGGGAATATAGATTGAGAGAGCGAATATAAGTGAGGACGAGAGAGATAAAGATGGTGACGGTGTGACACGCTTTAGAACTGAAGGCACACAGAGGAGGGAGCAGTGGAGGGTGAGGGAGAATAACACTCCAAATGAGCCAACATGGTGAAAGAAAGAAAGAGAGAGAGAGGAGACAGAACAAATTAAAGGGAGGGAAGAAGAGAGGTAGGGGTGCTATCTTTCCAGACAAGAGTATGCTTCATCTTCACAGCCCTATGCCGGTGTATCTGGGCTATTTTCAGCTGCTATCCAAGGACACGCCAGTCAGACCACGCTATAGGGCGGCGGCGCTTGCCTCATCACATCTGAAATGAATGCTGGGTAGTCGCAGGACTAACAAGCACACCCAGAGGAGGCGCGAAGAGATGAAGACCGTCTGATCAGTGATCATCAGAATCGCGTGTATAACAAATGGGCCGTCACACTGAGCGGGCTTTTGTTGTGAACATGTGCTCTCCCTCCAGGGCTGGCTGAATGCGAGCTTTTCCCCCAGGTTTTCCTTCTCCCTTTGCCTTGAAGACAAGGGATGGGGAAAAGAGAAAGACAGTGTGTAGTGTTTGGCTTGTGTTTGAAGAACAGTTGTTGGCAGTTCAAGATACCATTTTTGGAGAATTTCGCCTCGAATTAAATATCTAATCAAACTGACACGACATAAATCAATAATTTGTGGGTATAGGACATACAAGACGCTGCTGTCATGTGTACTAAGTGATCAAAGAGCTGATCACCACCTCCTTCATGCCCCAGTGGCTTTCCTTACTTGGTGACACAGCTTTAAGTGTCTCTATTGTCCTTGACTACCTTCTCCATGTCTCTGCTGTACACGTTGTGTTGTATCTAGTGCCAGGATCAGCAGTTACTCCATTGTTTAGTGGCTTCACCATGCTCGGTGAGCTCTGCTGCCCAGACAGCATTAATCTCTCTCTGCATCACGGAGTCGCGTCTAAACAGGCCGTCATTGGATGAATATACCCACTGTCTTGTGGACGGTACGTGGACAGCATATTTCAGTCCTCTCCTCGTAAGATGTTGCCGTATATTAGCGTGTATTTACAGGCAGAGATGAGTTTTTAACCAGAGGGAAAATCTGAATTTTAATTGAAAGGACAAATTAATTTGTGACTTGCCTGTCAAATCATCTGGGGCTGTCAAGAGTTGCTCGACGACCCCAAAGCAAAACATCTCGCACAAAACCGTGTATATATACACACCATGTATAAACACACGTCACACATACACAACAGCTGTAAGGCAGCTGGTTTACTCTAGTAACCACAATCAACACATTTGCCAAACACCATGGGCAGAAAGCATAATCACATACAGTGCCGTGTTCAAGTGCAAGCCATTTAAGCTTTGACTGCAAATCCAAGGGAGGATTGTGACTGTGACTGTGAGTGCGAGCTTTCACAGTTCTCCCTTTTTTCATAAATTAGTGTTTTTTTTTCCCCCTCTTGAGCCATTTGAAATTGGATTCACTGCTAATTAATCATAATTATTTTTGCTAATGATGTTAGGCAATGCACTCTGCTGTCTCTGAGACAGAGCCAGCAGTCCAAGGTCACGGGAGTTAATCCAAACATGTCACAGATACGGACAGAGCCACAGATAGACATATCCTGTCCTTGATAGTGATGGGCTGGCATTAACCATTGCAGACCTTTATTTATATCCCTAAATATGCATAATATACACAGCAGTTTAAAGAGGTTGAATGTGTGGGACAGTTGTTCAGTGTTTGAATATGTAGCACTCTGCCTTTTCATCAGTGGGAACATTAGGGAGAGAAATTGTGATGTTCCTCCTTCCTCTAGAATATGCAGCGAAGCAGCACAAATGGCCACAGCTGTGTAACTTTGACAGGTGGAAAGTTGAACTCTGCTTCTTTTTTTTGTGTCTGGTTCTCACCTGCGGAGCAGCAGCTTGGGGTGGTTCTTGCTCTCAAGGTTGCGGTCTATGAGGTCAGACAGCAGGTGCTTTAGGACATCAGTGGCGTACTCCAACTTGCTCTGCAGCACCGTCATGATAAGTGAGGCCACGTTGCCGCGGTCCCTCATGGAGAAACCACGCTGGGCCTCAAGGGTGCGAATAAAGCACAGCAGGAAGACCTGGTTGTTAATGAGCTGGCCGAAGAGCTTCAGCCCCTTCTCCACTTGCTCCTGCCGGTAGCCTGGCACCTGAGGGGAAACGGGAGCAACATTCATTTGACGTATTCAAAATAACAAGCAGGGGAAAAAAGTACAGATTCTGTGTGGCTCATTCAAGGTCATGTCATATAGACGCAATTAGCCATCAGTTTATTTTCAATGTGACATTCGCTGCCCGTCTCCCTGATCAAAAACCTTTTATGGAGGAAACATTTAACTTAGTATAAACACATTTTTATCATAATCAATATATAGATCAAGTTTATAGACATGCTATATTAACATGCATGAAAATCAGTGTCCACCATAGTTTCTTTACTTAAAAGTGCAGTTATCAGTTAATAGATCCATCTTCATGCATAACGGTGGAGAGAGGAGAGGAAAAACAAAAATAATCCGGGGAGAAGAGGAATTTAACTTCTTCCAGCTTTAGTCTGAAGGTTGAGAATAAAGGCAGAGAAACACTAAGCCTCTTGAGGGAATGTTTATTACATCGACGGTGCTGTGTTCCACACTAATGCAAGTAGAAAGGGAGTGCAGAGATGTGAATTCCCCTCATCTGAGCGCAGACTGTCCCTGCACCATTTATACTAGTCTCTTGCCGCAAATGCATCCTTTCTCAATTTCTTTTCTTAAATAGCACCTATTGAGAGTATTATTTTTGTATCTGTCAAGAGCACTTGTGGAAAGACAGCATCCCTTTGTACCAAATGCAGCTGTCTACCAGCATATGTTCTTGCTTTTACCTTTCGGATCTCCTTGTGATCTGCTGGGAGCTATTGTTAAGTTGCAAGTCTAATTATATACGGACTGACAAGATGTGTACAATGGTTGTGTGTGCATGTGTGTTTCGAGAGTCAGCATGTGCCTTTTTTCCTGTATATACATGTGTAATACAGGCACATGTGATAACCTTGGAACGTGTGTGTGCATGTTTTCTGCCTTTTTTTCCAGATACCCAAATAAACTAGTATTCTTTTTGTGGATTTAGACCCAACAAATATACTGCACAGTACTGTAACACAAACTTGTTTAACGTGTCCCTTCGGACTATGGAGAGCTCAAAAACAGCAATAAATCCTGACTTACACTCTCCAGTCCTCATAGGGAACTAGACTATTTGAGTTTGGCCAGCTCAGAGGTGGAGCAATTAAATGGCATCCGCTGCTGAAACTGAATCATTTCCGTAAGAATCAATAGGGAAGTGGGAAATATAATGGCAGGCAAAAAATAATACAAAAGCAAAATGAGATTCAGCTATGAAGTGAAATTGTTGGGGCAATATGTTATATTTTTAGTTTTTTATATTTCACTATGAAGCAAACCACATTATTCCAGTAAGCCTTCCCATTACCTGTGCTATTACTAACATGTCTATAATCCACAGTCAACAATTGGACTTTAAATTATCCAATACATCAATAACAATTAGCAGGCATCAACTGCCTAAGACAAGCCTGCTACTTTTTTCATTAGGCTCCTATTCCACATTATACTCCTCATACAGTTCGACATTTATACCAATTAAAACATAATTAATATAGCTTATTACTGGGAAATTCTCATCAGGGATAGAGTGGCCAACCCCGAGGGCAGTGAAATTGGGGTCCATCATTCTCTTAATGGAACAAGACGACCTGCTCAATTACGGCTGTCTGTCAATGTCACCACTGGGGATAAATTACTTGATTTTTTTCTTTTGCTTTTCTCCCACTGATTGATTTTTAATTTGTATTTGAGGTGCAGAGAGAAAACGGAGCAGCGTCTCATATCGTTTGAGTTATTAATGAGAGAGCGCTGATTTGACGGCCGCCTTGTTTGTCTTTTAAAAAGTGTTGGCCGTCAAAAGGCTTTTGTTTACCAGACAGCAACACAAGCAGCATCGGCGTCAATTTCACCTGCTGTGACCCACCTTATTGTTAATCTGCTTGTTCATTTTACTCTCTTTTCACATACGGCTAATTGCATCAAGATTGTTATTCGATAGAGGTTGAAGAACAGGTGCACACACTTATTTGCACTATTCAAATTGAAATGAACGTCTCATACCTGGCTGTCCTCTTTCAAGAACTGCTGATCGACACAACTAATGGAATATCTATTGAGTAGATACTGGAGATGCTTTCAAGCATGTTAGTATAAAACCTTGATTTGGACAGGTTTTTCTTAATTAAAAAAATCACCAATAAAACTGGACACATGCAAACATTAAATAATAATTGTGAGGTTAACGGTGCATTACACTGTCACTGTAAAGGGGGCTCCATATGTAGTGCAATTTGATTGGCAGTGATCAATCTACCATACCTCCAGATCTCGGAGGACAGGATGTTCCTCGATTCCTGGGAAGAGGACCCTCATGGTGTAGGTCCTGTAGTCCAAGAAGGGGATCCCTGCTCCATCCAGATCACTGGTCAGCTCGTGGATGTCTGTCTGTAGCTCTGCAAAAGCTGATGGACAAACCAGATGCACAAAGCAAAACAATTAGCTATGCAGTCAGAAGGTTCAACATATCAGAACATTATAATTAAATGACTGCGAATGTGGCATCACTGGTTGTGGAAATACATAAATAGCGTTTAGCACATCTACTTTGAACCAACAATATCAAAACGTTCACTCTGCAAATGCTATTTTTACTTCTGTCCAACCCGATGAGCTTACCAAAATATATGCATTTCAGAATACATTTTTAGTCTTCTAGTTGTAATTAGAAAGGTTTTCGTCAAAATAAAAAGATTAGCATTTATTCTGAACTAGTGGGCCTGTTTAAGCAGAGTAAATAAATATAAAGAATGTTCCCAAGGTTCCACAGTTCGTTGGCTCTATTGAGGGAGAATCTCTCCTCCACATAACCTGCTACACATCAGCATCACCCTCTCACCCTCTTTGCACTCCAGAGCCACACGCGACTCGAGGTTGTCCATCTGCATCTGCAGCCTCTTCAGCGTCAGGTCACTCTCCCGAGACTTGCGCTTGTAGGCGATGAGAACCACCACGATGACGAGGATGAGCAGGGCGCCGGCTGCGGCGATGCCGATGATGGCCGAGCTGCTGAGCGGGCTGTCGGACATGATGTGGACCACACCTGGGGAAAACTCGATCCCACCCACCCGGGCCTTGTGATGGTGAAAGATAAAGGGGTAATTTATAATCAATGCATGAATGTGTTATACATATGGAAAGGTTTTCATATAGACGGGCTAAAAAAAGTGGTTCAGTATCCCCGAGCTATAATTGGAGGAGAGCTTCACAGAAAATATCCCCATATTTATGAACCAAAATATAATATTGCTTCTGTGAATCCCTTTCAGGTCTATGAAGCATCCCAGACAGACAGACATATGGATTTGATTTTTAAATGTGGACACACTTTTGGTTTATTTATCTCCTAACTGTGTTACAGTAATGTGTCCATCTCTGTCCATGACATCGGCTTCAGGTGGTAACGTCAGGAAGCGTTTTGTTGAAAGTGGTCCCTCTTAAAACCTCAAATGGAATCTTTATTGAGTTTGCCGGGGCCCTAATCCTTCTTATTGAAGGCTTATTTGTTTGTCTTTTGTCTGCTTGTGGGCAGTAACATGAACCACACAGCTGATTTGATTAGAGCTGTAGTCTGTCTCGAAGTGGACAAGACGATGGATAGAAAGCAACGCGAGGAATGTCCGTCCGTCTGTCAAGCTGTCCATCGATCTGTAGGTCTGTCTGCCTTCTCCACCACAGCCTGCCTATCTGTCATGTGTATCAGCGTGTCTCTCTTGTCTTTGAGAGCATGTGCTGTATCACTCACCAGGACCTTGTGTCGACCCGTCAGGTTGGGCGACTCACAGAGCAGCTGGGTCTCTGACACTGTTAACATGCAGGGCTTCTCCCCAATAAGAACGGTGTAGTTCAGCTTTCCGTTTCCATTAACGGTTGGTGGAAGGAAGTGTCGCCCCTGCAGGAAGAATTCATGCATAATTACACTGAATATTGTGTTGTTAAAGAGAGTTAAATAACATATTTATATATATATATATATACACTATACAAAATGACATAAATACATGTATTAGGTAACTGAAATTCATAAGCTTACAATCCACAAATGCAGATTGTAAGATCAGTAAGTGTGCCTGATACCGATCCACGTACCTTTAGTATAATGGGGGATCCAGGTTTGAGCTCCAGCACTCCAGACACACTGAGTGGTTCAAACTCAGGATTGGGGTAATAGATAAAGTTGCTGTTGTTGAGCGCCATCAGAGACTGCACGTCGTCCAGTTTAAAGCCAAACTCAGTCGGCCTCGCCGACGGCTCTTGCTGCCTGGCCAGGCTGATGGGCAGCTCGGGGGCCTGGCACAGCATGGTGGTGGGGCTCAGCACCTGGCACAGCTGGCATTGGACAGAGATGGAGAGAGAGAGAAGGGAGGAGTTATATTTGTGAATGAACATATCCTCTGCAAATTATATGTGTGCTTAGTGGAAGCAGAGAAAAGTTACACAAAAATGAACATGCAGAAAATTAAGCTTTTTTTGTCATTTGCTGTGGATTTTGAGAGGTGTTGTGGTGCTTTCTATGTTACTTAGGATAGTGTGAGCGATTATGCATCAGTCCACATCATACCTCACAATCACTCTAATCAAACTCTAAGGCAAAATAGCACTTGAACGTGCACCTACATAACTATATGCCAAGACACCCAATCAGCAGTTAGTGTGAATCTTTTATTTCACAGGTTGACGTTCCACGAAGGCAACTGGAGACTCGATTCAAACTGGAAGCTTCTCCATTTCAAAAAAATGTACAAAGAAGAACCTGTTGAAATATTTTTCTCAAAGAAAGCCACCAAATGAGGTGCAGTTAGAGAGCGTGAGCCGTCTCTATCTCACTATCACTATCTGGCTTTGATGTGTGAAGATTCAGGAGTGATAACTAGGTCTTACCCTTCCTTCATTACCCTCCAGAAATCACCTCCACCCTCTCATCCCTTCTTTACTCCCTGTCCAGTTATCCTTCTCTGTGATCTTATCGTCTCTCTTTGACACATTCTTATTCCAACTCATCTTTCTCTATACCCCTTTAATGCTCAATTATAGGGTCTCGTACATATTTTTTCAGTGTCTTATCTCACTTTTATATTGCTGTTCTTCATCTTTGCCGCGGTCTTTCTTTTGACTCTTTATACCTTCTTTATTCACATTTAGTCCACTTTTGTACACAAGAGCATCCGTCATTGTCATGCCCTTCAATATCCCTCTGACGTCTCCATTCCTCTTTGTCTGTCAGGGCTTTGACAAATCAACCACCAACACGGGTCTCATTTCTAGACATTTCCGTCTCATTCACAGACATTTCCACAGTAACCTCTGCCATGCAGCCACTCAAACTACTGCCTGTCACTCTAATTGGCTCCTTGAACATAAAACTTGACTAATCGGGGAAGGTCATCGGGACATTTCTAACGGGTGTCCTGCGCCGCTGCATGCAGCAAGGTAAAAAAAAAAAAGAAGAAGAGACTCCTCTGTGCACAAAGGTTGCTTGAATGTTTCTTTTTGGTTTTCCCTCACATCCAGTGCAAAAACTGAGCTGTGCACGAAAGTGAGAGTGAGCAACACATTTCAGCACATCTCAGTCATGTTTGTTCAAAGTGCAAGCTGCCTGCACGGTGGCTGCAGACACAATGCCCAGTGCAGACATATGTGAGCACAGATGTTAAACGTGGTGCAAGCTCATGCGCAAATGGACCATGAAGATAGCATTACCGCCTTTTGTTACTCCCTCTTCTTTCAATCAGACCACAGAGACCCTTGTATGGCTTTATCTATCCTCCCCTGGGTAAAAGGGTGAATAGAGGGTAGAAGAATTTGATAAGGGCCGATCTCTGTGGTTTTTAGTGTCAAAACCTCCCTATTGTTACAAAGGTGTGGAGAGGAATTACATCATTCTCTATTAATTCAATTGCGACCTGTTGATCTTCACCATGTCTTCTCAGGGTTTTACTTGACCCATTTACCTCAACGTGGCACTGAAGCATTTAGTCATGCTCTGGAAATAAAGAAAATTACTCTGAATCTTACTGTGGGCCTCTTCCTATGGGACGCCCAGCTGACAAGGGAGGTTAGGTACGTAAAGTTATTTCACTGACTTTACTCTCCTTCTGGTACATGACCTTGGATGGATTTTTCACCGAGATATGAAGCACAAGGGCTCTTCTTCAATCATCCACATTGTTTGTGTTTCGCAATCACTTACATTGAATGCCTCATGGCTGTTGTATTTGGCTCTGATGAGTGGGGTCTGAATGATGTCCAGGTTTGTTCCTGTCACTGTCACTGGGGTGTATCCACTGAGGGAGAGGGAGACGATTGACAACAAGGTTCAAAGGATAGCTCAGATTGGCAGTGATGTACATTATATTACTCACTGGGAATGATTTTGATACTGTGACATCAGCTTGTGGTTGCACAATTATGTCAATTTGTTTATACAGTTGTAGATGGTTATCATTTTTCTTTTAACCGGATCATTTGCCGCCGTTCATTTTTTTTCTTTATTAATCATAAGCGGCTGCTTTGCTGGAATATCTCCATCTACAGAATCCATAGCATCCATCAATATCAATTAGCAGTGAGTAACAAGCAAGCTTTAGTCAAAAAAAAAAAGTGAAGTGACTGAAAACACGCCCTTGTACCATACCTGTAGATGCTCCACTCGGGCTCTATCTTGGTGATGGTGGGATCTTCCACATACTCAAACCGCAGGTCTTTCTGGAGGTGAGCCTTGTCTATGCTCACAGACACGGACACGTTTCCACAGCCGTGCAGGGAAGCGTGGGTGCTGCAGGCGAGCCACTGGCCGCCCCTCCTAAAGTGATGACAGGATGATGAAAACTGGTTATTAGTCAGCCATAGACTACCAATAGAATCTTATCCAAGAGTATATTAAACCGTGTAGAAACTCAGGAGTCATCTCTCCAGCTGTTTATCATTGCCGCTGCAGACTACTAAATCATTAAAAAACCAATATCAATTTAATATTAAAGATGGTTGAATGGTTGCTTAAGTGGACATGGATAGATAGTTTATTGACTGAGCATGGAATTGGGCATTGATCAGTGGTAGCTGGTGGATTACAATATGTATTTTCTCAAATCCCATTCCGATTGAAAAAAATCAAGTAAGCAAAAGATCCACCATCACTAAATAACAGATGGAAGCTTCCTGATTAAAGAAACTACACAGCGTTCCTTGAGCGCCACCATTTTTTTTTTCTCCAAGGACATTTAATTACTGTCAGTTTATGTTGGGAAAAAAATTGATCTAGCAAAGATGAGAACTGTCAGAGGGGGTTTACTTCCTGCAGTTCGACTAACGCGGGCTTTGACGGAGGTTTTAATTGACTGTTTAAGTGTGATTGGCAGGATCAGCTCTGGCTTGCTCCCCACTAACCTCACATAAGTGCATGGCTGGTCTTTAAACATGATTGACACGTTGCTCCCAGCGTCAAGGTGGCTGCCGGTGATGTTGACAATGGTTCCGCCAGAGACCGGCCCTCGACTGGGCTTGAGGTTGATGATCCTCGGGATCTGGAGAAGGGGCGGGGTTTGTAAAGTCACAAGGCAATCAGAGGGTGAAATCAAGGTGAATAAATGATGCGTAACGGGAACATTTTAGTGCTGAAAAATGAATAAATACAGGTTAAAGAAGTTCAGTGAAGGTAAACCGGAGTCATGCAGTATTTAGAGGAAGGGGAAAAATTATAGGAATCCTAGTGAGCAGGTAATAAATAAGAGAGGTATGTAATGTTTTTTGCATGCGAAAGGTTGCGTTTGCAATCCTAATTTGTTTTAATTCATGTAGATAAACCGATGCTGGGAACAAAACTAAATGTTTAACTCATGTTGAAATGAAAATTCCAGTTTAATTTAATGAAACAATATATACAATGTCTTTATTATTAGCCCAGTTATAACTCCTTATTTAAAATAAGCATCCTTCCTACCTCACTAATAAGCATTTTTTAAAATTAGAGGTTGAGAGATTAGTCAACCTGTTTGTTTTAATGAGCTGCAGGCTCCAGAGAGAACTCCACTGAGCATTCTCAGCTAAATACGCCTTTGAGTGTTAGTATACACCTGCACTCACTAATCCCACTTACATACTCTATACTGTGGTGGAAAGCTTTGACACAGCAGCAACTGATGTATTCCACTGGAAGCTGGGCATAGAGTAAATCCTCCTTCAGTTCATTTGGCCTTCTTATAATCTCATCTCCAGCCTGCTGCGTGGTGTGACATCGAGACCTAACATCATATAATCCTGCACAGAGACCACGTTGAGAAATAAAACGCAGCCAGCGCCTATTAATGGATGGCAGTAAAACTGATAAAACTCCATAAAAGGAGTACATAATGGCAACAACCGCAAATATGTCTCGGTGCGTGCGAGTGATGCTGATAAACCGCGTGCGGAGCGGGTTTTGAAAGAACCCAGAAAGTGTGTAATGCGAGTGTTTTCATGAGTTCATGTCAGAGGAATGCATTTATAACCAGAAGTGTTTCTTTCTAATTCTGCACACATTAGTGACTGAGTGCCAATTATGTCTCACCGCTGATACACGCATGAGAAATGCTGCGAGGGAGAAGCTGGGTCAGAAGCACACCGCTTCGGATCACAGCCAAAACATGTACGTACAGTATTAATATTAATACAGCAGGTGAGAGCAGCAAGATGCTAACATGCAGACTGTGACATATACAGCATGTGGGCCTTCTTGCTTATGGAAAAACAAATAATGTACACAATAAATCAATCATCTAGAGTCTTCTCAACCATGGAATCAATTAACCGTAAATCCAATGAAGACACAAAGAACATGCATTTTCATTTTGAAGATCTCATATTCAAATTCAATTGTTTATGATGACGATGATTACATATTAAAAGTGTAAACTCACCACAAAGTAGTAGTACTTGGAGGACTTTGCCATGAATTCCGGTCTGCACTCTCCAACCCCGACACAGACCTGCACATTCCCCGTATACTGGCTCTTCTCTGCTCTACCCATCTCACACACAATCCTGTCAACACACAATAGAATGATTGTGGGATATGTAGGAAAAAAGAACATATGGAAATGCAGGTGCAGACACCCCCAAATGCATATGGCATACACACCAAAGTCTAAACAAACACACTGCAGCAGTTCGCCTTCCAGCAAACGCTGAGCAGATTTTGTAAAAAGAATAAAAACCTATTAAAACCAAAATAAAACAATGCGTTGTTTGGCAGCGACTTCCCCTCCCGCACACTACCAACTTGTGGGAGCAAAAGGAAAAAGTCTCTATCCTTTCACATATAACCTCAAATACAGCTACCTCTTCTGCTGGGTCAGCATTTGCTTAGAAAGTGCTGGCGCACAACTTACTTCCATAGCAGCAGAAGCCCTGGCTCTGGCGATAAGACAACTTTAAACTAGTTTAAAATAATTTGACAGACGGCCCCTGTCAGGAACCAAAGCTCTGGATTAAACCCAGAAGCCAACTAAAATGTGACCTCCTGAACTTTTTTAAATGATTGAATGTGTGTGTAATGCTTGTGTGTGCTAATATGAAAAATGTGTTATTCTCTGTTGCCCACAGCAGTAGATATACGTTAACATAAGGGCCTTGTACTCCATGCGACTTAAAGCTACACATTTTCTTGTGGTCTAGAGATTAAGCTAATTTGGCGTTAGTTTACCGAGCATGTTTGCCTCTCTATCTCTTTTCCTCACACACCTTCTTTCTTGCTGCCTTACTTACACACACACACACACACACACACACACACCCTGAGGTGAGTGGTCTGACTGATCGCTTGGTCAGGCTGACTGATTCGGGCTCCGTCGTGTGGGTAACACAGGTAACATAGTGTTGCAGGATCTGTGTGTGACTCAAGGGTCTTTTTCCCTGTTGGGCATGAAGTGCTCAGCTGTGGTCAGAGTGCTTTCAATGGAAATATGGCACGTGAAGGGAGAACACAAACACGAGGCTGAATTCAGGATTTAGCGTTGCTGCTCTTTCCAAAATAGTTTAAATTCTCCCTGTGGTTCCAGTGCAGCTATACCTGTTTTTATTCATAGATGTTATGGACATAATAGTGAATTACTGTTCAATAAAGCTCATTACAACCTGCAATTATGGGTATATTTGCAATGTATTGCTGTTTTCAACTAGCTGCTGCCTCAATGGGACTTTCAAATTGAGACTAGATGAGGATTTGCTGTTTATTACATTGTGCTGTCAATCTTCTATATTCAGTCATCAATATGAAATGTGACTTACTGTTCAGCAGGTATGTAGCCCTCACGTATGGGGGTGCAGTCCACCTCGGCCACCTTCACGTTATCCTGAATCTCTCTGAAATCCAGTCCCAGGTTCTCACCACGGATAGTCACGAGTGTGCCGCCCTCCCTGGGACCCCGCAAAGGTGTGATCTGTTGAAAGTCAAATCTGGATAAATGTTTTGTTTGTTTTTCTGAGAAACAAGCTGTGGGTAGTTGCACAAGGCATTCTGCTGATACAAAAAGGGTGCAAACAAGTCACTAAAACTTAAGATGTAAACATTTTAGATGAGTAAATATAATAAAAGTAAAGGTATAATATAATTGACCAATTAATTTGTTTACCTCTCTTGTGTCTTGATGCATGTCATGTAGAATCTATCTAAAGAAGTTTATTTTATTTTCTGCAATCAAAAACTAAAATGCATTTGTGATGACAAATTACATCCATACTGCGTTGAGCCGTACACTTTAGACTCAAAATGAATTGGCAAACATAAAAAAAGCTATTCAAATGTATTAACACAATCTGTTTCTATTTTATATCTCCATTAACTGCAATATTTCTCTCAACCCCTAATTCATAGACCACTATTTTAAATTAAAACTTTATTTGCAACTTATCTGCAATTAGTGTGTCAAACAATTAGGAGATCCGTGACAGTGCACAGTATATATAATAGTGACAAAGAATAAATGATGAATGTTTTTGTTAATTTGAATGAACATGAATGTTAACTAACGTCTGATAATGAATACTTTTAATAATATTGCAGTCAAAATGCTAACTTCCCAAATGGTGCGAGATAAAGAATATTAGTGGTTTGCCAGTCAAAACGCAGTGTCCCTATTTCTTAGTGTGAAACCACTGTATGGACGAAGGCTCTTTGCAAAAGCAATATAGGCTGCTCGGGTGTAAAGGGAGAAACAGGTGAAGAATGATAGCAAAGCATTCAAATTTAATGTTTTTGGGGGAATAGTGTTTTCTGTTCACACATTATGTAACTCCTGGAAAAAGAGGCCAAAGGGTGAGGGATGGGTGAGACGGCTGCATAAAAGAGACAATAAACGACAAAATAACAACTCCGGTGACAGCTAGGGGGTCATGACTTAGGGGTCAAGGGATTGTCATTTCTCAATACTGTATACTGAAAACCACGACAATATATTATATAAGATTAACTCAAAACTCGGCATTGGGTGACATCTTTTCAGTAATCACAGTGTCCTTTGATTTATCAGCAACATCTCTCATTGTTGATGAGGCGGTTCCAACATCCATCAACGCTTTTACTCACACAATTACTTTTTGGCCAGTGAGCGTGTCTCAGGCCGGCCCAGATGGATGGATGTTAGAGTCGGACAGAGAATAGTCTGTTTCTATCCGTCTCTGTCAAACAGAAGTCCTCTATGCTGCAGAAAGCCTTTAATGATGCTGTGTTACCATCCACCCTGAAAAAAAGAGTGATCCCGAGGATTCTCACTGGGGCCGAGATTGTTTCTCTGCTTGGTTTGCGGTTGGCGGCGTGACCCCCTGCGGCGTTCGCAGGTAGCGGGCTGAGTGAGTGTTAGTGTGTGGCTTTTTCTTATGGCTAGAAGCTTGTTGTGGTACGATCATCCTTATGTTGCAACCACGTGAGCGTCAAAGTATTTTAATGTGCTTATTTCTCAAAGAAGTGAACTGATACAAACTGAAGTATCCGGGGCTTGAAAGGAACTAGCCAATCGAATGACAGCGGCGAGCTCAAGCCGGGTCATGCACGACACACGTCCTGTGGCTGCCATGTGGGAGATATCGTAATGGTATGCTTCAATGTCTCTGATTAATAAGGCTCCCTGCTGATATCTTAATGAAAAAAAAAGGGCCAACAGGGAGCAGGGCTACAATACATGCAATTATAAAGATTGCTAACAATGCACCGCGGCTCTCCATTTATTAGCAAATATGGAGGCTGGAGAGGGACAAAGAGTTAAAGAGGAATTGTGAAGGAGAAGGAAGAAGCAAAAGAATGAAAGAGAGGGAGCGACGCAATGAGGCGTTGATTAGATTTGTGACTTTGACAAGATAATTGACGGTTGGGCAGAGGCAAACACTTAATCACTTCTCTTGCTCTCTCCCTTTCTCTTTCCATCTTTCCGTTCGAGTCTCTCCCTCTCATATTGTTGATGGGAGATGTCATTATAATGAAGCGTATTAGAATGCATTAGAGCCCTGGTCGTCTTGGAAAAGTCCTCACTCCTCACCCGCTGACAGTTTTTATGGGGGACGTGAGAAGGCTGCAATATGTCCCGGCTGCAGCCTCGGGGATGAGAAATACAGGACTCTGGATCCAGAGCTCGGGGTGAAGACAAGCCGGGGAGAGGAGGTGCACTTTATTAATCCAGACTCCTTTAATAATGAGCCCGGAGAGGGACACCATATGTGTTACCATCTTCTCATCACCTTCCTCAAGAGCCTTGCCTCGATAGAATGACCACAATGGTTTGGGTATCTGTGAGTAGATGTGAAGGTAGTAAAGTGTGCGACTATCCTTCTTTCTTTAGAAAAAAAAAGAGAGAAGTCTTCTGAAACCCATCAGGTTAACGCGATCCGTGGAGATTCAAGATTACGAGAAACAATGGGATATAAGGTGCTGCTTTCAGTAAACCTCCACCAAGGTCGGCCACTTATCTGTATGCTGGTCTATGTCGGGCGATGTAGAGAGAGGCAAGTAGACAGCTGAGAAGGGATTAACCTTCCATTCCTGTAGCCCTCGCCCCTCTCTCTGTCCAAACCTATCACTCCCCAGGACACCAAAAGGGAATCCCTCTCTGTCTTTTTTTATCCACGCTTTGCTTCACCCCTTCATCTCTAGTCAGCCGCCATCTGTTCCTTACACTCGTCCTAAGGAAAATGACGCAGAGAGGACCTTTCTATCCATCATGGGGATACAGGGAGGCTGTAGGGGTATTCTTCCACTCCTTCAGCATGATTCACATGACTCTATTCTGGCTGCGTCCACCCATCCGTCACCACCTCTCTTTCATGTAAACCCAATCCATCCTCCTCTGGAGCATCCGTCCATCCATCTTTCCTTTGCATCCTCTTATCCTTCATCTCGCTGACCCTTCACCCTTCTGCCGTTGCCCCTCTTACATGTCTTGCACAGGTCAAGTCCATTTGCCTCACACGGTGTCTGTGGTTATCAGGAGCACACGGGGGTTACGTGGGGGGTTGCGTGACTCTCTGTGCAGAGTTGATTGATAACTAGCAAGAATGAGGATGATTCGTCTCTTTCAAGGTCTTATATGGAGACTATCCTGGTGTATGTTCACATTGAAAGTAGCAACTCCCAGTTCCTCTCCTCAGGATTTATGTAGATGTGATTCTAGTATATCATTATCATTCAATGAGAGTGACGCTTAACTGCATTTTAAAAAGGTGTAAAACATATCACAGCCACTTCCATTAAGTTGAAATATTACAAGCAGAAGGCATTAATGTTGGCATTGCTTGGCCTGCGTGGATGCTGATGTGTATAGTTTGCATGGACGTATGTGCACACCAATGCGTCGGTGTCCTGGTGCGTGTGTCCCACCTGTGTGATCCTTGGGTGGGTGCACTTGCTGTTGATGCCGTTGTGCTCCAGCCACTGGTTCTCGGGGTGGGGGCAGTGCTGTTTGAGTGTGCAGCGGTTCTCTCCTTTGCACCAAACGCACCCGAACAGTGGGTCTGCCTTCAGACACAAGCCACAGCTTCCACGCTGGGCGTCGCACTTGTACAGATGGACTACGCGAGAGGGAGGAAAGAGAGAGAGAGAGAGAGAGAGGAGGGAATTAAAACAAGTGTGTGTGTGTGTGTGTGGGGGGGGGGGGGGGTAAGGGCCGAGGGAAAAAGAGTGTAACAACCTTAGTAAAAATGATTACAGAACAGCAAATACATGCAGATTTATTGAGCGCAACAGCCTCTAAAATGATGGACACCTTAACACTTCAAAACACACATTAACTCAAATCTGGGTTGTTTACCCAAACCTCTCAATGTCTGTCTGCGGCAGTTTGAATATGCAAACGACAAACTGAACACTTTGAGTGCAACATTGGTTGATATTTTTTTGTCTCATTATTTCTCCATCTATCATCATCATTATAAACTCTGTGTCTCCGAGTTCCCTCCGCTGTTGCTTCTCGCCGCTGCGTATTCACCACACATTTAACATATTATCTCCGTGGCAACGGGCGAGCCATTTTCTTATTAATTGCCATTAGATAGATGTGTGATCTGTCCGTCAAATGTGGACCTGGGATCAGCTTCCTCCAGGCACACAAAGGTGAGAGGGTGGTGGAGAAGGATTCTCTAGTTCAAGCATCTCTCTCTCTCACTTTTGTTGCATTTTTGATTTCACACTGATGCTCAAGGACGTGTTTCGTATTTGACTCAGACACACATACACACAATCATAAAACACACAAATACTGTACTAACTGTGCCTTACAGCACCGTGTCATGTTGGCATTTCATCCATATTTTAACAATACATTTCTAAAGCCTGACTCGATCAGCCTTGGGTCAAAATGAGTTGTTTTCCTGTCAGAGAACTACCACCCCCAGCGTGCTGCTGTTTCCTGCCCCAGCATGGATCACTCAGTGTGCTGGTGCTCACTGGTGGATCGCCAGTGGCCAAACTATGCAGCAGAGGGCTGAAAGCACATACAGGAATAGTGTGGAGTGGATGGGAAATTGGACAGAAATAAATGAGCAGCAATATACACATCATAGGTTTCTTATTTTCTCTTTCTTTTTATCTGTAATATTTATTAGTATTGGTTATTTATTTTCATCTCAGGAAATGTAATTTAGAGAGTTGTGACATAGAGTCTGACAGTGAAGCGCAGACATACAGACCAGTGGAGAGCGACGGGAAGGAAAATGTAAAGGATGTGTTAAAGTTAACCACTCAACATGGCAACATCAGGGGATGGATGCTGCACCTCAGAAAACCGCCCGCCTGTTGCCATGGAGACCGGCTCCAAGGGCAACAATGGGAAAGCAGCAGCTTTACTGTGTGTTTGTGCCTATGTGTACGTGTGTGTGTGTGTATGTGTGTTTAAATGAGTTTATAAGAGACTATGTCAACTGAATGTGTGCAGAAGCACTGTGAAAAAACTGATATGGATTCACGAGTTTGTGTGTGCGTGTGTGTGTGTGTGTGTGTGTGTGTGTGTGCATACTCGTGCGTGCTCACCTTTGTTGTGGGCGGGGTTGTCAATGCTGAAATCTCCGTTCCAGATGACGGTCAGCTCCACGGGTAGACTGCTCATCTCCATCCCATCATAGAAATACTATCGCCATGGCAACCAGAGAGGGAAAGAAGAAGAGACGGGGAAGAGAATACGAGAGAGAGAGAGAGAAAATGTTGAGCTACTTTAAACTGTCTATCATCTCCAAGTCCAAAAGGCTCCGGTGTAACAATACTCCTTTGAATGTAAGATGCATCATCAACAGGTGGCTGTGGACACACTGCATTCCCAAACACAACATACACACCAAAGAGCTTTCAAAAACGTGAGTACTTTGATTCTGTAACACTCCGCAGCATGGAGGGTTGGGGCTAGAATCATAATTTTCCACTAAATTACAGTTTCCTTCCTGAACTGCTCAATCAAAGTACAATATACACACACCCAGGGATGAAGATAGACAGGAAGATGAGATGTTATTGTATCAACAGACGATGAGCATCAAAACCGGTATAAAGCCTTCTCCATGCTAGCCTTTCATTGCTGTCAATGCATTATTCAGCCAGTGAATGGAGCACGATCACAGGGAAGGCGGTACAGGAGAGACAAAGTCAGGCTCTTGTCTCATCTACCTGGTCTAGCTTTCTAGAGGAAAAACAAGTGTGTGTGTGTGTGTGTGTGGCTGCACGTGTGTGCTAGAGATTGAAAAGATATTATGGCCACTTTTATGGGAAAACTTTATAGAAATGGGGCGTTTTTATAGAGATTGTGTTGGTGTGCGGTGGTCAATGATGATATATCAGAGAAGCTGCCAGTAAAACACACACACACACACACACACACACACATTCTCACCGATGTGTTTTGGCACTGCACGGAGGAGCTGTTGAAACGCAGGGCAGGAACTCTGTGCTCGTTTCCCTGGATGGTTAGCAGACACTCGTACCCCCTCTGTCCAGACTGGGGCTGGGGGAGGTTCTTCGCCCGTAGGGTGATGGGCTTCACCACGTTGACCGGCACCAGGATCCTATCGGCAGGCAGCAGCTGGGGACAGCCCTGTGAGAGAGACAACAAGAAAGGGAGGGATGGTGTGTTACTTTGGGTCTCACAGTACATTATACATATTCTATATAGAATGTAATCCAATTCTATATCTAATTTGATCTAATTCTATATAGAATGTATTCTAATTAGAATTTAGAATTGTAGAAGTGCAGTTGGCCCGTCACCTGAGACACACAGTGAAGTACACAACTCTCTTGAATGGAAGAAAAGGATTAATATTAGCAATAAATCAATATTATTTGATATATTCTATTTGAGTTCCCGCCACAAATGTAAATCTGGCCAATCGTGTGCCATACTTCATTATGTAAAGGACCATATGCTAAACTAAAATTACCTTTATGTTGCAGAATTGTCTTTGTTTTTCATTTGAGCTCTGCTTTATTATATTGTTAGTGATAATACAGTAAATAACAGTTTATACTGGCGGTTTATTTCTTGTTTTACGCTTGAACCCGTATATTTTTAACATTACATTGATATGAACATGACAATGAAGAGCTTAACAACATCTATTTGGGGATTCTGAGGATGGTTGCTAATTGCCCCAGGAATATTCCTACAACATAACTGACATACCGTGTTCTGCAGTCACAGAACAAACACGCTCATCATGTAGCAGACCACCCAGTACTTCAGCAACATTCATTTAATTGAGCGAAATAGCCTCTTCAGCATGCACTGCTTCCTGCGTGTTTCAGTGCTTTTATTGTGTTAAATCCTGTTGGGTTGGGATCAGTCTCTCGGGGAGACGGTCCTCAGACCTGCTCACATTCACTGTGAGGTAAGGGCCGGCTGGGCCACCGCCATTATCTACAGGATGGGAGCATCAGAGACACGTACAGAAATGAGATGAGCTCTCAATTTGTGTTTACATTGGGTGTGGTGTTCCTGAAAGAAAGATGTCTACCGGCAGATCAGAACTAGGTTGATTTCTGCTTGTGCAGTAAGTTGGAAAGAATGAAGGACAGAGAGAGGAGGAGAGGAGTCGCTTGGCAATTGGAGGTCTAAAATTAAGAGCCAATCAATTCAGGTGTAGCTGGCTATATATAGAGCACCTATGCCTTAAGATTAAGAGGAGAGGAAAGAGGATGAGAACAGGGGCGGAGAAGAGAAAAGGAGAGACGATCAGTGGAGGAGAGAGGGAACAAGTGAAAAGCAGCGGCAAGAATCGTGAAGTGACGGACAAGAAGAAGTGAAAGCTGAGGAGGGCGGTAAAGGAGGGTAAAGATAGTAAATAGAGAACAGTACTACTCTAAACCGTTTCATGTTAACGTGAGAGCAAAAGAGGAAAAATGATAGAGGAACACCTCGAGTACAGAGTGACTAAAAGAGAGAAAAATATTAAGCATATGCGACAGGAGGAGTGTTAGCATGTCACAGAGGGTGAAAAGAAAGAGAGCAGATAAGGTGAGCCCCCGCATGGATGGAGCTGTGGGGGGAGTGAAGCATAGCGCACGTTGAACTGGGTGATAACACTTGTTTGAAGTTCATTAAAAGCCACTTGATTGGGTTAGGCTGAATGACTGACTGGATGGCTGAGTGGCGAGAGAGAGGGGAACGCTCTGTGACACTATTCACAAAGTCATTATAGATAAATGACAAACAGGGTGAGTGAGTTCAGTGGTGGATGGAGGAGGTGGCGCATGTGTGTTTGCTCTTCCGAATCTCATTTTCCCGAAAAACGAAAGGGGTTGTATTTGGAGTGTGAAAATGAGTGGGAGAGCAAAGTGAGCTGCAATCCGTCTTTAATCACATCTCTTCCAGTTAATACACACGAACAATAGGGACAATAAATGTGATCTGGTTTGTGGAAATGAAGGCATGGGAAGCACTGGAGTATGACTTAAGCTGAATCTTGAGGACACAGATCTACACTGATAGTGGCATGTGGTGATAGGATTGTACACACAGACACACACACACGCGCACGCACACGCACACAAATAATAAACTACAGCCTTGAAATACCATTACAGTAAAAGATGAACAGCCACAGTCAGACAGCATCTCCTGCATCATTTGCCTTTATGACAACATGTCATGGAGATGGAAAACTTAAAAAAGCTAATTCCAACAGCTGCTGACTACACACACAGACACACACACACACACACACACACAAATTCATTAACACACCTTCCACTCACATCCAAGTGTTTTTACAGCTCCAACTACCCATCCATGTGCAGCAGTTTCAGGTAAATATTGTTATGTGGTGACACATATACACACTTTTTCACACATATACAAACATGTTTATTCAAAACCATTAACTAAAGTCATTTAGTTTGTAATTGTGAAGCAGGCTTGCCCCAGAGAGGAACAAGTAGAGTAAAAGCAGTCAGTGAAATCTTAATTCTCAGCCCTTACTGTGTCTTGTGCCGGAAGAAACGGCCAAATATAAAAGGGAAAAACAGATGCCTTAATTGCCTCAATAACAATGAAACATTCCAAATGTGGCAGGGAATCCACAAACAAGCAAGTGTGTGTGTACGCTGTTGGTCTGCTGTGTTTTTTCTCCTACTTAGCTCAGATTGTTCTGTTTGTGTGTGTACATACACACTCAGACGCAACAATGCAACACACTGTGATGGTTGCCAGTGTAGTCCCCGAGGCCAAGTGGGCTTTCAGTGGTTTGAACAAACACACGTGTATCCCCGTTGGCCACTGACGCTGGCGGTGTTGGCAGTGATGGTTAAGATTCATGTCAACATTTAAGTTGATCTACTGTCAGTGCATTTATTTCCGCTTCCCTCCTCTTTCCGCCCCCAACGACTCAAGTGCAATAAATAACAAGGGAGCGAATGCAAATCACTGTCACACACATGCACACAGACCACACGTCACACAGCCACATAATTGTGCGTATATTCTAGCTGGATTCAAATGCAGAAATCCATCAGGCGGCGTCCTGACTACCTGTCTCCTACCAATAGAAGGACAATAATCCTAAACATCTCGATGCATTTAACCAAAACTATCTGCATTGGTAGTTACCTGAGTGAGAAAAAGTAAAACTCTTGAATATATTTTTCCTCTGGCAGAAGGAAGAGATACCACTTCTGTCAGTGGGAGGTGAGAGAGACCATAAAGCAGCCTGGATGTGAAGCCGACTAGTTTCTACATGTGTTGATGTGGGATCTTTGTGCGGAAATCTGAACTTCAGTGACAGCCCAATAGTCATGTAATCAAGGACTTGCACTAAAGCACTAGAAGGAGAAAAGTACCCGTCAACAGCATGACTCATCACAACCACATAATGAGCGCTGACTTCTGAAAACCAAGTTGGCGCCTCTCCTATTTGTTTTATCTATAAAGCGTAATTATCCTTCAGTCTTCCTCTCTCCATTACTGACTCATTGTTTTCTCTGACCTCTTCCCTGCTTCTGTCGCGCTCATGCTTTATCCCTCTCTCTCTAAAAACCCAGCCTGTTTTTGTCCGGCCTATCAAACTCGCTGACCGTCCTCATTTCTCTTATCAACTCTATCTCACTGATTCTCCCCCCTTTTCTTTCCTGACTTCTTTTCTTCTTGGGGACCTACTTAGATCGGATAATTAGAGGCTGGTGGGAGGTGTGAAAGGTGGAGATAGGGAGAGTGACAGAGAGTGGGCAGCGGAGTGGGAACCGTGGGGCGGCTAAGAGCGAAAGAGAGAGGCCTATAATTATAGCAGTGTAAGGTGTGAAGATGAAGAGGATCTTCAGTTTTCATACACTACACGTATACACACACACATATACCTTGTGGTTACCAAGAGCTCCTCTTTACTGGCCTCTGTTTTATCATCTTCAGAGCCTCGGGCAAAGACACTCTCCCGCTCTCTGTTCTTTTTCCCTCCTGCCCCGCTGATCCTCACCTTGCTTCTATCCTTCCGTGCAGTTCTCACCTTAACTTTTCTCTGCCTGCATCTCTGTCCTTGCTCTTAAAGGGACATTTGCAATGTCTTACAACTTGGGGTCTTCTTATTGGTTTTGGCCATCATCACTATTGGTTATGATGACATTCTACTAACCGGGCAACGCAGTCTTGATATGATAAACCAGAGTGTAAATAAACAGTTTTTCTAACCAAGAAAGTGCTGAAGGTCGGTAATAATCCCCATTAGACACAATTACATTTACATGCCACCATGGTAAGAAGTTGCCTGGGACCTTTGAATCCGATTCTTCCAATATGTTGACCTAACCTGTTTGTTTAAAACCTGTATGATCATTTGACTGCATATTTTTGTAGATCTTTATGCCAGAGCGGTTCGTGGGCTTTTTGAAGCTTTTCAATCTTTTACTTTCGGTATCTTTGCTCATAATTTTCCTCCCACTTTGTGTCATTTATTCATTCTCGGTTTTGTCTTCACTCTGCAAATACTCATCTGAATCCTCAGCAGAGAGCAGTTCTTGTGTTTAATTCATAGGGAAATTAATGTCGTACACAAGCTCCTCTCCCGACCATTCCTGTCCAATATTGGCAACTCGCAGCTATTACTGCCTCTTTAATAAGATTGTGTTGCTCCCTTGATTAATACGTTTCTGGTAAATAAACTCTTAGGCATCACCACAAAGATGTGCTAGGGGATAGTGATACAATTGAGTAACATTAATAGTTTTCGTGTGTTTTGTATCTCCTCACCAGATGAATATATTAAGGAGAGACTTGACAACAGCTTTGACTATGAACATGCTGCATCGTAGACAGAAGAAGAAGAAAGCCTTTGGTTTTCCTCAGTCAAAGAAAACAGGAAGTGTCCTCAGTTTCAATTGCTCACGGATAGGCTACGTGTGCATTCGGGATGGGGATTGCAGCTAGAAACAGGGATGAATATGCAAGTAAAGAACCGTTTATTGTGTAAGCAATAACACAGCCTATTTATAATATTAATGTAACAGCACTGGTCAGGAATAACTTATCTATTTACTGTATTCAGTGGAACCGAGTGAAGCCGCATGCACGGCCTTTGTCAGTGAGTGAGGCTCATCACAACGTCTGAGTCCTTGAGATGTGTGGAGGGCAAACCGGGACGTGGCCTTGGTTAATGTGCCAACAGGCAAACGTCTGATCCATGTGCCCATATCATTGCTGGCATGATTAAAAAGGCGCCCGCTCTACGCCCAGGCATAGCTTTAACTCTGCCCTGCCATGCATACTAACAACAAGCTCAACCAGTCGGGAGATTTGCCTGGCCTCAATCATCTGCATAGCGTTAAGGGATTATTCAGATCACTGCCTGAAACCCCTTAATTGTAATAGTGCACAAAAAGTAATCTGCAGCCAAAAGACGCCGCCCCATTTCACGGAGCAAAGTTGACTTGTTGTCTATTGTGAAATTTGTGAATGATTCTACGGATAGCCGTGCGTGTGCCTGCATGTTCTGAAGCTTGTATGTGTGTTTAAATCATTAACTCAAAACGGAAAACCAAAAAAACGGGCAGCAAATACATGACCTAGGATTTGAGGGGTTAATTAAAAGCTAATTAAAAGTCATTAAGCCTGCAGAACACCTGCTTCTTCTGTAACGACACGTCAGAAAAGGGATGTTATTAATGTGCTAATACCAAATCCCCCTTCGCTTTATTTATGGTTTTCTTTTAGTCAGCAACACAATAGGAGCGGATTCACACATTATTATCCTCAGTCAATATTGACCACCAGCCCCTGAGTTAATTGGAAAAGTAAACCGGCAAAGACAAGGGCTCGGGCCTGACTAAGCAGAAGGTTCAAAAGGATAATGGAAATTGTGGAAAAAGAAAATAATATTGTCTACGCAGGTTGAATGGCTCGGGGGAGACATGGGTGGAATAACACAATTGAGAGCAGACTGCTCATCAAAGGAGGCAATCTGGCTAAGCCTGTCCCTGTCCGCCATGCAGCGTCTGCCAACCCAGACACGAGCACTAGTGATCTTCATCATAGCTCACCTCAGGCTAGGATTAACAGGCCACTAACTCCATGAAAAAAGCTGACAGAGTACAGGCAGGCAAAAACTATATTTAGATCAACACATACAAAGACATACTGTACCCACAGGCTCACACATACATAGGCCAAACCTTCCTTTACCGCCTTGCTCTGCGCCGAAAGCCCGCTACTGTGGCAGCGAATCTAAATCAGAGTGAGACCTCTCTCACTGGACGGGGGTGGGCGGGTTATGGGCATCCGCTGAATGTACCCCATCCAGACAGTGGCTTGTCCTCTGCAGCAGAGCAGCATAATTACGGTGGGTTCTGCTGCGACGGGAATAGAACTGGCTGCCAATACTATTGATGATTCACACCGACTAAGCTGTCGCGGGGAATAGGGATGGGCAGGAGGAAATGGCTCCGTTTTATTAGTTTTCACTGCCCTTTGATGTGCAGTCAAGAGCTAGACATGCCAAGAGACTCATGCCAGATGGAAGCACTACAGCTGGTGTCTCAATCCTTTTAACATAACTCTTTTTACATGTGAAACCTAGAAGGATGGCCATTAGTGCCAAACCTTTCCCCTCAATTTATTTCGCCATGTTTTATTACTTGGCTGGCGCAATCCGAAGAGGCCGGCTGGAGCTGAGCGGCGCTGGGGACTACGATGGGACGCTTGGACATTGTCTTGCCGGGCTACAGTTCAAATGACTTTGAACCTGCAGGCAGGAGGTGCTGAGAGAAATGCTGGGCCTCCTGACAGCAGCTCAAGTGTCCATCGAGGGTAAGACTCCCCGAGCAACCACTCCAGGGAGGTTAGGGAACTGAATAATTTGGGTATAAATAAAACAAAAAGGAAATCAAATACACACTTTCATCGCCCCCTCTGGCTTTGGACTCACCTCAGGCTTCTTGACTCGGCCCTCCTGGAAGGAACATGTGCGAGGGTCGTGGGTGCAGTCGTGCTTGTACTTGCACCAGTGGCACTGGTAAGGACTACTCACACATGACAGACATCTGAACGGAGAGCAGAGCAGAGGGAAGACAGTGTTGTGAATTAGTATTGAACAGCAGCAAATACACTGGAGAACAAAAAGCTCAATATGCCTGCTTATTTATGTATACAATACAATTTCCAACAGTTTTTTAATAAATGGCAGTTTTTTAATCAATACGAAGGGATTAGTATTATGACAAGCTGCCTGCTAGAGAGAAATACTCTGGAGAGCTGTAAGTAAACAGACTTACGACTTGTGCACGCTGCAGTTGTAGAAAACAAAACTGGTATTCGCGAATGCCAGGCCTGTCTCTTTGGACTTGAGATAGAGCTGCACAATCTGATGGTCACCTAGAGAAAATAGATTATAGTTCAAATGAATAGTTTGATGCTCAAAGGTGTTTTGTATTCAGGTATGAAAAAAAGAGAAAAAGAATGATAAGAGAGGAATTGCTTTTGTTTCAGAAGTCATTAAATGAACCATTTGTTGACGGTTTCATTCAACTTTTGAAACAAATAGATGCAATACAGTATTTAATACATACATTTGTATTAATAGAAATAATTGCATTTCACTGTAACCAATCCAGCACGAGCATCAGGCAGACGCGTTTAAGGAGCCGCCGCCTGCTAATCCTTTTGTTCTCTCGTTCCCATATCTTTTTTCAGAGTCGAGTCACATTAGATTTTCCCATGAAGAAGAGCTGACTGCACTGCTTTGAGCCACAGGTGCTGAGCCTGTTGCTGTGGTAAAGGCAGTTTACTGTTACCGAGTACAGAGGGGGCGTAGAACGGTTTTGTTGGGTTAAGTTCCCCTATACCTGCAGCATTATATGAGACTCTAAAAGTTGGTGCACAAGCCTTTCCCTTGGGATGGAAAATATTCCCCCGGAAAAGTCTCTGAGAGAATCTTTGACAAGGTAAAAGGGGAAGAAGATGAAACGGGAAGCGTGTGCGTATGCGAGCTTGCACCTCATGTGTATTTGGTGTGTCCTTTTGTCTGGCCCTAATGAAGAAGTTCATGTTTAATTCAACAGCACATCCGCACACATCTAAGTGCTCCGTCGCTACACTACCTATGTACCGCTCTCTCTCATCCTCACTCCATCTCCACACACAGGTCTCTTCCGCTGCCTTCCACACTGCGACTCCCTCTTCTCCCCCGTGTCTCTTTCCATCTCTCTAACAAAGAAGGAATCATTCATCAATCACGGTAAAGCACCGCTGACAACGGATCTGTCCTAATTAGGCCACCTAAATGTTACCTTGAAGCCTGCTAGCACTATCTACCCCTCCCTCTGTCGCGTCACTCCATCCATCTCTCCTTTACTTTCTCTCTTCCAAGCCAGCTTAGTTTAATGAGTACTTGTTAAAATGAAAAAAAAAAAAAATGAAAGGTTCAAATATAGGAAAAATTTGGAATATTTTCCTCTTTCTGAAGCAGGGAGAGTATGTAACCGTGTTTTTGCGGGTGCGGGAGAAGCAGAAGATTGGGAGTGTGTGTGGCTCAGAGCACATATTTAGACATCTGTGTTTGCATGACTTCAGCAGCTTTACATGTGGTGTCGTGTGTTAGTTCATGGCATTGTCTGTGTGTGAAGCTTCTGTTCACGTGGGTGCACTGAATTGATGAAGGGAAATTTGAATAATCGTGCATATGTACAGCTCTGGCCTACAAGGTCTCACCAGCACTGTAATTTACTTTACTAATCATCGCGTTTTTGGCTCCGATTTCTACATTTCCCACATGCGACACACAAGCAAGTGTGAAGCTCTGACATCAACACTGGTGGCGTCTAAAAAAACATCAGTGAGCGTTCCTTTGTATGTAAATGTTGAGCATTATTGATGGATCACCATATTGTTCTGTTCTATTTATTTTCTTTTTTCATTCATTATTCATTTTGTCCTTTTGTGGAAGTATGGACGGAAATGGCATCTTCATTATTTCGACATGAGGACACGATGAGGGTTGGCGATGAAGGATTGCCTGCCCGGGGACGGGCCTCCCCAGATGGGAGCTGTGTTCAATTAGACCAGGCTTGGCCGACCACAGAAAGAGGAGGTGAAGAGCAGGGGAATTAGAAAGAGAAAACATTTATTTTTTCCCCCCACATTTGTGGTTGTGGAATGAATATCGTCAGAAATGTTTTAGCTGTTTGCCTCTTGAAAGGAATGGAAACAGTGACATTGTCTGCGGGGACTGTGAAATCTCCAGGCACTAAATTAGCCAAAATACTGTAGTAAAAACACTTAGTTGTGCAGCTTGATATTCTCCCTTTTAAACCGGGGTTAACTCCCATCACTCCCTCAGGAGCATATCCACTTTGAGTGAGGGGAGAGAATAGATCCCACAGCAGCATAATACCCAATGTTCATTCAATTACTAAACATGTCCTAGGGCAGAGCTCCAAGGCCCACCGAGTTACTGATGGCAACAGGAAAACAAAAATTCAAAGAACACTCTTAGCCTTAGGACTAGCACGCTTCTGACTGAAGGGAAAACCTCCAGATCAATGTGTGCCTTCCTGACAGACATGTCTGTTTGTATTCCACAGGTGCTCCAATGTTTACGTCCAGCTGATGCTGGCAATCACTTTTTACAGATACTTTTCTTAATGTTGCTTCTACATTATCAGAGGTTATTGATGTCATATACATAGTATCAGTGTTGATGATGCAAGCATCACATGTAATGCCAGCAGTGTGAAATCCACCACTGGTTGGTATTGAATCGTAGATTTCGTAGTTTATTGCTTTATGGGAAAAACAAAGTTCCAATAGTTCCACTCTTACTTTTTTCAACGATAATCCGTGGCATCTCTTTCTCAGCAGGGGAGAAGCACTTGATCCGGTTTCCCTCCACCAAGCCATTCATCTCAGCCAGATCCTCAAAGGTGCAATTGACACCGGCAGAAAGTTCTGGGACATTATGGGCCTCCAACACCAACTGTAGCGAAGGAAAGATAGAAATAAATGTGTTAATCTGTCAGTATGCTATGCAAAATTATGGTAAATATTCTCTTTACAGCAATTTCCTGGGCTGTTATAAGAAGACAGTGATTAGCAGCTCTCTTATTACGGTAAACCATAGCGGAAGAAAACAGCATGTACTTTATGAAGGATTCAGTTAAGTTTCAATGGCTTCACATTGGTAACGGCACACAGCACACAGGGAAGATCATTCATCATTTTGAAAACCCATTGATGAATTGATGAAGCGCGACTAAGTGAGATGAACAAGTGAGATTTGTCCGTCAACGGTGACTACATTGCTGAGATTCCCACACCAGTTTTGGAGCCAATATGCTCTTCAAACATGACTGTAACTACATCCTGCTGAGGAGAAGCACAGCTGCACGTTCTGCACAGGGTAATGATTCATCTGCAGCGTGGTCAGGGGCCAATGGAGCCACGAGGGGACACCTGGATGAGAAGTTAATGTATGAACACAAATCAGATGCATCCTGCCCAGACCTCAAAATAACAACACAACACTCTGATGCATTAAGATATAGATTCACTTAAAACTGGAATCAGTGCCATCTTACCCATCACTCATATCTGATGACCAAAAGCACTACTACCCCCCTCAGCTTTATGGATTTACAGTAACATCCCATCTCTCTGGCTCAGCGAGAAAAGAGTTTTAATGGGAGAAAGTGAAATAAATGATGAAAGCAGAAAGTTAAGTTAAGTGGATGGATGAGGAGATGAGAGCAGGCCCTGGAGAACAGAAAAAGCAGGAGGACTGAGGTGAGCATACAGGCACCTGGTCCTGCAGGTAAAAGTGGACTCTGTGAAATAGAGAATGCAAATCTATCCTCTTCATTTAAGAAAATGCTGTGGAAGCTCTTTCTGCAACTCAGCAAAAAATTAGCATTGGGTAGCTGGAGAGAAAAAAAGGAAAAAAACAACCTGTCCTTGAATAAGAAGGTAAAAAAAAAAGGGTCGTGGAGCCAGGTGCGAGTGGGGTCAAGACCAAAATATACATATTGATGGAATAGCGTGTCTGTAGTGGGCCTTGCTCTGGGCATTGATTTGAGGCAAGTCCATAGTACACTTGTGATGTGAGGCTGAAAGCTGCCTCAGCGCCAGAGAAGGGCTGACCTGCGCTGTTTTTATATTGCTGTTTAATGAAAAGAAGGTGGCGTGGGTGTGAACAGATACACAGCTTCCCACATAAGATGGACAGTGCGCGGCCGGGCTTCCATCTCTTACACGTCCTCCATCTCCTGCGCTGCTTACTCTACCTCTCACCTTCCTCTTCTTCCTCTCTGGCTTTAATTTATTTTTCCTTTTAAGGAGGGAATACAGCCAGACCTTGATTATCCTCACTTACATGTAAAGTAGTCATAGCCAAGCCTCGCCACAGCAGGGCTGCTTGAATATGAAAATAAACTATTCATGTTAAGGTACGCCATACTTACACACACAGACACACACGGATACACACAAATGCCCTCCTGTAGTTCACAAAACACCATGTCTGATATTGAGGATATGTGATGATAGGCTGTACATGTTGCCATGGTAAAAAAAGAAGTATTTGCTGCAAATTAATCATATTCATTCAGATGTCAGAAAAAAAACACAAATGAGTGAAATTATCTACTTAGATTAACAAGTACCCCCTAAGTACCTCATGCTGATACTGCAGTTTCACTTAACTTTACACATTCTTTATTGTATTGTATAAAACAAAACCGTATGTGAGTTGATTCATTCTTATGCTTCTGTTTGTGCTTAGTGAGACAGTCGCTATAATTTAAGACTTGAAATGAATACTTTATTTTAAAAACAACAAGAGGCAATTCCTCCCGAAGCGTATAATATAACAAAAGACACTTTTCATAAACAAAGAGATAATTAAGTGTGAAAGAAAATAATGGCTTTTTTTTCTTTCTGAAAATGGGTCTGATTTTCAGCATGGTCTCTTTTTCATTCCAGACCGCTTTGGGCGTATCTTCCCAACAAATATTTAATAACACAAAGGTCAAGGAGGAGCCCCTGTCTGTCTAGCGGAAGCCTCTGCCCTGCAATCAGTTGGATGGGAGAAATGTTGCATAGCCTTTGGGTAAAGCCTGCTCGCTGGGAAAAGGTTAAACACTCTCTAAAGGATCAGGCTTGAGCAACATCACACACACAGACACACACACACACCCCATGAATATCATTAGTGTGATGCAGAGGTGTACCTCAGAAAATCAACACCTCTCATGTGACCCTCGGAGCAACACTGGTGCAGAATAGTTATTCAGGCTTGACCTTAGGAAATCATATTGGATATTCATGCACTTAGTCTCTGAGATTTAAAGCCATTTCCAAACCACTACAATACAGGAAATGTGACATCACTTAAGGTGGTTTAGGTCACAGGGATTTTCCTAACATTCCACGTAAACTCCCACGGGTCTATTTTTGAATGTATTTCACTCAAATGCAACACAAGCTTAATCATATAAGAAAATAGCATATGAATATGTATAGAATATGCATATAGCAGCATAACCAACATACACCAATGCCCCCCTCCTCTCCTCTGATGACCACTCCCTCTACATCCTAATCCTACTCATTATATCACACTCACTAACAGATAAGCGTGTACTGACACACTCCTCTGGAAGGTGGAGTTACAAAACTATGGAAAAACAACTCCCGAAAAGATGCTTGTTTCTCTGCAGAGGCATATTTTTGTTCCAATGCATCACAGCTCCCTGTACACTAATCAATACACTTCAACAAAGAAATAAAAACACTTAAGACCCTTAAATACGGCAGCTGTTTTAGAATGAAATGTCTTGGGGAAAACTGTTGCCAACAATCCCAATAGACACAGCTGAGTTCAACTGTGTGTGTGTGTGTGTGTGTGTGTGTGTGTGTGTGTGTGTGTGTGTTTAATGGTTGTTGACGTCGTTTGGGAATATTTCACTGGACAGGACTGGAAGTTGTGAGGTCAGGATTTGAAGAACGCACGTTGGCAGGCAGTAAAGCGATGTAAAGCAGGCTTATAGAGTTAACACCGTCCACTAATCAGTATCTAGACCATAATTACGTCGTTAAGTACAAATTATGCTTGAGTGTGTGATATTGTCAATCTGCCAGACAAGACTTTCTCACTAGCAACACATTCAGCTAGCCTCACTGTTTCCTGCAATATCGTGCCATTAAAACAAATGCTTGCTGAAGTGTTTCTTCCTTATTGAAAGGACAATATATGGACTCACCTCTCATAGAACAATAGCATCACAATTGTACAATAAGCTAATGCCAGCTATTATCTATTCAGGACATCTAAAAGGAAAATATTAATTTATTATCGAGTAAAGGATATGTAATTGCATGAGAGGAAATGTATGATATGGCAAACACTTTGTTTAGAGAACAAGTCATTGTTTCTCTCCACTTACCGTGACACTGAACTGGGACACTGAGATGTTGTTTGGGTGGACACTGAGACGCACACACTGCTTGATGTCTGATGCAAAGCGACGGGGCTCTGATGAGCGCTCGCATTTCTCCTTTCTGGTGCACCTGGAAAAAAAACACAAGAGGGGGAGTGTTATTCAAGGATGAAAAATGCCCACACACACACACACACACACACACACACACACACACACATTGACGTAGTAACCTGACCAGGTCTTACTCCCTTACACCTGTTATCACCTGGGGAAAAAGGAAATGTCTCGCCGCTCCCTGACGGATGGAGTTAAGACACATTTATCATATTTTCTCTGTGGCAGTGTACGCGCTACAGTGGCCAGTGAATGGAGAGCCGGGCTCCAAGGGGCGGGAGCAGTGGCATTTAAAACAATGCTTGCTCTATATGTGGAAGTGGAGCCGCTCCGTTGGGAAAGAGGTAGGCCTCGCCTTTGTAATGCTGTCTTAATGACTGGCATTCATGGGCAATGCCAAGTGCAGGTGGAGATGTGGATGTTGGTGGGGGGCAGGGACGGATTCATCCGCCTCTTAATACCACACCAGGTGGTCTAATCCAGTCCAACAGTGGTTTTGGCAGTTGGGAGGACTGGACCCTTTGTGTTGTGGGAGGAATTTACCGGCTCCTGTTCCAAACAGTATCCCTGGACGTACTGCAGGGGAACTCCCCGTAGTTTGAACAACTAAATGGATTTGTAAGTGAGGTGTGTGTGAGAACTGCTGCAAGTTTATAAATTAATTATTACAGCAGCAGTGAAAACACTGATGAAGCCTTAAGTTATTTATACATGTCCAGTGAAACATTCTGTGAGAAGTCAACCGGCTCAAGATGTGAAACGACCTCAACCTTCTCCGCTTCTGCTGCAACAAACCCCAGACACTCTTGTTCTCATCTAATCCCCTCATAAAGTGTAATCCTCTATTGGTTTGGACAATAACTTTCTGTGCATTAACAACCTGGAAACACCAGCGTCCTAAAGCTCCTTGAGAGAAATGAAAGAATGAAAGGAAAGAAAGAGGTCGCAATGCACGAATGAAAGAAAGACCTTCGAGGTGGTTGACGTCTGAGATACAGTAATACCTTATGCAGCAAACGCTTCTAATCCAGAATTGGAGACATTAAGGGAGGGGGGGGGGGGGGGGGGTTGACCTGACATGAGCATTGTAAAGCTAAGCGGCCTAACGTGCCGAAAAGAAGACAGACATAAAGAAAAAGAGAGGAAATAATCTGTTTGAGAGAGGGAGAGAACAGGAAGGGGGGTAAATAGAGAGAGAGAGAGAGAGAGAGAGAGAGAGAGAGAGAGAGAGAGAGAGAGAGAGAGAGAGAGAGAGCAAGAAAGCCATTGTTGGCTTTCTGTGAAGCTTTCCCTGCTAAGCCGGTGTGAGTAGGGGTTTAATCGCTTCGGGTTCCTTTGTGCTTCCCTATAACTCCTGTCTGTTCCTCCTTTTCTAGCACTGATTTAATAAGACCCAGTCATATACGTACGCCCAGGCAAACAAACCCACAAATGCACACTTTCACCTACAATTATACCAGTTTGCTTCCTTTCATACCCAGAAGTCTGTTGTTCACACCCATGGGTTGTAACACTGCAGACGGATGCTAAGCAGGACGTTGTATTGTGTATTTTGTTGTTGTTGTGACTATTAGAATATTGATATTTGTGCTTGTAGCTTGACAGTTATGTTTTGTTTTGGTAAAAAAAAAACAAAAAAATCATGGCAAAAAGACATGGAGAGATACATAATTAATGTTTACTGGGACATTCTCTGCATGTGAATCATCAGTACGAGTGACTGAATCATTACAAGTGTCTCACACGGTAAATATGCATGATATGCTTCTCTTCAATATATTCATAACCAGCTACATTGTGAGCCACACATACTGTTGAGAAAGTTTCCACTATCGAGTGCCATCAGAAACTCTGCAATGTAACAGAAACATAAGTATACTCAACATGTAAACTACCTTCTGCTAACAATCCCACAATGCAATGCAATATTTAAATTTAAAAAATGACTGTGGAGAGACCTTGACGTGATGATGATAAGAAAGTGACAGAAAGTGTGTCCATTACATAGTAAATGAGTGAATAAGGGAGAGATTTGGCTCTCTATGGCCCAGGATTATGACATCACATCTGTGAGACACGAGCAGTCGGGGGACGAGGAATGGAAGATGAATCAGAGTGAACAAGACATGCAATAAGGACATGTTTAAGTCAATCTCACAGCAAATAACAATTTTAAGTTAGTTTTTATGTCTGCGAGTCACCATGCACAATGTTTATGAGATAATTACTTTGGTGAAAATTTGCAGCCCACAAGTTTTATCGTCTGCAAGTAGACATGAGAATTCAACTCCAACAAAGACCATCAATCTAAAGAAAAGAGCAGTAATTGCAACCCCTTCTGGAATTTTTGTCCTCATTCACGGGATTGTGTGTCGAGCTTTGACCCTTCAGCTGTTTCATCCCAGAATCTACATCTAAAACAAATTAATCTACAAGTAAAAACAAGGGATCTCATGTTGTACTTAATTTAAGTTTTAATCTTTAAGTGCAATATATTAAAAAGAAATGTAATTTTGCTAGCATTCTGTACCACTGGCCAACCAAGTTTTAATTGGTCCATCATTCCCTGTATCACAAGTATCTTCTAAATAATGACTTTCCATTGCGAAGCCAGCTTTTCATGTATATATTTTACTTTCCTTTCCAGACTTTATTAAATCGAATGTCATATCTAGAGGTATTGCAAGCCAGTGAAATGTATTGCCAGTACCTGGGTGGCCTCTGTTTATCTATGAAGATGTCATTTAGGCCTGCAGGGACTGTGCGTTTCATCTCTTCCTCAGAGTCAGAAGGTCACAGACTTGCTGGGTCGGATGAAACAGCCAACAGGTTGTTTTATTAACTTCCACATCCCAGACTCGGGCCATGCGGGGGACTGTGACTCAGCTGCAAGTGGGAGGCCTTTCCTTCCCTCTGCCTCTCTTCATTTCCCTGAGGATTAAAACGCGCTAGGTTTTCTCATTCAGTTCAATGAGCTCACTGCAATGGCGCAGTGCAGAGTGGGCTACACAGGGCATTCCAGTTGGGTGAAAGTCTTCTTTTTCTGCAGCTATAATGCAATGTCAAGGTTTCTTCCCTTTTTTCCCGGTGAAAGTTTTTTTTTTTTTGGGTGGAGTTTTTCCTGATCCGATGTGAGGTCCCGGGACTGGGATGTCATATGTGTACAGATTGTAAAGCCATTTGTATTTGTGATTTTGGGCTACACAAAATAAACTGAATTGAATTGAATTAATACAATTGGTCTCAAATGTGGTGTTTTGGTATTTGAGAAGCCTCCAACTGGACTTTGCCGTTTCATTTCCTCATCTACCTGCACACTGTAGCACCATGTATACACCACTGCAACCCCTTTGCATTGTGTGCTGTATTGCTTTACTTTCACAAGTGCTCCTGCATCCTGACTGATGCTCTCACCATGTGAAAGCCATGCACATATATTGATTTGGCTTAACCGGAATGCCCGCACCACTGTGAAGGGGAATTTATGTAGCTGCTCTGGCTGATTTGGAAGATAATGCCATACATGGTTTAGCCGATGTAAGAGCTGGGTATTATCAGAGCAAAGCACTGGATAATTGTTTTCAATTACTATCCAGACAGACCTTGAAAGAAAAAAAAGATTGCATCGTTTGTACCAATATGAAACAATCCCGCCCTTTGTAAACATCAGTGAATAGACCATTTAGAGTAGCCTAGGAATCAAAGCGATTTAGATTTCAAATAACAGTCATAAAAAGCCCGACTGGGGATGTCTTTTTTTGTGGGGGATGAAATGTCCAACATCTATTCATTTGGTTAGTAAACAGGCTGTTGTGCCGAGCGCTTTGAGTGACTGGCAATGCCACGTTATGAGAGGGCGAGCTGAATGGATTAGATTGGCCCTGAATGGAAACTAATCTGTACTCTTGTTTCTCCCAGCCTTTGATGAGCTGACACATTAGTGAGACTGAGGAATGGGCAGAGATGGACTTTTAGCCTCTGCAATTGCTGATGAGGCTGTCAGAGGCATTCAAACCCTGCTGGTCTTAATATAATAATATATTATAATGTATTTCATCGCACAACATTTATCATTTAGCCCTTTTGATGATTTCCTTGAATACTATACAGGAGGATCATATTATTCTGTGCCGTTTGTGCACACAGACTAAATGATATTCATAATCTCCAGTGAGTGATGAATACAAACAGGTCGAATTTACTGCAAGAGCTGTAACATGCATATGATTATCGACAAAAACTGTCTTTTAACTTAGAAAAGGAACATCACTGACATTCATTCTCTGATTTATAGCGTGGGTTTGAAATGTGCAGATGATATATAGTATATATATACATAGATATGTAAAATATAAAAGGATACATTTTAAAAAGAGCCATGAAGGTCACTGCTCAATACAACAAACTGTCGTCTAAGGAAAAATAAACACAATGGCTAAAGTCACTATCAAACAGCGACGGTATAAATATATATAACATTCCAGGCTTGATCCCCTGTGGTTGAAACTAGTGCAGTATCAGTGGTGCGCAGGTTGCAGGGCTCAGGGGAGCGTAGAGAGAAAGAATATACAAAAGAGAGGGTGCAGATGTATCTGGCCATGTGAGACTTCAGGTGTAATGCATATCTAATGTGAGGCCCAGAGAAGGTCAAACAGGCTGGCAAATGAAAGCTATTAAATTCTCCCAAAGCCAAAGTCCAGAAACCCTCAGCTCTATCAAATGCTCATGTCACTGGAGGAAACAAACACGTGAAAACACACACACACACACACACACACACACACACACACACACACACACACACACATAAGACACACACATAAGTAGTCAACAAGTATATGTATATATACACTACAATTTCATACGTGGTTGCATATTCGATAAACCGATAAAACTAAAACCTTCCTGCAGTGGAGTTACAAGACATCTTTAAAGTATTTGTTGTATACTACACACCTGGGTTTCTGCCTCTACAGTGTTGCTTGTGGTAAATCAATGCACAACAAATAGGCACTGTGTAGTCCAACTAAAAGACCATTACCATACTGCCCATGCACCACCAGACACTGTATAGAACCCTATACATACTAATAGCCTGAGGCCGTGTGCGACTCTGCCGTAGATTCAGTCAAATCACACACATCTACATTCAGCCTGGCTACAGTACATGTGACCACAGTGACACACACACACACACACACACACACACACACACACACAGTCTGTGTGCCTCCTCGTGGTATCATTAAGAGAGGTGACCCACAGAGCAGAAATACGCATGGGGGCCGGTGGGAGAGTCATTACCTGGCCCACTGGCCATGACCCTGTTACAAACATACACAAATTAACACACACATACACGCACACACACACACACACACACACACACACACACACGCAGAAATGAAAACACACCACATGTGCGTCTCTCGTAAGCCCATACCTAAAAACATAGAAATTGTAAAGTGGCTGCCTCCGAGTAGAAATCTCTGAGCCATCCCCTTTACGTACAACAGATGCAGGAACACCGGCTAAGCGGAAAATTACACCGCTGCTGAGAGTTTGCAAGTCTAATGCTGTATGGGATAGAATTATTTTCACACACACAGACACACAAACAAACCCCCGGCAGAGCTATCTAATGGTGGGTTGGGGTGGCAGACTTATTGGGCTGTTTATCTAGCATATGTGATGCCACTGCTGCCCCTGAAGATGCCATTAGGCCACGTTCTCCATGAATCAACTGTATTTGTTTGGCTCAGAGGTGTGTGTGTGTGTGTGTGTGTGTGTGTGTGTGTGTCAGGGGCATGAAGGGGAAAGAGTGTTGCGACATTTACAAAATTTGCTTTCATGAATTAGTTTTTTTACATTTTCTTTTTTTGAAAACACAAATTAAACAATTAGTGCACAAAAGCTGTGAGAAAGGGCAGTCATTACAGTTTTTCAATCAGACAGCTAAGTCCACTATTGGTGGTTCATTTTTACAACTTAATTATATATAAACACTTATTTACTTTAAAATAAATGGCCATTCTAAATTAGCCAGTTACCGAGCTGATTTTAAACCAATAAAAATCTAAATCCAGCCATTAAGGGATTGCAGTACAGACTCTGCATATGAATACAGGATGTAACAGCCAATATTGGAACGTCTCCAAACAGCTCATATATCGCGGTGCATTTATTATGATATCAAAACACAATCTGACCTCACATTCAACAAAAGCCAAGACAGCCACAAGGGAAAACCACAGCGTATCATTGCACTGCATCTGCAGTATTTCCAGACATAATTTGTGAATTAAAATCCCCCGCTTGATGATGTTTTCATAGCGTCTCCTGAGGGAGACGGTGCAGGGCACTGGAGGGCTGCTTTTCAATGGAGGTCTCAAGAGTGCACTTGGCTTTTATCTTCCATATATTGTGTTATGATCTTGAATGTGTGTGCGGCTGGAGACGGCAGCATATTATACTATTGATCCGGGCGATCAATATGCAGCTTGTGGAGTTAAGGTGTGTTTACTCACAGACACGAGGCCGCTTGTTATTCTTACTGCACCATTTTTGATGGTAGAGAATCGGGCACTTTGAGATCTCTGAAGTATAGTGTTTATAAGGCCTGGTACTGATGTGAGTCAGACCTCATTCAATGCATAAGTCTAACACCACATTGCAATAGCTCTAGACACCTTCTCTCACTGAGACGACTCAAATATGTTCAAATGTACATGTCACATATGCAGAATGCTTATAAAAAGTGCATGTGCTGAACACTATGTTTTATGAGTACATTTATATTAATGGATTCTTAATGACATTATATTGTCTCTCGGCATGCGTGGGTAATCTCTGTGACAATGCAATCTGATATTAATATTGAACAGTGGGGATTACAGTAGATATAACACGTGATTATATTCCTACTATGCCGCTGTTGCCATAGCACCAGCTATGCGGTGGGACGTGCGAGGTGACCTGAAGGAGTACTTGCTCCCAGAGGTGCTCTCTGTCATAGTCAAGATGAACCCTATGCGTGTGTGTAGGTGTTTACCATCATCTCTTCACGTAGAGTACCTGTTCCAAGGGTTTAATTTATGCTCTTCACTGGAAGATTTCTCTTCCCCACTCTCTCCTGTGAATTTATGTAACCTCCCTGTCTCTCTCGGCCCCCTCATCGAATGGAATACATCTCCGTACATCTTCACTTCCTTTGACTGTCAAGCCATCTCTCATTCATCCGCTCTGTCTCATGCCTGTACCTGTGTGTGTGTGTTCATGCTCTGCCAGAGAAAAGCAAGACACCTTCCCCACCGTGAGTGTGCATGTCCACTTTCCAGTGTCTGTGTTTCCCTGCGTGTGGTCGGGTGACAATAGGTGACAGTGAGCAATGGTCCAGACTTAAAGGTGGGCGTGCAGCAGTTGTGTATGTACTTGAGCATGTGTGTGTGTGTGTGTGTTTCTTCACACTATGATGGTGACAGTTGAGAGGAAACTGGGAGGTGCAACCCTTCGTTCCGTCCTGATGCCCCTGTCACTTCTTGGCCATGTTCCCTTCCCTCAACCTCCCTTAGCATGCAGCAAGAGGTGGAGGCTGGAGGTAAGGAGGGGTGGGGGTGAAACCAGTCACCCATACTCAGGGGATGGCCATCCTCCCCTGGGCACAGGCATCAGAGCAAGTGCCATGGATGCAAGGATCTCAAGATCAAAGAAACAACTTTGAATAAATTTAACTTTCAGAGTTGACCAAGGCATTTTTAGCACTGTTTAATACCACATCCAGTTCCTCCACTTGGAACTATTGGGCTGAGCATATTGTCATTGTTGCATCTCATTTTAATATAAGTTAAGTAACTAATGTTTGTCTATCATAAATAAATCAACCTATTTTGGATATGTGTAGCTTTTTTTCATTGCTGTTCCTTTTAGCAATACCCTTGATATTTCACTTCTTTCTAGATTGTCCTTCGATATGAGCTCACAGGCATCGTGTTGACTGAAAAGAGCTGCCCTAATGTTAGATCTCACTCTAACATAACGGGACAAACTTTGGTGTAAACAATTCCTCTCCACGGCCGCAGTGTGTTTCACAGCACTGACTGCTATCTCCAGGGATAGCCGAGTGGTCGCCACAACCAAACACGAGTCCTTGCTAGCATGCTAATTGAGGCACTGCAGTTTAATTAGCATTAGTGTGGCATACCACATGAGCACACTGAGGAAACAGATGACTGTGAACACAGCGACAGGTAGCAGCGGTGCAGAATTAATATGAGCGAGCGAGCGAGCGAGCGAGCGAGAGAGAGAGAGAGAGAGAGAGAAAATATACAGTGAATCTGCCAATTAGCTTTTCCCTCTCTCTTCTCTGAAAAGGTTATTCGTTTGACAGCCCCGAAGATGTCTTGGGAAAACAAAGGATTTAGAAGACAAGAAGCTTTGCAGCATGACTTGCAAGTTTTACCAGCCATTTTGCGTGTTTACTCCCCGAACCTTTTTTTGTATCATCCTCATAAGCTTGTAGAAGCGTTTATCAAGACTTGACTGTGCTGGTCCGTACAAATTCATTGAAACGTTTCTATTTTTATCTCCTCTGTTCATTTTGATAACGTGGTACACGTTTAATGCAAGGAGCAGGCATGTAAAACGTGAGCGCACAGGCTCCAAACTCACAACACGTTTCAGTATGCAGTGGCTGTCTGGGTCCACTGGTTCATAAAGACTCCTCTGTATATCACAGTTTACCTCAGTAAGTTTACTACTGATTGTATAGACCTCCTCTAACGAACTGGGAAAAGGCATTTGCTTGTGGCCAGTGGCTCGCAGGACTTTACGGTCCCCATTCTACTCCAGGAAGAAGGGATCGATGTTTACGAGTGTTTGGAGGAAGAGAGTAAAGGAGCAAGGAGGAGTAGGGCAGTCATGCTGTTTATTGGCAGACATGCCTCTGAATACACATAAGCTGGGATCAGACACACACAGATTGCATGTGTGAGCACACACATGTACAATGCACCTAAACACACATTGGAACTGATGATATATCAACATATGTAAAGGAAAGATAAAAGGAGGAAAAAATAAAAAATGTGTTAACGAGAAAACGGTCTCAGCTCTGTGATTATTACCCCTATCGCAAGCAGAGATTGAGATATGTCAAAGCCATTATTAATGTGAGGATATTGCCGCATTAGCATACTTGTTCCAAATTGACATCGATATCACAGAGTAATGGTAGTGAGATATTCTCAACATCCATGCCAAGTATGATGACATTCCTTTTGACAATGCTACTTCTCCAAATATGGTTTCCAATCTGTCTGGCTGTCACGCATGGCAGGCACGTTGACAGCTTAGTTAACCACTTACAAAACTGACAGCTGACAGACTGGCATTAGGGGAGGGAACATATCAGAAACCTAGCTGTAACATTTCTTGGCCTATTGAAGAAGTGCCCCCTCCTCACTTGGAGGAGTTGAAGTGTGGATGCAAAACACGCGTAAAAGGGAATATGCCACATCAGTAAGACACAAAATGACAGCATTTTACTGAAAGGAACAACTTTTGTCAATCATAGAATATTGACTTATAGGTTGGATTTAGCATAATGTTTTGTGACGTTTACTAGGTCTGGTCATATATCCCTGCAGAGTAGATTTCCTATTCTATTCATACATTTTGTTTAAATACTTGGGTACAGAATAACTAATGCACATGCATAACATATGCATGCATGTGATTATTTATGCCACTGCACAGGCCTACAGTATGCTTCTGACATACTCTCTTGCAGGTAAATCGTCTGTAAGAGACTTATAAAAAACTCTCCTGGTTGATATGAGTGAAAACTTTCCTTTCACCTGCCACGCTTGACAGGCATTAGCATAAGTCGTGCATCTCACCAGAAAAGAGCACACGTTTGATGGGCCAAGACACTTTGGTTGACAGGTGAGGCTTCAGGTGTACTCAAATAGTGGCAGGGCTCACAGCAGGGGGCTTGGGGTTTCATCGTGGACTCAAAAAATGCATAGGGGGCCATAAAGGATGGGCAGTTTATGTGATGAATACTAGCATATGTCTATAAATGAAGACATTTGCCTTTCTAAATGGATAGTCAGTGTTTGTCAAGGACAATGGCCACACACACACACACACACACACACACACACACACACACACACACACACACACACACACACACACACACACACACACACACACACACACACACACACACACACACACACACACACACACACACACACACACACACACACACACACACACGTTGATTTCCTCCCCTGTACTATTGATTGCCTTTCTCCTCTTCCCCTGGTGTTCTCTCTAACAGCTCCTCTCACCGATCTATAGAGTAAATAAAGGCAATGCTGATAGGGGATGAGAGAGAGAGTGCGTGAGTGTGAGAGAGAGAGAGAGAGCTTGCAATCCTGTTTGCCAGGGAGGTGATTTCAAGGTTGATTGGGAACAACAAACTATCTGGAAGGACACTTTGAAGATGAACTGCATGCTATCCTTCCACTCAGCCGCCCTCCTTCCAAAGAAGTGTGGGAGAGTGTGTGTGAATCCTAGGAGTTCCTTGTGTTTTGGCCTCTTTGCTATACGTTATTAAAGATGCATCGTACAAGCCTTTGGACTGCAGGCAGTACACTAGGCAGGGTGCCTCTTTTCACATTTTTACTCTTTGTAGAAATATCTTTAACCTCGGCCAGGCCAGGAAAATGCTTCTCACAAGATAGCATTGCACTGAATAGGAACACAACTATACAACATTATAATTCGCAAAACATCCATCTGTTGTTCCTTTTCTCTACAGCACTGCATACTGACCCTGTGGGCCTCCGGCTTCACAATGCTGTCAGTCACTTATGGACATCATCTCATTGGTTTTCCCCTTTGGCTACATTCTGGGATGGCAGGTTCATCAATTCAAGCTAGAACTGAGCAAGACTCCTGGACGATCACAGAGCCGGACGCAAGCATGAGAGGATTTTATGCTGGTGTATTGTTAAGCTTAACTGGAATACAAATAAAATTGTTCAGAATTCACTCAGCAATAGCTGATTCTTGGATGCTGGACAAGTCTTTATTGTTTTTCTGTTATTCAATGGTTTCCACTTGAGAGGGTCTAATATCCATAAACTGAGTAAAAACTTTAATGCGCAGCAATCCAGCCAAGTTTTAGTGAGGGACTGACACAGCAGTTATTTTGTATTTTTTACTTCTGCTTTCAGGGGTTTATGTCAAAGATATGTCACTTCTTGGAGTAATATAAGTTACAATGTTATCCTGGCAGACTGAGGGACAAAGGATTTGTATTTCTGTCCTTTAAATATCAAATAGGTCAGCTCAAACTTGATATTGTTGCATTTGTTATGGCTGAGATGCCTGGAGAGAGAGAGAGGACTTTGGGTCGTGTGTGTGTTTGTGTCTGATTGTGTGTACGAGTGTGTCAGACCTCCTCACCAAGGGCAGACTTAATGCATTGTTGAGTCACAGTCGCACTATCTACTTTACAAGATGGCACTTCTTTTCTTTCTTCAACTTTCTTTATCCTTCAGCACATTGAAACACTTCGACTAGTATCATGACCAGTATTATTAATGCTTGACACCAGCAAGAGCAGCAGAGTAGAGCAAGTCCAAATTGATGACCAAAGGGGAATCTAAAATTACTTTCTGGAAGGGGTACTGAATGTGTTTCCTCTGTTTGATTGGCCATGTGTCTGTGTGGACCTTTTTCTGGGGATATATATATATATTGTGTGTGTGTGTGTTTCTGTGTGTCTGTGTGTGAACCATAAAAGCATACATTACGAGGCCCTGTTATCTCAGTGTGTTTTTATAGGTCTTGGGACAGTTAGTTACTGGTAAAATCATCCTCAAGAGACCAAACAAAACTGACCTGAAGGACAAAGGTGACATGTGTATGCAGAGTGCTGTATATGGGACTGTATACTATGTACTTTATGTATCCACTAATATTTGCATGTATGTGACTTCAGGTTTCATTATGTGGCCAGCTGCCCCTCTGTCTTCTAGCCTTAACTAATATTGTTCACAGTCTCATTTAGTTGGATCAGTAAATCAATATATAATCAAATGAGTGAAAGAGAGGAAGAAAAAAGAGAGTAAGCCTACTTAAACATTGGAATTTTTTCCAAACAAAGTAAATATCTCAGATGCTATTAACAGAGGTTAGTACAACAGGGAATGACAGAGCAGGTGGAGCACAGAGTCCTGTCTGTGGTGGAGATGGTGCTCAGAGGGCTTCAGTTACAACAAGATCTCACCAGTTGAGGGATGGAGAGTTATAAGGACCAGGGACTTTGGGAAAGGTACACCTGTGGTCAATCGATCACACTGAGTTGTGCATTTAAGTTGTGTTTGTCCGTGTGCTAGACGGTTAGAAAGAAAGCCAAAACTGTGTGTCACACACAACCTCACACACAAAACACACCTCTAATCTCCCTTGCTGCCCTTGTGATGGTCAAACACTCAGACACCTGAGATCCGCTAAAGTGGCCTTTTGGTTATTTTCTCTCTGTCTGGGTACTATTCTCGTTTTGGCAACGTGACACTAATTTGCCAGCAAGAAAGGTGTGTGTGCCCGCCTTTGTGTGCATGTGAGTGAAGGGACGGTGAGCTGAGGTGAGCCGATTCTATCAGGCTAAGTGTGACAGGCCAATCTGTGGCCACCCATTTGCTCTGACTGGGAGGATGTCCAGGGTGTTAATGGCTTCGTGGACACACACACACACGCGCGCACACAAAGAAACACAACTGCACTCACATGCCATCTTCTCACACACTTAAGATTTTATTTAAATTGCAAAACACGATCCATAAATGAAATGATCTGCTGGAATACACCAAATGGTTGATTAATGTGTGGTTCAGTTTGGAGTGTTAAGGGAAGGGCTTCAATATAATAGATTGTGATTAGAATGGAAATCTGGACTGAAGCCTTACGCACTCATGCATGGCTGTGTGTGTGTGTGTCTGTCTTTTCCTCTAACCTCTGGTTGGTGACCCATAACCCACGAGAGTGTTACTTCGGTCTGCTAATGCACTTTCTACCCTGGAGACCTCAAACACATTCATCCTCCATTTCTCCTTCCTTCACTTGGCTGGGCACAAACTCTTTTTCCCCACTCAGACCATTTTAAGATCTGCCCATTTATCACATTCCCGCCCTCTTTCACAGCTCTTCTCTCTTTAAGTTTGCATCCAGGAGGACCATCTTCATATCTTTATTTTCTTTTTTCTTCTCAGGATGAACTAATCTCTACCACTCTCAATATTCATATCTTTTATTTTCTCAGTCTGTCACTTCCCTCTTCTGTCCATCTTCCTTCCTCCGTTTCACCATGTTTCACTGCCCTCGTCATGTCTCCTCAGTGCCTTCTTCAGGATGAAGGTGCTAAATGTACTCAGACACACACACACACACACACACACACACACACACACACACACACACACACACACACACACACACTACCCAACACAAGAAACCGATTTTCAATGGAGTGGGAAATCTCCCTGCCCCCAGCAAGCATTATCTCCCGCTCCAATCTTGAGGGACGAGGGTTTGACAGCAGCTGGGGTGTGTGTGTGTGTGCATTTGTGTGTATCTACGTGTGTGCACCTGTGTGAATGTGAAAGACAGAATGACAGACAGACAGGAAGATTAAAAACAACTCATTCAACAGTTCCCAGTCCACTTACAATAACATAAGCTATCACTCTCCTCGTGTCAACTCCTGAAGTTTGGAGTGGTGCCCATGAGAGTCCTGGCAGTGCCCGCCAGTGACTGTGCTCTCACCAGGCTCTGGTTTCAGGGCTGGTAAACAATGCCAGTGGGTAGGTTTGGTAATGGATCTAAGGGGGCCGCTGGCACATGGCCGAGCCCCAGGAAAGCAATCCGAGACTTGGCCTGGGTTGGCGAGAGGAGTCCCTGAATGCTCAAGGACTGCAAGGGATGGAGTGCTGGGCATGGGCCCAGGCGTCATGGAGGTAGGGGAGGCTAACAGACCCAAACACAGCACCCCCCTAGACTGTCTGGGTAATATATGTGAGTCTCTGGGAGTGAATAGGGACGTGAGAAAACAGTGTTTGTATGGCTGAAGAGTTAAAGGTAATGCATGTGAGTTTAGGTGTGTGTGTGTGTGTATCTCTGTCAGGTATGGTAATACTCACATGTTGTGCAGGACACACCAGCCACAGTGGGGATCCCCAGATCCGAGACATTCGGTGCAGGTTGAGTACTGACCACAGGCCTCCACTGGCACCCTTGACAGCTGCCGAGAAACAAACAAACAAGGATTAAATATGATGCAGAGTCCTTCCCGGGTCACATTTTTGCATTAATGAACAAAGTGAAGATAAACTATAACAATATGAAAAGGAAACACTACCAGAAAACAGACAGAGAACGTGGAATAGAAAATAAATGTAATGATTTAAAGCTGCAGGGTAGAGGTGATGGGGGAATTTGAATATGATAAGAATATATATCTACATGCTTGCTTCAGAGAGGGAGTGACCGAGAAAAAAAAGGATGAATCTATGACAATGAATAAAAGGAATAGGGGCACCAAAATAATATTTTCAATTAAATAGCCAATTTACAATACCATCCTCAGGTTAGACAAGCATAATGGAATTATATTCCATGTACACCAGTAATGGCTTACTTGTAACACAAAACCTCCAAAATAGAGTGAAAATAAAAGTGTAGAGGGAGTTTGAAGCATTTGATAACCTGCTTCCTCACAAATCTACTCTACATTACTGTTTGCATCCTGAATGACTCAGACTAAAACAACATTATTACTATTAATGTTTAAAATAGCTGTACATTGTCTATTAGACTGCATTGCAGCCGTGATAGCAGGTTCAAATCAAGTCCTCTATTTTGAAAGAATAGCGAAACAAAATCTAACCATCTAGACTTAGAATAAACAACAAACAAAACTTATGTGGAAAAAAGAGAATATCAAGTATTTAGTACAAGCACTCATTTCCATGATAATGTGGCTGCTTGACAGCGTCCATCTCTCCCCACTGGCTCCATATGGAAAACGTGGCCACTTGGGAGAGCAGGCCATCTATTGTGATACATAGCCCTGCCAATTCAAACTGCCGGTGACTGGCACTGATTGGCATGGGCCTCGAGTGACCGCGAGCAAGGGGCGAAGCGGAGGTAGATCTCGGCCGCCCCGTGCTCTTGTCACCATGGTAAGAGCGTGATGCAGTAATAGGTGTTGCTGGCACTTTTGATTAATGAGCCGTCATTGGTGGATGACCGCTGCCACTCACCGATGACAGCCGGGGAGAGAGAGAGAGACGACATCGTCAGTGGGGGACTGATGTTGGGTGAAGCGGCTTTAAACTTGAAATACAAGTTCTAGATGAAGGTGGACATCTATTTCGCCTTTCTCTGCCACATTCCCAAATGTTTGTGACGTTTATTTCTGCAAACTCGAAGAACAAGCCTTTGCAAGCTGATTATCCCCTTTGACCGTACAGTTGCTTCCCATGGATTTGGACAGCAGTAGCCTTGCAAATAATAACACTTTTTAGGTCAGAACATGCACTCAACATCTGTGCAGCTAGCTTGGGAGGCTGAAAAGCGAGGTGCCTCGCTTCAACACCCTACGGCAGTGATGAGGAGCCCTAATTTAATCTCGGTAATTTTCAAATCACCTTGTGCAACTCCTCCGATAGGTGGCGAGGATCAATTCTTTTGGATCTTTATACCTCTGGATATAAGTGATGCAATTATACATGTCTTCGCAGCACATTTTACTGAATAAATTGCACATTTGAAGATGTGAAAAGGGCCGTAATTAAACCGTCTAATGTAGGGCATGACTGAACGTAACAAGAGATCAGAAACGCCTGTATGCGTGGTGGAATCTCTTCAGCGCAGCGTGGCACCGGCGGCGGTTCACTCTGTGGGACGCACAGACTATCACACAGCACATCTCTGGCTGACAGCCTCTCTCTCTCTCTCTCTCACACACACACACACACACACACACACACACACACACACACACACTCAATAGACAACATTTTTGCACACACTCATGGCGGAAACCATAATTTAAGACAGACACTGACACTATGGAGATACTTACTTTCTTTCTCTCTCTCTCTCTCTCTTTCTTTCTCTCCCTCCCTCTCTCTCTGCTATAAATAGCGCACTCTGGCAGACATGTGCGCACACACTGAAACAGATTCAAACACAGCTGAATGAATTCAGAGGGGGTGTATCTCCTCGTCAAAGTCAAGAGGAATCCTGCTCGCTGTGCTCGTACAGATTAAAAACAATGCGAGTGAATCTCTGTGTGTCAAGCGTTTGTGTGTGTGCGTGTGTGTGTGCGTGTGTGTGTGCTTTGGGGTGGGTCGCTGGTATGTTTCGCTTCCTCTGTGCCTACTGTGTAGAGACGCATTTGCATTAGGTAGATAAAGGGAATGAGTTTGAGATGGAATCAGAGAGATAGCGGTGCAAGTGTGTGTGCATCGAGCTCAACACGGATCCCCGTTGCATCTCACATGATATATTCCCTCCCTCCCTCCCTCCCTCCCTCCCGTCACTCCCCACCAAGCCTGCTCCGTCCCCCTCAGATCCACCACTGTCTCAGCCCACCGCCAGCTAAATAACCTGCTAGTCACGCAGGAGCAGGGCCATTGTGTTAGCCTATGGAGGGATTTCAGCTGCCAAAGCCTTATCACGAGAGTGTATGAAACCACAATCTCCCCGTGTACGCGGGTGTTTGTGTGCGTTTGTGTAATCTACGCCGCCATGTCACCGCATCGAGTGGTTTGTCACCTCGTGATCTGCCATAAAAGCTAAGCACCCACACAGAACTGTAGCAAACAATGCCACCCTATCTGAACGCTTTATAATTTAACACTTCATCGGTGGCAGATATGCCGATACACACACCACCCACCCATGTACACACGTATACAAACACACACACGGGTTTAGACTTTTCAGAATGGAAGAGACCTCCTGATGCCTATCGGGGCCTCAGATGCCTGCCTCTGGGGAAAATGGTTTTCTCAACAGATAAAACACACACAAACAAAAACAAACACACATCACATTCAGAGCCCAGCGGACGCGATGGGTGCCAATGTGAAGCCTCTGTTCCAGAGCGCGGCTCCTGATATCATTCATTCTCCCTGGCTGTCTGTCTTTCTCTGTCACTCAGACGCTCTGAGGTGTGCAAGATCATACATTCATCATCTCTCCAAAGCCTCCGTTCTCTATCTGGCACACACATACACACACACACACACACACACACACACACACACACACACACAGTCAAGCAGGCCACACTTTTGTCTCCTTTTTTTATCCCCCCCAAAAAAAAGTGAGGGATTTGGTGGCTAAACGACCCAATGCACCCCTTGTCTCTCTCATCTCGATATCACATTCATTTCATGCAATCTTCTCCATGGGATTTGCCAGAGAGGCAACCATTACGGCTCACCGTCTCTTCTTTATGGCTGGGCTATCATATCAGCAGGGATAAATACAAAGGACGGGGTGCATGGCATTTATAATTCCCTCCTGTTTCAGGTGAGCAAATGACACCCATTACACCCTGCACTCTCCCTCCTTTCACAATGGGGAGAGATGGAAGCTGCTGAATATAATCGCGCTTTTAAAAAAAAGGCCAAGATCACAGAAGAACTTGATGCCTTAATGTGCGGGGAGAGAGATGACGACGTACTTGATAATTTACTGTGGTGGCACAATGGCATCAAATTATATATACAGTATATAAGTGAGTGTGTGTATGTGTGTGTGTGTATCTGTGGAAAATGGGTTTCAAAGGAAGAGCGGAAGAAGAGTCTTCGTTTTAAGTGTGTTCAGAATTTGCACTTCAAGATCTTCATCGTTACACTGAGGAGATGATAAAGCCTGATTTTTGTTTTTCTTTCCTCTCCTCTTCTTCTCTCTCCGTCTCCCCTCCTTACATAATACCAGGGGCCTTTGAGTCAACCTGCAGTGGGAAAGTGATCATTTAATAAATCTGCTGAGACTTTTATTAATAACTAATTCTTCTGCCTCATCCCTATTCCTCTCTTTATCCTACTCTTTTCCTGCCCCCTCCACTTGTAATTAAACAGGGATTCCACCTGCAGCGAAACTCTACCACTCCAAATGAACAGAGAGAGAAATGAAAGTGATAGCCCAATCCTGCCTCACAGCCTGTAGGGCACACTGAACTTCTCTTATCTTTCCTCATCTTCCCCCAGGCTAGCTTCGTCTTTTTCTCCTTCCCTGGTGAGAGTTTGTTCATTAGTTTGGCACAATGCTGCCACCGCTTCACTATTATTGGCCTATTGGAAGAAAATAATGAACATCATTTGGTTAACTGCATGTAATATGATGTTATTTAGCCATTTTTAGCTTTTTCTTCGTAAGTAAGCTTTGTTGTATGTATGTGTCAGGATACATTTCTGCCTCTGACAGTGTCTCCAATTAAATATCGGCAAGTTATGCAGAAGACAGCAAGAAAATCATCCAAAATCATTAAACATGATAACGTGAAATCCGTATTCTTATACATAAAAAAAGAAGGACCTCCATTTTGGCCACCATGTGTAGTTGCTCTTGCAGTGGCCCGAGATACATTGCAGTTTATTTATTTCAAGTGGTCATCTCTATTCACCTCCTGTCTGGTTTCAGGTGGCTCTCGTATTCACTTCTCCATCTATCAGTGAACACCATCCATGTTGTTTATTCCTTCGCTCATTTGCTGGTGCCTCGCTCATCCTCGTCCTCTCATATCCCACCTGTTTCCTCTCCAGTTGGATGGAGGACAGATTGACGTGGGAGTCAAACGAAGCGAGGGACACATCAACGACCCACTGCCTCGTCACAGCTGACGCACCGCTCAATCCGTCAACCAACGGTGTTATATCATAGACTCAGTTAACAGAGCGGGCCAGTGGCTGCAAGTGCAATATTGTTTTCATTTGAGGTTCTCGGAGGTCAAATGAGAAAGCCATCCATTGCGCTGTCAGGATTGTCAGCGCATGACAAACGACTCGGATGCAATCAATCATTTTCACTTATCTTTCCATTCCAAAGAGTCTAAGCCCCGCCCCCCTTCCCCCTGACACAAAAGAGGCAGTTAAACAAGCTTCAGGCTGTTTACTAATAAGAGCTTACAGATTAGAATTTTCTGCATGAAGAATGCTTTGCTATATTTTTTCCATCTGTCATCTTTGGTTTGTCTACTCTCACCAAATAAGCAACAAAATGCCGCAGGATGCTCAGCTCAGCTACAATAAATTCATACAGCAGAACCTGCCCTCATCACGATAACGCTGCCCCATTACTGTCAGTCCTCTGTGCTAGAACCATGCAGAAGACATAATGGATGTCAAGGTAAAGTGCATTTAAGATGTGGGGTGAGGTCTGACCCTTTAGTGCACAAACACGATTTGCATTTACTCTGTAATGTCATTTCTCCCATTGACAGCTAGAAGTGTAGCCACGCACACACACCTTCATACACACACGCTTATTTTGTACAGGCGGCCTCATCTTGCCCTGGGGCATAGCCTGGGTGAAAGTAAGGGCTGTATTACTCAGACAGAGTGCACCGTTTGGACTGTTTCCAGGAGAGACATTGACAGGAGATGCTGATGATGACTCATGTGAATGACACATTTTATAGTGTCCGTGTGTTGTATAGCATTATCGGCCTTATAGATTCACGACTATCAGCCGCGGGGAAAGAGAGAAGAACACTCGACTCAGACAAAGGTAAGAGGTAGTTCTCTCCAACCTTGTCTGCCCCACTTCATGTTTTAGAAGTGTGTCAGGCATCAGCTCGGTTCACTTGCCTTGTTAGACCACAGCGGTCTGCAGCTAAACTGGGACACAACATAATATGCACATCTAAACACCTTCATAACTTGCAGCCTAATACACGAGGGGTGAGGAAGCCACACTATAAAAAAAAGGGATGTGGTAAAAGAAGTTCCCCGTTGAAAATTAAAGGATGCTGGTATTAAACATCTTTGATGAGATGCAAAGATGTGGTATTTCCACAAATGAGCTTGTCGGATTTACCCCAGGGGGTTCAAAATAGAAGGAAAAAAAAGCATTTGACTTTGAACGATCTCACCCCACTATAGTACACATTTCAAATAATTCACACTTACAGATCTGCATTTGCTACGCTGAATATGAATAATTAACGCGATGAGTGTGGCAGTCGCCGCACTTTCGAGCAACAGTTTACATGCTGAATGTAAAATCCTTGGTACGTGTTAAAACTTTAAGACTTTAGCAAGAAAACCCTTTAGGAGCGTACTGTTAAGATCTAATTACTAACTGACTGAACAGTTGCTGGCAGGTTAAATTCATGGATTTGCTTTGTATATAATGCTGCATTGTATTGGTATGACTATGGGAACATTGAAGGATGGACTGAATGACTAAGATACAACAGAAACAACTTTAACGTCTGTGGATTATCTTTAGTAACTGGCATGATTTATGGAAAGAGATGTCGCTGTAGAATTTTCAAATCTATTGATGCTTTGAGCATCACATGATGGGTGCCATATAGTCCCATTATATTTGAGAGAAGGCAGAAAATCTTCAAAACTAGCCGACTCACACTAAAACGATCAAGATTGATAAATAGCACTTCAGGTAAAACAAATAAATATGTATTTTGATTTTGGGACCAACTGTCCCTTTAAGTAAAAGATAATTATGCACTGTTGTGGAATCTTCGTTTTGGTTACACAATAGTGATCCATTTAAAAGATAACTGTAATTAGCTTGTTAATCTTTAATTATTAATTAAAACTTTTCATACAGATCTTGACTTTTTGGGATGGAATCTTAATATGTTAAAGATGAACAGGAAGGAACATGTCCATGTTCAACTTTAATAACTATTCATCACTTCATGGGAGTTTTTTCCCGCTACATGTATACCTTCTCCTAAAACTGAACGTTTCGTAAGTGTGTGATTTGTACTTTTAATTTACATCCCAAAACTAACTAATGATCCCCGACCTCCACTGACACCGACTCATTTATTCTCCCCTGATGTCCTCATTGTGGTTGATGGATGCCCCAGTGTTAACAGGATAGTAGCATAGTAGTGAGGAACAGCAGCAGCTAATATTAACAGTGGAGTTGACCTGCCCCTGTCACTCAAACACCAACCCTAACATCCATAATCAGAGCCCATTCTATGATCCGACTGTCCTTTTTACACCAGAACATCTATTTAACCCACTAATAGGATGATTTGTGTGTGTGAGAGAGAAAGTGAGATACAGAGAGGGAGATCCAATTAGAGGACAGCCAATCACTGGATTATTGAGAGTCGGGATGACAGATTACGCTGCTATATAAGGAATGGTGAATACATTGAGGATTGGGGTTGAAGTGGGGTAGAAATGACAAATGAAATGAAATAAAGATAGAGAAAAAAGATGAAGAAAGGGGAACAAGGAACACAAAAGACGGAATCCTCATTTGCTTTACAAATCCCCTTTAGAAATGAATAGGGGTTGTAGGAGCAAAAAAAAAATCTATAATCCTGAAAGAAAAACAAATCCAACAAAGAGGACAGTCACGGGATGGAGGAAAGAAAGGACAAAAAATGGATTGCAAGGATGGAAGAGAAATGAAATGAAGGATGAGAAAAATACAACAACTGGGATGTGGAGAGCATTTCATGCAGTACAGGATGCTGCATGGGTATGTTAAGCGTAAGAGTGTGTAATGTGACACACACACGCGGGGCACAGTGGCACTCTCAGCACGACGGCCCGCCTGCTTACACGTCTCCATCAAGGTGTGCCTGTTGCCACATTGTAATTTATTTACGCTTCATTATCATCACACTAACATGACACGATGTGTCGTACTTTATCAGACCTGATAGACCAAAAGTAATCGTGTTCATATTCTTTTATTTTGTGATCGGGAGCGATGATAATCAAGTTTGCAGAAGGAAAAGAAAAATAGGCTCCGCTAACTAGATCACAAAATACTGTTTTTTTTCAACTGATAAAACAAAATTACTGAGCCGGGAAGTGCTTTTATAGTCAAAGTAATTGTGTCTATTTAATTGTCTTTGAGATAAAGAGTGATGATTGCAGTGAGGACAAGTCAATCACAGTTATTATGGTCTCCGCTGCCATATTCTTAATGACCACATCCCTATCCTTACTGAATAATCTCCTTTCTCTGCCCCTCTCCTCCTGGTCCTCTCTCCTCCAGCATGATCCTGTACTGGCCTCTCTCAGCAGCCAGGACCCAGAGGAGGTCTGTCTCTTGGTCCACAGCAGCAGGAGAGCAGCTGTATCGATTAACTTTGTTCTCAGCCTCCTGTTGTGGGCCCCCCTCCCCTTCTCTCTTTCTATCATGTGTTTCCTCTTTCTGTATTTCTCCCTTGTTCCATCTATCACACTCTCTCTGAGTGTCTGAGTCCCAGGCCCCGGAAACAGCAGGTGGCCTTCAGCTATCGACCAGCTCGGGCTGCTTTAATAGCGTTTTTCTTTTTTGCCACCACTGGGAATTTGGCATGTGCACGTGTGTTTGTGCACGTGTGTTTGTGCAAGCTGCTCCTGTGAACCAGCACTCTGATCCAGCAGGGAGGACTGTTATACAAAACCCATGCATGTACGGCTGACCACAACATGACCTTTGAACCTTGCTGTTTGTGTGAGGCTAACAATAAGCCCACACAAGAAATACAAAAGGACATTAATCCATGATTAATCTGAAAAGATGTAAAAGAAAATGTGGAAAATGGATGTTGGTATCTTTATGTGTTTGTTTTCTAGCACATACTGTGACCCTCTGACATTTCATAAAACTTGTTTTGACTCGAGGCAACAGCGTGACAGGGTATAATTCAGCTTACAGTTTCCAGGAAAACCTTCAATAAGCAACTTGCTGGAGAGAAAACTGTGAGAACAAACATGCTATGTCAAAATATTGTTCTCCACATTTGAGATGAAGCAATTTGCTCTCATCTCCTTGAGTGATTGCAGACACTTGGGAACAGTGCTGTGTTGCACAGTGAAGCAGGTACTGCTGGTAATACAGCAGTGTTCAGCCGTCTACATCTGCATGAAGAAATACAGTCAAGGTGTAACTGATGAAACTACTGACTCAAGAAAAAGGGAAAGGTATTACGCTGAATTAAATTACGGATTTGATTGATCAAATATTGTTAATAACTTCAATATCATACAAATCTAGTAGTAATGTTTTGATCTTGAAACAAACATCAAAGGAATTAATTATTTGTGCTGCATTCATTCACTTATTCAGTTCACTCACAGCACTTATTTTTGTTTTATAAACCCTTCAGCATTAAAGGAGTATGTGTTTGTGTGTTCATTAACTACTTTCTATATTTGTGTGTATGGTAATTCCCAGATGATCATCCTAGACAGTCAGTGGAGGTCAGCTCTAAGTAGGCTAATAGACTTATTACTACGAAGGCCCAACAAACACACACACACACACACACACACACACACACACACACACACACACACGCACACACACATACGGGTACGGGTGTCTTGTGAGGACTTTTTAGCCAAACTTGATAAATCCATGGGATATGGGGACATGCCTTTCCCTTTGTCGTAGAGAGAGCTAAGAACTATTAAACTGGTCCTTATGATATAGGGAACAACTCCTGCTGTTCAGAATTCAATTATACTAAAGGAGTCTGGAGATATGAAGACCTGATATTCTACAGGACTGTGAGGACGGGGCGGGATGAAGTAGATTGGGGCGGATCCTGACATAATGAGGACTTATGAAGACCCCTCTGGTTTATTAGGACATTACCAATACACATACACAAACCTGGCAAGACCCTTGGTTATCAGGACCAGGGTGGTTATTAGGACATTACCAATACACATACACAAACCTGGCAAGACCCTTGGTTATCAGGACCATGCTGGTTAAACAGGACATTACCAATACACATACACAAACCTGGCAAGACCCTTGGTTATAAGGACCATGCTGGTTAAACAGGACATTACCAATACACATACACAAACCTGGCAAGACCCTTGGTTATCAGGACCAGGGTGGTTAAACAGGACATTACAAATACACATACACAAACATGGCAACATGGTTATGAGGACCATGCTGGGTATGTGCATACATACACATACATGTCCTGCAATGACGCTGCAGACACTCTGGGCTCACTGTCCATAAACTGGCCTTCTGTGAGCATCAAAGGGCCTACTCCAACTCCCGTAAGGATGCTCGCTCAGTTCTATTCCAGCTTAATCAATAAAAAAACCTTTTTTCCACCACAAACCATCTCCTGAACCCACAACCATCCTCTCCAACTGAGGCTACAGAGGAGCAATGCATCAACTTCATTTACTTTTTCAGATTAAAGGTCAACAACATTCGCTCTAGGATGTCCAGCTCTCCATCTCTGCTTCCCTCTGACACCAACACCTTATCTTCGAGTGTACAGTCTCCTCTACGTCTCGCTGAGGTTCAGGAGAGCCATGTTGAGGAAATCCTCAAATATGCAATCCTGTACCTGTACCCTGGACCCCATTCCCACTGCTCTGCTCAAGTCACACATCCCCACTCTCAGTCCTTTCATCACCAAAGTTGTTAACCTTTCCCTTGGCTCTGGCTGTGTCCCACCTGCTCTCAAGGTTGCTGTCATCTGTCCCCGTCTCAAGAAGCCTTTAAGGGTCAGTGGAGCAGTGGCTACAGCCCACCCTGGACCTGGAGGTTCTAGCCAACTACAGGCCTATCTCCAACCTTGCCTTCCTGTCCAAGGTGTTAGAGAAGGTATTTGCTTCTCAACTTCAGGACCACCTCAAACACAACAACTTGTTTGAAAACTTCCAGTCAAGATTTCATTCAGCCCACAGCACTGAAACATCTTTGCTAAGGGTGACGAATGACCTGCTGATGACAGCAGATGCAGGATCACCCTCACTCCTCATCCTCCTGGACCTGACTGCTGCATTTGATACAGTGGATCACACTATCCTCCTAGAGCACCTCCATACCACCATTGGACTATCAGACTCTGCACTCCAGTGGTTCCAGTCCCACCTTTCTGGCAGAACTGAATATGTCTCACTGGGAAGATGCAAGTCCAGACTGCTCCCTGTCTCCTGTGGTGTTCCGCAAGGGTCGGTCCTCGGCCCTATACTCTTCATTATCTACATGCTCCACCTTGGCCGTGTTGTCAGCAGACATCGGATGTCCTTCCACTGTTATGCTCACGACACACAGCTATACATCAAAACTGCTCCAAGCAGCCATGTCATGTCACACCGCCTGTTTTGGGGAGATAAAGGCATGGATGAGCAACAACTTTCTTCAGTTAAATGGTAGCAAAACCAAAGCCCTCCTTGTTGTTACTTCACACCAGGTTCAGTCAATCACCATAATTCATCTCACCTTTGACGGTCATACCCCTCTCCTCTACAGTCACTAATCTGGAAATTAGGTTTGACCCTCACCTGACCTTTAATGACCATATAAAATACCTGTGCAAAACCTCCTTTTACCATCTCAAAAACATCTCCAAACTCCACCCCACTTTTACCCTGTCAGATGTAGAGAAGCTTGTCCACGCCTTTATCTCATCAAGACTGGACTACTGTAACCTGATCAGAGTGCGGAAATATGAGCACATAACGCTCATTCTACACTCACTGCACTGGCTCCCTGTCTCATTCCGGAATGACTACAAAGTCCTACTACTCACCCATAAATGCATCAATGGACATGCACCTCCCTACCTACAAGAACTCATTACTCCCCACACCTCCACCCGCACACTCAGATCTACAAACCGCTCGCTACTCCGGGTCTCCCACACCAAGCTCCGCACCATGGGCCACCTGACCGGGTCCCCAACACCAAGCGCCGCTGTAATGAAATTTCCTCAAGCTGTTCCTGAGATACCAGGTGCATAAGAATGGGATGGTGAGCATTTAAATTGCAAATATTCTGTTCTAAAAGGCTGTTTTAAAAATAAGTATGAAATGGCATCAGCAACAGAGAAATGGAGGAAATAAAATCAAAAGCACAATCCAAATGCCTTTAAATGAAAATACATTTATTATAATGTAATTACTTTCAACTAACATTTTGGCAATACAATTAACGGCACTGCAAAAACAATACTTCCAAGAGATAACAGGTGCAGTAAACGGTACTGCAACAGGTAAAAAGTGCAGTAAACAGTACAGCAACATGTAAAAAGTGCAGTAAACGGTACTGCAACAGGTAAAAAGTGCAGTAAACGGTATTGTAAATGTTGCTGTACCGCTTACTGCACCAGTTACAATACCGCTTACTGCACCAGGTAAAAAGTGCAGTAAACAGGTATTGTAACTGGTGCAGTAAACAGTCAGCAACATGTAAAAAGTGCAGTAAACGGTACTGCAACAGGTAAAAAGCCAAAGGCACAACAACCTATGTCCGTTTCCTCCTCAAGAAAACATGTGGCACAGTAGTAATGCCAGCGAAATAAATACAATCTATGTAATTCCCACTTTGTGACCACTTTAAAGTACTCGTTTACGGTTTCAGTTTACAGTTCCTTTTCCAGTATACTGAAACATGTTGTAGTACCCTTTACTGCACCTGTAAAAGGAACTGTAAACTGAAACTGTAAACGAGTACTTTAAAGTGGTCCCTATAAACTTTTTCTACTTACTCATTATTATTCTTTTTGGACATCCGTCCCCTGTTCCTTTTCAAAATCTTGAATGTTTTGAACCGTTCTGTTTTTAAAAACAAAAGCTTAAACTGCTTACACTCCATCTTCATTGCCAGGTGTCCCTTTGAGATGTGGGGCTTAAAATGTTTCATGACAGCAGAAACTTCGATTTTGCTCCACGGCCTTTTCAGAACTTTTCTTCGGATGATCTCTGCCAATTACAAGAACATATTTTCCTTTAGATTATTATAAAGACAACCATTATAAGTTCAGTTGAGATTCACAACTATTTTTGGAATACTTTTTGATGCATTCAAATGTAGCATTTGTGGGTTATCGAGTATGTATTTACCAAAGTTATCTATACATAAGTAAAATTAAAATGAGTACAAAAACAGAGCATTATGACACCAGGATGAGCTAACTTGAACTGTACCGATAGTATTCTGTAAATATACTTTACATAATTCTTGCTAATTAATTTAACGCTGCAACATAGTACATTTAAAATATATATTTTAAACATTTTAAATATTCAGTGTTACATTAGTTGGACAAAGCTGGAGCTGTTCAAAGTAAGGGCAAAACATGCAGAAAAGGTCTCAGACTCTGCCCAACTAAAACAAGAGCTTGTAAGAAAGTGAGACACGGACCAGAAAACCAACTTCAATAAAGTTTACCAGGAGCCCATCCCCACTACAGGCATATTGTGAGTACAGGCTGTCCCTTGTCATTAACAGGCACAAATGTTGAACATAGGTTTTTTATTCTTCTACTTAAAATAGACTAAAGACTATGGTACAGTGTTTAGTTCGTGTCCGCTTATGTAGGAACAGTATCTCTGTTGTACTACATACATGGGAAATAAAATAAGCTGTGTACACCCCCACATAAGTTAATTAAATACCATTTGAACATTTTAAGATTTTGAACATAACTTCACCCTAACATCCATCCAACCATTATCAGCCCCTTATCCGGGGTCGGGTCGCAGTGGCAGCTGGTCCAGCAGGCTGACCCAGGCTTCCCTCTCACCCGCAACACTTTCCAGCTCATTCTGGGGGACCCTGAGGCGTTCCCAGGCCAGCCGGGAGATACAATCCCTCCAGCGTGTCCTGGGTCTTCCCCGGGGCCTCCTACCCTAACAGACAGTCTGAAAGATAGCTTAGTCATTCTTACTCAACTGAAGAAAAAATTATTTTCTAGGGACTTTCTCTCAATTTCTATATTTTTTCAATGAATGGAAAATGGGTCAACCGTCTTCCAGGTTTACCAGGATGTGTGAGAACCCTGTAGAGGTCTGCATAGCCCTGGAAATTAAGCCTAGCCCCAGCCCATACAATTCAGTTCCAAAAGGCACAAACTATAGGTCTGTTTCTGCCCCCAGAACACATGTGGCACAGTAGAACTGCCAGTGAAATAAAGAAAGACAATCTATGGCATTCCCACACATTACCTTTGGAACTTGTGGCTTCCTCAGGCTTTTTCATCCCTTGATCTTCTGCTGAAAAGAATAGAATACAATTACTCCATATGGTCTATACCAGGGCTTCTCAAACTCCAGATCTATGGTCAGACCACAACACTAATACTAACATGTAATATGTAACTAACACTAACACTCAAACATGTCAACGTGAATCTGGATTTTCAACGGTGAATATTGTTAAAAAGAAAACTCCTATGGCAGCAGTTTATCAATAGAAAATAAATAAATCAGGTCAATATCCAAGTGACCAGGTACAAGATGCAATTGATTACAATGCTAATTGGTTACAGGCAAACCATGCCATTTCTTCACCGATTCCAGCCCCCATACTTGGCATTGAATGTGTGTACTTATTAATTTATTGTCCATAACATAACTGACACATATCTTTATGTCTGTGCCTTTCACTGGTATTTATCTGGACTTTTAAACCTCTGTAAATTTCATGAGTGAACCTTCTGTATAACTTTTGTTATCAGTATGTCTTTGCGTATCTATGCATTTCCAAGAAAAGAACGTGGTAGAAAGTCAGACTTTGTGTTAACAATAAAGCAATCAAAAGGGAGCTACAGTGTGCAGAGTTAGATGTTATTCTATATGGTCTCCCCTCCAATCTTACACACTGTACTATTAATGGATATTAGAAGACAATATATTCATTACATACCACTTATTCCAAGGACAGGACTCGAATCATCACCATCTTCATCATCTCCAATTCTTTCTGCTTCGCCTACTTCATCTGGTTCCAATTCATCTAAAGAAAAGCATGTTTGATGAGCACAGACACTCACAATCTACATATATACAATTTATTTTTATCTAGACAAATTTGGAGAATATATTTTCAACTCAATGCATTTCTTTCACGAATATCTTTGCAAAATTCTGTTAACTTTCTTTTAACTAGTGAGGCATCATCCTCTTAGGTAAAACATAAATTGATGCCACAAGCTTGTTCTTGGCTTTTAACTTGTTCTAAGAGACAAGACAATATAACTCATATCCTAGCCTCTCTTAACTAGTTGTCTGTACATTTAAGAATGGATGTTTAGATTTTACTGATAACTTTTAAAAGCTTGTGTTCCGTCACATTTCTAATTCTTACGGTAAGGCATTTATCAGTGATAAATTTAGTCTTTTCAATTCTGATCAAATATCCATGGCCACTTTCACTGTTAGCATGCTGCGTGTACTGCAGACATGAAATGCATCACCTCGCACAAAGTAGGCTGATATGTCATGTAGCCCCCCCCCCCCCCCCCCCCCCCCCCCCCCAAATATAGCCAAAAACAGTATGCCACTGCGATTTTACAAAGATAAACTTACCAATTATTTTTCTGACGTGGCTGGAACTCCTTTCTCTGCCTCAGGATTGGACGGTTCTTTACAGGGTGCCTAAGATTGTACAGAGAAAATGTGCGCTGTTGTCATACAACTTCTGTAGAAATTTGAGGAAGACTTATATGATGGCAGAGGTTTTGCAGTTATGAAGGTGTGTACATTTCCACAGTGGATCAGATAACCTACAGAGTACTACAGTCTTTTACACAATGACAACAGAACCTGAGAAAGATAACATCCATATGAGAAAAATCTATCAAGACCGTGCTGCATATGTATCAAATATCGCAAATTATGTATGCAAATAACTTAATGTAGTTGTCATACTAATGAAAGTACGTTGAGCCTTGTATAGTGTAGCTATAGTTTCAGTCTAGCCCAGGGGTGGGCAAACTTTTTGGCTCAGGGGCCACATTGACTTTTAAAATTTGACAGACGGGCCTGGCCAGTATCAGATGGATAGAGAGTGTTTGTGTGAACCAATATAAATTATAAGTAAAAGCCAATAACTAAAAAGTAAAGAGAACTTACATTACTTACTAACGAATATAACTTAAATGACTCAGCTTTTTTGTTTAACTTGCTGGCTAAGTCTTCGTCAATTAGTTCTACACGCCGAGTCACTGTCCTGCGTGATAAACTACATTTTTCGAATTTGTTTTTGCTCTCTGGACACAAGAGACCTGCTGTCTCTACCATGCATTCTTTCAAAAACTCCCCTTCAGAGAAAGGCTTGCTGGCTTTTGCTAATTTAAATGCTAGCAAATAACTTGCCTTGGTGCTTGATACTTGACTAGCAGTTTGTCTAAAAAAAGCCCCCTGTTGCAGAGGGGCTCCATGCAGGAAGCTGGCAGGAGGCTGGCAGGCAGAACCCTATATGTCACATGAGTCCCGTGGGTCTGATGTGCGTTCGTTATGCCGTATAAAACGGACCATGTCTCCGTGGCGCTGGCCTGTGGGGGAGGGGTGGAGGTGAGCAGACAGCAGCAGCTGGACTCGCAGCCTGATGCGCTGCAGAAAGCACGGCACGTAAAGACCGCTGTAACGCTTCTCCGTTCCCGACTTGAGTTAAGAAACATCGATGCTGGTCTTTTGCCGTCATCGTGCTTCGGGAAACTCAAGTCGGGAACGGAGAAGCGTTACAGCGGTCTTTACTATAATTTATAATTCATAATACTCGGCGGGCCGGATCAAAACGTCCAACGGGCCGGATCCGGCCCGCGGGCCGTAGTTTGCCCACCCTTGGTCTAGCCAATGCTTACAAGCCAACATAAACCAACTTGTTTGAGCTATGTGTGAAGAAATATGCTAGTCCTCACAAGGCAGGGCTATGCTGAGCCCATCCCCCGACACAAGTGGCACTAGATACTGAACGTGATCATTTATAGTCAGGCTTGACAAGTAATCTGCCGTTTTTGGAATTATTATTATTTACAGTGTTTTGTATTGAAGTTTATATTATTTTACAAATGTATTTCTTTGTAATATGCTGGAATATAATGCATAATTTATTTACATACTTTGTTCATATTTTTGTTATAATTTCTCTTTGTATGTATACATTTCTAGTCAGAATGGGTGAAACTGTAGGGACAAAACCCAAATTCTCCCCAGGGATCAATTTAGTCTTTTCAATTCTGATCAAATATCTATGGCCACTTTCACTGTTAGCATGCTGCGTGTACTGCAGACATGAAATGCATCACCTCGCACAAAGTAGGCTGATATGTCATGTAACCCCCCCCTCCCCAATATAGCCAAAAACAGTATGCCACTGCGATTTTACAAAGATAAACTTACCATTTCTTTTTCTGACGTGGCTGGAACTCCTTTCTCGGCCTCAGGATTGGACGGTTCTTTACAGGGTGCCTAAGATTGTACAGAGAAAATGTGCGCTGTTATACAACTTCTGTAGAAGTTTGAGGAAGACTTATATGATGGCAGAGGTTTTGCAGTTATAAAGGTGTGTACATTTCCACAGTGGATCAGATAACCTACAGAGTACTACAGTCTTTTACACAATGACAACAGAACCTGAGAAAGATAACATCCATATGAGAAAAATCTATCAAGACCGTGCTGCATATGTATCAAATATCGCAAATTATGTATGCAAGTAACTTAATGTAGTTGTCATAGTAATGAAAGTACGTTGAGCCTTGTATAGTGTAGCTATAGTTTCAGTCTAGCCAATGCTTACAAGCCAACATAAACCAACTTGTTTGAGCTATGTGTGAAGAAATATGCTAGTCCTCACAAGGCAGGGCTATGCTGAGCCCATCCCCCGACACAAGTGGCACTAGATACTGAACGTGATCATTTATAGTCAGGCTTGACAAGTAATCTGCTGTCCTCATAAGACAGCCTGACAAGACAGCCCTCTACTTTACTAAGTATTCTAAAACATCCCATCAGCTTCTGTTTGACCCAAAGGGTGGAGACCCTTTGGGTCAAACAGAAGCTGATGGGATGTTTTAGAATATACAGTTCAGGTAACACATTTCCATGCCACAGCGCACAGAGTTCTTCCCGCTCACTTGTTCAGAACACAGCGGAAAAGGCCTCTGACTTTTGCAGGTGTGTTAAAAACAGGTGGGAGGAGGGAGTTCCATGCGCTGTGGCATGGAGGGAGACTAGGTGCCTTCATCTGCATGTAGGTACTGGCCAATGCAGTATACTGTAAGAAAATGTGGAGCATATTTTGATACGCTATTATAGTACCTTTGAGATTTTAGGAGTAGGTTGTTTTGCTGCATTATACAATGACACAAAAAAGCATATCAATGAAATTGTCAGATTCCTCTGGGGGGGGAAATTAGTTTAGATTAATTGACTAAACATAATAATTGCGATAAATCAATAGAAAATTAATCTTTAAGTCACATGCAAAAGATTTGACTTACATCTGTCCTGTGAATATATCCAATTTAACTGGGACGTGTCACAGTGAGGCTAAAAAGACTACTTCTGTTTCACTTGGACTTTCAGGACCGGTTCAATTCTAAAAACTAACATTGTAATATCTGGGAATAAAACAGAACATAAACTCACCATTGAGTGCCATGTAGCAAATATGCACAGGTGTGGCCTTCCTTTGACAATTATTTGTTTAACTTTGCAGTTGGGATTTCTGTGATCGTCATTCGCTAGTCGTCCGAGTGATCCATCCTCTTTCGAAGCATCTATGCTGTAAGACAAATAGCCCAGATAAAAATACAAACATTACCTAGGGTTAAATAATAAAAATTGTCATGACAGAAACATTGCCAGTCGAGTCCAATCGTTTTTATATAAAACAGGAACCTTTTGTACGCATTCCAATGCACTTCTCTTGTTAGGATATGGTACAGCAGAGAGCATTAATGTTGTTGGACAGTTAAACTAATTCAAACTCATCATTCTTCAACTCCGAACAAAAGTTCACTTCATTATAAGACTTAGAACCATAACCAGTGTTTAACTGTCAGCAACATGAGACAAATTAAATAACTGGCAGGAAGGAGCACCATCCATAAGTACAAGTTTGAAGCATCCTGTAGTATTGTCATTGACAATACTACAGGATGCTTCACACTTTGACTCATTGACTGAGCTTCAGATACAAGACTCACACTGGAACACAGGTCAACATAGTGGAATTAGTTTGTTCAGTTTTGATGAGGGCAATTAATCTACAAGCCATTCAGTTAGAATGCTGGGTCTGAAGCAGTTGAGTACTAATGAGCGATGATAAACACTGATAAAGGATGCTTGCCACACTGAGTGCCTAATAGCCAACGGTAGTTCTAAGTACAACACTGTATCTAGACTACTCTTCCTGTGTTGTAAATATTCATTTTCTTTACACTGTGAATCCATAACATGCAAGCATTTTTATAATTTTCTTTACTTTAGCCCATCTACCGTACAATCCGCTGTCGCCGTCAGTCTATTTGCACCGAGCAGTGGAAAATAAATCCAAAAGCACAAAGGTCGTAAATAACATACTCAACACATTATGTACTTACCAATAGCGTGTTCCATTCCAGATTAAATCAAATATAAAGTGGTTATTTGTGTCATCTAAACCTGTAATTTGTGACAGAATTCCACGGTACTCCATCACAAAACAGGATGGAGCAATGTATTCTTGCGTAAAAACACCTCTCCCTAAAATGACAAGGAAAAAACAAAGTTAACCACACAGAGGCTTTATCTAGGGGGGCAGCCCACATGTAGTAGAGACCTGCAGGTCTTGCTTGATCAGCACTGACTCCTTTCAACAATAAGCTCGACACTTGCATGTAAAGGTGTTTGTTACCAATAACTTGTCAATTGGCAAGATGTACAAAATTGCTAGTTAACTAGGGCTGCTATGATGTGTCTATGTTAGTGGTGTCCAAACAATACAAGACGAAAAAAATACCTTTAAATGTGTCAATGAATTTTTCTTCGAGAAAAGATTTGTCTCTGTCCAGCAGGATGTGGTCCATGGCATCCTGTTTAGGAGTCTTCCTCCTCCTTCTCTCTGTCATCTTTGCTGCAATAATTTCCCCAGAAGAAAAAGCTGAGTGTTAATATTATAGTGTTATTCATAGTGAGGATAGCAATAACATTAAGTTTCAAAGTTGTATAATGAATTAACAGTGAAGTAAGCTCAAAAAGCATCATTACAGAATAGAGGAGTGCATTGATGAAGTGCTGCACAAACCAGAGGAAATGAAATATCCGTCTAACTGGGCACAATAACTTCTGATAATGAGGTTCTAAACTTACACATTATGCACTTAGCTGCAAGAAAATAATCTTCATCAAGCAGTACACTTCTATCCGTCGCTACTTGTCACTGCAACGTGTGCAGAGCGTCGCTTTACGGGGTTAAAAGGACGAGCGTCGCGGGACTTATGTCACGAAGACGTCTTCTTTCTAATGGATGCAGTCTCCCAACTGACATTTTATTAATATCAAATCAATAATTGAATCTAGTAACGTTAGACTTTAGCTGTATTTTTAACCGTGAGCTCCGCAGTCACTGACATCAGCTGGCATTTTCCGCCGGTCCACGAGCTCACTCTTTTAACGAAATAACTCGAACCTGTGTTCCATATAAAACAGAAAAAGACAACCGTACACCTTCTTCTAATACATATTTGGTCGCAATGCACCCTTAATTGACACCGTGCGCCCTGTAGCAGCTCAGGGCCGGGTGAAGGTGTGCATGAGGAGGGGCTGAGGTGCAGCGCAGTGACTGCACATCGACAGAGCTGAACACGGCGCAGTTTGTTTTACAAAGCAACCAAAAGACACCCCCCTTTCACTGGATACATTTCCGTTTTTAATACATCGTTAAAAGATCAACTTACCAGTTTGCAAAGTTAATATCAAGTCGATATTAGTCCACTTGCGATGCTGTGACAAGCTCCTCCCTCCATGTGTCTTCACCGTGAGGCCAGAAGTTGATCGTCACGCTCAGCAGCCAATCACTGATCAGAGTCTATCTGACTGACGTCGAGTACAGCCAATCACTGATCAGAGTCTGCCTGAGACACTAGCCAATCGGTTGACCATAAACTGATACACTGATACATTTCCCGCGTAAAAATAAAAAAAGGAAAAGAAAAGCGGAACCGGTATTATACACACTGTGAGCACACACTGGGATACACTCGAATTCAGGTGAAACCGAATTATGGAGACTTTCGGCGAAAAAGCGGGAGGTGCTTAGTTACGTCTTTGTGAGTGCGTCTGCAGTGCTTGACTTGTGAGGACATGCGTGTTGTCCTTACAAGTCCGGCATGTCCTCATAGAGCTGGTGTGTAGTCAGGTCAAAAGTCCTCATACTCCTGTGGTACCAACGCACGCACACACGCCGTTTTCAATATAAGCTAATTGGCATGCAAATTAAAAATGCTAAATTTGTAACATCCAACATAATGGGGAGAAATGGAAATTAACTATTCTTAATAATTCATTTGTTATTCTGTGATATCTTCTGTAAGCCCAATTACACGCACTACAATCCAAAAGAGAGAGAGAGAAAAAAAAATAGCATAACTGATTAATAGAGTTACACTAAAGAGGGATTGGATGTAACATGACCAAATAGTAATCTAAATGTCCTTATTCTGCTAACTTCGTCTCTCCCTCCTTCCTTCCTTCCTTTCCTCGTCTCCCTGCTGGTGGACCGACTGAGACCTCAGGAGAGGCGATGCGAGCTGCCATTGAAAGGGCACTTTCTATTCACTGCCCGTCTGATATTTAAAGTGTTATCAGGACAATCTGGGCTTTTAAAATGTGCTCGTATTTGCGCACGTACACACAAACAAACTGCGCCGCACATTAGGAAATACTGACACTTTCATGGGGCCAGAGGGCTTTATAATCAGCTGGAAGCTGCAGACAAAATACAGGGGCCACGAGGCTATCGCTGCCATGAAACAGCAGTGGCCCTCTGTGGCGGGAGATAAAGAGAAGGGAGAGGGGGAATGGTATGCATATTATCTGAGCTTTTGCAACATTATATCTAACGGTCACATTAATAATGATAACCAATAAATGGGGCTACGCTGAACTGAAAAGAGAGCGCTCCACAATGGATTCTTCAACTGGTGGCCTGATTTGGCTTAAACAATTTGATTACCATCCCTCTAACAGCGCTTGATGAAACGATAATGCTTGTGCTGAATGGTAAGAAGTCTGTGTGTTTACTCTCAAAACGATTGTATTAGATCAGGGCTTTGGACCTTTCTGTTTGCCTCTGCATTTCATCAAGTTAACTTTTTTATTGTTATACTTTATTTTGTTTAACGTGTTTAATAAGACTATTTAGTGTGTGTCTTTTTGTGTTGCACACATTGCCTTGTTGTCGAAAGGTGCTAGAGATACAGATGCATGTGCCTCGTCTTATCTTGGCTGCTGCACATGTATTACATATAAAGTTTGCACATGCTCTTATCTGCGGCCTCTTTTTGTGTGCATTATAAAGAGAAAATGAAAACACAGTGAGTCACGGCCTGTGTGCGCATGTATGTGTGCGCATGGACTTTCCATGGCGCTATTTGAGGGAGGTGTTTGCAGACTCACTGTGTCTGTGTCCATTACACAGAGTGCTGCTATTTCGCTCCACATTCCATGTCATCAAAGGTACTAAGAGAGAGAGAGTGTGTGGGTGTGTGATTCTGTGCACAGACATACACACCAACACACCAAGTGGACTGAGGCCACTCTCTCTATAATTCAACACATTTATTCACTCCAACTCTACCCTCACAGTCAGTTTCTATAAAAAGACTTGGTCATAGCACCCAACAGTCTATCTAATCCCTTTCTCTCCTCCAGACAGGCTGTAATGAAATCCTCCACGCTACACCAAAGGTTATTGTACCCTGTGACATAAGAAAATGATAAATGCCAGTGGTTATAGTATTGACTCAGCAGGGGGGGGGGGAGACTTTTGATGTGTGTGTTTGTGTGAGTGTGTGAGTGTCTGACCTGGGTCTCAGACATGACATAGAGGTAGTGGTGGTCAGAGGAGAAGGCCATGTCTCGGAGGATGGGTCCATTCTCCACCGCCTGCACAGTCTCGTACTGCTGAGCGCGAGAGGAGCCGTCTACCCGGATCTGGAAGAACACAGAAGCATATTAAGAATGAATGCATTAAATGAATGCATAATTATTCACATCGCTTTACAGGTATTACAAGAATAACAGATTCAAAACCTTGAATCAGGTATATTATCAAACCTGTTACTGAGATTTATTGAATTAATGGCAACTGCATAGAAGGTTTTTATTACTCAAACAGTTATTATATTAACTTAAAACAACTGAAGATAGATCCAAAACAGCTTCCTCTTTGTCAGCTGTAATAACTAAATAGTAAATGACAGGACTGGAAATATATCATGTTTTTAAAGAGCAGCTGAGGTTAAAAAGGAGCAAAGTGAGACAGATAAATGTTGCCTTCCACAAGGGAGGACTTGGCAACTAAACAAAGTCGACTTCTAGGACACAAAAAGTGTGCAATTAGGGATCGTGGAATCATTAAAAATTATTGACAAAATTGCCTTTCAACCACATCAAGCCTGGGGATAATTCCATGCACCATGGCTTACTGTGCTGAATCCGAGACGCTCGTCGTTCTCTATCACCGTGTCAGACATTCAAAAGTGATTACAGTAATAAGGCATCTGGGCTAGAGGTGTGGTTTGTGAGCCCCTAGGTGTGTTTACTCAGCAGAAAGTGCATGGAATTGGCCCCACGCACACTTGGTGGTGCGGTGAAAGTGTTCTGGGTTGCGCCCGAACATCTGCTTACATCGTCACACACAAACAATCGTTCCAAACGATCCTTTCAAAATCTGGTCCTCTGGCTGTAATTTCCCACTAACACACGGCTTCGACACATATTGACGACACAAGCAACTTTCGGCACCCGGTAGAATACACGCTGTCGCACACACAGGTGTGAGGCAAGTCTCGTTAAAGTTGTGATGACTCTGGGTAGTTCCTGGTGCTCTCCAGCACTTAAGGGTTCATGGGCAACCGGCACGAACCGGAGATAATTAGACAGGAAGCAGATGGTCGGGCAGAGCGGTGAGTCACTTTATGATGAATTAATAATTAATAAAGCTCATTAAAGGTCAAGATGGTCTAAGTTTTTAAACCCTTTAGTAAAGTGGTGCTGTACCCACTGAAAACTAAACACCTTTGTTAGGGACCATTTCATTTTACGTTGCAAGATTTATAGTAAAGAAATATAATAGCTTTTTGGTGCGGCATGCTTCTTAGAGGACAACAAGATTTATTTCATCATTATCACATAGCGAGTACAATCAAAGTTAGCTTTGTAGAAACATTCTCCACACTAAGTGACTGAATGGCCCTTAACTTTATCCCGCTCTGAAACAGAAGCCAAGCTCAAACCATCCACTGCTCTACTAAAGTCCAATGGCACTTGTCTTTGTCATAGAAAAGACAGAAACCTGAGTGCACAGGGTGCAGTATACATCCTGTCCTGCTGCTGCTGCGGCTACTGATATCCAGTTTCACAACATGACATTTCTTTAAACAGGCACCATCTTTCACCCTGATTTCACCCGCTCTCCCCCTCCTTTGGTTCTCTGTCGTTCTTCCTCTCTCGCTCTGCCTCCTGCTTGGCTTGTGATCCTGATCTCAAAGGACCTGAAGTCTGCGTATCAAAGCCCCACACACTTCCACTGGGAACCATTGTATGCTCTTGGGTCAGTTGTAAAGAAAAGAACAGAAGGCGGATAGGAGAAAGACAGAAAGAAAAGGAGGGAGGCAGGAAGAAAGAAGCTTCCATGCGAGCCAGATTCAGCAGGTGGGGTTATCTAATCTGGCCGATCGGGTGAGTTAATTTGAGGCGCTGTGCGTCCGCGCACTGTACACAGCATGTGTGTGCATGTGAACGTATGTGAAGATGTGTGTGTATCAGCTTACCGCCGCCGTCTATGAGGGAAGTGTCAATTGCCGAGCAGAGTTAAAGGCCAGAGAGTCTATGGCGAAGGCTGAATATAGAGTTTGATTGTGTTGGGACAGATCCACAGTCACCAGGGAGCGGAGGGGCTTCAAGGGGAAGCTCCTGTGTATTATCCCTCAATCTGACCACCAACTAAACAAATGAGCCACCAGGGAGTGCACAGCACGTCCGAAAGCATGCAGCACAGGCTCACTGGGACTGGAGGGGAACGCTCAAGGGAAAACGCCCGATTAAAAATAGTCCAGTGGACATATTTGGACAATAATAAGTGTTTACGAGCAGTTTTCCCTGAATTCTTTATTTTTCAATCAACACAGCAGTGTCACTGTGGGCTTGCAGCAGACTTCATCTCTCCTGATATCAAACTAAAACCACCTTCAGTGTCCATAAACAGCCGGTGCATGATTTTTATTACTACAAAAACACGCACTATCTACAAACTAAAAAACAACTCAGTGTAGAACACAACCAATACCATAATTCCGTTGATGAAAATCTAAAGCCAATTATGTTTTTTTTCAATAAAACAACTAATCCTAGTTTCATTGTCAGCTACAGTAATTATCAATACATCTTAAAGTCATTTTTCATCAGCTTAAATTCATTAAGGCAGCTACAGTGGTGCTAACCAATATTATCTGCTTTATTTTCAACGGTAATAAAGTGGATTAGCTGCTCTATGCTAAATGGATTACAATGCTAATCTCTGCTATCACATTAGCACTACACAATAGACATCCACTGCCAGACAGACTTCATTTAGCCTCCGAGTAGTGGGAAGGTACCCTGCCTTCGCCCAATGACAGCTGGGATCGGCTCCAGCGCCCCGCGACCCTAAAGAGGATAAGCGGTTCGGATAATGGATGGATGGATAGTGGGAAGGTGAGAGATGCATTGAGCCCACTCATAAATGCACACATGCAAATAAGTATTGTGTTCACACAAGCTATTGCGTGTAAAAAAAACATTGGCATTTCACTCTCTCTCTCTTTCACACGCTTACACTCTCAAACACACACACACATGCACACACACACACACAGGCAGTCTGGCTGTAGCTACTCATATGGTAATGTCGGGTACTCTGGGGAGGGTGGCAGGAGCTACTGGTGCTTTGACTCACGGAGCACACTTCCTCAGCCCTGCAGAATGTTTGTAGTAAACACAGCTCTGTGTGTGTCTTGATCCGTATGTGTGTGCATTTTTTATTCTAGATTCTAATTTGAATTTTAAAAAGCATGTTAAAAAAGTGGCTAATACCATCAGATATAATATGGCTAACTTCAGACACATTAGGCCATATTTAACAACAGAGGCAGCCAAACTATTTATGCATGCCATGATTTTTTCACACATACTGTTTCACAAGCTGGTCCCAAGCAAACATTACAACTCTTAAACCAATAGAAACACTTTATAAGCAAACTTTAAAAATATTAGATCGAAAACCTACCAGTCACCACCATTGCAATATTATTACTAAATACAAATTATTCAATTTTAATAGTTTCTTACATTATCGAGATGCCTGCCTCATTTTCAAAATTTTACATGGGCTTAGACCTCCATCACTGGGTGAATTTATACAACAGAAGAACAGCAGTGGTAGGGCAACTAGGGCAGCTACCAGGGGAGACTGTGCTGTACAGTATAGGCGAAGTAAGTTTAGTCAAACAGTCTTCTCCGTACGGGCCTCAAATTACTGGAACTGCCTCCCTACTGAACTCAGAGAGAGCACCAGCTACTTATCATTTAAATTTAAACTTAAGAAATGGATTAAAAACACTCACAACTGCAATCATCAATAGTAGGTACTGCCCATCGTTCTATTGTACTTATTATTATTTATTTAGTTTTTTAATTCGTCTTGTATTTTTTCATGTATTTTATTTGTGTACCATGATGTTGTGTTGACCTGCCAAGGGACTACAGATGAAAAATAGCTTCTTAGCTAACTCTGGCGCATTTACATTTTGAGTGTAAACAAAAAATGTTAATTAATGTGCATTGTCCCTTTTAAATAAAGTTGAAATTAAAAAAAAATTAAAAATCTGTGGGAGAAATCCACATTATACCTCAGATCATACAGAGGAAATCCTAGTCCTGCATAAAGCGACCACCCTGGCCATAGACTGTATCCCCCTAGTGGCATTGAGGTATAACTACACTAACACCATCACTGAAGACAGAAAAAAAAGACTGTGGCTCCTGCAGTGAAAAGGCAGTGTATGTGATCTTAACTGTGGTCGAGACAAACACAGCTGATATTTAGGGACTGTCTTTCAAGCAAATTAGACTACCACTACCATTAAAGTAGCACAGATTGTGAGGACCATGTTGATATATTGGAAATACTGACAGCTGATGATACATTTATATAAAAGTTTTAGTGTTACCAACAAATGTGATCCATGTGCAGATGGTGTTTCTGCTTTGAATCTGTCAATGAAAAATAATGTGCCCAAAGTGACTATCTTACGCTCTCCATGTGGCTAACAGCTAGCAGAAGGTGTGATAGAGAAAGGGAAGCCGTTCCGGTGTGAAAACCACAGGAGTACCCTCTCTGTTTCCTAGTATTGGCACTGTGCACCACACAGCACATGGAAAGTACCGCACTTCCTCTGATTCTGCATGGAATCCATATTGAAGCTGGTAAAAACGTACTGGTGGAGTATTTGTCTTATTTCCAATATCCTGCTCTACGGAAATAAAATAACTGCAAGACATTTGCTTGAATTGCTTATCATATCAAGCAATACAAGAAAAAAATATATAGTATCAAGTATCAAATCAAAACATGGATTCAACCAATGGCCGAACAAGCAATCCAATAGACACTTCACATAAAGGTCAATAATTATGTTGCCCCTCTGAAACTTTTTCTCTGGTAAAAATACTGTAGTACTGTTAGTTCCACATCTGAGCACTTCTATTAATTTTAGATTAGAAATGGGATGCCATTATGCAGAAACTACTTTACATCAAGTGGTGAGATGGATTTTCTACATTTTAGAAGGACGTCTAGTCAATCCTCAGGAGACATAGAACATACTGCTGTCTATGTGTTAATGCAGACGGTGGTTGTGGCTGAGCAGGAAATACACATTTAAATGAAGAAATTCATTTAAACATACAATAACTGAAGGCTTGGAACACTGTGTGTGTTTCTCATTGAAGGCTGTGCGAGTGATTGGAGATTTGTGTCCTTGCCTGCTATGGCATGGGTTTTTGGGGCGGCAAAGAGGAGGGCTAGTCACACAGAGTTGCAGTCTGTTAAGCATGGCACCCACACTAACACGCCATGGCTGGAACACACACCATGACCAACATGCTGCTGGTGGAAGCCAGAATAAGCTGCTGACTGTAGTATCACTGAGGTCTGACATGGGCCACGCAACCACAGTGAGGTGAGTGGGCTGGAGCAGAATGTCATCCAAAGTCACACAGCATGCTGGGAAACCTAAATTACCACAATACTTGTGTGAGGAATTCCACAAAATCCCTGAAACATGCACGGGCAGACCCAGCGCCAGGGCCAGCAGTTCTGCACGCAAGAAGAGTCATGAACTTAGAATTTATGAATCAAAATGCTTTAAAGAAGATTGTTATGGTTTTGCGGTATAATGGTTTAGTTGCAACTTCATTCCTGAGGAACGGTGGTTAGTAATGTTGAGCTGCAAAATTACTTCCTTGTTTACATAATTAGTTTCACAAAGCAATGAATGAAAACAGACATTCTAGCTGCATTTACCTTTATTTCCCTTTTTAAATAAGTGGGTAGATATTCCTGCTGCTTTTCTCTCTTGGCCTCAAACAGGGTCAGCTTTCTCGATCTCAGCAATGAGATTGGAAGTAAATATACAACGTTAACCATCTGAAATGATGAGCCAAAACTACAACAAAAGATGTACAACGGTTAACCCATTTACAATGTTTATCGGCATCGATTTGTCCAAGTCCAAGAGCAAAAGCAAAAGGTGCAAACGGAGGTCTCCTGGGGTCTTCTCTGTGATCCCTTGGGTCCTTATCTGTTCAAGATATCAATCAGAAACAATTTGGAGCAGCAACAGCATATCCACATGCCAAATGCCACGGTTACCCGACCTGCCACACTTTGCTCAGGTTTCGACCCTCTTTGTCAAACCACAGCAGCGTTGGGTATTCAACCAGGCAAGGCAGGACATGCAATAAGAGCCTCGGACGAGAGACAGACAGACGGAGACAACTGAGAAGAACATTTACTGTGAAAGAGACCCGAAGAAAAGAAACAACGTATCGTCACTACATAATGGCAATGTGTCTCTCCACGCATTCTATTCATACCGACAGCAATACAATGGTGGCTGTCTGATTGGCCAAATCTGTCCAGCTCACTGAAACATATGGCAGACAGAAAGAAAAGAAGGGGGGGGGGGTGGAGAGAATAACAGAAGGAAAGGGGGCTAGGAGGCGGACTGGATCCATCTCTCAGTGTCAATCAATGCCTGGACAAACCCTCCACTTCCACGTTCAATGCCTCGATATATAGCTTTGGGCGAGATGGACCGGTGCGAGACTAGTGGGGGAGTGTGGATGATTTGACATTAATCTCTGGGTATTAATGAGGATGTGGCACACTAATGCGGAATGCCAAGCTGGCCGTGTAGTGTAGATGGAGCAGAGAATCACAACTGACTCACTATTTATCCCACAGATTTATTGTGAACAATACAGGATGGACACATGTTTTTCTTCCGTCTGAGGGGAAGACTGCCCAGTGAGGAGTGCGCTAGAGACGAGTGGTTTCTTAAAGGAGTACTGCAGGTGACACGTGGATGACTAATGCCGTGGTACAATGTCTTTTGGCGTAGTATTTTATGGTTTATGACGAGCTATAATGGAGACATCTTGCGTTTATCCAAAGTTACAACATGAACTCAATGCTTTACTGCTCTCCTTTATGGAAGTAAAATATTCATTCAGTTCATTGAAGGCCCTTTAAATACACCCCCTTCCTTCCTTCCTTCCCTCCTTCCGGCTCGACTTCGCTCTCTATAGGAGGATGAGTGGGCAAAAAAAAACAGTGTGGAACTGAACTCATTCTGTTCTTTAATTCACTATTCTCTGTTTTATGTTTGCGATTAGGCATATCTCCTACACAGCAGGATTTTAATTAATGACCCCCCCCCCCTCCCCTCCTCTCGCCCTCCCTCCCCGATGCCTGCAGTGTGAGGGAAGGTGCTTTGTTGGTCCAAATCAGAGAAAAGTCATTGTTAGCAGGTACATTAACTACAGAGATTTGCCTTGGCAGTGTCGAGCCAATGCAGAAATCTGACCTCTACACGGCCCTCCTGTCGCGTTTGGTTTTATTGAGCTTAATCCTCTGCAGATGTGTTATTTTGGGTAGGTTGTTTAGGAACAGGAGGTTAAAAGAAAATGTCCACACCTCGATGCTACGAGATGGAAGTGGTTTCGAGTAAGACTAATTAGCGGGTGGCTTGGGCGTGACTGTGTCAAAGCAGCAGCAATGAAAAGAGACCAAGGAAGAAGAGGAAAGTAAATACAGTTATTTCACAAGTTTGGTGAGTGAGGGAAGCATACAGGCACTCGTGTTTGTCTCTATTTGTGTTACTTTAGTCTCCACAACCTCACATCTGGGATCTGACACTAGCAGACAGAGCCGCCGGGGGACCCCTGGCTCAGTGACTGACCGTCGTGGCATTAAAGGTGCGGTACCCGTTAGCCTGCAGGTCCGTGCGGCCTACTAATCGAACCTTATCCCCTGCCGAGAGATAGACGCGAAAAGCAAGGAGAGAGGCAAAGAGAAGGACAAGATTGTTATTTTGAGGGATGATGGTGTTGGACGTGAAAGGGGACAAGTGTCTGGAGGCTTCCTAACTCATTTCTCCCCCTGCTCTCCTTTCCTCCCTCAATCTCCCCCATGGCTTCAAAGGGTGAGTGACAGGTCTCCCTGCTATCATTCTCTTCAGTGCTGAGCTGCCTGAGAGCACTGTGACCAGGCAGGGGGCTCACAGCTTAGCTTTTGTTACTCATTTCCCTCCTCTGCTATTGCCTTTGCTCTTTTTCCCCTCTCTCCTTCTCTCTCACTCTTTCCCCCCTCTCTCACTCGTTCTGTCTCAATCTGTAAGTCATGAGTCTGACTAAAACACCTGCAAGCTTATGGCCGGTTCAATCTTCAGAACATTTGTGACCACTTGACTTCTAACAACTCACTCAGTTTTTTTTTTATTTACTTTTTCCCATCTGTTCTTTTCAAAGTCCCACTCCCCCTGTCTTGGCATGCATGTTGCAGACTGTTTTCCTCTGCTGCTGGAACGATGGAGATGTTGTATGTGGTCTCCCAATCATCTGTTCTCTTTTGATTGTGCTTCTTGCACATCTTTAGACTGGAAATGAAAAGCCTTGCAGACTTGATGTTTTTCTTTACCTTGTTGGTATGTAGTTATAGGTGGTACCCATTTTTTCCAGACAATTTAGGAAAAGGGCCTGACACTTAAAGCTGGAATCTATGTGGAAGTGGACAGGAGGTTGTCTTCTATGAAGTGAATACAACGAAACACAAATAGCACAGCTTCCTTTGTCTGGGCAATGGTCCCTTTATCAATTCCTTACTCATCAACTGCTCCATCTCTTATCTGCTTTCCTCTTTGTCATCTCTTTCTAATCTCGTGGTCTTTTTCCATACATTTTTCAGTTTCGCCATTTTTCCTCGCAACGTGTACTGTGTGTAGAAGACGTCTGAGCTTGTCTCTCTTTACAAAACCCCCTCTGTTCCTCGTCCTCCTTTCCCTCCGTCTTCTCCCATCCAATTCCTCTTTCGCTGTCTCATTAGAGCCGCAGCGGGGTGTTAGAGGCGACAGGTAGAGATCCCCTGACAGACCTCATTTAGTGCAGACAAATACCTGGCCCGGCTGAGAAAAACCCTTATGCACATTTCTCTTTCAAACCAATTATTTCCTCTACTGTTTTTCCTTTTCTTTCAACGTTTTTCCGCAGTGATGAGAGCTGCTGTTCACTCCTCTGCTGCTGCAGCCACTGGCTGGGCCTCAAGGACCCCACAGAGGGAACGGCATAATGTGAGCGCACATCACCACCTGTGTCTCTATTAGTGGTGCAACCCGGTGGCAGGGACACAGAGCGGTGTGCACCCCATTATATTACGTGACCAGAGGCCACTGTGTGAGAGCTAAAAGGGCTTTGGGAGCCATTAATGAAGTCAACATACTCCCAGCAGTAGTGAGGGCACCAAATCAGCCTATTGTGTCGAATCAAGACTTGGCCTTTCAGGCGACCCAGCAGTGCTCAAAACCCAGAGCTAAGGATGCCATTCATTTCAGAGTGTGGCTGGAACACTTCCGCAGGTTGAATATCATCAATACAGCCTGTTGAGTATCATCACATTGAGATTATTCAGTGTGTGTGTGTGTGGACTTGACACAGAAGGAAACGTTGTAGCATCCACAGCTGTGAGGATGGTGGCATTTAGCAGAGTATTGCTGAGTTTGCTATATGCATTGAATAATAAACATTGCAGCCTTCAGATAGAAGAACCATATGCACATGGAAGTTTGTTTGGGAAGTTGAGTTGGTTAGTTGTCAAGGAAAACGTTGCCTACTTCCGCTGAGCCACTTCAGTAAACTTTGTATCCGCTGACCACACCCTGCTTCCTCAACTGTCAATCACCAATTTAACCAACCATTGAGGATAATGAACAGTGGATCTGTTTGTTTTTTGAGAGTAAGATAACCTGCACAATAAGAACAATGTTAGGAAAACCTTAGATCAGAACAGGCATCCAGCTGTCTTCAGCTACTCCAGATGAATATGAGCTCTTAACAAAATGGTCTGGTGACCGACTTTGATCAACATTCACAAGGTCATCCCACAAACACCCCCGCTGTGACCTATACGCATCCCTATGTAAGCTTGTGTTTCACAACACAATGCCAGGGGTGCCTTCTTTCATCTTAACAGGGCAAACTCAATAGGCTTTTCTTGATTGGAGCATACTCTGCTTCTATAAATGTCCATCAGCAGCCTATCCACCCGTGGTGGTTGAGAAGGGCCCGGTCCCCGAAGAGATGTCTAGGTCTGATAATGACCTACTGACGGGCTCAGATCAACTTTAGCCACAGGATGACTTTGAAAACTCCTCCGGCCCTTTTTCCAGGCTTTGTTTTAGTGGTTATCTATGGATTTATTTGACTGCTTATCAGTCGGTTCTCTACTCTCTGGTCAATACTAATGTTCGGCTTGTTTACCAGGGTAAACGCAGAAGTTCACTGACTTCAAGGCTCTGATTGGGTTTCTGGGAGATATCCACAAATACATAAACACACAACAGGACATACGCCGATACACGCAGAGAGAAAATGCCAAGACAGAGTCAACAAACCCGAACTTTTAACTGCTCAGCCACAAATGTGGAAAAGAAAGTGTAGTAAAGAGTGAGATACGAGGGTAGACGGCAGTGTGTGTGCGTTCAGGTGTGTGAATAATAGATGGGGAGCTGAGAGCCAGACGCTGTCTGAGAGCAGACATCACCCTGGATCCCGTTACCACACACTGCCATCAGAATAACTCTGGAGACACAAGCCCACGCCGTGCCCCAAGTTCAGGCAACAACACACATGCGCACACACACAGTCGCATACACACCGTGACCTTTCTGGCAACACAACAATATTTCTCTTCCTGTGGCTTTGCTCTGCTGCAGTCAGTGTTGAGTGACACATTTTAAAGGTGTTTTAAGTCTAATTTAAAAAGAGGAAGTTGATGAAATACGCATTAATGCAGCAATATTCCTGTCAGCCACAATTTCATATTCTACTGGTATACTCAGCCCCTATGGTAAAAACAGACTCCACTCAGTACACACATAAATGAACACATATTAAATCGATGGATCACTGACTGAAGCTGAAGATCACACATGCTCATGAATTCATGAATTACCAATAGGCTTACCTTTCGGACATGTGCAGATTTGTGTGTGTTCACCAGCGTGTGCATGGGGCGCATTCATTGCCTACCCTTCACTTTTATGTTGTGGTGATTTATGAGGTTCCTACTAAAGTTTCTAATTAAATGGGGAAGCACCTCACAACCAATTCCTCTGAGATAAGCAGGTGTGAATATCTGTGTCCCCTCCGTATTGTCTGTGCAAGTGTGTATGTGTGCATGAGTCTCAGTGTGTATTCCCTTGTTTCCAGCCCCAAGAGTGCTTCCTTTTTCCTTCTCATCTCTCCTCTTTGCCTTTATTCCTTTATTAAACAGACTGGCACACTCCCTCTATTATACCTGCTTTCCCACTGAAGTGAAAAATTGCGTTGCTGGCCTAGCAGGGGACAGAGAGAGGGAGACAAAGAGGCAGGCTGAGATGGGGGAAATTAAAAAAACAAGGAGAGTGAGGAGGACATCGAAAGCGGGGAATAACACTGCAGTAAACCCTGGAGGCCTGTGCTATAATAATGGAAATCATTGGAGGAAATATGGTGGGAGACCGAGAAAGAGCAAGAAGACTAAAGGCCAACGTCCACTGGAAATTGTTAGGATGCATTCAATGAATGCTGTGTGTGAAGGAACAAAACTGGTTGATATGAAAACATATCAGCTAGTGTCCAGCAGCCGCAGGAGTCGTGACCAGACCTTGGTGCTGTTTGTGCCACCTTATAAGCCCCATGCATTTAGCCTACAGTAGTATATTCATGGTGAACCTGCAAACATTGAAGCACAACGTAATTTTAGAATTAATTACTATTAAAGTATTATAATTACCCACAAAAACTCAAAAATGTATAGGTTAATTGTGTCTCAGACTGGAATTGTATAATTATGAATTAGGCTACGACCCTACCTAAACAAGGTTTTTTTGGGAGGTGTCAGAAAAGAAAATCACTAATGGGAATAGTTTGAGTGGCATTCATTGCGGATGACACCACCCTCATTGGACTCATCTCTGGTGGGGACGAGTCCGCCTACAGGCGGGAGACTGACCACCTGGTGACCTGGTGCAGCCAAAACAACCTGGAGCTCAACGCTCTGAAGACAGTGGAGATGGTTGTGGACTTCAGAAAGATCTCAGCCCCACCAGCCCCTCTCACCCTGTGTGACTCCCCCGTCAAAGCTGTGGAGTCCTTCCGCTTCCTGGGCTCCAGCATTACCCAGGACCTCAAGTGGGAACTAAACACCAGCTCCATCGCCAAGAAGGCGCAGCAGAGGATGTTCTTCCTGAGGCAGCTGAGGAAACTCAACTTGCCAAAGACAATGATGGTGCACTTCTACACTGCCATCATCGAGTCCATCCTCTGCTCCTCCATCACAGTCTGGTACGCTGCAGCCACTGCCAAGGACAAGGCCAGGCTGCAGCGCATCATTCGCTCTGCCGAGAGGGTGATTGGCTGCAATCTGCCGTCCCTCCAGGACTTGTTTGCTTCAAGGACCCTGAAGCGGGCGAGGAAGATTGTAGCTGATCCCTCTCACCCTGGACACAAACTGTTCGTGTCCCTCCCCTCAGGCAGGAGGATGCGGTCCATCAGGACCAAGACCTCACGCCACAAAAACAGTTTCTTCCCGTCTGCCGTCGGGCTCATCAACAGAGCCCGGGTCACCCACTGACTCTAATGACTCTGTCACCCCCAGACAATTCCCACCGGACACTCCCCTGCACATAGCCTTATACTTATACTTGACTTGAATACACTTGACACCTGGGCATTGCACTTGCCATTTTCACACAACACTTACACTCATGCACATTCCATGCACTTTATCTTACTTTGGTATTTTGTTATGCTGCTGTCTCAATGTAGATATTCATTCATCCATCCATTCATCCTCATTTATTGCACTGCGTTAACTGTTAAATGTGTATTGTTAAATGTTAAATGTATGCACCTTCCCGCCAGGACAAATTCCTTGTATGTGTAAGCATACATGGCAATAAATGGTTCTGATTCTGATTAACAGGTGGTATGGCTATCACTTCAAGTTTTGTGATATAAGTTAAATTATGCATTCCAATCAATTTCCTACTCCATAATTAAAAGAGTCAAGACAATTATTACCATACTGGATTCGGTGAGACCTTTCTCTCTGTATACATTTCATACCCCTTTTATCTCTTTTACCAATGAAGACATCACAAGTATAAGTTGTTTGTTCACCGACTCCATGGGAGGTTTTCTCTAAAATTAGCGCTTCTTTATCAAAGGAACAACATTAGAGTTTCACGCCCATGCATTACGCTGTGGCACATACGCAGTGTTTTGAGCATGATGATGGGGGCTTCACAGCGGGAGTCAAATAACTTCCCTGCATTAATAAATAAGTGTGTTGTTTCCGGATGGTTTGTTATCTAATCACAAAGACGGAGGAGCAAATTACAGGAGCGTGCAGGCATGTTTGAATGAAAACGATAGCTTTACAACTATGTTTGCATGTGTGAGCACATACGTGTGTGTGTGTGTGTGTGTGTGTGCGCGCGCGCGCGCGCGCGTGCGTGTGTGCGTGTGCGTGAGGGTAATTACACTTACTTGAAACATGGAAACAAACATATTGGCTACAGCAGTGTATAACATAATGAACATACACTCTTGGTGGTAAGACAATTAAACTCTGGTTTAATATTAATGTGAATCTGTCACAGACTCTTAAAATATTGTTCTCTATTTCTGTCTTCAGACAGTAGTATGTGTGGAGGATTTTAATTTGCTTATATGGAATTATCTAACACCACATTCTCTCTCACTTTGAACTCCCACTCTCCCTCGTGTGTTTCTTTCCCACCTCCTCCCGTCCTCTCCGTCCTCCATCTCTGTCACATTATCTACATTAATTTCTTCCCTGTCTACTTATTCTGCCCTTTCACAACGTGACACATCAAAGTATGACGCGCAAACAGGCAAAGCAAGTGCCCCTGTAGGAGCGGAGCAATCCTGAATGGCAGAGAGAAAAAGAGACAAAGAGGAGACATCGAGAGGAACTGAGACAGATCAACTGGAGAACGTTCAGATAGAGATGGGTGTAAGCTGCACTAAAACTCGCAGACAGATAAAAGTTAATTCTTTCCCAGGGAGAGACAGAGAGAGTGAGAGGGGACTCTAAGAGGATATTTGGTGAATGGAGCCTGTCAGCTCACGTTGTGCAGAAATCCTCTTATACCTCAAAATTTCAATTAGGTGGGGAAGCGTTTTGGTGCGGCGCTCATTCTGCGCAGGAAGTACAAGGTGCACGAGCTGGGATTTGTCACAGCAGCGACAGGCCTGCTCCACCTACATTATGATCCAAAAGGACGCGCGCACACGCACGCACACACACACACACACACACACAGCACCCCCTTCCACCTGCCAAAGCCATTCCGAGTGACAACAGTGGTACACTTGATGCTACTTCAGTGTTCAGTGAGCAGTGTTGCAATTGAGTTTGTTCCACTGAAGAGGATCTGAAATTTAAACTCCACAGGTTTGTGTTGGGCCGCTGTCATCTGTATGACAGCGACAATTACACTGTGTGTCAGCCTCTCCAACAGACACTGCCTTACAGTAATTACAATGACAAATGAAGAAGCCCATTTCCATGGTTTGCTTTCCTTTAATTCCCACCTTAGTGTTTCGCTTCCATTTGACTTTGTCACCGTCTTCCTGACTGACGTACATGATAGAAAAATAACTGAAATATCAGACTTAAATCATTCAATTGTATTAAAATATATATATATATATATATATATATATAGTCTACTATTTGTACTAAGTAAAAGTGAATTGCTTTATATGACTCAAGTTTAGAAGGTCAAGAGAACCGATCTAAGTGATTTGATCAATTTGATAAAGAAATACAAGGATAATTCCAGTTCATGATAATGTGGGTATTAGTGCTGATTATTATTGATATGGGTTGTGACAATATAACACTCAAGGTAACTGCTAAGATCTGGAAAAGTCTGGAGACGTGACTGCAAGAAACATGAGTGGAGTATGACCACGAGTCAGATTAAACCTATTTTAAATACACCAATGCTTATATTCAGCTCTCTCCAATCCATCCCACTTCCAGGTAAGTTTAACTCTTTTCTCGTTCCCTCATCCTCTTTATCAATTCCCTCAGCGTTCTCTACAAACTATGCATCTCTTGTTACCCCACAAACCATCACTCACTCTTTTACCCCTTTTTCTTTTCCTCTGCCCAGGTAGGCATTCCGCTCTATTCTTTCCCAAAACTCTATCCTGTCGTTCTCTGCGTCCCTCCATCCCCCCCAAGCTTTATTCCCAGCCTCCCAGCTGGCTTTCATCTTCCCCAGGTTAGATTACTGTAAAGCACTGCCTGTCTGCCAGCATTCCTGAAAGCTTTTCATCTCTGCTCCGATTCATCTGGGGAGACAGAGAGAGCGAGGGAGTCAGGTAGAGAGGGTGAGGGAAAGAGAGAGAGAGGAATGTAGAGGATGCCAGTAGAGCGAGAAAGAGAGAGCGAGAAAGAGAGAGCGAGAGAGAGCGAGAGAGAGAGCTAGAGCGAAAGAGAGAGAGAAAGAGAGAGCGAAGGCAGTGTTGCACTGCAACTATGGATTTCAGAGCCTTAAGTGGTTTAACCTGCACTGCACACTGCATTGGCTGATGGGAAATTTCCCTGCTGGTCTCTTGGCTGTCTGTGAAACGCCCACTCAGAGCTGAGAGCACACCTCACAAGGTACAGACAAATATGTGCACACACACGCGTGCACAGGTTGGCAGAAGCAACACACAAACAAACACTAAACACAAAACAACTTACACAATATCATCAAGTGCACACACACACCAGTATGCTTAATATTAAAGTGAAAATAAAACCAAGGAGATTGCTCAGTTGATGTAAAGAAGAGAAGAAGCTGTAAATAACAAAAACAACAGGAGACTTCTTGAACACACACACACACACACACACAAACACACACACACACACACACAGTGCAGATCAGCAAATGTACAGTCTATCAGGTGATTTATTCATTTGTTTTAGATTTGACAGGAACATATTTTGGCATCAGAATAATATACCTGGAGATCTGTTAAGTCAGAGAGGCCCCACACATCAGCCAGCCCAGAGAGAAAGTGAGTGTGAGATGTAAATGCAACAGAAGTGTGTGTTTGTTTGTGCCTACACACATGCATTGACAGGTTACAAACAGCAATACAGGTGTAATTACAGAATGCCCTGCAGCTGTTTGTCACTCTGCTTCAGTGTGTGAGTGGGTGTGTATTTATGTGTTTACTATATGTGTTTTTGTACAAGTTTATTTATATATATGTGTGGGGACCGTGTCAGTGGGCGAGTCTCCCGCTGTAGCTGTAACATATATGTCCAACAAGTGCACCGTTTAGTTATTGAAAGAACAGCTTTTATGTGTGTATGTCCGTACGTGTGTGTGTGTGTGTGTGTGTGTATCTCTCTTTATAAGTGTGTATGTGTCAGTTTGTGCGCCTGTCTCTGTAGATAGCAGCACATATGAAGATTTAATGTAAAAATGTGCTTTATTTAACAATGTCTGAAAAGCAAATCTAAAATAGCCATAACAAACTCTCCATTCTGCATTTTGTGAATCCTCCTACAGTTTTCTAGAAATACTGTAAGCTTGCTTTCTGGATTATAAGAGACTAAGCCACTCCAGTAAGGTATGACTACACATTTAAAAACATCCATTGGCCAAGGGCTGCAAATGACATTTACTGTAGTATTGTTTAATCTGTTGACTATTTCTTTTTTTTGCGATAAACTGAAACTGGTTAGGTCTATAAAATGTCAGAAAATAGTGAAAAATGATGAAACCAAACTGACTTGATTATGAAACATTGAAGCCAATGAATGGGAGTCATTTTTGTGTGATGAATAAATGATTAAAGAGATTTGCGGTTGATTCCTTTTGTTGTCAAACCACCATTCAATTATTAAAGTTATCGTTTTGGCAGCAAACTGGAACAAGAACAATCTTACATTTATCCATCCGCTTCCTCTTTGGCAGCTTCCTAAATGGACCTCTGTAGGATGCAGATTATGGCAATATCTTTACTACGCCCTAAAACCTAACTTTGCACTCTCCTTCAGACACACAGTAACGTCAGCACATCCAGAACTCATTGTACCAGGTCTTTCCCCTATGACGGCACCGTGTGATGATATGGTGCTCTGAGGTATTATGGGCATCCCTGCATGTGATATTTATGGACCTGCCAGTCGTCCGACCCCACTCACAACTCCCACACCCTTTCATCTTACTGCTGTCATCTACTGTCACTGCCTTATGACTATGGCCTTGGCTAACTGCCAGTCAGCACATAGGCAGACTGTGTGTGTGTGTGTGTGTGTGTGTGTGTGTGTGTGTGTGTGTGCGTACACACTCAAGAGAGTGTGAATGTGAGACTGTTGAAATACAACACCATTGTATAGTACAGTAGAGTACAGTATGTCGGTCAAATGTAGGCCAGACGTGACCGGCTAAAGGAGGAGCTCAGTGATACCACTAGTAGCAATGCATGTTGCATGTTCGTGTGCCAAATCACAGCCTTTTCGCTCCCAGTCCAGATCCTGTATGTTAGGCGCAACGGCATAATTTGGTGAGGAAATAGAGAGAGAAAAAAAATATAATTGAGAGAAAAAACAAGGAGGGGTGGGGAGGAGAACAAAACTGCCCTATAAGAAGGGTTTCTGCTCTCAAACAGAATTGAATTAGCAGTTTCTGAAAATAATAATTCTTTAGTCTGTGGCAGGAACTACCACCCCCACACAGAGTACAATGGAAATGATACATAATGAATATATTAACATGTATGTCATGATAATTCGCATAATCAAAACTAACAGTATGTGGCGCTTATTGCCTTGAATTATCTAGTTTTCTCAATAGGCCCTCAGAGGGTCTTTGGTTGCCGTCCACATCCTCTGTGTGCAGATCCAGAAATCACTTAAAGGAAGACGAGCAGGCTCACTGAAGGAGTGCATGAATGAAGCGATCAACAGTCTTACAGCATTTGAAAAAGAAGGCAGAATCCACATAAACAAGCACAACATACACACATTCAGACAGAGTCGCAGAGACGAGACCCTCATGATAAGCATTTATCACGAAAGCCTTCCACAAAACAGCTAATTCGTCAGGCTCCGTGGGAAGCTCCCAGTTTCCGTGGAGGGGATGTGAAATAACTGTGTTCAGCCAAGTAAGTCATTATGAAATGATAAACTAAATTGTGCAACGCTGGAAATCAGCGCGCTGCAAATCCTCACGAAGAAGACGAGTGGAGACAGTAAAGTTCAAGGAGCTCGTAGCACAAGATTATGCATCATGTAATGAACTTGCAAGATATGGGTAAATGTCAAGTGTTAACGTGAAGAACCGTCTGGAGCAGAGAGCTACGAGGAAACGGAGATAGAGGTCAATCTCCTCCAGGCTATACAGATGCACATGTATAAATAACTAGCCAGTACCTGCACTCTGGACCCAAACAGATGGGTTTGCTTTCCCCGTTCCTCTCTTTCTCTCTCTGGGTTGAAAGCAGACCATTGTTCCGGGTGTGTAGAGTTACGGAAACTAATACTACCTCAACGGTAAAACTAGTACATGTAAAACTAATTGTGTTTTCAATCAATTGCGGCATTATTAAGTTGCTGGGTGTTTAAAGTGCAATCAATACATGCAATTAATACCACAAACTACACTGCAGCATTTCTTTCGCTAGCTGCCACTGTGGAAATAGTAAAGGGGATTATTGTTGTCACTACTCAGCGAGCTTGTGTAGCGTCAGTCTTTGGGGAAATTAACATTTCCCTGTTTCCCTCCTGCAACTTACACACCGAGTGACTGAAAGACTGATGCAGTGTGAACTTGGCTGCCCTGGCCTTGGAGCAAGCTTTCACTTTTGGGGGATGGGGGTGGACAAAGTATTCACAGTTACTGTTTAAACCTCTTTAGGGAATACCACATTGATTAATATGTTGTGCTTTCTTGAAATAGACTTCTCATTCAGTAATATGAAGCTGTCCATGTGGTTTACCACTATAGATACTGTCTAAGAGTCAGGTGGCATAACTATTTGATCAAGGCCTATTAGAGGTCATTGCAAAGCTGTAGAAACCTCTAATCCAATACTACTACACTACCAATACCTACTAGTAAATTGCTCTACTGGTTTTAAACAGCAGAAGAGCTCCAACCCTCATCTTCTTCCTGACTAATTCCTAAACTGTCCCAATTGAGCCCAATCATTTCCAACTCCCAGAGGCTCTGTTTTTTAGCCAGCCCGGTCTCAGGCCAGGAGATGAGGGCTCGAAGAGGGGACTGCTAGAAGGATTAGTTCCCCTATCCTCCTACAGCTCTTTACCATTTTAATGAGGCAGGGCCAGAGGGTCTTTCTTCTGCCCCAGCCAACTGTGTCATAGTCTGGGCCTGGGGACAGAGGACGGCTGCAGAGGTTCAGGGACGGTTCTAATACAGCACAGCCATTGTACCTAGAAAAGGAGTGAGATATGGTGCTGAAGAGAGGCAAATGAGGAGAGGTGTGTGTGAGAGAGAGACAGACAGACGGAAGTATGTGGGTGTCGTATTAGAGTGTGTCTGCACAGACCTCAATGTGTGTCTTCTCCCTGAATAAAAGAGTAATTTAGCTCTTTCTATGGGCCTACCTCCAAAGCTCCCATTGGTATGCACCCCGATAACAAAGAGAGGGCACATGTGGATTAACTCTCTATTGAAGGAACTGTAATTACCTGCTGATATGAATATTAGTATTACTACCGGGCAAAAACCTGACAATTTTCCATTCAGAAATTCACAAAACCAGCCAAGAAGTAAGGGTTAACTTTGCAGGGAAAAATAAATTGGGTGGGTAATGCTTTATTTGCAACATCACTTTCACAAAAGACAACGGACATCAGTCACAAGTTAGTGAAAGGATAACTCTCTGGGGCTGTATTTTCTTAGGATTTAACAAATACACAAATGCTTCCAAGCTACTTTTGTCTGCTTCGTCTATACATTGTGCATTGGATGCAGTCAACCAACTGTAAAACAAAAGCTGCTGGCAGAACAGACTCGATGATTCATGGCATTGCAATCAACAGGACATGTGTGTGCCACTGTATTCAATATTAGCAAATTGGCTCTGACATATGCTTCCAAAGCCACCTGGGGATATTCAAGCAGATGTCTAGTAGATGCTTTAAAAAGGAGCACAAAGCTACTGCTACTTGAGAGAATGGACAGAAAGCCATTGGGCTGCCATAGGGCTTGACAGGGATGGACAGTGGGAAACGCAAAGGGGCTGAAGGCTTTAGTGGTGTGTGTAAAGATCAAAGGTGTGTGAGTACATGGATGTGCATGTACTTGTCCATGCCTCCATGGGAGGAAGCACCCACTGACACCTCAAAAGGAATCTAGACTGAAACAATCCCCCAAAAAAGCACAGTAATAGTAGTAGTCACAGCAGGGGGTCTGAGTGAGTTCTCTCTATTGGACAAAAAGCCCTGTCAACCATCACAGGGGGTCAGAAGGGTGGTCAAAACTCAAAAGATGGGACAATGGCTCTTTGGGACTCCACTGTCACGCACACACACACAAACACACGCACACACACATGCTATGAAAGAATGCATGGATAATCAACCTTGGAGAAAGAAAAAAAAAAAAAAGACAAATAACCTTGAACTGATGTTCTGTGTGTGTCAGCGATAAAGGGTTTCATAAAAAGAGGGAACTAGACCGGCCAAAGAATGCTACTGATGTGAATGCATGCAGCCATGGCTATTGAATCGGTTATAATGGAGGAGTCCATGAAGAGGAGTCATTGATACAGGCTGAAGTCCACTTCACGGTGGTTTTGGCATTGAGAGGGTGAGACTGAGAACCATTTCACAGCCAAAGACACTTGGCCTTGGGGCAGAAATGCCTATGGTGTTGGGCTGGGCTCAATGCTATGACCTCAGGGGTGTCAAGGGGCACAGCACACAATCATTACTGTCACTAGAGCTTGACAATGACTTTGGCTTTGTCTATCTGCCCCAATCTTTCTCACGCATACATTGGAGGACTTCAGACACAAGGGGCAAGCACCCATGCCAGTCAGCCAAGCCTCTCTGTAGTCATATCCGGAACCTATGAAGCAGACATCTACCACGTTTTATGCAAGTCTTTTCATGTATTTTATATTTCCTACCCTCCTAATGACCGTTTCCACTTATATCTCCTCCCCCCTCCCTCTTTACGTTCGACTGCCAGACCTTCACCTCTATTTTGCTCACCTTTCTTTTCTCTTTTTCCCTCCTCAACGAGCCTGTTTCATCTGTGTTCAGGCCCTGTAGTCCCAGGGCATGCCAAATAACAGCAAGCCACAGGCGCTAAATAAGAACAAACACCTCTGCTTTACCTGGGCGGCCTCCCCAAGGGGACACTCCGAGACTAAAAGACAGCTAGCATTCTCTCCATTTCTCTCTGAACACCCCCTCTTCAGCTCCTTTCACTCTTTGCACCGTGGGTAATTGAAAAAAAACAGGGCCCAGAGGCCTTTACTTTCTCGACTAAAGAAATAGGCCAAACGCCTCATAGGGAAAGAAGCAGAAGGGAAGGGTGTCGGGGCGACGCAGAGAGAGCAATGCAGGTGAAGTGATTTCATTGGACAATAAGGCAGTCACTAAGGCTGGCATGCACCTGGGCACAGGAATCTGTATGCACACCGCAGAGGACTGTTTTTATGAGGGTAGAGGGCAGTTGTTTAGAAAATACATAAAGCTGGAGGAAAAACATCACATGAATATATCAACTTAGAGATCTGATGTGCATAAAGATGTGAAGAATACCGGGAATTTAAAAAGTTGTTAGTCCCTGCTATGTGAATGTTACAGAGTCAAGCGAAAATGAGAGAATCTGGAGAAAGCAACGGCAGAAACTGGACTTCCTGGGAATTTTCAAGATCAGTCAGAGTCTGAGCTGTTCTGCAAACATATATATGCACACGTGGCAAGTGCATACCTTGCCTGCAAGCCACAGCTCCTACTGGGAATACAGTGACAAAGGTATAGGCTGAGACGTGCGTGATGTTACTTCATGAAATGTATCCGTCCAAGTTGTCAAATACGCTGCCTGTGAAGAGAATAAAAGAGGGGATGTGCAGGAGGTTCCTCCATCCTGCTACGTTGTTTGATTTCCAACAGCAGGTGTGTATTAATCCCCCTTCTGATAGGACACCCGCTATGGGGCTCTCTCATCACTCTATATACACACACACACACACACACACACACACAACACACAAAAGGACAACTCACCTGTCTATTCTATGCTCATAGGGACACACACAACATGCGGTACATACACAACCCCCTTCGTACAACCATTAGTTGATACTCAAATCAACATTAGTCATAAATGCCCAACGTGTCTGACTGAAACAACCACTCCGAGGCTCGGCTGCGAATGTGAATACATACGATGCTGGTGTGTGACTAATTATTAATTTCTTCTTTGTGTATTAGTGTGTGTCACCGCTCCTGCCTGACTGCTCTGCATTCTCGTCGTAGCCCTCGCGCGTCGTGCACACAGATGAAAGCGGGACTTGTGTGTAATTAATTGGATAGGTTTGTAATTAGGGGGCGAGAGAGGGAGAGATGCATGCAAGCCTCCTTTTGTTTTGTCTGTTGCGCCTAACAACAGCATAGGAAAATAAAAACTGATTAAACAGAACAGTAATTACCATGGAATTATCCCCCTCACTTCTCAGGGTTAATTTTTATTCT